>CM060398.1:118821651-120032058 GCA_030545235.1 Helianthus tuberosus | reverse complement strand
TGGCCAATCGTCCCGCGACATCAGGTTTACACAGTATTTGGCCTAGATGATAATTAGTGAGTACTGTAATAACATGACCAGAGAAATGCCGGCGTAGTCTTCGTGATGCGTGTACTAGTGCGAGGACCAATTTTTCTATCATCGAGTAGCGTGTCTCTGGGCCGATTAACATCTTACTAATGTAGTATATCGGAGTTTGGACGGCATCTCTTTCTACCATTAACACCGCGCCAACCGCTACTTCTGCTGCTGACAGATATAAGATTAGCGGTTCTTCTTCTCGTGGCGCTGTTAAAGTTGGTAACTGGATCAGACATTCCTTCATTTGTGTGTAGGTTATCTCCGTTTCTGGTGTCCACTGAAAATGGCTCTTTTTGGCGCAATTGCGCAACGTGCTAATGAACGGATAAGATTTCGCGGCGTGGTTTGCTAAGAATCTGTTCAAGGCTGCTAATCGTCCCGCAAGTCGTTGCATCTCTTTAACTGTTGCTGGTGACGGCATTAGTTGGATGGCCTATACTTTCTCCGGATTGACCTTAAAACCGTCTCTGGTTACTATGAACCCTAGAAATTTGCCCTCCTCCATTTCGAAGGAGCATTTCATTGGGTTAAGTTTTAAATTGACACTGCGTAAAGAATCAAACGTGCGCTAAATGTTTGCGAGCATGGTCTCCTCTTCTTGGCTCATGATGACGAGGTCATCCATATAAACTTCCACTGTTTTACCAATGTCTTCCCCGAAGACTCTATACATCAAGCGCTGGTAAGTAGCCCCTGCGTTGCGGAGACCAAAAGGCATTTTCGTATAGCAAAAGATACCTTTATCTGTACGGAAGGCTGTTTTATCTTTATCTTCCTCTTTCATCTGTACTTGATGGTAGCCTTTATAATAGTCTAGAAAACACTTCCAGCGGAAGGATGCTAGAGAGTCAACCTTCTTATCTATTTCCGGGAGTGCATAGCAATCTTTGGGGCAGGCTTTGTTGAGGTCTTTGAAGTCGACACACATGCGCCATCCGCCATTGTGTTTTTGAACCATTACTGGGTTAGCGACCCAGGTTTGGTACTGTACTTCGCGCAAGATCCCAGCGCTAAGTAGCTCTGTTACTTGCTCGTTCATTGCTTCTGCCTTTTCTGCGATGAGACTGCGCCTTCCTTGCGCGGCAGGTTCTGCTCAAGGTCGGAAGTTCAAACAGTGTTGCGCTATATCTCGTGGTACTCCAGTCATGTCCGCTGGAGACCAGGCGAAGATGTCTCTATTGTTTGAAATTAATTCCTTCAACTGTATCCGTATTTCCGGTGAAATGGCGTGCCCTAACAAGATGGTTTGTTCTGGATACTCCTCATTGAGAACCCATTTTTCCGGTTCGTTTGATGTTGAGGGTTTGGCAACCTTTGCTGGTGTTTCATCGTCCACGTACATGACTTCTTTGCTGGAATACAAAATTGCTACCCCAGTTTCCATCGGAAAGCCGCAAGCAGCGTGCGGTATGGAGGTAATCATGCTGAATTCTCTCTGAGATCGTCTTCCCAACAGTACATCATGGTGCGATGTTGCTGGCATAACCATGAAATTCACTGTGACAGTGCGCGAGTGTTCACCATCTGAGAGAGTCACAGGAAAAGCGATTTGACCCAGCGGAAAAACAGCTTCGTTGCAGAAACCAGTGAGAGGGAAATCAACTGGTTCCAAGCGTGCTTTATCTTCTGGGTCAAGTTGCTTGAAACATTGTTCATAGATTATATCCATCGAGCTTCCTGGATCTATGAACATGTAATCAATTCTGTAATGGCCGAAGATACCGGTGATAATTACTGGACGTTCTTCCTGAGGACCTCCGGGGACGACAGGGAATATAACTTGTTGCTCTCTCCAATGCTAATTATGGCTTCGTTTGTTCGGTCTTCGTGAGGGGCCTCCTTGTACCATATTTATCTGCTTTGGTTTGGCTTCCTGGTGATTGGTATCTTCTGTTTTTTGTACCATCTCTTTGTGACTACTGGATTGGATGTCCTACTGACGAGCTAACTGTGGGTCCAATGCTATAGTGTCAAATTTTCCCTTACTTACTTCCTGAATACCAGATCTTTTATTTGACAACTCGGAACTGATGTTTTGTGTAAAAATTTGGTTCATGGCGATCTGGAACCTGGCGAACCAGTGCTCTGGAGTTTTCTTCAAGAGTAGATCTGGACGATTACGAACTCCTATTTGTACCAGGGGGTCGTTTTCTTCCAGATGACTTTTGCTGCTTTCTTCGTTGCCCATGATTCCGTCGATCTGGGTATCTCGGGTTGTAGAACCCTCGACTTCAGATCGAGGACTTGATGAGTGAAATGACAGGTTCTCTGCCATATGAAACAGAGGATGAAGAAAAAATGAATCGAAACGAGAAGAAATGAATGAAACTGAGAAATCGGTGGGCGTCAATGAAGAAACACTGGTTTAATTGATCTGAATCAACTGAACCAGGGGGTTTGAATCTGCATAATAGGGTTGATCTCTCCTCGTTCGGTTCGTGGGTATCAGCTCTCCTTCTTCTCACAATTACTGCAAAACAACCACCATTAGACTCGCCACGGGGAGAATGGAGGTTCTCTCCGTGACCACCCTCCGGCGTGAGAATAAGTACAGGGTTTATGAAGAAGAAGAAGTGAAAGTGAAGTGAATGTAACTTGAGAATTATACCTGAATTATCCTTCTATTTATAGCCGAAGTTTGGGCGGGAAAACCTGTTGGTGAAATATTGACGGAAAGTGCTATTTTCCGTGAGCGGTTATTTTTCCCTCCATTAATCATTAACGAGTGTGAGAGCACACGGATCGCGATCTTGATCAACGGTGGGGTATTGCCACGTGGAAAGTGGACAAGTGAAAACCTCTCTTTAATTCCGTGCCATCATCGTGACTTCAAGGGAGTCTGGGATGATGCCACGTAGCCAGACGGTTATAACCGTCTGGTGGTGCACGGTGGAGCCTTCTAGAAGAATACGGCTGTAATCCCGTGTGGCTCCTTATTGTATGGTATCAGTGAAGTTTATTTTATCCAAGTCTGGATATTGATTATGCGAAAGTGTTTGTTAGGATTTTTATCCTTATCTGTTATGGAGATTGGCGCAAGGATTGCTAGTTTTCTTTTGGCGCGCATGTGTAAGATGTTTTCCTTCTGAGTTCTCTTTGTAGGACCAATGTGCGGCCGCGCAAGGTCTAAAAAGGGTTAGAGGAATGAGGTTGTGGTATGGTCCCAAGTACTTGAAGCAAGGTTTTTGGGACCTTACCCCTTCAGACTCCCTAACTTGATTCGTCATGGCAAACATAGCATCCTAAACACCTGTCACATACGTTAAAATAAAGTCAATACACATGATGTAAATGTGAGTACACAAGTTTGCATAGTATGTAGTATAGCGAAAGCGTTTACGCATAACCAGCATGTATCACGTAATGGGCAATGCAAGTAAACTACCAGACTATGTTCACACTTAATCACGAGACTGCGTTGTAGAGTATGCGCGACACATGTCCAGCGGACACGTGAAGTAAGGTAATGTGATCCCTAGCAACCCCCGTCCACGACAGGTGCTGAGTCCAAACTATAGTACTATCGTTGCTAGAGGCGATACCGTGTAACACTGTCTAAGCATAGTAACAAGCATTCATAGATCACGTATATAACATGCGGGAGCGGTTAGCGTTAAAAGTGTTTGCGTTGCGTGTTGTTGTGTTTTGATAGCGAACGTATGTAACACCCAAAAGTGCGTTAAAAGAAAATGGGTTTGAGTATACTCACAGTATGTGTTTAACAGTAAACACAGCCTTGGATTGAAGGGAGAGCTTTGGAGATTAGCTTGAGCATAGAATGATAGTGTAAGCGTTGAACGATGCGTAAAACAACGTTAGGTGTGATGGGTGTCGGATGGTGAGCCAATCGGTAAAAATCTGGAAATATTTATGGGTTTAAACCCCCCAAAACACCGTCAAAACCATACAATATTGTTAATTCAAACTTCGTTCGATAGATTGTATCAAACCAACTTAACCATAAGGTTTACTAGTCAACAATAGGTCTATTTAATCCATATAATTATAATTTGCTTCTTGCAACATTAATTAGTTAGCAAGCACCACAACTCAATTAATATAACTGTACATAATACATATAATAGTAATAATAATTCACATAGTATAAAACTAGTTACAAACCACTAGTTTCATCAAATACAATTTTAGTCACTTATCTTCATCCATAAGAATGTTGTTGCTTTATCATCCATTTGACTTATTGCCATCCACATGTTATCTCACCTAATTTTACAACAAATCAAATTGGCATATCATTAGAACACGTATTATGGGCATTTATCTCATAATACCTAAGTATTTATCCACCATCTCAAAACATGTGTTCTAAATCATTATTTTACCCCAAAATTGTTAATTGGTTTATCACTGCCCGTTTGACTCGTTATCACCCGTTTTATATAACCACAAGCTATGGGTCATCATTATTTTACCCCAAAATTGTTAATTGGTTTATCACTGCCCGTTTGACTCGTTATCACCCGTTTTATATAACCACAAGCTATGGGTCAATTATACCATATTAAGATATAGAATCATGCTCTGATTCACCAATTAACAATAACTCATAAATTATGGTTCTAAACCAACCCATATAAATTCATATACCCAAGTAACCCATTTCGATGATTAACTTATTCTTTGTCATAATAAGCTCATGTGTCATTTAGATTATATATAATCCAATTCACCAACTAGGTTTATCATATACTTATGCCCACTAATTTAATCTCGATTATTATCAAATCATGTTAATCAAGTAAACATTTCAAACCTTTCAAAGTTTAAATTTTATTTTAGTTTAGCCATTTAATCAAATAATTTGTGGGCATAAACTATCATTCACCATTTTTTTACTCATTCATCCTCAAGGATGTTTACTTTATTCAGATTTGCTCAGCAAATATACATGTTTTTTATTCTACTCTACTAATTTACCAAACTTAGTTGTTTCATGAGTCCAAATTATATCCAATATTTCTAAAATATCAATTAAGGTTTCTACACCCAAGAAATCAAACATCAAAGCCAAGAATTGTAGTTTTATTGAACCATAAAACACAAGAACTCTAACCAATGAGTTTTTACTATTAAAACATAGAGAATTACTTACCATTGGCCATAGAAATCGAGAAAGGATGATAGAAACAAGCTTTAATTGCGTTAATTTATCTGTAACCTGTGAAATCGAACCCATCTATGGGTTTCTCCCATCTTGTGACATCAACCAGGAGGTTCGACCTCCCTGGTGTCAACCCCCTCTCCCTCTTGTTATTTTTTACTTGTAATTCCCCACTTTTTTACCACTTAAATCCCTTTTACCACTAAATTTGGTAATTAGCACTTTGACCTTCAAAGATTACAGACTCAATAAAATTACCCTTAACTATTTAAGTTAGGTTAAAGCATTGATGATTAAATTATCAAGCTTATTTCTGGATCACTTGATACGTCTTTAAATGTTAGGAAAATAAATCTTTTTATATTAAAAAAAATATTTCAATCTCATAAAATATCGGGATGTTATAAATATCTTGCTCGGGCTCCCCACTACTACAACTACTACTACTAGTACGGCGGGTCATCATCGGTCGGTAAGCACCATAGGATGGCGCCATTAGAAGCTTGGAGGTCCCATACCAGGCTCAAGGACCTATAAATGTATAGTTTTAGGTCATCAAATCGACTGGATCGAGGACCTATTGATGTGGTTGGTTGACTACGAGTTGGATAGGTTACGTACCGCTAGTATCGACATCTCGTACCACCGATAATGTCGACTTTGCCCACAAAGAGCTCATGAATTCTTTTTTAGTTGCCCAAGTGCATCTCGTACCACCGATAATGTCGACTTTGCCCACAAAGAGCTCACGAATTTTTTTTAGTTGCCCAAGTGGAGTTCTCATTAACTGTGGAGTTCTCAACTTATCTACTATCATTAAGCCTAAAACACATTGGTGATTTAAGAGGTATGATCAATGTTGTAGAAGGCGCTAGGCGCTAGTCGGGCGGTGAGGTACAGCCTATGGATTAATCGGGATTAATCAGAATGGGATTTTTATATGTATTTTTTCAAAATTATATATATATATACCCAATAATATAAAAATAATACTTCAAAATTCACATAAATACTTCAAGTTTCAGATAGTATGGTTCGATTTTGACCGATTTTGACCAATTTTGACCACCTAGGACCGCCTAGAACCGTCTAGGACCGATTTTGACCGACTAATATTGTCCGATTAATCCGATTTTTGACCGCCTAGGACCGATTTTTGACCGCCTAGGACCGATTAACTCCGACTTTGACCGATTATTACCATGACCGATTTTTGGACCGACTAGCATAAAATTAATCAGTTAGTCACCGCCTAGGCCGATTTCTGCAACACTGGGTATGATATTCTTTATGAACAAAGAATCTTTTCTTTTCATGGGCGATGTGAGATTTGACTAAGGTGTTACATTTAAAGTTTTCAGTTGTTTATATTTGTAATGTTTGTTTACAATGCTAGTTTGTTTGGTTGGTTCCATAAACATAATAGTTTGGTTTTGATTAACCAACGAATTTAACAATATTTATATTTTTAAAAAATAAAAAATGTTTAGTTAAATAACTATAAAACATGTTACAACAATAAATATTGTATATGGCATGCAAACCAAAATCTGCTAAAATTTAGAAAAATCAACTCATGTGTAGCGTATACGAGACGTATAAGCCTATACGCTAAGTTGTGAGACTAAATTTAACACAATCATATAAACTTAGGAGTATCACGTGATGATGATCTAGTCAACAATATGATCTCGATGATACGTACAAGAGTAGGTAAACACTATACACCGTAACGTACTTGTTCCCAATCACGCTTTCACTCAATCACGTAATCACCCTCGATCGATCATCCATCCACCTTCACTTCCTACTTACTCCAGCTCCCCTACAACACTCAAATTAAACATGTCAATTTGACTCCAATTGGATCCTATTTTCAATCCACCAATCCAATTTCACCTCATGAATCCAACAATCTTTATCATCTTTCCAACCCTTTTGTTCTTAATCTCCTCACCTACCCACGTCAAATCAGATGATTCAGGGTTCATATCTTTTGGTATTTCCCAAAAGGGTATTGAGTTTGCAAAAGATTTGCTGATAAACACCGCGATTTCGTCTTTGATTCCGCTTGAATTGAATGAAATAGAACAAAAGGTTCAAATCCCACTTGTGGGTAAGGTCCGTATGGTTCTTTCGGATATTGTGATTTATGAGGTTAATGTTTCGAGATCGGTTGTTCAGCCTGGGGAGATAGGGGTTACTATTGTTGCTTCTGGTGCGACTGCTGGGTTGAGGTTTGATTGGAGTTATGAGTATAGCACTTGGTTGTTTGAGATTACTGATAGTGGGGTTGCCTCTGTTCAGGTAATTGTTATTCTTTTTTTTTTTCAATTCATTGTTTGTTTTCAAGTGGATTGGTTTTTTGTGTTCGAAAGGGTCGTCGCGCAACTTGTTGCCTCGGCCACTTTAGTGTAAATTTGTAATTGCTTAGGATTGCTTATTTAAAAAAAAATGAAAAGTTACTTGTTTGTTTGCTCTTTTTACCTAGTACTTTTGTTATCAGTAGGGTAATGTTAGTACCTTTTATCTTCTTGTTGTTTTGATTGCCTTAGCCATGCTTTATGTTAGATGGATTAGTGTTACTATATTTTACATGTAAAAAAAGAGGGTTTTTGAGGCGAGCGGTCTACGTTGGGAGCAGCCTTTTATCCCACTTATCCCGTGGGGTAGAGAAAGGTTTTAGCTCGTCCTCCCTCCCCAGACGCTAACCTGTAGCCATGGTTTAAAAAAACGGCTGAGGCGTGCGCCTCAAGGCGAGGCGCCCAAAAAACGAGTCTGAGATTATTTTGTACGTTCGCCTCATAAGGCGCTAAGAAAAGTTGTGCCTCAGGGGGTTATGATTTTTGATTTTGATGTTTTTGACATTTTGTGTCAATTTCAAACATTGCATGTCTTTTTTATGTGTGTTTTTGATGAATCTAATGATCAAATAAGTCAGTATTTTATAATATAGTTTTTATATTTATTTTTTAATTCCGCCTCGGGCTTTTGCCTCGAGGCATGATTCCGTACTTTTTAAACCTTGCCAGCAGTTTCTGTTATGAGTGAGATTTTACAAGTTTTTTACCTTGGATATTTATGTTTTTTGGGATATGTTATTGGTTTTTATTATATTTTTATGATTATATACATTATTAATATTGTAACAAAAGTGGAATGGAATTGATGTGTGAGTTTCATGTTATCCACATAATGGAGACCAGGGAAAGTTGCCATGTTTTTTTCATTGTACTTTCTTGTTGTATGTATGATTTATGGAAATATGTTTTTTTGGTCCTATTTAGGCCAATACGCAAACCTTTGTATCGTTCGGGTCATTATGTGGACTTGCTGTAAAAGTTATCACAAAAGTTACATGGGCAAAAACTGTAAAAGTTATCACAAAAGTTACATGGGCAAAAACTTGTAATGATTAAAATGTAGAAAAAGGACAATTGCTAACACGAAACAAACGTGAAAGTACGTTGTATAATTTGTATTTTATGAGAGACTTTTTTGTTCTTATAATTTGTTTGTGCAGTTGCTTCCCTTATATCCTATGCAGTTAATATCGATGATATATCACCGATATATTGGTTATCGGTCCCCATGTAAAATATCGGTGTCAAAGATTGGTCAAAACATCGGTACCGATATTATCAGGGTTGTTGACCGATATATCACCGATTTTCCCAATATCAGTACCATTTTTCTTAGTTCTACCATTCGTCTTTCTTCTTATTGCTGCTAGTAGTGTTTTAAGTCTTAATTGTTAATTGTTGGTGTTAAATGTTAGTGTTTTAAGTCTTAATCGGTTCCTACTTGCTACAGTTGTTAGTGTTTTGCAAGTTGCAAAAGGGTAATTTGTTAATTGCAGGAGAGTATACTGAATTGTTAGTGTTAAATTGCTATATATAAATTCAGCATGATATTAAAGTAACCGATATCCCACCAAGATAACTGATATCTCAAATATTGGTCCTTGACCGATATCCGACTTTTATTGCATTAACTGCATAGCTTATATCTACACCACCTTTTTTTTTCTTATCTTAGTGGGAAGCTAATGATTAATTAATATCGTAAGGTTGAAGGTATGGAAATCGGGATGACTCTTCGTTTATATAGCCAACAAGGGTCTCTTAGGCTATCTCCCCAAGACTGTGGATGTTATGTTGATTATATCTCCATAAAGTTGGATGGAGGAGCATCTTGGCTTTATCAAGGGTATCTTTTCGGGCCTTCTATAAATGACTATTTTACCCTTTTGAAGCCACATGGACTATTTACGATATTGGCACCTCTTGTTTTTAACACATTGTATCAACTTTATCTTATTGAGCTCATTGCTTTTGTTTAATCATCAGAATAGTTGATTATTTTGAAGACGATATAATATCCGCAGTTGAAGAGACGATCACCAAAAAGGTTACTGAAGCGGTGATAAAACTCGATTCAAAATTTCAATCATTTCCGAAAGAAATCACTTTTGGTGATATTGCCACTTTAAACGCCACGATTACTGACGGTCCTATTATGAGCAATACATCTATTCTTATTGGTATCGACGGGTTATTTACACAAATTGATAGTGGAGTAACTTCTGGTAGTTATGGGAACAATTTATTATCAAAGGGTTCTTGTAGTAGCCCAGAAAACATGGTTGCAATTTCCGTGCATGAAAATGTTCTCAACTCAGCAGCACTAGTGTACTTCAATGTAAGTTCTTGGTAATTCAAAGGGATATTTAGGGCTGCAAACGAACCGAATGAACACGTGTTTGTTAGTTAAGGAAATATATGTTTTACGAACTGTTCATGAACACTTACCGAACGAGATTTTATGTTCGTGTTCGTTTGTTAAGGAAATGAACGAGGTTGTGTTTCGTTTGTCAACTTTAAGTAACGAACACAAATGAACGTTCATGAACACAAACTAATGTTCATGAACATAAATGGAAACAAACGAACACAAACAAACGTTCATGAACAAAGTATATAATACACTGATACTTATTAAGTATTTTATTTGTCGGAAATTTGAAATATTTAAATAAAGTATAGAAACTAAAAGCACTAATGAACTATCGAACATAAACGAACACGTTACCAAACGTTCACAAACATAAATGAACGAACGCAACCTCTGTTCATGTTCGTTCGTTTAACTAAACGAACAAAATTTCTTGTGTTCTTTCATTTATTAAACGAACGAACACAAACGAACTTCCCGCTGAACGGTTTACGAACTGTTCGCTGAACGTTCGGTTCGTTTGCAGCCCTAGGGATATACATACTTGTTCCTTGTAGAAGTGACCATTTCGACCTGTTTATTTATATATGGGTTGATTTATTGGTTGTTTTTATCTTATATGGGTCAAGTATATACCTAAAACAGGAGTGGGTCGTTCGGGTCAGAAGTCGCTAAAGTCTTTTTTTTAATGCATTTAACTTCCTATACCTTGATAGGATAAGGATCATTACAGAACACTAATTATTGCGAGAACAAAAAGAACAACTCTAAATCACTAAATTTTGGGATTTAAGGTTCATATTTCTTAAATTTTATGTTTCTTACATTCGTATGTGTATTATATATACATAAAAAATCATATATTTTCCCCTACAAATAGTCTACATACATGTAGGTAATTTAGCTTACACATAACCTACATGTGTGTAGGTTATTTAAAAACCGAAGATTTTTCATAATTTGTTTTAAATTATAGTGTGAGAAACAATAAATCTTACATTTATAACATTTTCATTTACTTTTTAGGTTTTTAGGATTGAAAAAATGAGTGATTCATTTTGTTCTGCGTGTTCTCGCAATATTTAGTGTTCTGCATAGAACCTTCCCCTACCTTGATATTCAAATATATGGATTATTATTGTAACAATATTTTTTATGATCATATTTAACACATTATTAGTTTAGAAAAATGAGCAATATGTAATTATTGCTTATGTTTTGCCAGAAAAAGTAACTTGGTGTCTCGGTGCAAATTTCATTCATAGAGGGAATAAAATATTTATTTTTTAGATTACCTAATAATTTAACATCAATTTTATTTCATGTGTAATCTTTTCTTTGATAGGTTCTGGTACTCACTTGTATTTTTTTGTTACAGACAAATAAGATGTATTGGATTGTTGATAGTCTACCAGATCAGAAGCTAATGAACACTGCTGGATGGAGATTTATAATTCCGAAATTATATAAAGAATTCCCGAATGATGAAATGAGCTTAAATTTTACGGTATTATCACCTCCGATCATAAAGGTTGAAGACGAGGGCATTGTTGCTACAGTGAATTCTGACGTCATCATTAATGTTATGGATGATGGTGAAGTTATTCCGGTTGCATGCATCTCAATGGTATGTTACCTGTTTTTCTTGTTAGAGTAAAAGAACGGTAATTACGAATATAACGAGTTGACTTATTGACTTACTTTTTCAGGACATTGAAGCTTCAGGATTTGCAGGAATCTCATTGAACACTATTGCCGGTGGTATTAGCTTAAGCAAACTCACAATGTCCTTAAAATGGAGTAAAATTGGCACCCTTCACATGGTTCTTGTTCAGGTACACTCATCTTCATTCTTTAGCCATATAGTTTAACAGGATATTGAAACCATTATTTGAAAAGAAATGTTTTTTTGATCGCTAAGGTGAAATCGGCTTGTATATCATTTAGTTTTGACACCCACATTAAAATGCTAACTATGCATGTGGGTATTAGTAATGATCAGTGGCGAAGCTTGACCCGAATGACGCGGGGGGGGGGGGGGGGGGTCGAAAACGTATATACCCAAAAATTTCTATACGAAAACTACATATATAACACTATTGAGCGAAAAGTTCGGGGGGTCGGACACCCCTCCCCGCCCCTTCTATACTTCACCACTGGTAATGATCATATTATTCGGTGATAACGGGTCAAATGGGTTAAAAACCAAAAAAATAGCTATAGATGGAATGGTTTGAACGGGTTTAATGGGTCAAAATATGCTTAATCTGTATTCAAAATTTCATATGCATACAATATCAGTTTTATGAAAAAAAATATTGTTTCAGTTTCGTTAATATAGTTTTGGTAATCACATGTAATACAATCATTAAAAAATCATAAGGTGGAGAAAAACAAGTTGGTAGGTTCATCCAACCCTACCCTTTTTGGGTTTTGTCCCACAGATAAAAGTTATCGTTTTGACCTTAACCCATTTTGTCATGTTAATTACCGATTCTGGCCTCGCTTATTCTACAGTTTCGACCTCAACTCGTTATCCATAGAAGACAGTCGCAACGTCTTCTAGTTGTTGAGGCATTTAACATTGCTTGTTAAAGTTGTTTCGAGGGTGTTTGGGATTGCTTTATTCCAACTGCTTATCAAGCAAATAATCAGCTTTAATATACGCAATCCCAAACAGTCTTGTTCAACCATTCTCGGATTTGACACGATTTTTTGAAATTTTGCAGTCTGTGATGTCAACGCTCATAAAAAAAGTCATTGTACCAGTTGTGAATTTACGTCTGAGAATAGGCTACACGTTACCTGAATTCTATGGCTACGGACTTCAAAACGCTTCAATCGCTTATGGTGATTCGAAAATTATTGTTTGTAGCGATATTGCTTCATATGAGTACATTCCTCACCGGATTTTATCATGAACAAATGTTGTATATGTGTGCGCACGTGTTTGTGTTTCTCATCCGGATGTCACGAGTACAGATCCTGTTAAGTGTCACTAGGATCACGTATTCGGTGGTCTTTGTATATTATGCTAGTTTTAGAAGCTATGTTGTAAATGTAATAAACATAATTGTACACTTTTAGGACATTCAATACTTACAATAATCCTTGCAAGTTAAACCCTTTTGTTATGATATCATTCCGAGTAAAAAAATGATTGTAATATAACTTATACCTAACGGCCCAGCTACGGTTATGTTTGGCGTGCATTGGTTGTTTATGGGTCACGTTTTTTTAACGTGTGTTATTGGATGTCTATGAGTCATATTTAAAGTAATGGCTAATTAAAAAGCTCAAATAGAATGTAGTCGATGTACAAAAGTAGTATCGCACCCCAAATCCTTAGTGCGATTAGTTTTTCCTTTAAACGACTAACATACACCCTCTTATTATAGTGCTAAATTCTCACTTTTTCGCACTTTTCTCATGGTTGCAAAAGTCGCTAGGCGCTCCCTAGTCGTTTTCAGGAGTACTCGGGAAGTACTTGGCTTAGGCGGAGATTACTCGGGGAGTAATTGACTTGGGAGAACAGTACTCGTGACTCGGCAGCCTACCTTGTAGCGAGTACTCGGGGAGTACTCGGAGCCTAGTCGGGACTTTTACAACCATGCTTTTTCTTAGTTACTAAAGGCACTTGGATCATTAACTACCCTTTGGTGCGACATAATTGGTGGTTTTGCTTATGTCATCTACTACAATGCAAAGCTATAAAAATATAAACATATGGTGTACGGTAAACAAAGCAAAGTTTAAAAAAATATAACATGGTGTACGGGAAACAAAGCAAAGTTTAAAAAATATAAACAAGGTGTATGGGAAACAAATTATATATAATACAAGTATCAATTATATATAATACAAGTATCAACTTGTGTGAACAGTGATTTGAATTTTTTTTTTTGTCTTTTTTATACTTTAACCCTTCAAATTTCAGCACTTACAACCCGTTAACTTTATAAAGACTTTGTAATTGTGTTTTATGTATTTAATTTATGTATGTGTGACGTAAATTTTTCCGTTGGACGTTTTGACGTGCTAATTTTTATGTATGTTTTCAGTTGGTGTTCGTTTTGATGTAATTTTTTTTATGAAACGTAGTGACAACGCGCGGGGCAATTTACTGGTTTTAAAACAAACACCATATAAGAATACTCTAAAATCTTCCACATAGTCTTCTATGTGGTTCAGTCTCTCTAAAACAAACTCAATCTAAACAAATTACAGTTAATATGATACAATAATATACTAAATGCGAAATATAGAGAATTCAAAAATTAGGTATGATACGGATACTATTTTATATTTATTTGAAATTTTAGTTTCCTAATATTTTGTTATTTAGTTTCCTTTTTGATTATGATTCCTGTCATATAATAGGATGGTTATTATTTATTAAGTTTTTGATTGAATTGAATAAAAGAACAATGTTCTTGAACCTTTGCGGTTCTTTTTATCATCATTGATTATTAATCGTTCTTGAGCCATTTGATTGCACGCGTAACTGCATCAGATGGTATCAGAGCTTTGGTTTATCAAATGGCTCGATGTGATAGAGATTACCCTTGTGTCCGTAGAGTCGCCGACCGAGGCAACGGCAGAGGTGGTCCCGACTCACATGCTCGTGGAGAAGACCGACATCTTACTCGCAGAATCGCCGACCGAGGCAGTGGAAGAGTTGGTGTTGACTCGCGAGTTTTGAGATCAAACGGCTCCGACAACGAGTCCTAGATCTTGAAGAGATCAAACGGCTCAGACAACGAGTCCGGGATCTTGAAGAGATCAACCGGCTCCGCCAAAGAGTCCGAGATCTTGAGTTACGACGGGAGATGCGTGTTAAGGAAACCGAATCGGGAACCATCGTCCGGGACGATGTGAACGAGGATGAGGAGCATCCTACCCATGGCGGTTTTATCTATCACGCACCTCCTTGTTTTGTTAATTTGGGCGCTACCGGTAGTGATGGGGTGGTTAAAAGTGGCGATCTCGTCCCAACTATTGAGCCGAAAATAATGGCAAAGTTAAAAAGATTATTCGCTAAACTACGAACGTGATGATTATTCAAATATTCAGATAGAGGTGATTTTTTTTTAGTAAAGTTTCCAAACTTTACTAAATATGTCTACCAGTGATTGTAGGAAAAATAGTTTATTCTTTCCAAACATGTGGGCTATTCAAGAAGATAATAATAGTATGGCGGGCCCCAACGTGAAAAAAGATCGTGCGGATTTGAATTATGCGTACATAGCTTCAGTTGATAAAAATTGTGTAGTGGTTTTCGTTAGATCAGGGGAGGCTTTAGAATATTGGGTTTCAAATAATAAAGTAATGGATAGGGAGGTCTTTGTACAAGAGAAAAGGAGGCTCTTTGTTGGGCCACCTCCAGCTTCGAAAACCTCAAAAGGTGGCGAGGCTCCTGATATGCAAATTAAGATGGCTCAAAAATATGTTGAATTGAAAGTTTGAAACATACAAATGGGCCAACTACTACGAATAGTGGGTCATCTGGGCCTACTAAAGCCCAACTAAAGAAAAGCCGAGAAAAAAATTCAGTTGACCTATGTTATCAATTTTGTAACACTTTTATTGCATATACACAAGTCTTGAACAAGAGATGGTCTAATGCTCCATTCGACCCTGGTGGCACAAGTTTAGAGTCGGGCGAGATAATCTATGAAGTTGAATTGTTTAGGTGGGTCGTGATAATAAGGAATCGGGTTGATGTTTCTTTCGATCCAGGTGACTTTGGTTCAAAAACAAAACTCGAGGACGAGTTTTTTATCGAAGAGAGGGAGCATGATGCAGGAGCATATCAACATATCTTATATTTTTATTTAAAATTTGAATTTCCTATTTTATCATTTTCATAGTTATAAATTAGGGTCTTAGGTTTATTGTTTATGCAGTTTTGATTTGATTGTTATAAAAAGAACTTTGTTCTCGGAACCTTTGATTCGATTTATCGTCTTTGATTTACATTAGTTTCTTGAGCAATTTGAATGCTTCCGTAACTGCATCAGATAATCTTTACAAACGTATTCTACAAACCATCTATGTAGTAATACACCTTGTGTGAGCTAGTGAATCGATTGTTTTATTAAATATGTTGTAGTTCATATTTATTTTCGTTTGAATTTGTACATTGTTTATGTACTACAATTCCCAGATGTTTAAAGAGAGTATCTTTATTTTTAATTAGTTTTATTAATAAAATTGTGTTCCATTTCCTACAATCTTAAAACCTTATTTATAAGGATTTTGGGTTCACGAAAAGATTTATAATAAAAAAAATATTTTTTAGAGATTACGATCTTATAAATATTTTTTTTGGTAAATATGTTTGTAGTACAACTTGTTGTGTTTGGATTTATTGAGATTGAGATACAATCTTAAATCCTATACCGTGACACAAAACGAATAGTTTTGGTTCAAACGATTTTGGGACTCGTTAATTTTTCTAACTTTTGTGTTAGATCGGGTTTATTAGTGTAATCCATACGTTTTTTGTAAACGTTAAATTCTCTAACATGTGTGTTAGACCGGAATTATTGGTGTAAACCATACGTTTTTTGTAAACGTTAAATTCTCTTGAGTAGACTTTTTTATGTCTTTAAACAAGAATTTTATGTTACTTGATTAGAGTTTTATGTCTCTAACTAAGTCTCTATTTAAAGTAGACTCTTCATCCACCCATGGATTGATATGAACAAATAAGTCTTATAATTATTTTTATAATCATTTGTCTTCTAACATGTGCGTTAGAAACGTTAACGAAAAGCGTTAGTTTGGAAGCAATTTTTTAATTGTTTAATCTAACGTGTGTATTAGAAATGACTTATTTATTTGAACCATATATGTGTTTTTAGCAAGTCGAATTAACATTTTGTGGAAATGTTAATATTTCTAACGTGTGCGTTAGAATTTCTTTCATTTTAACATGATTGTTAAAAATGGTTAAAATACAAATGCTTTGAAATATTTTATGTAAACATTTTATATAAGTAATTTGTTGTAGCATTGATTTTAATGCTTTGTATAGTTTAGAAATAAAAGGTCATACATTGAAGTTGATGTTTGATTGGTTTCTAGAATTAAATCACCATAAAGTGATAGTGTAGTGGTGTGGGATTTATCACCAACTTTAATTTGTGATTTTTAAATCAATTTGAGTGAAATCAGAATTACTAATTAAACTGTTCATATGGTGAAACTCTTGAGTAGAGTTTTAATGATGACATTTGATGAGTCTTATTAAAGTTTAAATTTATAATTATTGAGACTCTTAACTCTTCATATGGTGAAACTCTTGAGTAGAGTTTTATTGATGACATTTGATGAGTTTTATTAGAGTTTAAGTCTATAATTATTGAGACTCTTAACTCTTCATATGGTGAAATTCTTGAATAGAGTCTTATTGATGACATTTGATGAGTTTTAATGATGACATTTAATTCATTAATTTTGTCATGTTTTGTATATATATAAAATGACTTAAATTTTCTAACACGTGTGTTAGAAAATGTGTATCACGAATACAAGGTTAGAGATTGTTCATAATGAACAGAAATATTTTATGTAAATATTTAATTGCCTATGTGTGCATTAAAATGATGAGAAATGGTTTATTTTATAAACTATATCTTTGGAAAACGTTTTATGTGAACGTTCGATTCTATAATGTGCTCGTTATAACATTTTTTTTTCTAACATGTGTGTTAGAAAACGTTTAGTACATGTGTAGTAAGACTAAACAATAAAAAACCATTTGATATTTTGGGTTTGATCTATGTTTTCATAACCCTAATTGGTATTATTAATATTGTATATTGCAAAACTAAGAAACTGTTTTGAATGATTTTTAAAACAAAGTTTTGCATAACATTGATAATTCAAATGATTCGCTACTCTTGCTAGAAGTATCATATAGTGAACAAAATAACAGTCTCGTGGATGTTATTTGGTGAAAAACAACTTGGTGTTGTTGTGAACAAATTTAATCGTTCATGTTTACTACTTAAATGTAGTCTTTGTAACAACTTGGTGTTGTTTTGAGCATAATTGTCCAAGTTTAAAGTTTCAAGATGAAAAAGGAACTTGTACTTACAAGTGCATGGAGTCTTATTGAGGGAGTACCTCAAGACATGCCATGGGACGATATCGTCGAGAAGATTTAGGTCGATTATAAAGTGTTGAAGATAAAAGCACTTTGCTATTTGATGTCTACATATTGTCTATGCTTCCGTTTAAATTTCAAAAGTGATTGACACTTATGATTTAGTTTCCTATGTATTATATTGTTTGTGTTCAATATCTTCGGATAACACATGCAATTTTTTACAAAGAAATAAATCACTAATGTTTGTGACGTATAAATTATTTTTGTGGAAAATAATTATAACGGCGGTTATACATTGTTTAAAAGAATATGGTTTTAAACGGATAGTACATGAAAATACTTGGAAATAAACAACTTGAGAGTTGTTACATTGACTAAAAGTCAAAGACGAAACATCAAATGTATAACCACATCATGAGTGAGTAATGAAAGAACGTAGTAAGTGTATTGAGATGAAATACACTAACGACATTCATGTCGACATACTTCATTAGAAGTCATTGGAAAATTCACAAGTGTGAATTCTAACATATGAAAGTAAAAGTACTATATGTTATTGTATACCTTTAATAAATCTTACGAGATTTATAAGTAGATGCGTCTACCACTTGATTATTGTTAGATCTATATAGAGATTTTACCTTCATTTGGTAGAGCATCCTAAATATACATATCTCCTAATGAGTAACAATAGATGTGTGCAAATCACTTATGGCAAAATTATGAATGCCATGTTGTTGAGTGTCGATCTAGTTGACTCTATCTCACACATAATAGTGATTGTAGACGAGAAACATTCATCTTGTTGGTGATGAATGTGATCACCAAGTGACTTGGATTAAGACTTATGTTTAAGTCCTTATGAGTCAATGGTAAGTGTTGGAGAACAAAGGTAAAAAAGTTATGTTCCTAAAATGAATGATAAAATTTAGCTATGTTCTATATACAATAATTTGTGAGACCTTCCTAAATATTGATGTTTTAGGATTATGAATAAGTCTCATTATTTTGTCTTAACAAGGGATGAATGTTGCAAAGTGATATAATGATATCCTTAGGGCTGTGAAGAATCAAAATGATGCATCTTCTGTTCACATGCTAAAGTATTGTAGTCTAAAGCATGCTAGACTAGTACTTGGTTAATTACGGGTCTTGATGGAGACTAATTAACTCTAAACATTCAAATGTGTATGAATACAAAAAGAATTTGTGTATAGACAAAGTTGAGGGAGAATTTTCATTCATTATAAGGAAAAGACATGTAACTTTTTAAGAGTTTGTTCGAAAAGCTAATGAGGAGAACTCATTGTCTAAGCTTATTCTAGATGTTAAATTAGAATTATTCTAAGTTGGTGACAAACTTATTGTTGGATCGTGTTTGTGACCCTAAACAGTCAGTAAAGGCAGTTCATCATTATTTACTAAGGCGGAATCAAAGTAAACAACGTCACAACAGCTTGTTCCTTTTAATCTTTCTTTCTATTACTGATTTCCGAGTCTTTACAATGATTCTGATGAAAATCCGACAGCACCTCGACTCACACACTATGACTTCAGTCCTGTTCGCATCAAATGACACACACATCACCTATTTATAGCCATAGCTAGTTCGCTTGAGAATGACACAATATGCTTTCAAGCGAACTCACATGATTTGGTTTCGCTTGAACATGACATGATGTCATTTCAAGCGAACTCACCTATATTAACATATACAAACCCTAATTTCAACTCTATTGTGTGCTCGTTCATTCTATCTAGACATAAGACTTGATTAAGACGTAGTCATCAGACATTCAGTGCACCAACAGACTCCCCCTTGGATGTTGACGAAGTCTTCGGCGTCAAGTCTTTAGTCTTTGTCTCTTTCCAAATTTTATCTTCACATTGTAAAGCTCCTTCAAACTTTATCTTCAATCTCCCCTTTGAGTGTTGATCCAGAATCTTGACTCCCCCTTTCGCAGACTCCCCCTCTCGATAAGCTAGGACTTTAATTCTGGTTCAAACTTTAACATTTTGATGCCATGGGGAACATGATTCCTGTATAAACTCTACCCAAATATAAGATATAGGATAATTACAATTTCTATCAAACTTACAATTCACTCTCAGTGTTAAGCAAACCATTTAAGTATTCAGGTCCAAGTTAATGACCCTGATTACTCAATTTATCTACCAAGTCCAACTGAATGACCTTGGTTGATCAGAAACAATTCACACTGACTTTTTGTTCAAACATTTTCTGAAAATTACAAGTTTCAAGTTAATGAACTTGCTTTTAACTTTTCAACTTTCACAAATTTATCATGCTATAGCTCCAAACTCATCCTCCAGTCCAGAAAACTTCCTGCATCTGCTTCAAATTGTGAATCTGAAGATCAACTCTCCACTTTGGTTTATCAAAAATAAAGCAGAAATGTAAAATCTTTTTGGATTTTTAATAAAACTCTAAACTAGAAATGAAAAACAGAACTAAAATTCAATAAAAGTAAACTATTTACAAACATATTTTTGGTAAGCGTGTTAGGGAATCATATCAGCTATACGACAAGTCACAAGTACCGTTAAGCTTCAATTACATATTCAGAATTAAACAATTCGCTTAGATTGTCGATATACTGATCCGCTTAAATTCTCACACAATTTTCAATCTGTTCAGGATATGGATTTAGTGTTTTAGAGACTTAAACTTATTCATGTGTCCCACCTCTTGAATATACTCCCGTATCCAAATCCCAATATTCAGTCTTACAGGTGAGTATACCACAGATGATATCTGTAAGGGGTTAAATTGCGAAAAACCGTGAGAGCTCAGGTCAGAACTTCCGTTCAGCAGAGAGATGACGGCTTCGACTTTGGTGTGTCCCCTTTAGAGGATCTTTTTTACAACAACATTGATTAGAAATTTTATTGTCTTATCATTTATGCTGAGGGTGATGCTATGTTTCAAGCATTGCGGAAAGTATTATTCGGGGACTAGGCCATTGCTTTCGCATTATCAGAAGTCCCGGAATAATACCCCAGATATCACTGAGTATAAAGACCTAGTATCTCAGAAAAAAGGATTTTTCAAACGAAATTTCAGGGGTTACCTATATATCCAAGTAGTGTTCCCCACAAAATAAGTAAGTAAAGATTTAGGTTTATATCCCGCACAAACTTACTAAATGTGCAAAAACCTATCGGCACATCATCAGCGAGACTGTTTAACCTTTTAAACATTACAATTCTTTAGCATACTGTAACTGTCAAGCCGATGTACTATCATTTTCCCTTTTACACAAGCTCTTTTCTGGTTTTCTATTGTTTTTGGATTTGAAAATATCTCATGTTTTTGTATTTTTGTCATTTTTTTTAATTTTTTTGTATTTTCTGAAAATATTACCCTATACCTCCCCCTAAATACCAAAACAAGTAAAAAATCGACAAACCATTGCAGATTGCTTCTCAACATCATCTACAATGTCTCCTTCATCAACGCCAATAATCTCCTCCAACACCTATAAAAGCTTCATACCATTCAATTTTAGCAAATATTGAAAACGAGTTTTATCAAATGCTTTGGTATGTAAATCAGCTTTTTGATCGTCAGTGTGGATTTTCTCAATTCGTATCAACTTCTTCTCGAAACAATCTCGGATGAAGTGATGACGAATTTCAATATGTTTGGTTTTAGCGTGATGTACTGGATTTTTAGTAATGTTAATCGCTGCCTCATTATCAACAAATATAGGAGTGTTTAGAAATTGCAAACCATAGTCGCGCATCTGTTGCTGGATCCACAAGATCTGAGAGCAGCAACTGCTAGCAGATACATACTCCGCTTCACATGTGGATAAAGCCACAGAAGTTTGCCTTTTGCATTGCCAGGTGACCAATCGTGATCCAAAGAACTGGCACCCTGCTGTTGTTGATTTAGCGTTAACTTTGCAGCATCCGAAATCGGAATCGGAATATCCTTCGAGCATAAAGTCACCATCTTTTGGATACCACAACCCCAATGATGGAGTTCCTTTCAGGTAGCGTAATATCCTTTTCACAATCACCATATGCGAAGCTCTAGGATTAGACTGAAATCTTGCTGCGAGGCAGGTTGGGTACATGATATCGGGTCTTGAAGCTGTCAAATACATTAGCGATCCGATCATGGAACGATACATAGTTTCATCTACCTTCTCTCCGGTGAGATCAGGGTTTATCCCATGATTCGTTGCTAATGGGGTGAAAGCTGGAGTAGAACCTGACATCCCGAATTTCTCCAAGATATCATGAACGTACTTCGTTTGATGTATGAAAATTCCCTTAGGCAGTTGATCAACCTGAAGTCCCAAAAAGAATTTCATCTCACCCATCGATGACATTTCGAATTTTTGCTTCATAACTTGTTCAAAATCTTTGCACAAATTCTCATTTGTTGACCCAAATATAATGTCGTCCACGTATATTTGAACTATTAGAAGATGTCCGTTGACCTCTTTGGTGAAGAGAGTGGCATCCACTTTTCCACGAATGAAGCTGTTGGCTAGAAGGTGTTGAGACAATGTCTCGTACCAAGCTCTCGGGGCCTGGTGTAAACCATACAGTGCTTTGTCTAGCAAATAGACCTTGTCTTTGTGGATTGGATCGGTGAAGCCCGGTGGCTGTCCGACATAAACCTCCTCTTTTACCTTCCCATAGAGAAACGCAGATTTAACATCTAACTGATATACTTTGAAGTTTTTCCAAGATGCAAATGCAAGGAAGATTCTGATAGCTTCTAGTCGAGCAACTGGAGCATATACTTCAGTGAAATCTATCCCCTCCTGCTGACTGAAACCCTGGACTACGAGTCGAGCTTTGTTACGAACCACAACTCCTCTATCGTCTCTCTTGCACTTGAACACCCACTTGGTGTTTATCTTCCTTTGACCATCAGGCAAGTCTATTAACTTCCACACTCCTAACTTCTCAAACTGACTCAACTCTTCTTGCATAGCATTGACCCAAGAATCTTCAGTTAGCGCCTCTTTGTATGTACGCGGTTCGATCTGCGAAATAAAACAACTAAGTGAAAACTCAGTTTGTAAAGGTGCTACTGTAGAATAAAAACAAGTAAGGCCTTGGTCAATTTGACGTCTAGTGCGAATGCCTGATTGCAATTCTCCAATGATCAGCTCCTCTGGATGGTATGAAAGAGTTCTTGGCATCACCTCGCCTGAAACATCTACCTCACCTTCCAGATTAGTAACATTCTGATTTGCACCTTGTTCACTGACTGGGTTTGTTTGACTTGAACTCTGAATTTGCTCCCCCTCAGAATCTGAATCACCACGATCAAATACTGGCATGATCTCAGATTCTTGATTATCATTTTGAACCAACTGATTATCATGAGCAACTTCATTTTGTTGAATATCATCATGTTCTCCAGCATTGCTTGGACCTGCTTCATGATCATTTGAAATTTGTTGCGGTCGTCTTGAATACTCAGCTGGGAACCTTTCCTGTGATTCTTCATACTCTCTCAGAATATCCAACTCGTCAAATAAGTCTTCTTCTTCTTCCTTTTCTTCTTCCATATCAAACGAATCCCACAAAGTGTCATAATGAAAACGCCATGAATCTCCAGGATTCTGCGGTGGCATTGTGTAACCTTGACACTCAAAATTCTGTGCTTCAATAATCCGCTTCAAGCTTGGAACAAACACTCGTTTCTGAGGACTTGAATATCCCACAAAAATTCCTTCAATGCTCTTTGCACCAAACTTTCCAAAAGGTTCTAGAACTGTACAGGGAGACCCAAACGGTTCTAAATACTTCAGATTCGGTTTGCGGTTATTGATCAGCTCAAAACACGTCTTGTTGAATTTCTTTACAGTGAGAACCCGATTGAGTGTATAGCATGCGGCGGATACTACTTCTGCCCAAAAATTAACTGGTAGCTTAGAATCAGCAAGCATCGTTCTGGCCGTTTCGATTAGCGTCCTGTTTTTACGTTCTGCAACTCCATTTTGCTGCGGAGTGTACGGAGCACTAAATTCATGCAATATACCTCTTTCATCACAATATTCTTCCATCTTGTTGTTCTTGAACTCAGTACCATTATCACTTCTGATTCTTTTGATACGCCTTTGGTACAAGTTTTCAATTTTCCTGAACAACGCCATCAAACTTTCAAATGTTTCATCTTTCGACTTCAAAAATGATACCCACGAAAATCTAGAATAATCATCAGTAACCACAAGACAGTAGAGATCCCCTGTAATACTTTTGACGTTTACTGGACCAAACAGATCCATATGTAGTCTCGCTAAAGGTCTGGAAATTGAATTAACTTGCTTTTTAGGGTGTGACTTTTTCTTCTGCTTGCCTTTGATGCAACTAATGCACTCCCCTTCCAGATGAAAACCTTTGACATGAACACCAAGAACTAAATCGTTATGCATCAGGTGATTCATTTTCCTCAAGTGAATATGGCCCATCTTTCGATGCCATAACTTCGATTCTTTCTCCGTTGCTTTTGACATAAAACAATGTGCCTGACCCGTTGTAGTAGTTGCTACACTCATGTCCAATACATACAGATCATTCACTCTAGGCGCTCTCATGATAATCCATTCTTCAGGAACAACAAATCCTGGCTTCAAGATCAAACATTCTTTGTCTGTAAAGTGCGTTGTATACATATGATCACAAATCTAAGAGATACTTAGCAAATTATTCTCCAGCTCGGCGATGTAGTTAACTCTTTCAAACGTAACAATTCCATTGGATAACGTTCCTTCTCCAACTATTCTACCACCTTGGTTTCCTGCAAATCCCACGTAACCTCCATTGAAATTTCTAACATCATACAACAATGCAGTCTTCCCTGTCATATGTCGAGACGCTCCACTATCCATAATCCATCGTGAGATAGCTCTTGGAAGTTCCTGCACATATCAAAAATTGATTTAAAAACACATCTCAATAAAGATGCCGATTCATGCTTCACAATTACCAACTAGGAAGCTCCGGCAAGTCCAAAATTTTAATGAGATTTTGATGCTACCCAAGCCTCTTTCGACTCAGGTAACTTGACTTTAATGTGAGATTTGGTAGTGTAAAGTGGCGGAAAATTTTTATCATTCATTTTCAAATTTTCTTCTGATCCAACCTCAACCTTTTTGTATAAGAAAAACTCATCTATCTTAAGTTGACCGGTTGGTTGATTTTTCTTTTGAACATTCTTCTTCTCTGGTGGAGTAGAAGATTATTTCTCCAATTTTTCATAATAATCCAAAGGAACATCCATCTTTACCGGAATGGTAGAAGACGGTTGTTTTTCTGACTCTGAAACCTTTGGTTTTTCAACAATTTTTTGCTTCCATGTTTGTTGAGATGAAGCAACCCGTTTATAGAATTTGTCATTTTTAGTTACCACATTCTTAACATGTTCAGTTTTGATCTTGGTGTTGTCATTTTTCAAAACCTTTTTCTCAACAAGCAATGGAGCTTTTCCCTTTACATCAACTTTCTTCTTTTGACTCTCAACAACTTCAGTCTTAGACTTGAAGTTGGTGTAATTTCTTGCAATGTGACCAACTTTGTTGCATCTAAAACATATACGAGTATCAACTACCCGACTTGTGCCTTCAGACTGAGTTTGTGAGACCTTCTTTGCAAAAAATTCTTCATTTGATTTCGAAAAAATCTCAGACTCCTCATCAGATAATGAACTCGAACTGTTCACAAACACCTTCTTTTCAGTAAACCTTTTGTTTTGAACATTCCTTTTCTGATAATTCTTACCACCCTGATAACCACCCAACCAATTGTTTAGATTGTTGTTATAAAAACACGGTGGAACAACAGGTTTCTTATAGTAAGCTTTATCTTTCTCAAAATTCATTTGCCTCTTTGTCTGATTCAAACCTTTTACTTCAGACAACTCGATTTCAACCAGTTTGAAAACATTTTTCAACTTGTTCATGTTAACATTCTCCAAAGGAAACTCAGAATCCAAATACAACTTATCCGATCCAGCCATCTTGTACATCACAAGACCCGGTTCATCACTTAAGTTGTTTTTGGATTTTTGTTTCGGAATGTATTTGTTCAAGAAACATTCTTCATCCTCAGCTGAATCACTATCCAAAACACTTTCAGCCATGCCTTTAACAATCTCAGTTTGAACACTATCATCAGATGATGATGAAGAAAATGTCACATCAATTGAATCAGGAAGTTTCACTTCATTTTCATCTTCAAGATTAACCAACCCAGATTGCTTTTTCGAATAATTGTCTAAAACTGGTGGCGGAACTTGATGAAACCCGACCCCAGTTCCATCACAATATACATCTTCGCCTGCTTTGTTTTTCCCGATGGGTTTGGGAACAATGTGTTGCAAAATAAAGCTTGCGGAGTTGTAACTGTTCAATTTCAAATTGATACGCTCATTCTCAATTTTAGCTTCTTCAAACCGAAGTTTCAATTTAGCAATCTCATCCAATTGTTTGTTGATTAATTCTTCTTTAACCCTCAAAACACTTTGCAAATGACAATTTTCTTTGTATGTTTTACCGTTTCTATCATCATTATCTTTAACCGTGCTTTTAAGCTTCTCAAATCTTTCAGTAATCTGACGATTTTCAAGAACTAACCTCTCATTTTCTTTCCTAACCTTTTCTTGATCAATTTTATCATTTTCAATTTTGTTGGTTAATTCTTTTACTCTATCATTCGAAGCTTTCAACATTTTATCACGGTTAAGGATTTGATCCTCAACATTTTTGACTCTTGCAGTCAGATCATTAACCTTATTACCGTTGAGATAAGTGACTGTACTACAAACTTTGCATTCTTTGATGCAATTTTTGCAGTCAACATCACCACTGACTTTCTTACCTGACTCAGTTGTTGACGCGTTTGAACTGACCTGGATTTTAGACTCAGAAACGGATTTAGAGTCTACCTCAAGTGCCTTAGCAGCCAGCACCTTGTCAGCCATCTTTCCCATGTTTTCAGCATTCAACTCTTGAGTCGTGTCAATGATTCCAGTATCAATCTTCTTTGACTTCTCTTCCTTCTCTTTTTCTTTCTCTTCTTTCTCTTCTCCGCTTCCCCACCATTTTCTTTGCCAATAATCATCTTCTTCTTTCATTTCTTTAATTATGGTTTCCATATCAAGAGTGCTATGGTCAATAGCAATGTTTCCATTGGGGTCAAGATAACATTCTCTGTCTGGATCCCATCTCCTCGCTCTCTTTGCTTCAAAATATATGGCAGATATATTGATCATTTTTTGTTGAGCTATCATCTTCCTGTAAGCATACCTCTGTTCTTCAGGTCTAGTATCTTTCCAAGGAATAGGTTCAGATTTTGCCATGAATGCATATCCAACCGCATCCTCCTCAGGTAACAACTCGCTCCAGTCGAAACCTTCATCGTCGTGAATTACAGCAAGAGCTCTAGATTTCTCTTTGTTATCTTCAAGCTGCTTCATTCTTGGCGGTTCTGATTTATTCTGATGATAAATCGCTTTCTTGTAGTAATCTTCTTTGAACGGGTTTTCAGACTCATCAGCATAAGAATTTCTGCATTCACGCTTAAAGTGACCTTTCTGTTTACACTTAAAGCATGTCACTTTAGACTTGTCAAAGCCTAACTTTGTAGATGGTCCACCAATAGACTTTCTCCCAGTTATCTCCATGAAACGCTGTGCCCGACGAACTGCACTGGCCATACACCACCTTATGTCGATCAATTCCATCTCCTCAGGATCTATCTGATCGTAATCTTCTTTTGTCAGGTTGGTGTTGCCTATCTTGCCTGCCACAAGGCTCTCATACGACTCTAACACAGAAGCGAGAAAAACCATCTGTTGCTTTGCAGACTCCTCGCTGAAGTTTTGAGCATTCTTTAAGTCTACAACGATATTGCATTGAAATAAATTCTTCGCATCAGACTGGTTTGAATGTGATGAAGAACCACTGTGAAATCCACTGCTTTGACTTTCTTTGTTTGATGTGTAGGAATTTTCAGCATAAAATGCAGTCTTGGGAGATGTAGTCTTTGGCATCATGCTTTTTGGATAATACAAATCTAAGTTCTGTTGATATGACGAGTGATTGACTTTGTGCGTTTTCTTTAACTCCAGCTCATGACTCTCTAATCTTTCAATCAGCAAATCTACAGTCAACACTTCTAGCGGCTTGATTGTATTCTTCAGCATCAAGGCATAGTATTGCCAATCCATTTCATCTGGCAATGAATCAAACAATTTGTCGACCAATTCTTCTTGAGAATAGAAAATTTCATGTCTCGCCAGTTCCAGCTTTAGATGTCCAAACCTCTCAATCATTTTACAAACTGATTCATTCTTTAAACTACCAAATAAATCAAATTCTTTTCTAAGCAGTTTCTTTTTGTTTTTCACTATTTCTGCACTTCCTAAACATTTAGCTTTCAATTTTTCCCAAAGATCTTTAGAACTTTTGTACTCGATCAAAGATATTATATCTTCTCGGACAGACTGAAACAGCAGTGCTATGCATTTTTGCTCAGCAACAAACGATTCTATTTCTTCAGTTGTTGTCAAGCTTTCACCAGTTTTGCCTCCATCAGTGTATCCATTCTTTAGACTCTTCCAGCTAGGATATGCAAAGGCCTTCAACCATTCTTCAAACTTCTTGGCCCACCGACTGTACTCCTCGATAGCCATTAACTTCGGGGGTTTGTTATAAGTTCCGAAAGCACTTTCCACACTTAGAGAATCCGATAAACTTTTCTTCGTATTTGGAGTGTTATCATTGGTGTTGTTTGTCGTGTCGTTCGAATTATCATCTCCACTGTTTCCAGCAAAAGCAAAGATATCACAGAATGGATTGTAATCATCCATCTTTGCGTACCTGAAAAATTAGCAAACACTTAGAAAATTTTTAAGTTTTGAAAAACAGCAAGTTCAAGCGAAGTCAGTTTGAAGCGGAATAGCTTCAAGCGAAATCCCAAGAATTTTCAAGCGAGGACAACTTGAAGCGAAAACAAGTAATACAAGTTCAAGCGAACTCAAATAATGCAAGTTCAAGCGAACTCAGCTTCAAGCGAACTCACTCATTACTTTCAAGCGAACACAGTTGAAATGTACTTTTCAAGCGAACCCAACAAGATATTTCAAGCGAAATGTATCAATGAGGTTTCGCTTGAAATTTTCAATCGAGATATGATGATGTCAGCTTTTACGAACCGGTTTTCAAGCGAATTGTCAAGTTTTTGTATGAATTCAATCGATTTTAGGTCCAAATTTCTCAGGGATTAGTTAACACTATGATATGCTTGTTATATGTCAAATTTAGGCCATTTCAACCGTAAAACTATGTCCAAATCAGAAAAGAATGAGTAGAAGAATGAGAATCCGATGATTTCAAGCTGCAATGGTATGAACTCCTTGTCCTGAGCTCTGATACCACTTGTTGGATCGTGTTTGTGACCCTAAACAGTCAGTAAAGGCAGTTCATCATTATTTACTAAGGCGGAATCAAAGTAAACAACGTCACAACAGCTTGTTCCTTTTAATCTTTCTTTCTATTACTGATTTCCGAGTCTTTACAATGATTCTGATGAAAATCCGACAGCACCTCGACTCACACACTATGACTTCAGTCCTGTTCGCTTCAAATGACACACACATCACCTATTTATAGCCATAGCTAGTTCGCTTGAGAATGACACAATATGCTTTCAAGCGAACTCACATGATTTGGTTTCGCTTGAACATGACATGATGTCATTTCAAGCGAACTCACCTATATTAACATATACAAACCCTAATTTCAACTCTATTGTGTGCTCGTTCATTCTATCTAGACATAAGACTTGATTAAGACGTAGTCATCAGACATTCAGTGCACCAACACTTATGACAATGGCATGTGTTGCTTTGGTCAGCTCGGAAGCTTATGTAAGCTAATGCAATATGAGTTGAATTCACTGATACAATGAGTTTGATCTTGTTCAATCATATGTGTATAAATGTCGCCATAAGTGGTGTTACGAAAATGATGATCAAATGGCAAGAAATTGTTGGATCGTGTACGTGACCCTAAACAGTCAGTAAAGGTAGTTCATCTTCGTTTACAAAGGCGGAATCAGAGTAAACAAAGTCACAACAGCTTGTTCCTTTCAATTTCTCTCTATTACTGATTTCCTGAGTCTTTAACAATGATTCTGATGAAATTTTGGCAGCACCTCGACTCACACACACATACATGTCAGTTTCAAATGAGCCTACACACAACCTATATATAGTAGTTACCCTTCCGTTTGAACTTGACACATACATCTTCAAACGGAACCCTGTTCAAACGGACAGGCTTCTTCAAACGGACAGGACATGCTTCAAACGGACAGGTCATCCTCAAACGGACAGGCTTTCTAAACCATGACCAAAACCTAACTTAATCACTATTTTGCACTCATTTAACCTATCTAGACATAAGACTCTATAAGACGTAGTCAGCAGACATTCTGTGCACCAACAGAAATGTGGGGGAGGATCCATTTAAGAAACAACCCTATAAGGGTATGTAGAAATGGTTCTCATTAACCCATCTAGATGTTATCCAATAACACTTAGTGTAGAGGTATCTTGCATTTGTTTTTGGCAATAAGGATTTTGTAATCCAATCTAACATTGCAAATAGACGACTAAGTGGAGGACACAAATGTCGTAATGCATAATGGAGATGTGTTTGCCTTAAATGATAAATGTATCATTCTAAAACAAATATTATAACCAGATTCAAGTGGCCACTGAGGTTATAGTCTTAGAAGTTGACAATAGGCAATGTTAACTTTCGAGTTACGAACACGTCATGACAATTGATCTAAACTGCAAAGTTATCTTTAGTGACTTGTCAAAGACAAAGATAATGTTATGGATCCAACAACCTGAGGGTTTATTATAGATCAAGTTATGGAATGAGACTAAAGCCCATGGAAAAGGGTGTGTGAAGGAAACCTACCTTAGTTGACTGGAGATCCCAAGATCTAAGTTCAATAGGAGAAAGAATTCATATGCCTAAGGGTGGTCACTGTGGGGGCATAGCTGATATGCATAAGCTAGTATATATGGTCATATATACCCCCTAAACGATAAAAGGGTGTTTAAATACGTCCTAGTTCATTCCTATGAAATTCAGTGACAAATTGTGAGGCTAAGCATATTATGGGGTAAATGATATTGCGTAATCATGGTAACCACGATGCTTTTAATGATTTAGGGAGAATCACCTATGTTAGAGATAAGTGGGGTCGCTTGAATGGAATTGGGGGCACAATTCCTAGAGCTCCCGCAGAACCAGGAAAGTGTTCCACGACCATTATTGGACACGACTATGAGGGGATGACCCGGCTAATGAGAGTATTGTGTGAAGTGTATTGTCATCTACAGAAATGAGGGTTTGTTCAAGGACATCGTGTCTACAAACCGCTAGGAGGCTAAGAATGCTTCACAACGGAAAGTTCAAAAGGACACCTACTTATCCGGCAATACTCAACTGTTGAGGTTCCATTGGAAACTTTGTGTGTTTTGATCAATCTCTATTCATGTGGGGGATTGTTGGAAATTTAGATATTATGAATGGATATTAATTTAGTGAGATTATAATTTAATGAAATCATAATTATTTACTAGACTATTCATATGGAACATAAACTCTTAAGTAGAGTTTTTATGTCAATTTATTAGTTTTTATTAGAGTTTATGTCTCTAATAAATCTCTAATTAAGTGAGACTTTTCTCTATCCCATGTATTTTGTATTAAAAGTAGGCTATGTGCCTAACTTGATGTTTTTTATACATAAAACTACAAGAGTAAGAATACAAGAAGGAGGCATAAAGATATCCATGAAGAGTCCTTGAAGAAGAAGTACTTGATGACCCATATGTTGGGAACATATAGAGATAAGTTTCTCTACATGATTCAACTACATTTCTATTCTTAATTTCCAAAAGGTCTAACACTATGTTTTTATCCGGTGTAACTTCGGGCGCTTGGCCTTCTCCGGCAGTACAAACTGCTTCAGCTGTTGTACCCTGGGAGACAGACATGTCGTCTTTAGTAGAGGCGCGAAATCTGTTTTAAGGGAAGCGTGTTGAATATGTGCCTCAGCCACAAACGTCAACATTTATTTGTTCTTTTTGTAGAAAATTATTGTACAAGAATACGTGGTTCAAGACCTCGTTGAAGCCTATACAACGGACTGAAAACACAACGAACCATACAAGTAGACGCGGTTAAAGATCAAGTTGAAGACTTTATCTTTTGAAGATATTGGTTTGAATCGATTGTTTTATTAAAGATGTTGTAGTTCATATTTATTTTTGTTTGAATTTGTACATTGTTTATGTACTACAATTTCCCAAATGTTTAAAGAGAGTATCTTTATTTTTTATTAGTTTTATTAATAAAATTGTGACCCATTTCCTACACAAGGCTATGTGTACTCGAATTGAAGTAGCGCTTTTATACATAAGAAAGCCAAAACTTACCCAACTTGGAATTTGATTTTGGTCTTGATTCGGTTCGGAGACGCAATTTATGTTTGATACACAACCGCCACTGAATGTGAACCGGAATCATCACGAAAGAAAAAAACATAGTCGCAAGAAAAAAAAACAACTCGAAGACGAGGTGGTTGACAAAATGCATAAGAAATAGTCGAGTGATGAAGAATATGCTTTAGCACAAGCGTAACTACATGTTTTCGAGGACCTGATTCTTTGGTAATATTTACTTTTTATTTTTATGCATGTTAAGTATTTATGTTTTAGATACTCTTATAATTTATTATTACATATGTACATTATTTACTTTTTATAGACATAAATATTTTATTGTGAATGTTGATTTTATATTTTTTATGGAATGTTGAGTTTGTATATATTATTTAGACAACGGATGGTCAAAAGGCTAAAGATTTTTGGAAGAAGGTTTGTGCGAGGTTTCATCAAGTTATGCATCGAGAAGAGAGTACCGGAACCAAGACAAAATGTCGGGAAAATGGACCTCAATATAACAAAGAACCAATCACTTTAACGGGATCTACATTCGGTTTGTTAGTAGTCATAATCGAGGAAGTGGAATAAATGATGTGGACATCATGGCGGAGGCTAATATACAAATAGAGGTCAATATAATGCTCCCTTTGGGATGAAAAAGATTTGGGAATTTCTAAGAAAATCCTCAAAGTGGCATTTGGTAACAACGATAGCACCGACATGGTCTAAACGGTTAAACAGTACATCATCAAACGAGCCAAATTCCTCCCAAGCCACATCGGATGCCCGTTGCTTATAAATATCAACGAATTAGACTTGGAGGGCGAAATCGAACCAGAACCACTAGTCCGTCCAACAGGGAGAGACAAAAGCAAAGCGATACACAATAAATCCTCGCCATCATCCTTGAGAAGTGCTACATCTAAATCCATTTCCGAGGTAATAGCGGTTGTTGATAGTTTGGACTCTAAAATTGACTAGCTAATCAGGTTTAGACACGATGAACGCATCAATTCCAACCTTGCTTTCCTTCAAAAAACTACTTTCATTTATCGGAGGACGATCAAGAATTTTTCGTGCAAAGGAAACAACAAATTAAATTCGTGAACGCTTACGCAAAATGAGTTTCGATTAGTCTTTATTTAAATTCATTTGTAGTTGTTTTTTTTAATTTTAAAGTTTGTTTTGTTATTTTTTTTTTATTTTAGTGTAACTTTTATTTAAGTATATTTTAATTTTAGTGTAATTTTTAATTTAATTTAATTTTAATATAATGTAGTTTTATTTATAAAGTTATGACATTTAATATATATATATATATATATATATATATATATATATATATATATAGGGAGAAGATCATGCGAGAACCACCTCTTATTGCGAGAACCAATAAAGGTAAAAAATCACACAAATTTTTTTTTTTTGAATTTTTTAATAATTTTTATAAAAAAAAATCGCTACTTTTCGAAGCAAAAAAAAAAAAAAAAATTTAATTTTTTTTTAAAAATTTTTTTTTTTGCTTCGAAAAGTAGCGATTTTTTTATAAAAAATATTAAAAAATTCAAAAAAAATTTTTTACATTTTTTTAGTTTTTTTTAGGTTTTTTGGGGGTTTAGTTTTTAGCATTTTAGCTTTGGGGGGGGGGGGGGGGTGGGGGGGGGGGTTTAGGTTTTTGGGGGGGTGGGGGAGGGGGGTTTAGGTTTTGGGGGGGGGGGGGGTTAGGTTTTTTTTTAGATTTTTTTTAGGTTTTAGTTTTTAGCATTTAGCTTGGGGGGGGGGGGGGGGGTGGGGGGTTTAGGTTTTGGGGGGGGGGTTAGGTTTTTTTAGGTTTTTTTTAGCTATTTTAGGTTGTGTTCACATTGGTTCTCGCGGTTCTCACAATAAAGGTGGTTCTCGCATGAACTCCTCCCTATATATATATATATATATAATTGAAAGATGATTAAAATGTAGTTTCCCATATCACTTAGTTATTGGACAATTTAGTTATACTCCTCTGTTAGGTAATGCTGAGATGACAACACTTTTTGCTAGTTATTATAGTGAATAGTTATTCTACAACACATATATTACTCTTATAAAGAAAAAAAAGACATGTTATGAGAGTTTTTTTTTTTTTTTCCAAAGTGGTGTTGGAGGAAAAAATATTTACTATTTTAGTGTTCCTTCGAAACTATTTACCAAAATAGTGTTTCTATTTATTTTTTATTTACTTTTTTATTAACTCATTTATTTATTAGAATAAAAAATTAAAAAAGGGCTAACTCCCTCCGACGTTTCAGTTATACCTCCGTCTACTATCGCCCCCTCCATGTTCTCTGCCCCCATCGCTGAACTCCATCAAAGCCAACTAAATCGTCATTACGAGAACATAGATCGATCGCGAAACAGGTATCTTCATAATCATATAAAACAGTATTGAATTAGGGTTTAGTTGAAACCACAATTTTTGAACTTTTATATTGATACGATTCTCTATTCATATTTTTTAGCATTGAGAAGGGTTTATTTTTTATTTTTATTTTTTTTTTTTTTTTTTTTTTTTTGTGTTTTGACTAGTTTGATTATTTTTTAACAATAATATTACCATCGATTGATTATCGGTACATGTGGATGGATTTTGACTATGTATTATTTGTTTGTTTATGACTTCACCACCAATTATTTATTATGTATAAATCGTATTGGCATTGATTGTTAGAAAGTTTGAAAGATATTAATTAAAACTTCTCGAATTCCTTTATTTCACAGTTAACTTTATTAATTGTTTTTCTTCCTTTTTTTTTTAGAATGAACCAAGTTAATCTTGTATCACATATGATCCAAAATGAGGATTTCAACACAATTTCTCAAATTGCAGTTGTGAACAATGCCGATGTGGATGAAACTGAAACTGATGTGGATGATTTGTTAGAAGAGGATGATATTGAAGATGAAACATTAGACAATAACATTCAAGTCCCTTCAACTTACACCAATTTAAAAAAAATAAATGTGAGTGTGGATGACAATTGGATGGTATCAGGCTCTGAGAATAAAACTGATTTGACTCGTGAGTTGGTAAAAGATTCTTTCAATGACAGGGAAGAACTTATTAGAGCTATCAAGCTCTATTGTATTAGCATTGATGGCACACATTTGTATGGTAAGTCTAAAGGCAAGATGATGATTGCAATGGGAGTTGATGGTAATAATCAGATATCGCCGCTAGCATTTGCTATTGTTGAAACTGAATCTTATGCTAGCGGGAATTGTTCTTGAACATGTCAAGAAACATGTGGTGAAAGATCGTGAAGGGATATGTCTAATATCCGACCGTCATCCTGGAATCTTAAAGGCAGTTAATGAGCAAGGATGTAACACCCCGTGTTTTCAGGGAAGTCAAAGTCAAGGTCAAAGTCAACGACCGTTTTCGCGCAACTTGACTAATAATAGATTTCTTTTATTTTGGCTATTATGTGGAGTAAGTGTCTATAACTACAATAAATCGACGTATGATGTTCGTTATTCAATCGACCTACGACTGTGAACTATAGGAAGTAACAATGCGATAAAGTTAACTAAACAATAATTAAACTACGCTAATCAATCGACATCAAATCGCAACTCGAACTACGCACTTTGGTTATTGTTATTTATGTGTTATTTGTGCATGTTTATTTATGTTATGTTGTGGTAATCAATCGAAACTCGAAATCGAACTCGAAACGCAATCGAACTCAATCGGAAATCGAACTACTATAATTGGTGGAGAAAAGATAGCGCGAGATATGAGTGGTTGGGATTAAAAGTAATTGGATTAGGAAAATCTATCGCATCGCATCAATCGCAATCGAAACGTCAAAAATCGTCGCGTCAAACACTCGAACCAAGTGCCATCCGGCCGGATAGCCATCCGACCGGATAGCCCTGTGCCCATGAGTCAGGTGCCATCCGACCGAGATGCCACCCGACCAGACAGTCATCCGGGCGGTGTGCCATCCGACCGGACAGCCCTTTCCCCTTTTGGAATCCTATAAATACCCGTGTCTTTGTCATCATTTCCACTTTTGGAAACCTCTGTCCGAACAGCACGCTCGACCCACTTTTTCTTCGATTTCTCTCAATCCAGGTAAGATTTCGTCCTAAATCTTGTACGTTCTTGATCTACACGCACTCCTACACCTTTTTATCTTTTGAATCTTAACTTTTAACCGTGAAATCATAAGATTTCGGGTGTTCTAGGATGACGTCATCATGTGTTCTTGAAGAACTTCATGTTTTGACTTCAATCCACCAAGAACAACCTAGATCTAACCGATTTCCATACAAATACACAAAGATCTCGCGTAGATCTAAGCTAAATATAGTGAAAAAGGATTGAAAGATGGTTTCTAACTTTCTTTCAACTCTTTTATACTCAATACACTCAAAACCGATAGGATCCGACCCTGATCTAGTCCTCTACTCATTTATAGTGTTGTGCTAGCTCAAGATCCGGATTCTACCCACGAGACGACCGATTTCGGGTTAAACACGAATAATCGTCTTGAACCGACTAACCGGTCGAACTAGGGTGATTCCTGGTCGATTAGGTTACTTGGGACAAGATGGGATTCTGTTGGTTAACACGTTGTCAAAACGTCTCGATAAAACAAACGAAACGACCAAGTGTAAGACGAACGGAACAACCGGAACGGAATGCTGTCCGACCGGACTACTGTCCGAACGGATAGGTCACCCGAACGGATTGCCATCCGAACGGATCACACTTTGGGACCCACACTTAATCAACCCTACCTAAAGTTTGAGTATCGAACGAATTGTCATCCGATCGAACTACCATCCGACCGGATTACTCTTCGGATCATGAGATACTAAGACTTTAAAGACTTAAACAATTTTCAGTATGTTCATTAACAGGATTGCCACCCGGTCGAATGGACATCCGACCGAGTGACTCCTCTGCTGAGAACTGATTTTCGCTAAGTAACCTCATCACTAGAGTCGCCGTCCGACCGGACTGCTGTCCGACCGGATGACCATCCGAACGGATTGTCATCCGCACGACTGACCGATCGATCGACTTGAAGGATAGAGATACTTCAATGTTTTCAAAATGCTACAACGAAAACTTCAAAAGACAAGCCATCATACACAAACACATTCATCTCATAGGAAGAAACAATCCACTCGAATAGTCACCCGACTGGACTACCGTCCGACCGGATGACCATCCGAACGGATTGTCGTCCACACGGAATGCTGTCCGATCGGATTACCATCCGACCGAACTACTATCCGACCCATTCATACTTTTGTATCGTTTTACGTGTCACTTATCGTTATGCTATCGAACCTATTCAGGCTAACTTTACTCGCTAAGCGCTCCCTTCAATCCATCAACCGCTGTGAGTATACTCGATCCCTTTTTGCTTTATGCACTTTTGGGTGTTACATACGTTACAACTATTCAAATCACAATCAAACACACTACTCAATACTATCTGAACGCTAACCATTAATGCATGTTATACGTGGCTTATGAATGCTTGTTTGTTATGTTTACACATGGAATGCTGTCTACCTGCCTTAGCAACGATAGTACTATAGTTTGGACTCAGCACCCGTTCGCGGGGTTGTTAAGGATAATTACTTGCATGATTACGGTGGTAATCATGTATTGCGAACTGCATCTGGCAGTAAACCCGCAGTCATTGGTATCGATGGATCTATGTCGATAACTAACGTGCTTCATTTCTCTATGTGTACGTGTTGGTTATGCGTAAACGAATTCGAACTCTATATGCTATTATCAAACTTGTATGCTCACCTTTACAGTATATGTATTGACTTTTATTTTAACGTATGTGACAGGTGCTTAAGTTGTTTGTATGCCTAGCTCGCTGTGAAATTGAGGCTAGGAAAGGTCTAGGATGCTCTCTGCGCAGTGATGAAATCGAAGCTAGGAAAGAGGTCCTAGAAACCAATAAATAAACTATCTATGTTTAAATCTGAGTTGTCGGAACAAAATTATTTGCCTAGATGTTATCTGTAATAAATTTGTTTACTGTTTGAGACATGGTATGGGACATGTTAATTTAAATTGAATAGTAATGATAATTGTTATGGAAACTTCTGGACAATCTGTTTCGCTCAGTGTCATGCCCCGATGTTTCCGCCATCGGTTGTGGTGTGACAAAGGATCTCCTTGGTTGGAGCCACGTGGTTTTCACATGTATTTTTTTTGTAACCTTCATCGTATCGATTTTACAACTCACACTTTAAAGATTTTCTATAGGTATTGCTTAAGGCATTTCATCAACAACTTTAATGATAAGTTTCACAACTCACAATTTGAAAACTTTAGCTTACCGTGCTAGGAATCAAAATCAAATTCGAAAGTTCAACTCCATTATGGAAGAAATTGGGAAAATAAATCGACAAGCTCGTCAATGGCTTGAGAGTCGTGCACTTGATAAATAGACACTTGCACATGAAAGCGGCAAGCGATATGGGCTGCGTACTACAAACTTGTCAGAGATATTCAACAATGTACTTAAAGGTGCTCGTTTTTTTTTACCAATCACAGCATGTGTTCAACTTACATTTTATAGATTGGTTAACTATTTTGATGTAAGGCGTCCTATGGGATCTAGTGCTCAAGCTAATGGAGATGTGTATACTCCCCATGTTGCTGCAAAACAGGCAGCTTTGATGTCAAAAGCTAGTGCACATTCTTTAAGATCATTTAACTGACAAAAAGGAATATTTGAGGTGACAACTCAAAAGGGAAAAAATGTTCAAATAGTTAGTTTGGAAAAGAAAAAAAACTTGCACATGTGGTAAGTGGGAGATATTCAAGTATCCATGTTCTCATGTTTTGAGTGCATGTGCCAATCTTTCTTTAAACACTTGGCAATATGATCATAAATGCTCCTCAATTGTCGATTATTGTGCTACTTGGTCTTATGAGTTTTCGTCACTCCCTCATGAAGCATATTGGCCACAACCATCATCTATTAGAGAATTACTTCCCAATTCAGATCTAAAACGAGATAAAAGGGGTCATCCTCGCTCAACAAGGCTATGGAATGGAATGGATATTAAAGAGAAGAAAAGGATTGTGCTTTGTGGTATTTGTAGACGACCTGACCATAACCGGGCAAGATGTCCCTCTATGCCTAGAAGAATGAATAAAGATCACTAAGTTAGTTGGATTTTTTTGACATGTTTTCTTTTAATCTGTTTGAAATTGAGATCGGTTGTGACTCGACTTTATTTGACATTTTTAATTTTGTTTGTATTTGATATTGAAACCGGTAATGGGTCAAGTTTAATATTTGATTAGCTTTGTCATGTTTTTTATTTCATTGTTTAGATTTATTTTAGATGATTTATGCCTACTGTTAAAAAACTGAAATATGGTTAAGCTGGTAATAATAAATTAAGAAAAATAAACTCACGATTGGAAAAACTAAAATAAAAACACAAATATATGGTAAATCAAATAAGAAGATAAAAATATAATAAAAGAACAAAAAAATGACTCACCGACACGTTTAAATGTGCACCGGAGTAAATTTGCCTTTTTTTCCAAATTTTTTATTCTAATAAACGAATAAAAAAATACGAGAAAACACTATTTTGGTAAATAGTTTTGAAGGAACACTAAAATGGTAAATATTTTTTCCTTCAACACCACTTTGAAAAAAAAACTCCATGTTATGAGGTATGATAGAGGGATAACTACGGATTCCAAGGCGTATTTTATAACCTTTAAACGCTAATTATTTCATTTAACTTGGTTCTCTATCATGTATTAAAACACAGGGGGTAAGATAAAATAAAAAGTTTATTTTGCATAAGAAGGAATATTGACCTTTCATTTTTCAAATCAATGGTTAAGATGAAAATGTAGGAAAAAAGAAGGGTGCGAGAGTATCTTTGTAAATTTCTATTATTGAATTTCTCTCTCCACATGGAAGACACATGCATATTCCACTCCTATTTTTAAACGTTTATAACTTTTTTATGCAACATTATTTTTTCATAAAAATTTCACCATAAAATCGAGCATTTTTTATCTTTAATTTGAGTACCCTATTGCTATATTTATATGACAACTAAAAAACCAAAAAAGAATGTGTTGTATTTCTATGTTATATAACATTTTTTGTGCTGAACTTTTTGTACTAGTTTTCTTTGTGCTTGATTTTTTTGTGCTTTTTTTACTATATTTTTTTTTGTACTAGATTTTTTTGTGCTATATTTTTTGTAGTGAATTTTTTATTGTATTTTTTTAAAACAAAAGAGATGCCACATGTCATCTCCACACTCTTACTTATAAGGTCCCAATTATTTTAGTAACAAGACGCATTTCCTTCCTACTTATATGGAGTGCCACATGTCATCACAATCATTATTAGGCCACTTAAGCAAAACCCACTTTTTAGTGGATTCTTCCCCTTAAGGCCACCCATAGTGGGGCATTATATCACGGCAAAAGAGAGCATGACGCCCCATAGCGCCTGCCGCATAGCGCCGCCTAACACCACTACGACAGGCGCTATGAGGGTTTAATTTTTGGTCCCCGTGATGTTCATAGCTGCGTGAGGGTGTTTGGTTTCAAAATTTGATCGTTTGAACGATCATAAATTAAAAAAAAAATTAATTCATTTTAAAATCCATCTCTCCTGTAAATATTCCACATCTCTCATCGTTTTCTTAAAATTCAACACACTCAACACACTCTCAAACCCTCTTCTCTTTACCTTTTTTTTTTTTATAAAAATCTAGAATTTTTATACAATGCGTCTCTTCAACCGCGGTTTTATTCTTCCGCGTTCTAGTGCGGACACGAACCAAACGAGCAATCCTAGCCGTCCAGTTTCTCCGGTTGCCACTCGACCCACCCCCTACGGATCCGGTATTATCGATTACAATCAACATCAAACCGGGTTCATAAACCTATTGAACCAACCACTCTCATGGGACCCAAATCTATACGGTTAGAACCCGAACCAAACTGGGTTGTCTCAAGCCTTCGGCTCGGCACAAGTATTTCGCTCGCCACTACGCGAGCCCGACGTCGTTCCGGATACACAACCAGAAGTAGAGGAGACGCAAAAAGGCAAAACAAAATGTCCCCATAAAAAGAAAACCGATACCCGAATGAAAAAAACCGTGCAACCATGGGAGGATGAAGAGGAGTACGAATTAACTCGATCTTGGCTTGATGTGTCGGAGGATCCCGAAATAGGTAATATTTTTGTATAAAATTTTTTGTTTAATTTTTTTGTATTAATTATTTGTTTATTTTTTAGCAAACAACCAAAATAAATCTGTCTTTTGGAACCGAATCCGAGAGTTTTTTTTCGGGCTCATAGGTAGGGGAGATACCTACCGGCTACCGGATTCAATATCGGGTAAGTGGACCGATATCAACAAGAAGTGTACAAATTTTCACTCCGTTTACCAACGGGTAAAAAATGGATAGAAAAGTGGCCACAATGACAAGGACATTACACAAGCCGCCTTAATCGAGTATCAAGCCACTCAATGTAATTTCCCATACTTGAAGTGTTGGCAAATTCTTCGTAATATCCCCAAATGGGCCAACGTCCCTACGATAGGAACTCCTTTAGGTAGGTCGGCAAATAAAAGGCCGTCAAAGAGATCAAAAACCAACGAGTCGGTTGAACCCGAAACGCCAACGTCCGACGCTCAAAACACGGACGTAAACAATGATATTCCAGAGGAAGAGCTGGCGGAAGAACTACCACGACTCGCCGGAAGAAGAAGCAGTGCAAGATTGAGAAGGCCCGAGTCATCGTCGATGGGATCCGACATGACTAATGCATTTTCGGAGATAAACCGACACCTTCAAGGCATACACGAACTAGGGACTAAACGTATGGAAGAGAACCTGGAAGTGACCGAGATTATGCGAGATAGACAATGGGCTCATGACTTTGAATTCTACTCGAAACCGCACGACCACCTAACCGGAAAAGCGTTGAACATGGCGTTACAACGAAAGGAGCGAATCGAAAAAAAATATAATCTTTGAGTTTTTTATTTTATTTTATTGTAATGTTTTTTTTAATTTTAGTGTCATGTATTTTAATTTAATGAAATGGTTTTTTATTTTATAAAGTTTGAAATTAATTATAAAAAATTAAAAATTAATAATTGACTAATGATGAGGTAGGGGCTTTATGACTAAACCCTCTTGTGATATAATGCCCCTCTATACACGTGGTCTAAAACCCTATATTCTTAGGGGAGTGGGGGCGGTCCGTTATGGCCGTCCCACCACGCGTGGAAAATCACGAACACCGCCGCTACCTCCATGATCACGCGTTATATATTTAACGCGTTGAAACAATCACGCGTTGAAGTTTACAAATTTCGATCGTTGGGCTGTGTTTTGGACCTTTAAACCCTTTATCTATTTATATCTTTATTTTAAACCATTGTAGCCTAAAATATTTCTAGTATGTTAAATTGAACTAGTATGTTTTAAATTTAAGCCCGTACCCGGCACATACCCATTGGGCTTCGGGTATAACCGGCCCATATGTTTCGGGTTTCGGGTATACCCGTCGGGCTTGGGCTTTTTTGCCATCCCTATATTTAAAGAATATGAAAAGACAACTATATATAAATTCAAATTTCAAATTTCAAACACAAATCATTTTAACACAAACAAGTAGGTTTCTTTTCTGTGTCAAGAACATGCAAAAAACAATTTACATCCCCCTTTTTTATTATTCTTGTTCTTTAAAAACTTGAGTAAACAGTGCAAGACTTCAATGATGATCATGGTCAACTTGTAGGTCAGCAGACTCATGATTAGTTATAGGAGAATTAGCCAATATGAAAACATCAGCAATTTCAGGCATTCTAAAACTCACCTTCTTCTTTGTCCTCTCTCCTTTTGACAATGAATTATCATCCATTTTTCTCTTCAATTCATCACCATCACTGCTTCCTATCCGTGCATCCAAACGACTCCCTGATAAACGCCTTTCCTTAGAAGCGCCATCATTGACAAAGAGAGGGTTAGGATGAACCCGTTTGTTAGAAGTAACGGGAAACGAAGATGATCTTGGTGAACTTAAAATATAATCTTGTAAAGTCAGCTTCTTGTTCTTCAAAGAGTGTTCTTTTTTATCATCTTTATGCAATGGGCGTTGTTGTCTTCTCTCGTGTTCTTTCTTCGTATTGTTACAAAGCAAACATATTGGTCTCAAGCATGAGAGTTGAGATCCCATGTGTGTTTTGAGGTCAACTTCGATATAGGTGTAAGGTTAGTTTGGATTAAGGAGAATTTAAGGGTGGATCCTTGGAACCTCTTGGAATATTGGATTTTGGTGTGAAGTTGTTGGATTTGTCAAAGGATGTTGTCTTTATGGAAATTCCTAGGTGTAATATGACTTGGACAAATTACAGGTAGCTAAGGTTTCATGTCAATCTACAACTGTAATAAGACAGGAATCAAGCCTAGGTGTTTCACTTGAATAAGGTTGGTGTTATCTCAAATTTTAATGTTGATGTTGTCTCAAAGTGTGCATGTTGGATTCCTAATGGGACAAATGAATATGATCATATTTGTACATAAACAATGCAAAGCTAACATTTTAGATGATTTGAAGCAAATGAGCAAGAATTATGGAGTATGATAATAATGATTCAACACAAAAATATTCAACACAAATAACCAAGATAACATTTGTCTTTTCTTTCTATGGTAAAAATCTGTTAAAAACTCTATAACATTTGTTTAACCTGCGTTGCGGGCACAGGGTCGTAAACCTGTGACCAATATAAAAAAGTAAAAGTTACAAATTTAAAACTTAAGAAAAATGAAATAATTTTTTTAAGTAAAAGACAAAAAAATGTTGAGGGACCAAAACCGATCAAAGTGGTCAAAATAAAAACTCTAAAACTACAAAATAAAAAAACACCAAAACTACAAATTGCTCTTTAGTTGTGGTGGACCCCGCATTTTACCTATGTCTATCCTTACTCAGGTGCAACCATAGAAAATTTTCTCTTCTCTCCATAGTATAGATTACCTTTATAGCATTTTTGTAATTAACTTTCAAAATATGGGTTCTTTGTTTACTTATCCTAAGAAGAGTTAAATGCATGGTTGGTCCATGTAGTTTGCAGATATTGCAGAATTGGTCTCAGTGCTTCAATGATTAGAGAGTTGGTCTTAGTGGTTATAATTTTTGCACTTATATGGTTCTTATGACTAATCTATATTAATTTTCTTAGTTAAGTGTATACAAAATTACTAGATTACCCCTAAACAATAAATATAATAAAAAGAAATGGGCCCACCCCTCATCTTTTTCTTCCTCTTCTCTCTCTCTCTCTCAAACCCACTACTACCTTCACCTTTAACCCACCACCACCACCACCTCCATTGTCAATCCACCACCACCGCACTCGGTTGAAGGTGACAGTGGAGGTGGAGGTGGTGGTTGTCGGTTGAAGGTGGTGGTGGAGGTGGTGGGTTGACGGTGGCAGTGGTGGTGGATTGACAACGGAGGTGGTGGTGGTGGTGGGTTAAAGGTGGAGGTGGTGGTGGGTTTGAGAGAGAGAGAGGGGAGGAAGAAGATGAGGTGGTGGGCCCATTTCTTTTTATTTTATTTATTGTTTAGAGGTTTTCGCATACGCTTAACCAAGAAAATTAACATCGGTTAGTCATAAGGACCACTCGAGTGCAAAAATTATAACAACTAGGACCAACTCTGCAATTATTGAAGCACTGGGACTATGGTTTCAAAAGTCGCTATGCTCTCCCTAGTCGGTCGACTGGGAAGTTGAGAGTACTTGGTCTAGGCAGAGAGTACCCGGGGAGTACTCGGACATGTTAAAATATAAAGAAATTAGTTTTTGGGAGATTATTTACACACACACACACACACACACACACATATATATATATATATATATATATATATATATATATATATATATATATATATATATTTAGAGAGTGTATTGTACAATCTGGGTTAACGTACGCTGTGAAAATATAACATGCGTGATTAGGGTTTCTACACCATGCGTGATTTCTAATTTTGTACATGCGTGATTAGGGTTTTGAGTTTTATAACATGCGTAATTTCATCTCGTACACATCGTACGTTAAGGAATATTGTACGTTAACCAACCCTTATATATTTATATATCAAATATCATAAATTTACTAATATTTATAACAAAATACGTGAATATCAATATAAATAAAAAATATACATGTTCAAGTAGTAAAATATTTCAAAAATTGATATTCATTTCTTTAAAAATGATATTTATTCTTTGATATGATAGATATAAGAATTATGTTTTATATTTTTTAAAGTCAAACTCGGCCCGAGTTGACCTACTTGATCCGATTCTTGCCGAGATTGACCACATTTGATCGATTCCGAGTAATTAGGCGGAGTTGAAGAAAATCGGCTCAGCAGCCTACCTTGTAGCGATTACTCGGGGACTAATCGGCCTTAGAGACCTTGTTTTACAACCATGACTGGGACCAACTCTGCAATATTTGCAAACCACAAGGACCAACCAGGCATTTAACTCTCCTAAGAATCTACCCTAACTGGTGTGTGTATATATATAAATATATATATATATAGAAACAGGATCAGGAGAAAACGCTCAAAAGTGTGAGAACGGTGAGAACGCAACCTGGCCCAACACGTGGCGCGAGACATGATCAGGGTCCGAGGGGTTTTTTTTGTCTTTTCAATCTTCTTTTATTTTCCTAATGCGGTATAATATTTTCTGGCGTCTAAGTTTTTTTTGGCGTTAATTGTATTTATTAAACTTTTTGTCGTTGAATTAATTGTTTTTGTGTCACATATATAATTTTTTGCCGTTATAGCGTTTTCTAGTCAATTTTTTGGCGTTTTGTATGATAATTTACTACGAGTCATTAATATTTGCATAAGATTACAATAAGACCAATTTTTTTGGCGTTTAGTGAATTTTTTGGCGTTTAATACATTTTACAAGGTGCTTTGCCAGCACTCGTTCTCCCAGTTTTCATACTACTAGCGTTTTGGAGTTTGTAGTTTTTGGCGTTTTATATAATAATGTATTTTATTTATAAATAATTAGATAACAAAACAACATATAACTTGATATCAAAACAATATAAAATGAAAATAAAAAAAATAAAAAATGGTAATCTAATTTCTCTTCCGAATCTTCACTGTCATCAGCCTCTTTTTTCTTGAATTTGTTTTGGCGTTTTGAACCTTTTTTTTTAATACTTTAGCTAGATGCCAACTTTCCTACATACACCCCGTCTTTTTCAGACGAATCTGCTTAGTGGCATCCTGTGTTTTGGTGTGATATTCTTGTTTGGTGGCATATCATTGAAGATTAACTCTTGCTTGATGCTATTTATAATAATGGAGTCCAAAATAGCATTTTACACTTGTGTTGATCCCTTTATTACATGCCGATATTCATCAAGAACAAAGCTCACATGATGGCATATCACTGTCATCAGTATCTTTTTCTTGAATATTTGTCCATCTCATTCAGCAAAATATTATTGAGATAACCCCCTCAGAAAAAGAATCCATTTTCAGTGAAAGCTTTGCCATCTGTGGTTATTTTAACCAACATTTTTTGGCATTTTAAACTGAGTGGTTTCTAGAGGATATGGCGTTTGTGTTTTTTGGGTGTGATCAATTTTCATTGTGTATAGACCCCTCTCTTATAGGAGTTTTTTGGCGCGTAGTTTAGGCGGGACTTTTTTGTTGTAATAAATGATAGTAATATAGTAACTGTCTTTTCAGTTACTGTTTTTGTATTACTGTGTTGATCAGCTTTTATCGGTTTTACAGGTGATAGACGTCCCATCTTCTAAGATTGACGTTTTTTTAAATGGCGTTATGCAGACCAAGATGACAAAATACAATAACGGAGTAAATAAAATATTAAGGAGTAAAAATATTTTTTGTTATTTTTGGCGTTTTGTAAGGAATAATCATTTTTAGTATTTTTTTTTGGCGTTTTTCTAATAAAGAGGGAAATATATCATTTAATTATCTTAAAAAAAGAAGATTACATAGAAGAAAAAAAAGAGGAAAAAAAATTAAAAGCCTTCATCAGAAGGTACTTTATCCGAAAAGTATCCATCACTTGCGTCATCTTCTTCCTCCTCGGAGTCTTCATCTGGATCTTCATCCATGTCATCACCTTCACCTTCATCAGCTTCTTGTTCCTGAAGATTCTGAAGCCTCCACTTGAACATGTTTTGCATTAACTCCAATTTTGAGTCTATTTCTGTGTTGGCACAAGTGGCGTTATGCAATTCTTCCATGAAACCAATACGCTGCTTTGTCATGATGTTTTCTAGCCAGTATACTTCCTGCTCTGCGCTGTCGTAGGTAACGGTCACCATGTCTATTTCATCATCAAAACGCCATGATGTCATGACAGGGTCCGGCTTCACATCTGCTTTGATTGGTCCAAATTTTCTGGTTAATGCTTTCATAAGCATATGTGTTTCATGGCATTCGTTGTCTAGAGCGATGCCAAGGGATAAGATTCCCTTCTGTATCTCTTCTTCCATCTTCAGAATTGCCCTGACCGTCTTAACATACACCCTCCTTCTGTTGTCAAAACGGAGGACGTATCGTCTGATTCCCAGAGTGTATCTCCATGAAACGATTGTTGCCATTTTTGGCGTTTTGGTTAAGTTGGCGTTTTTGGTTAAAGATGTTTTTTGCAGAAATGGATAGATTGAAGTGATTATGGAAGCTATGTTTTACCTCGTTTATATAATGATGTTTTTGGCGCGTGATTTAGGAGGAAATTTATTCTAAAATATGTTAATAACTGAAATTCAGTTACTGTGTTGTTTCATCTTCCTGTAATATCCAACGCGTTTTATCACTAATTTTTGGCGTTTTGTTTTTAATGGCGTTTTATTTTTTTGAATGGCGTTTTATTTTTTTGAATGGCGTTTTATCATTTGATGGCGTTTTGAGTATGAGCGGTAAAAGACCCTTTTACCCTTAATGAAGCGCGTCCCACATAATAAAATTGATGTTATTTACGAAAACGCCACCGCACAATCTAGTCCATGGATTGTTTTGATCGGACGACCCATAAGCGTTCTCACCGTTCTCACACTTTCTACCGTTTTCTCTAGATCCTGACCCTATATATATATATACATACATACATATACATATATATATAGGGGAAAGTTCTATGCAGAACACTAAATATTGCGAGAACACGCATAACAAAGTGAATCACTCATTTCTTCAATCCTAAAAACCTAAAGAGTAAATGAAAATGTTATAAATGTAAGATTTATTGTTTCTCACACTAGAATTTAAAACAAAATATGAAAGATCTTCAGTTTCTAAATAACCTACACACTTGTAGGTTATCTGTAGACTAAATTAACTACATGTATGTGGACTACGTGTAAGGAAAAATATATGATTTTTTATGTATATATAATACACATATGAATGTAAGAAACGTAAAATTTAAGAAAAATGAACCTTAAATCCCAAAATTTAGTGATTTAGAGTTGTTCTTTTTGTTCTCGCAATAATTAGTGTTCTGTAATGATCCTTATCCTATATATATATATATATATATATATATATATATATATATAGGGTGGGGTTCTAGAGTGAACATTAGTGTATTTGTGAACTGAGTGAACAAATCATGACCGTTGATTTACATCATCAAATTGTAAAATACACCAGTGTATTTTCATCATCAAATCCTGGCCATTAATTTACACTTGTGTATTGATAATTAAGGGCTATGATTAGTTCAGTAGTGTTCACAATCAAGAGAATTGTTCACTAATGAACCTAACCCTATATATATAGGGAAATGTTCAAATAAAAACCACTAGTTAAAGTGAAAACCCGAAAACTAACTAAAAAAGTCTAAAAAACATACAAATTTTTTTTACCAATTTGCGCTAGTTTTTGTATATAAAAAAAAACTTAAATTTTTTTTTGTAGTGCACATGTGTAATATTATTACACATGTGCATTACAATTTTTTTTTTGAAATTTTTTTATATATAAAAAATAACGATTTTTAATAAAAAATTGTAAAAAAAAATTTGGTATTTTTTTTAGGCTTTTTAGTTAATTTTCGAGTTTTCGCGATAAAAGGCGTTTTCATTTGAACCTTCCCCTATATATATATATATATATATATATATATATATATATATATATATATATATATATATATATAGAACTAGTGAGGTGTTTACCACGCCCCACTGCGTGTTCAAAACGTAGATATGAAGACGATGTTAAAAACTGTAACGTTCGGTTTTGACAGCTTATACATTAGGAAAACCAAGAAAAAAAAAAGTCCGGAAAGAACCTAAAATACTAAGAAAAAAGAAAATAAATAACTTAATTAAAGGAGTTAATTACTGTTTTCGTCCCTGTGGTTTGGTGAAATTTCACCTTTAGTCCCCAACTTTTCAGAATTATACTCTTAGTCCCTGTGGTTTGACAAGTTGTTACTCGGATAGTCCCTAAAGCGGATGAAGGTTACTCGGATAGTCCATGTGGTTTGACAAGTTGTTACTCGGATAGTCCTTGTCATTTCACACCCACTTAACCAGAAAAACTAACCTCCATCTGCTTTGGGGACTATCCGAGTAACAACTTGTCAAACCACAGGGACTAAGAGTGTAATTTTAAAAAGTTGAGAACTAAAGGTGAAATTTCACCAAACCACAGGGACTATCCGTGCATTTTACTCTTTTTAATATATTAAAACGTGTATAAAGCAAAAATTATTATTACATATCATTTTCTCGTGTCATATATCTTAATGTAATAATCAAAATTAGGTTTAGTTAAATTATTTTTTAATATTATTATTATTTAATAGGTATTTAACATGGTAAATATATCATAAAAATTCAATTTAATATGTTAGATTTTTTATTCATAATTTTTTTCAGAGCTTTTCCATATAAATACATGTAGAAACCTTTTTAATAAAAAATTCAAAAACTAAAAAGAAACTAAAAATAAAAAGATGCTTAAAACACTTAAAAAAGGTAAAAGTTTTTTTCATAAATGATTTTTTTATTAAAACGGCTTCTACACATATTTATATGCAAAAGCTCCAAGATGTATTTCGAAAATTAATTTTTAACATGTTTAACTGAATTTTTATGATACATTTAAAATGTTAAATGTATGGTTCTCCGGTTCCCTACTTTTTTGGTATTCTCCATTCAACCTCTCTCTCCCTCTCTCTCTCTCACACACACACACACACACACTATATATATCTAAAGTTTAAAATACAATAGTCCTTAACGTGCGATGCATAGTGCGTGATTAGGGTTTACTCATGCGTGATTTTGTTGTTTTTTTGGTGACCATATGCGTGATTATAGTCACCATGCGTGAATATGGTTTTTTGTTCATGCGTGATTAAGGTTTAAGTTTTATAACATACGTAATTTACTTGTAACACCCGGTTATTCTCGATAAAATTCTAAGTGACACGTGTCTTAAAACCTTCATCATGATTAACTAAGTTAAAATTGAGGGGTTAGAATTGACAAAAGATCAAAATAAAAAGTTGAGGGGCCTGAAATGTCAAACACCAAAAATCTATTTTGCTAAACACACCGCGGACCACATAGGTTTTCCCTTGCGGTCCACAAGGGGTGTCTGACAACTGAAAACTTGATGGCAACAACATTTTCAACATTTTTGCCACCTAGCTTGAGTTTTTGCCACACTTCTTGTTTTGACACATATGAGGACACTAGTCCCCTATCTAAACACTCGACACTTGTTCAAAGCTTAGACATTCACCATTGCTATAAATAGCAACCTTGAGCACCATAATTTCCATCCCAAACTCAAAACAACACATTATACTCTAAAAGGTCTTATGTGAGCTTCTTGTTTCTGTTTTTCGAGCTTCTCCTTTGGTTTTCTAGAGTCGTCATCTAAAGTTGGTAAGTCTCCTTTCATATGCTCTTTCATTTACAATCAGTTTCATAGCTTAATTCCATCCGAGTAGTGTAAATTTAAAACATTTTGACCATTCCGTTTGACCTTTTTGATCAACCATTTTCAAGTTAAATTTACCCAAATAGTTTTCATAATATAGGTAATAAAACCATTCATTTACATCTCGTGATTATCACATCTAAGTGGATCAAATTGACAAGTCAAACCTAAATTTTATGAAAGTCAAACTCATTTTTGTTTAAAATATACATATTTACCAAAGAACGATCTATAACATATGCAATGTGATATTTTATACATCAAATCACTTTGTAAATTATAACAAAAATATATCTTATCATGTTCAACTTGTTACGAACCTGCGTCCAAACCCATATATACGAATACGACTCGTTAAAAATGGTTAAACCATTTAAACGAATCGTAACACGTCAATACCTTTCCAAAAACCTTTTCAAATCATAACGCAAGGTTGACAAGCCATATTATACGAGACTCCTCACTCGTACGGTTACAACCAACATTCTATCCGGTAGCCATTTAATCTAACAAAAATCGTATTTAAATCCACGTTTATCGATCAGGTCACAATGACTTATAATGATCAGTAAACGATTCTCATGGATAATATTTCCATCCACTATGTGACTATACAGCCCCAATAATCGCACCGTAAGCTAACAAACTTTGATCCGACTGTACTACAAACCAAATACGTTGTGTTCAACTGCTAGTACAGGTAAATACTTTTAACTTGTTTTATTAAAACTTGGGATATGGTATAAAACCCATTGGTTCTTGTATCACATAATGGGCTAAATGCTTACAAAGTGATAATTCAATTTAATACGTATTGATTGATTAACATAAAGCATTTGGGGGTTGATAATACGTATATCCGGGTTCCTCGACATCCATTATTGCAATGACTATAAGTGCGGGGTGTAGGCATACAGTTGACAGACACTAAACAATGGTATGTATATTGATCAACACTAGCTAGTACTAGTTCCCGAATGTGACAAACATGTAAAACTGTTAAATCATGTAACAACCGCAAGTTCAGGTTATTACCTTAACCTAACCACAGTTAATTTAATCATACATTCATAGCATTGCATTTAACTAGGGTTAGTTAAATGAGTCTACGTTGGTAATTCGGGGAATTACCGGAACACACATGTGATAACTCTCAAACGTTGGTGACTAATACAAATATTACAAATGGACGGTTTACATGATTAATGTGAATTATGTGTTTTAAATGTGAATTGCATGAGTTAGGTGACTTGGTGTGAAAGTTGCATAGTTAGGAGGTGTCTAGGGTATTTGTGAAACTTCACTAAACTACTCTTAAAATTAAACCCTCCCACACAAATCATTAGACGGCAGTTGCAAATCATTATTCTCTAATCGCTTTCAAATCATTTTGGCTGCACATGACACAAATCATCAGACTTAATCTTCCAATCCATCTAGAATCAATCTAAGGTAACTGCTTTATGATTGTATGTTGATATCTTTGCTTTTTGATTTCATGCAAACCCTAGAGGTCCAAACATGTGGTTCTGTGTTTAGTTAAACATCCTGATTGAATTTGCTATAGTGTGAGGATGATTGTATAATTGTTTGCTTGGTATTAGGAGGATCGAGCTGTACATCAATGGTTTGGCACCGCAAATCAAGGGTATGGTTACTGCGGCAAATCTTGACAACGTACCATGGATTATCCATCTAGCACATAAGATCACTGATTAAGAAGTTGAACGTGGTTCACTACCAGAGCGTGGTGCTGCGACTACTCCAGCTGCCGACAACAACCTTTAGTGGAATGATTCAGACAAGTCTTCCAACTCAAAACAACAACAGAAAAAGACTGATAACAACAACAACTGCAACTTCAACGAGTCTTCCTCTACAAATCAGAACCAGGGCAACAGTCAGAATCAAGGTTCATATGCAGGCAAGCAGCCAAAGTGCAGTAAGTGCAATTTTCATCACTACGGTCAGTGCACTCAAACTTGTCAGAGGTGTGACAAGGTAGGCCACATGGCGAAAGACTATAGAGCCTCGTTCCCTAAACAACAATAGCAGCAACATCAACAATAACAACAGCAACAGTCGCAGCAACAACAGAGACAACAGCCACAGCAGAATCAGGGTTATCGGAAGGGATGTTTCCAGTGTGGAAGTGAGGGGCATGTCAAAAAGAATTGTCCACAGTTGAACAACAATAATAACAACAACAATGGGAACAACAATAACCACAATAACAACAACGCCAGGAACAACAACAACAACTGCGGAAATAGTGCTCGTGGGAGGGCATTCACTATTGGCGTTAGTGACGCCAGGAACGACGGCAACGTCATAACCAGTACATTTTCTGCGAAAAATCTTTTTGCCTCATTGTCACGGCCCACGACCCGGTTTGACCCGTTTCAGGAGCCGCGGGACAGAAATCCCGTGGTATTTATTTAATTTGAGTTTGACAGCGGAAGTTTTCATCAGGATCTTTTGAAATGTAAATATTTCCCGTTTATTTTATTTCACAACGTGGGATAAAACCCGGTAATTTACAATCATTTGATTTCACAAAGAAATCTTTTATTTTACAAAACATGTTTCTTTATTTTATACTGAGCCACTTCCTTGAGCTTGTAGTGCTATATGGCACTTTACCTGATTCATAATAGGTCACCTGAAACATGTTTGAAAAAGGTTTTGTCAGCGGGAAATACTGAGTGAATCATTCTATTTTGCATAATGATGCATAATTATAAATTACAGCATAAGAGCGATTACAATGGCTTCTATCTTATTTTTATCTGGCATTCTGTCACAATGGTGACAAGTCACAATGGTGACGATGGTCATACCACTATTTAGATCAATGAACCTAAATAGTGATGATTATCCCTGTAGGTCAATGAACCTAACAGTGATCATCCCAAGTAGGTCAATGAACCTAACTGGGAGACAATTAGTAAATGTGCACAATACCCCACTAACCAGTAATTCAAGATATCCACGACTTAGTCCCTGTAATTATAATCTTGAAAATAATTTTGGAGTATTGTAAAATATTTAATAGAAAGATAATGACTCACAAACTGTGAGAAAAGGAGAATGACTCACATTGCAGATTTATACGGGCAGAGTCTAGCCTACTGATTAGCCTTTTATCCTAATTTCAATAACAAGCACACAATTTGGGGTTAGTAATCAATCCAGCATTTACGATAACTCACGAGATCAAATTCTCACAATGAATGACAAAGTGCGGTACTTCAACTCATCCATCGAATTAACGACGAACGACAAAGTACGATACTTCAACTCATCCATCGAATTAACGACGAACGACAAAGTATAACCCTAATGTGGGCGGCACTTAAACATCCATTGGATATATTGATCGATCGGACAATGAATCGTAGTAGCGATTGTGCTAATACCCTGTTTCGTAGCAGCACCCCCCCTCTAATTAGTGTCTTGTGTGTGTTTAGTGGACTGTTTTGATGATATCTCAGTCTACGTAACTCTGATTTACGTCGTTCCAACGCTCAAATTCAAGTCCCAACCTCCTCTATTTATACTGAAAATTTTACCCCGTCGCGTAGCGCGACTGCCTACCCCTTAGTCGTCGCGCTACGCGACTGCCAACCTATTTTTCATAGGGTAGCCACGTGTAGGAGTAGGCTTGCTGAGTTGACGGATTTCTTAAATTCGATTTCTACAGCTCACAATTTGGATAATCGTCAATAGGGTTTAACCCCCCTTGAGTTTTAGGGGCCCTAATCCTGATTCTGAAAATTCTGAAAATTTTAGGGTTTGTTCAGAATCACTTGGGTGTCTCAATTAGGGTTTCCTATTGGTCAAATTAATTTAATAATTATGACTTTTGATGAGAGTTGTTACATTCTCCCCACCTTAAGAAAAATCTCGTCCTCGAGATTTACTGGAATAATTGAGGATACTTTTGCTTCAAATTTCAGTTTCCAAGTGTATTAAGGTCCTATCTTTGAATCCCACTTTACTTGAACTAACACTTATTGGTTTACCTTTATATCTTGCAAAGGTACTACCAGTGATTCATTTGATGAATATTTCTTGAGATTGGATACATGAAATACATCATGTACTCCAACTAACTTTCTTGGTAGTTTGTAAATGATAAGCAACTAGTCCTATATGTTGGATTACTGAAAATGGTCCTACATACCTTGGACTTAACTTTCCTTTCTTACTCCTTTCCAAGGAGATACTTTCAATTATATTTTGTCTCCAACTAGAACTCCAACGGCTTTTATCTATTATCTGCATAATTCTTATGACTATCTCTTGCCGTTTTCAGCTTTTCCCTCGTGATACTGAATACCACAGTCGTAGTCACTTAGGATTTTCATTCATCTCCTTCGCCTAAAATTCTTTTTGCCCAAAAATATATATCTTAAATTCTTATAATCCATATAGATAGTACCCTTACTTCCATACAGATAATATCTCCAAATCTTAAGGCAAAAATTATGGTTCCTAATACTAACCTATGAGTGGTATAGTTCCTTCGTACCTTTTTCAATTGTCTTGATGCATATGCAATTACCTTTTTGCATTGCATTAACATACTTCCAATTTCTAACTTTGAAACTTCACCATAGACTTTAAAATCTTCTGTTCCTTCTGGTAAGGCTAGGATTGTAGTATTGGTTAACTTCTGTTTCAAGATACTTAAAGTTTCTTTTTGTTTAGGTCCGTAATCAAACTTAACTGTTTTATAGGTTAACTTAGTTAATGGTACAGCTTTCTTGGAAAAATCCTTAATAAACTGTCTATAATACAAAACCTACAAAATTCCTAATTTCCATTGCTGATTGCAGAATCTTCCATTTGGTAATTATGGCTATCTTAGCAAGATCTTAGTGAATACCTTCATGATTCACCATATGACCTAAAATTGCACTTCTAGCAGCCAGAATTCATTCTCCGAAAATTTGGCGTAAAGCTTTTCTTTTCTTAACAAAGTTAAGAGTGTATGCAATTGCTGACAATATTCTTCCTGATTTTTGAAATAAATAAGTATATCGTCATTTGAAGACATTTACCAATTTATCCAAATATGGTTTACAGATCCTATTTATCATGTCCATGAATGATGCAGGTGCATTCTTTAATTCGAAGGGCAGGACTGTAAACTAGTAATGACCATTCCTAGTTCTGAAAACAGTCTTAGGTACATCTTCCTCTGATACTTTTAATTGGAACATAAGTTGATCTTAGAAATATATCTATTTCCCTGGAATTGATCAAATAGATCATTAATGCTAAGTAATGAGTATTGATTCTTAATTATAACTTTATTCAATTTCCTATAATCAATACACATTCTTATCGAACCATACTTTTTCTTAACAACCAATATTGTGTTAACCGATAAGGTTTCCTGGCTTATCGGTAACATTCCTGGAATTGATAAATCCTAAATTCTATCTTTATATCTGGTGGTAATCCAGGTAAATCTTCTGGAAATACATCTGGGTATTCAAAATTACAGAAATTTCCTTAAATTCTGTATCTTTAGTATTAATGATTACTAAAATCATATATACTATTCCTTGCTTTTGTTCATAATTAGCAACTTCCATTACTGATATGAACTTCATAGGCTTACCTGGTTTATCTCCTGTAATCATAATTACTTCTCCGTTGGTTGATTAAATTTCTAAGAAATTCTGATTACAGATAATGATCACAACATCGAATTCAACTAATTTCATAGATAATAGGATTGCAGAAAACTTATAACTTATTTCTAAGTTCTGCATAACCTTATTTATTTTAACTGAATTCCCATCTGCCGTTTCTACTATAGAAATTTATCTAATGCTGGTTAACGGTAAGTTAAGAGTTTGGCAGAGTAAAGTATTTATAAAACTTTGGTTTGCACCAGAGTCAAATAATACTTTTATGTAAACGTTGTAAGCTAAGAACATACCGGCTATCACATCTGGAATCATTTCGGCTTCATGAGTAGTCAGCTGAAAGGCTCTCGCATTCCTTTTTGCTCCTTCTGCTGGTTTGGCTTGATTGTCAAATGGTTTATTCAGTTTTGGACAATCTGGCCTAAGATGTCCAGTTTCCCTACAGTTGTAACAAACTGAAAATTTCTTCCTCTTACAGTCTTCTTCTTGATGCCCTGGAATCTTGCAAAAATTGCAATATCCTTTGCATCTTCCAAAATGCTTCCTTTTGCAAAAATTGCAAAATGGACTAGTAGAAGATTGCCCATTCCCTCCTTTCTTGAAATTGTTATGGTTACCCGAACGGAATTCTTGGGTAATCTTTTGGGCTACTTCCTTCCTTCTATTTTCTTCTCTTGTCCGTACTAGCTCGTCAGTCAGAGTATTGGCTAAATCCACCGCATCATCAATCGTGCGAGATTTCGCAGCCTTGACGATATTACGAATTTCGGAAATCAATCCCTAAATATAACGAGAAATAAGTACCGGCTCTGGCGAAGCCAGGGTTGGTACCACTCGAGCATATTCGAAGAATGTCGTAGTATACCCTCGACAATCTACATCCACCATCCGGTGGGTTAGAAACTTATTTGCCATTTGTTCTTTTTCATATTCGGGACAGAATTTTCTTTCTACAAGACTTTTAAATTCTTCCCAGTTCATAGCATATGCCATCCTTCTTCCTTTTGCTTGTAATACCGTATTCCACCATTCTAACGCCACTTCTTTGAATAGATTTGACGCATACATAACCTGATCATCCTGAGCACATTTACTTATGGCAATTACTGCCTCGGTTTTCTCTAACCAACGCAGTGTCGCAGTCGCTCCTTCATTGCCTGCAAACTCAGTGGGTTTACAAGCAAGAAATTCTTTGTAAGTGCAACCAGGTGTTGCAACTTTCTTTTTCTTAGGGAGCGTAGCTTGCCGTTGTTCATTATCATGATTAACATGATTATTGCCTTCGTTTATGCTATTACTGAAATTATCTTCAGAAATACGTTTACTAGGAACAACTTGTTGCGGTTCGATTGGATTTTTAACAGCAGCAATGATTGCTGGAATAGCATTAGCTATCCCTTGAGCAACTATTCCTGGAATAGCGTTGGCTATCCCTTGAGCAATGATATTTTCTATATCTTGCCTAGTCACATATTGGTCCCCCGGTTGTTGCTCAGATTGATTATCCTCATTAACTGGTTCATTATTAGCGTTTTCCATCTGATATCTAATTTATAGATAAATAATTAGTATAAAGGAAATAATCCAATGTTACAATTATTTGCACAGAATCATGTAAACAAATATACAAACAAAATTTGTAACTTTCTAAAATTTCCTTTATTGTAAAGATTATATCATGCTTCTATATACACCCGTTTTATTATTTATTTTACACATACTGATTTTACTATTACTATTACATAACCACAGTTTTATAAATCCCCTATCCTTTGTCAGGTGATGTTCTAGTAACGGCGTTCCTTCTCATCGTATTTCCAGGAGATCTGCCCCAAACTCTCTTGAATCCTATTCCCAGCATCCATTTTGTCAAAATGACGAAGTTCAGTCATATTCTTGTTACTTATTGGTGAATTTGATAAAGGTTCTGGATTGTACTTAGGAAAAAGCCTATAGGGATGGTTTTGTAACAGTATTTCATTATCCAACCATTCGTCTATATTCCAGTGATTAGAAGAGTTTGGAATAGATGGTTCTAAGTTCATAAAATTATTTTCATTAACAGGCTCAATAGTATCATCGGTTGCCATTATAAAATCTAGCTCTTCCTGAGATGGTAATCCCTCCATTTGCCTAGAACTTTCCCCAATCTCCATTTTCTTAGGTTTTTCAAGAGGTAAAGCATTGAATTCTATAGGTTCTTCTATATCTGGTATATACCTATTGAAATCTCTGGAAACTTCTATTCTTACTGGATAGAGATTTAATTTCTGAAGGGCTTCCGACAGATCACTCATGCTGTTTTAGCAACATACACAATTACTAAGTTATAACAAAATTTTATAGAACAACTTGTTAAATAGTATTTCATACTACCAAAACAACTAAAAATTAAAACATACTAGGTTTTATTTGTAATTTATTTATAAATTTTCTAGACTGTAGATAATAAAAATACTAAACTTTAAATCAGAATATTTAAAGATTTATATTTACTATTACAGTAGTTAACATATAAAAATCTATATACTAAATAAGTATGATGACTTATATATATTAACTAGTCATTATCATGGTGGATATTGGTTAATACTGCCTTGTTTAAGCATAGGTGATCAGTCCATGCCTAATTAAGGCTAGGTTATCCAATATCTGCTTTTGATAATAACCCTAGTATTTTAAAAAAAATAATCTTAATACTACTATTATCAATATATTATTATTAATAATAAATAACTAAACAATAATTTTAAATAAGAGTATACCTCAAACATAAAAATATAATTTCTTTACCACAATATAGTAATACTTATATTTATAAATTAGGTAATTCCATATATAATCAAGTAAATTTATATATAATGTTTTTCGATTACTGATGATAGAACAATAATATTACAATATTGTTAACATATAAAAATCTGCCCATATTATAAAAATTTAGTCAGATACTAAACATATAATCACAAAATAGCAATTAATAAAAATTATTAAGTATTTTCTAAATACTTAATTGGCTTAAATCAGTGGCTCGATAAGTGGCTCTGATACCACCCTTTTCTGTCACGGCCCACGACCCGGTTTGACCCGTTTCAGGAGCCGCGGGACAGAAATCCCGTGGTATTTATTTAATTTGAGTTTGACAGCGGAAGTTTTCATCAGGATCTTTTGAAATGTAAATATTTCCCATTTATTTTATTTCACAACGTGGGATAAAACCCGGTAATTTACAATCATTTGATTTCACAAAGAAATCTTTTATTTTACAAAACATGTTTCTTTATTTTATACTGAGCCACTTCCTTGAGCTTGTAGTGCTATATGGCACTTTACCTGATTCATAATAGGTCACCTGAAACATGTTTGAAAAAGGTTTTGTCAGCGGGAAATACTGAGTGAATCATTCTATTTTGCATAATGATGCATAATTATAAATTACAGCATAAGAGCGATTACAATGGCTTCTATCTTATTTTTATCTGGCATTCTGTCACAATGGTGACAAGTCACAATGGTGACGATGGTCATACCACTATTTAGATCAATGAACCTAAATAGTGATGATTATCCCTGTAGGTCAATGAACCTAACAGTGATCATCCCAAGTAGGTCAATGAACCTAACTGGGAGACAATTAGTAAATGTGCACAATACCCCACTAACCAGTAATTCAAGATATCCACGACTTAGTCCCTGTAATTATAATCTTGAAAATAATTTTGGAGTATTGTAAAATATTTAATAGAAAGATAATGACTCACAAACTGTGAGAAAAGGAGAATGACTCACATTGCAGATTTATACGGGCAGAGTCTAGCCTACTGATTAGCCTTTTATCCTAATTTCAATAACAAGCACACAATTTGGGGTTAGTAATCAATCCAGCATTTACGATAACTCACGAGATCAAATTCTCACAATGAATGACAAAGTGCGGTACTTCAACTCATCCATCGAATTAACGACGAACGACAAAGTACGATACTTCAACTCATCCATCGAATTAACGACGAACGACAAAGTATAACCCTAATGTGGGCGGCACTTAAACATCCATTGGATATATTGATCGATCGGACAATGAATCGTAGTAGCGATTGTGCTAATACCCTGTTTCGTAGCAGCACCCCCCCTCTAATTAGTGTCTTGTGTGTGTTTAGTGGACTGTTTTGATGATATCTCAGTCTACGTAACTCTGATTTACGTCGTTCCAACGCTCAAATTCAAGTCCCAACCTCCTCTATTTATACTGAAATTTTTACCCCGTCGCGTAGCGCGACTGCCTACCCCTTAGTCGTCGCGCTACGCGACTGCCAACCTATTTTTCATAGGGTAGCCACGTGTAGGAGTAGGCTTGCTGAGTTGACGGATTTCTTAAATTCGATTTCTACAGCTCACAATTTGGATAATCGTCAATAGGGTTTAACCCCCCTTGAGTTTTAGGGGCCCTAATCCTGATTCTGAAAATTATGAAAATTTTAGGGTTTGTTCAGAATCACTTGGGTGTCTCAATTAGGGTTTCCTATTGGTCAAATTAATTTAATAATTATGACTTTTGATGAGAGTTGTTACACTCATTTTTATTAGACTCTGGTACCGATTGGAGTTACATGTCCTTGAAATTCAGTAGACTGTTAGGATCGACCCCGACGCCTCTCGAAACCAAGCATATCGCAGAATTGGCTGACGGTAAGTCAATTGAAACGTCTCATGTTCACGTCGGGTGCAAACTCGATCTTCTAGGTCAAATGTTTAACATTGACCTTCTTCCCGTCACTCTTGGTAGCTTTGACGTATTCGTCAGTATGGACTGGTTGTCCAAACACCGAGTTGAAATTCTCTATAAGGAGAAAATTGTTCGTATTCCTCTCCCTAGTGGAGATTCACTATCTGTTCAAGGTCATCGGAGTGGTGCTACGGTTGGCATCATCTCAGCTATGAAAGCCTAGAAGTATATACGGAAGGGCTATCCAGCTAATCTAGCACTCGTTACCGATACCCAGTCTGAGGAAAAGAAGATCGAAGACATTCTAGTCGTTCGTGACTTTTCTGATGTGTTTCCCGAGGAACTTCCAGGATTACCTCCACATCGACAAGTGGAATTCCAGATCGAACTCACGCCAGGAGCAGCTCCGATTGCTCGCGCTCCTTATTGTCTTGCACCGGGAGAGTTGCAAGAACTATCGAATCAACTCCAGGAACTGTTGGATAGAGGTTTTATCCGACCTAGTTTTTCACTATGGGGAGCCCCAGTCCTATTCGTGAAGAAGAAAGACGGGTATTTCCGCATGTGTATCGACTATCGTGAACTCAACAAGGTGACAGTCAAGAACCGTTATCCTCTTCTTCGCATTGAGGATCTGTTTGACCAGTTGTAAGGGTCAAGCTTCTACTTGAAAATCGATTTAAGATCGGGCTATCATCAAATGAGAGTCCGAGAGGAAGATGTTACCAAAACAGCCTTCCGAATGTGGTACGACCACTACGAGTTTTTGGTCATGCCATTCGGATTAACTAACGCACCTGCGGTTTTCATAGATCTCATAAACCGTGTGTGCAAACCGTATCTTCTTGACTTTGTCATTGTGTTTATTGATGACATTCTGATATAGTCTAAGAGGAAGGAGGATCATGAGTGACACTTGCGTCTTATCTTAGAACTCCTGAGGAAGGAGCACCTCCGCACCAAATTCTCCAAGTGTTATTTCTGGATTCGAGAAGTACACTTTCTTGGTCACGTGGTCAACGAGTCGGGAATACACGTAGATCCAGCAAAGATCGATTCTATCAAGAATTGGGCGGCACCTAAGACGCCAATGGAGGTGTGACAATTTCTTGGTCTCGTGGGGTATTATCGAGGATTTATCGAGGGATTTTCAAAAATCGCTCAACCTCTTACCGCATTAACTCAGAAGGGTGTCACCTATTCGTGGGGAGCGAATCAGGAGAAGGCCTTTCAGCTTATAAAACAAAAACTCTGTTGTACACCGATATTGTCCTTACCCGAAGGTACGGATGACTTCGTGGTGTACTGTGATGCTTCTATTCATGGTCTCGGTTGTGTGCTGATGCAACAGAAGAAAGTGATAGTCTATGCTTCTCGACAGTTGAAAGTTCACGAGAAGAATTACACGACTCACGACTTGGAGTTGGGAGTCGTGGTCTTTGCACTTAAAATCTGGAGGCATTACTTGTACGGTACTAAATGCACTATTTATACCAACCACAAGAGCCTTCAACACATTTTCGATCAGAAAGAGTTGAACATGCGACAATGTCGCTGGGTGGAACTCTTAAACGATTATGACTATGCTATTAAGTATCATCCAGGCAAAACCAACGTTGTAGCTGACGCCCTCAGTCGGAAGGAAACAAAACCTAAAAGTGTTCGAGCCATACAACTTACTATCCATTCCAACCTTCCTGACCAGATTTGTTCTGCCCAAATTGAAGCGTTGAAGGATGAGAACCTTCAAGCTGAATCCATGCGGGGTATGGAGAAACAACTCGTAACCAAATCTGTCGGTATTCGCTATTTCATGGAGCGAATATGGGTCCCTCTGTATGGTAATCTGAAAGAGCTTGTGATGGATGAAGCACGCAAGTCTCGGTACTCTGTCCATCTGGGTTCTGATAAGATGTATCAGGATCTGAAAATCTTGTACTGGTGGCCGAACATGAAAGCAAACATAGCGACATATGTGAGCAAATTCTTGACTTCATGAAAGTTAAGGTGGAATACAGAAAACCACCTGGTTTGCTTCAGCAGCCAGAACTGCCTATATGGAAATGGGAACAAATTTCCATGGTTTTATCACCGGCTTGCCAAGAACTCAAAGCGGAACCGATACCATTTGGGTGATCGTTGACCGTCTGACAAAATCTGCACACTTTCTTGCGATCAAGGAAACTGACAAGTTTTTGCAACTTGCTAGTATTTACTTGAAGGAAGTGGTCTCTAGGCATGGGGTGCCAACTTCTATCATTTCTGATCGCGATCCGCGTTTTACGTCCGATTTGTGGCAAGCGATGCACAAATCATTTGACTCACGTCTAGATATGAGCACCGTATATCACCCTCAGACGGATGAACAAAGTGAACGAACCATCCAGACACTCGAAGTCGTGCTGCGAGCATGTGTGATCGATTTTGGTAAAGGTTGGGAAAGACATTTACCATTGGTAGCGTTTTCCTACAATAATAGTTGCCATTCTAGTATTCAAGCAGCTCCGTTCGAGGCGTTGTACGGACGGAAATACCGATCTCCTCTTTGTTTGGCTGAGGTGGGAGACAACCAAATTACGGGTCCAGAACTCATACTTGAAACTTCTGAGAAGATTGTTCAAATCAGAAATCGTATGGCGGCAGCACATGATTGCTAGAAAAGCTACACCGATAAGCGTAGGAAACCCTTGAAATTCGTCGTGGGCGATCATGTCTTATTGAAAGTCTCACCCTGGAAGGGTGTGGTATGTTTTGGGAAACGCGGTAAGCTTAATCCGTATTATGTTGGGCCATTCAGGATTTCAGAAATAATCGGTAAGGTGGCTTACAGGCTTGAGTTGCCTGACGAACTTGGTAATGTTCACGACTTTTTTCACATCTCTAATTTAAAGAAGTGTTTCTCCAACGAAACACTTATGGTTCCTTTACAAGAACTGAAGATCGATGACAAGCTGCAGTTTATCAAGGAATCTATTGAAATCATGGACCAGGAAGTCAAGGTCTGTAAGCACAGCCGTATCCCAATCGTGAGAGTTCGTTGGAACACAAGGCGTGAACCGGAGTTCACGTGGGAACACGAGGATCAGATGATGCTAAAGTATCCTCACTTATTCAAAACTGTTTAGCCAGACACTAATGCGACTAGCGAATTTTGGGACGAAATTCCCTTTCAAGTTGGGGATGATGTGGTACCCGAGGAAAACCCACAGTCATCTTAACTCACTGTTTCATTTCTTCGAGACTACTTATCAAATTTTAGGATGAAATTTCTTTCAAGTTGGGGATGATGTGACAACCCGCAACTTCAGGTTATTACCTTAAACTAACCACAGTTAATTTATCATACATTCATAGCACTGCATTTAACTAGGGTTAGTTAAATGAGTCTACGTTGGTAATTCAGGGAATTACCGGAACACACATGTGATAACTCTCAAACGTTGGTGACTAATACAAATAATTACAAATGGACGATTTACATGATTAATGTGAATAATGTGTTTTAAATGTGAATTGCATGAGTTAGGTGACTTGGTGTGAAAGTTGCATAGTTAGGAGGTGTCTAGGGTATTTGTGAAACTTCACTAAACTAATCTTAACCCTAAACCCTCCCACACAAATCATTAGATGGCAGTTGCAAATCATTCTTCTCTTATCACTCTCAAATCATTTTGGTTGCACATCACACAAATCATCAGACTTAATCTTCCAATCCATCTAGAATCAATCTAAGGTAATTGCTTTATGATTGTACGCTGATATCTTTGCTCTTTGATTTCATGCAAACCCTAGAGGTCCAAACATGTGGTTCTGTGTTTAGTTAAACATCGTGATTGAATGTGCTATAGTGTGAGAATGATTGTATGATTGTTTTCCTGGTATTAGGACGCGATTGGTATGCTAGAATTGTTAAACTGTTGCTTGATTCTGTTGGTGCATATTTCGTATGTCTGCCACTGTGCGAATAGGCTAGATAGAGCGTGTGTTGAATATTGTATAAAATAGGGTGAAATATGGTACGAACCAAGGTTTTGTGTATGTCGCAGTACCTTCGTACGAAGGGAGTCCCTTCATACGAAGCGACTACTTTGAAGGTTCGTAGTGAGTTAGTAATCAAGACCAGCTTCGTACGAAGGGATCTTGTTAGCTTCATACGAAGCCAAGCTGCCTATATATATGGAGCTTGGGGTCTTGGTTGGATAAGGTTTTGGTGCCTAGAGGGGACATGTTGTCCAACTGGTTTCGCGGTGCTGTAATTTTCAGAGATGAATAAGAAACCAGATTATAAGTGACCGTTCGGTGTCGTATTCTGCTTCTACTCCTTTATGAGTAATAATAAACGCACCGTAATGGTCATCTCGGGACCGAAGCTCCATCAAACTCGCCGGATCCTGGAATCTCAAGTGGTATCAGAGCTACAGTACCGATTCAATCGATCTAACAGTTGGTTGAATCACCCAAGCTCATCAATTTTGGGTTTATAGCGAGTTTTGACGTAAAACATAGAAAAACATCAAAATAAAGGTCAATTCACGGATGTAATTTGAAATTGAAGACATCATTCTATTCGTAATTGATTCGCGCACAATCCTGTGAATTTTCATCATGAAATTCGCAGTAATAAAGATTCTGGATAAAATTATGTGTTTAGGAGTGTTCTTGAGGAGTTCAGCTGTTTTGGTACAAAGTCACAGCTTCGTACGAAGCCATTCTCTAGCTTCGTACGAAGGGACACATGGTGTTAGATTTTGTCAAGGTGTCCAGTTTCAGCCTGTTCGTACGAAGAGACTTATCCAGGTTCGTACGAAGGGGCAATTTTCATCATGAAAAATATAAAAAATAAAAAATGAAAAAAACAAGAGTGTGATGTGATAAAAACATGGTGGATACGCCACTGGTACTTCCTATATATAAGTGTTTTTGTCATATTACATTTCAAAAAGAGATTGAATTTGATCGCAACGATGAGCTGAGTCTCCAAGAGATGGGTTGTTCGGAGACATTGTCCGGTGCTTCTGTAACAACCTGACCTTTCGGTTGCTTCTGTATTTATCGTTGTTTAATTTGTAAACGCTTGTACTCTGAGATTCGATGGTTATCGAGGGTTAACTATATTTTAAACGTATTTTATATCACTTATTTATCACATTTAAACGCTTATTACTTGAACGCTGATCGCAACGCAGACTCAACGCAAACTCGAAACGCGGATTTATTTATATTATTTGTGTTATTGTGTGTTTAGATGATTAAATATATTATATGTGTTGATACTCACTTAAAACGCTCAAACGCTCACTCACGCGATTCGATTTATCAAGCTAAAACGCAACACTTAATACCTCGTTAAAATACTTAGAGTACTCGAACTAACTAACACAACAAAACGCATCAAACGAACATCCGACACGCGAAACGGGAAATTTTCACACTAAACTAGTCCCCTCGTACGAAGACACCCGGCTTCGTACGAATCCACTGGCTTCGTACAAAGGCAGGGCCATCGTACAGAACCTTCAGTGCCTTCTATAAATACCCAAGCCACTCCTTTCATTTTCACTTGCTGCCATTTCTCTCCAAGAACACTCCCAACCTGCTCCTCTCGATTTCCAGGTAAAAACCACCTATTTTTACACAAAACACAACTAATTCCACAAAGATTTTCCACAAGTTTATCTCCGATTTCATCTAAACTTCTCTTTTTACCAAAAACCTTCATCTTTTTCATCAAAACTTCTGATTTTATTATGGATCTACACCTAAACAAGTGTATTGGGCTTAGCTTTGGCTTCCCAAGATGTAGATATGAATATATCGCACTCACCAAGTGTTTAATCCAAAGAAAAACTGTTTTAAACTCGATTTTTACACTAAAACGAACCAAAACCGACATATATTTCGTTCACTCGACAGTGGGACGAAGTATTGTCAAAACCGTCATGAACAGGACTCAAAAACACATCCGATTCAGGCGAAAACACAGATCCGAACGCTCAAAGACGCTGAACAGTTGCTTGTACTAACCTAGACTGGCTTCGTACGAGGGCACCGGCTAGTAACGAGGGCACCGAATTCGTACGAGGGCACCCTTCGTACGAGGGCACCGACTTCGTACGAAGGCACCCTTCATACAAACCAGCCCATGTTTCCACATGTGACTCAATCGCTCAAAAGACCTCTCCGGCTCTAAGTTTAATTAGTAGTTTAAGACTGGGGGGATGAACACTCGATTTCCCAAAGAAAGACGTGAAGAACACTCAATTTTGGACACGGAAACAAGCGACACGTGCGAAGACCCACCTTCGTACGAAGGCACTCCCTTCGTACGAAGACACTCCCTTCGTACCAAGAGTCTGTTTCCCCCTCGACACTCCAACTTTGACCGTTTCAGCATTTGGAAGACTGATGCACTTCTGTCCCCGTACGCAGGCTGGTCCAGCGCTCTCTCCACTCCATTCCAGACCGTGTTTATCTGTTAAGCACGCACTGTGAGTATACTCGAACCCTTTTTCACTTAACGCACTTTTGGGTGGTACATACATTCTCTATTAAAACACGACGCACACAGCGGTTAAACTCTTATAACGCTAACCGCTCTTGCATGTTATACATGAATCGTTGAATGGTTGTTTGCTATGTTTACACAGTGATTACTTGCCCTACCACCGTTAGAAACGATAATACAATAGTTTGGACTCAGCACCTGTTTATTCAGAGGTTGTTAAGGATTTCTTACTTTACGTGCTCACTATGGTGAACACGTATCGCGTATACCACAACTCGCAGTCATGTTAGTTAGCTTGTGTCATTGTCGATAGTTACTTGATTCACCTCTCTACGTGTTACATGCTGGTTATGCGTAAACACTTTATTACTATATTTATGCTAAACTTGTGTACTCACCTTTACATTATTGTATTGACTTTATTTTATCGTATGTGACAGGTTGATGATTATCATATGCAGCAAATGGATAGGATCCCTAGAAACTCACATAAAAATCTAAGTTGTCGGATTTTGAATTGTTTGAGAAACTTGTAATCCGTTATGACTTTTGTTGAAATATTTGTTTGATCATATGGGAAATTAAACTTGTTAAATATTGTCATAAAATTAGCCGTCATGGATTCTCTTGAACAATCTGATTCGCTTAGTGCCACATCCCGATGATTCCGCCATCGGTTGGGGTGTAACAGGTTGGTATCAGAGCCATAACTATAGTGAATTAGGTCGAATCGTGCAAAACAGACCTAGTCTATAGTCTAAGTACTAAAAAAGACCTAGTCTATAGTCTAAGTACCAAAACAGACCTTCGCGTACGAACCTGCTTGGTTCGTACGAACCCACCTGTTGTACCTTCGTATGAACCCACCTATTGTACCTTCGTACGAACCAGCTTGCTGCTTCGTATGAAGGGAGTCGGTCGGTTCGTACGAATGGGCTGTTTTGTGAAACTTGAAATGCCTTTCCTAAGGCTAACACAATATACACATACCTTTCCTAAGGCTAATACAATATACACGTTTGAAGACACTCGTATAACACAAACGAGCGATTGTGTCGAGATTAGGTGTGAAAACCAAGAACTCTAGACTAAATCACTCACTCTGCGCATTACTCTTAGCACGAGAAACTTTCGTTTAGTTAGGAGTGATATCCATATCTCGACGGAAATCTCCATTTCTATCTTGTGGTTGTTCCTACCACGGTTAGGAGCGAAGTTGTTAAGTTAGGGGTGAAACCCACATCTTAATAACCCGTTCCACTCCCTGAACTGATTTTTAAAAAAAGATCTCACCAAAGTCTCGACTATTCCAATGACTCGGGGCACGTAGTAACTGGAAGGACAATGTCGTTAACGGTATCACGGTGAGAGCATTGTCTATTAGGCCAAAGCGTGTACCCGAACTTGTTGAGAATAGTTGAATCGCTTTGGTAGTCGATGTCTCAACACCCAGGACGCTCTATTTATTTTAAGCCTACAATCTCCGATTTTACGTATCATTGGAGTATATTATGTTTATGTATTTTAAACTTGGAGATTTTTACACTTTGTCAATTTTCTCAATTTATCGCTCCCCGCTCTGTAAGAGAAGGCACAAATTCACACAGCTCTCGCAATCTAAAACGCTAACTAATCGCGTACAAACTAAGAAGTCTTATTTACCTTACGCTCCTGAAAGTATGCGAGCCTCATACGCGGTTTTACTCTCATACACTATGATACTCGCTTATGTACGCTTATCTACGCTTACCTCGCACGCGCTACACGCAATTTAGAGATGGTGAATACGTGCAAAATATGTGTTTATGTGAATTATGTGCTAAATACGTGCTTATGTGTATACATGCAAATCCGGGATTATGTGCCTATGTGATTATGTGCTTACGTGCTTACGTGTTGTTGTGCCTTATGTGAATAACAATAATAAAATATACCGTATGGAACACAAAACTTTTAACCAAAACCCTAATAATCGAATCCCATCCAATCCCGTTGCAGATGGCCTCAATGGGATCTCACACTCGCCGGACTATTCAGCGAAACAATGCTGACAAACGCATCGCCTCTCTCTTGGCCAAGGAAATGGCCAAGGTGATCCCCTAAATTGTCAGCGAGATTCAAGCTGTCAGCAACAACTCTTCTGTTGATTCCAAGAATGAAGCGCCGAAAACTCCATTCAGTTTCAAGCAATTCAAAGCCTGCAGTCCTATGACCTTTACTTGTGAAGATGAACCTAGTAAGATGTTTCAATGGTTTGATGCGATCGAAGTTACTTTCCGATAAAGCGGATGTCCCAAGAATCTTCGCACTGTCAACGCCACTGGTGTATTTCAGTTAAGGGCACTTGACTGGTGGACCGCCGAGCGCAACAGGCACGGAAACGAGGCAGCCTATGGTCTTGCATGGGAGGAGCTAAAAGAGCTCTTGATGAAGGAATTTTGCCCTCCCCACGAAGTCCAGAAGCTGGAAAACGAGTTCTGGAACATCAGGTAAGTTGGAGGTGATAACGCTGGTCTCACCGCCCGATTCAAGCAATTGAGCATCGTCTGTCTGAGTCAAGTGGACAATCCTGAGAAAGCCATCAAGAAGTACATCCTTGCTCTCCCTTACTGTGTCGCTGACTTTGTTCAAGCAGCGAAACCAGAAACAATTGAGGAAACTTATCAGCTCGCCGCAGAAATCAACGACAAGCGAGTCTTGGCTGGAGTTTTCAAGGTCCCGGCCAAGAATCTCAACAAGCTACTGCAACACCAGGCACTGACACCGCACCATCTCAAGCCCCCAAGTCTAATCGTCAGAGTCGCAAGCGAAGGAACTCCAGCAAGAACTGCACGGTAGTCACATCGCTCAACACTCAGCCCTCTCAGATTGCTACTCCCAACGCACCGCCTACTAAGCATGCATATACTGGGAACCACCCACTGTCCCCTACCTGCACCTATCACCATCCAGTGGAGGCAAATTGCCATTTCTGTGTCAACTGCAACATTTATGGGCACTTCACAGCTAATTGTCGCACAGGCCCTCGTCAACAAGCTCCTCAAGCTCTCTCAGCACCGCCGACTCAACCTCGCATTGCTCAGGTCAACCCAGCTCTCCCCGCACCAGCTGTTCACGCACGTGCTTGCTACACTTGTGGTGACCTAAACCACTTCGCCAATGTCTGCCCGCAGTGTGTTGTGAAACAAGAGCCATAGCAACAGCCACAACAGCAACAACCACAACAGCAACCATAGCAGCAGCAACAGCAACCTCAAGCTGCTCGTGGGAGAACATTCAACATCAACCTCCGCCAGGCCCAGAATAATAACAATGTTGTCAATGGTACGTTCCTTGTCAACGGTATTTATGCTTCATGCTTATTTGATACTAGAGCCGATAACTTTTTTTGTATCGTTTGAATTCGAAAAGCTTTTAAAATGTGAGCGCGCTAAACTCCCAACGACATTCGACGTAGAAATCGCCACCAGAAGGACCGTTACCGTTAACTCCATTCTGCGTGATTGTACTCTTGAACTCAACGATCACGTCTTCCTGATCAATCTCATACCTATGCAACTAGGTAGTTTTGACATCATAGTAGGCATGGATGTTCTTCGTGATAATCGTGCCGAAGTTGTTTGTTTCGATAAGATGATTCATTTCTCTCTTCCAAACGGTGATCAATTAAGTGCTTACGACGATGTACTTTCGAAAGATTTGAAGCTTATGTCGTGTATCCAAGCGAGCAAGTACTTACGCAAGGAATACATCGCTTTCCTAGCCCATATCATAGTACCGGCGAATGAGAAGAAAACCATGAAAGACATTCCTGTTGTTTGTGATTTTCCTAAAGTTTTTCCCGATGATTTACCTGGTTTACCCCCAACTCGTGATATTGATTTTCGTATTGATCTTATTCCTGGCGCTACACCTGTTGCAAAAGCTCCCTATCTCCTTGCACCATCCGAAATGCGCGAGCTATCTAGACAACTCCAAGAATTGCTTGATAAAGGCTTTATACGCCCTAGCACGTCACCATGGGGCGCACCTGTTCTTTTTGTGAAAAAGAAGGATGGATCGTTCTGAATGTGCATCGATTACAGGGAACTTAACTAGCTTACTATCAAGAACCGCTACCCTCTCACCCCGAATCGACGATTTATTTGATCAACTCCAAGGTGCTACGTGTTTCTCGAAGATTGATTTACGTTTCGGCTACCACCAGTTACGTATATAAGGGCAAGACATCCCGAAAACTGCATTCCGCACTCGTTATGGCCATTATGAATTCGTGGTCATGCCTTTGGTCTCATGAACGCACCAGCGGTCTTCATGGACTTGATGAACCGTGTGTGCAAACCTTTTTTTGGATCGTTTCATCATTATGTTTATCGATGATATTCTTATCTACTCGAAGTCGAGAGCCGAACACGCGCGACATCTTCGTCTAGTACTCAAACTTCTTCAAGGAAATCGCCTCTACGCCAAGTTCTTCAAGTGTGAATTGTGGCTCGAAGAAATTCAATTCCTCGGTCACATCGTTATCAGTCAAGGAATTCACGTCGATCCCGCAAAGATTGAAGTGGTAAAGAGTTGGATTACGCCGAAGACTCCATCCGAAATCCGTTCGTTTCTCGGATTGGCGGGTTATTACCGTCGATTCATCGCCGACTTTTCTAAAATCGCCGTAGCTTTTACCACTTTAACTCATAAGGACAAACCTTTTGTTTGGGGTTCTGAACAAGAGGATGCCTTTCAAACTCTCAAGCATATGCTTTGCAACGCTCCTGTACTCGCACTTCCCGACGAAAACGACAATTTCATTGTTTATAGCGACGCCTCAAACCTAGGTCTTTGTTGTGTTCTTATGCAATGAGACAAGGTTATCGCGTATGCATCTCGATAACTCAAGATCCACGAGAAGAACTACACTACCCACGATCTCGAGCTCGGTGCAGTCGTTTTTGCGTTAAAGATATGGCGACACTACCTTTATGGTACAAAGTGTACGGTCTTCACCGACCGTAAGAGCTTACAACATATCTTGAACCAGAAAGAACTTAACATGCGCCAACGCAGATGGGTTGAACTTCTCAACGAATATGATTGTGAGATACGCTACCATCCGGGCAAGGTAAACGTCGTAGCCGATGCTCTTAGCCGACGAAGCTATGTGCATAGTATTCGTAATGTTCAAGCCCAGAACAATCTTGAAGCCTTAATTCGCGACGCGCATCACGCATGTTTTCTTGAGAATACCTTGAAGGAGGAAAGGATATGTGGTACCGAAACTCAGTTAGTGAGTAAATCGAACGGTATTTTTCACTATCTCGACTGTGTTTGGATTCCTAGTCGCAATAACCTCCGGGAGATATTGATGACTGAAGCTCATAAATCTCGATACTCCATTCACCCCAGTGCCGACAAGATGTACCAGGACCTCCGTTCTAGGTATTGGTGGCCGGGCATGAAAAGGGATATCGCTCTGTATGTTTTGAAATGCCTAACTTGCTCGAAAGTTAAGGACGAATATCAACGACCCTCTGGTTAATTCGAACAACCCGAAATCCCTATGTGGAAATAGGAAAGTATAGCTATGGATTTTATTACAAAACTCCCTCGCATGCCTTCTGGTCATGATAGCATTTGGCTTATCGTTGATCGTCTTACGAAATCTGCTCATTTCATTCCGATACGAGAAGGCTTTAAGGTCGAACGATTAGCACGAATCTATATCGACGAAGTCATTTGTCGACACGGGACGCCTCGTGACATCATCTCTAACCGCGATGGTCGTTTTACCTCACGTCTTTGGGAGACATTCCAATCTGCTCTCGGTACGACTCTCAACCTCAGTATCGCATTCCATCTCCAGACCGACGGTCAGACTGAGCGCACGATCCACACCCTCGAAGACATGCTTCGTTCATGCGTTATAGATTTTGGTGGTAATTGGGATTCGTATTTACCCTTATTAGATTTTTTATACAATAACAGTTATCACGCTAGTATACAAATGGCACCCTTTGAGGCACTATATGGTAGAAAATGTCGATCGCTCATTGTTTGGCTCGAGATCGGAGACGCACAGATCACCAGTCCCGAGTTAATACAAGAAACGACAGACAAGATTCTCCAAATAAGAGACAATCTCTTGAAATCACGGAGTCATCAAAAGAGCTATGCCGATAAACGTCGCAAGTCCCTAGAGTTCGAAGTTGGAGATCACGTCCTCTTAAAGGTTTCACCTTGGAAAGGGGTGGTCCGATTCGGCAAGAAAGGGAAACTAGCGCCACGTTACATGGGCCCCTTTAATATTCTGGAAAGAATTGGTAAAGTGGCGTACCGACTCGAATTACCGGTTGAACTCAGCAACGTAAACCCGACTTTCCATGTCTCAAACCTTAAGAAGTGTCTAGCTGAAGAAAATCTTCATGTACCTCTTGAAGACTTGCAAATAAACGAGACACTACACTTCGTGGAAAAGCCAGTAGAAATCATGGATCGAGAAACCAAGAAACTTCGACGCAGTCGCATTCCCATAGTGAAGGTTAGGTGGGAAGGCAAATGCGACGCTGAGTTCACTTGGGAACTCGAAAATGATATCAAAGCTAAATATCCAAAACTCTTTGTTACGTCTACTAAATTTCAGGACAAAATTCCCTAAAGTAGGGGAGACTGTAACAAACCGACCTTTTGGTTGCTCCTATATTTATCGTTGTTTCATTCGTAAATGCTTGTACTTTGAGATTCGATGGTTATCGAGGGTTAACTATATTTTAAACGCATTTTATATCGCTTATTTATCACATTTAAACGCTTATTACTTGAACGCTCATCGCAACGCAGACTCAACGCAAACTCAAAATGCGGATATATTTATATTATTTGTGTTATTGTGTGTTTAGATGATTAAATATATTATATGTGTTGATACTCACTTAAAACGCTCAAACGCTCACTCACGCGACTAGATTTATCAAGCTAAAACGCAACGCAACACTTAATACCTCGTTAAAATACTTAGAGTACTTGAACTAACTAACGCAACAAAACGCATCAAACGAACATCCGACACGCGAAACGGGAATTTTTCACACTAAACTGGTCCCCTCGTACGAAGACACCCGGATTTGTACGAAGCCACTGGATTCGTACGAAGGCACGGCCTTCGTACAGAACCTTCAGCGCCTTCTATAAATACCCAAGCCACTCCTTTCATTCTCACTTGCTGCCATTTCTCTCCAAGAACACTCCTAACCTGCTCCTGTCGATTTCTAGGTAAAAACCCCCTATTTTTAGACAAAATACAACGATTTTCCACGAGTTTATCTCCGATTTTATCTAAACTTCTCTTTTTACCAGAAAACCTTCATATTTTTCATCAAAACTTCTTATTTTGTTATGGATCTACACCTAAACGAGTGTATTGGGCTTAGCTTTGGCTTCCCAAGATGTAGATCCGAATATCTCGCACTCACCAAGTGTTTAATCCAAAGAAAAACTGATTTAAACTCGATTTTTACACTAAAACGGACCAAAACCGACATATATTTGGTTCACTGGACAGTGGGACGAAGCAGTGTCGAAACCGTCATGAAAAGGACTCAAAAACACATCCGATTCAGGCGAAAACACAGATCCAAATGCTCAAACACGCCGAACAGTTGCTTGTACGAACCTAGACTGGCTTGTACGAAGGCACCCTTCATACAAACCAGCCCATGTTTCCACATGTGACTCAATCGCTCAAAAGACCTCTCCGGCTCTAAGTTTAATCAGTTGCTTAAGACTGGAGGGATGAACACTCGATTTCCCGAAGAAAGACGCGAAGAACACTCGATTTTGGACACGGAAACAAGCGACACGTACGAAGACACTCCCTTCGTACCAAGAGTCTGTTTCCCCCTCGACACTCCAACTTTGACCGTTTCAGCACTTGGTTCACCTCTCTACGTGTTACATGCTGGTTATGCGTAAACGCTTTATTACTATATTTATGCTAAATTTGTGTACTCACCTTTACATTATTATATTGACTTTATTTTAATGTATATGACAGGTTGATGATTATCATATGCAGCAAATGGATAGGATCCCTAGAAACTCACATAAAAATCTAAGTTGACGGATTTTGAATTGTTTGAGAAACTTGTAATCCGTTATGACTTTTGTTGAAATATTTGTTTGATTGAATGGGAAATTAAACTTGTTAAATATTGCCACAAAATTAGTCATTATGGATTCTCTTAAACAATCTGATTCGCTTAGTGCCACATCCCGATGATTCCGTCATCGGTTGGGGTGTGACAGCTTCAGAGTCGAACATGATGATGCGATCACAGATTGTGGAAAATTGTGGGGTAGCCATGATACTGGTGAAGAACAGTCATATTCTGGCTTCTCTGACTATTTATAGGCCAAAACTATTAAATCTGCAAAGATGAAAAACTGACATTGGGGGCGGGGCGAACATTGTCATATTCGGGTATGGCCAAGTTTTTCAGAGATAGGAGAAAACTGGATTCAGTTTGAGGGGGAATTCAGTGAAGGGATGTCAGAATTTGCAAAAATGAGGGGGAATAAAAATGATGTCAAATGTTCCAACATTTTTGAAATTCATGACATTGCAACAGTATTTGGGTGGTTCCGACTTCAGATTGTCCGGGAAATGTGAATTTGGTCGTCGATGAAAGCTTCTGAGATCTAGATGATCTGAGGAGTTGATATCTGATCATGGACGAAAGCTTCAGAGATCTGAGAGTGATCGTGGATGATAACTTCTGAGATCTAGATTATCCAAGGAGATGAATCTGATTGTGGACGAATGCTTCAGAGATCGGAATACATTACCAGATAATTTGTTTTCCGATGAAGATTTACTGATTGTGGAGATTACTGTTTATACGGGTCTATCATTCTTGAAAAGTGTTTCAAGGTGCATAACGTTGATCACGGTAAACAGGATTTCAGGTCTTCGTGGGTACTCAAAGACTTGAGGTTTATCAACGGAGTATTCGAAGTTTCTATCAAATGCCGGTTGAGTTTTTGTACATTCTTAGATCAAGCAGGAGGAATGCGAGATCGAGGTTGTTTAACTGTCAACTAAAAAACTGAACGCGGAGGTGGCTAAAGCGGAAACAAAGATGCTGCAATGATTAAGTTCAAGTTGGTGTTTATTCATTGAAGATTACAGTTTAGCAAATCAGAGGAGGTCGGAAACTGTGCTAACAAAGACTTACAAAGACCTAAAAATTCATTTCAGGGGGAATTCATTATCAAAATGCAAACCCGGATCATTAATCAAGGGGGAATTCATTGTCAGATGACAAAGTGTTGATTGAAGTTGCAGAATATTCAAACACGGCTCTACGATTTCAAACTGTCATAAAGACGATTCGACAGTGACAGCCAAGGGGGAATCTGTTGGTGCATATTTCGTATGTCTGCCACTGTGCGAATAGGCTAGATAGAGCATGTGTTGAATATTGTATAGAATAGGGTGAAATATGGTACGAACCAAGGTTTTGTGTATGTCACAGTACCATCGGACGAAGGGAGTCCCTTCGTACTAAGCGGATACTTTGAAGGTTCGTAGTGAGTTAGTAATCAAGACCAGCTTCGTACGAAGGGAACTTGTTAGCTTCGTACGAAGCCAAGCTGCCTATATATATGGAGCTTGGGGTCTTGGTTGGATAAGCTTTTGGTGCCTAGAGGGGACATGCTGTCCAACTGGTTTCGCGGTGCTGTAACTTTCAGAGATGAATAAGAAACCAGATTATAAGTAACTATTCGGTGTCGTATTCTGCTTCTACTCCTTTCTTAGTAATAATAAACGCACCGTAACGGTTATCTCGGGACCGAAGCTTCGTCAAACTCGTCGGATCCTGGAATCTCAGATTCATATGTTAGATTAGGGTTTTGATCGTACTGATTGATTGTAACTGTTGTATTGAAAACTGCAATTTGGTTTTGTTAATTTGGTGCGTTGTTTTTCCGGAGTTAACAGTCAGGCTTTGTGAAGTCACAAAGTCCGAGTTTACTCACGTCAGGACTTGTGTGTTTTAAAGATCAGAGTTTATTAAATTCTGATATACTAGTCAGAGTTTATCAAGTAATTATACACTAGTCATAATTTTCAAGTTAAAAAGGGAGTCAGGGCTTGCCACTTGGGGTCTGAGTTTATACAAAACGAGTCAAAGTTTAGTTATTCATCAGAGTTTGTTTAAAACAAAATGGAATATGCGGGTTTAAACAAGCATGTCGGGTCCGAGTTTCTTTGATTATGTATTGTCCGGGTTTTATTTAAAGGACTTGGACCGAAACTGATTACATGTGGGTGAGGGTTTTGGAATATAAGGGTCCGGGTTTTTAAGAGTAGAAAGGGTTCGAGTTTTGGTTAAGTCCGCACACATACACACACATATTCATAGTTTATTGATTGAGAATGCGTGAGTCCGAGTTTGGTAAGTTTGTTATAGTCCGAATTTGGTTAGTTAAACATCAGGGTTTCTTTTTTATACTTTATCTAAGGGCCGGCCACATGTATAAATTTCGCATACTTCAGATTTTATTAAAAAGTGTGTTCAGGATATAGTTCCATGTGGGATCCGAGTTTGGTATGGGAATGAAGTCAGGACTTCTGGAAGTTATAGGGGTCCAACCTTGTGGTATAATTATATAGTCCGAGTATGTGATTGATCTAAGGTCCGAGTTTACCTTCCTTTGTGATGTCCGAACTTAGGAGCTCCATCAATGATCCGAACATATTATAGTTAATAGGGTCTGAACATAATGACTCATGGTGGTCCGAATTTAATAAGCACTACACAATCCGAACTTAATAGATGCTTTCCATAGTCCGAACTTGTGGTTAACTAGGTGATTCGCACTTATACTTGTCTAATGAATCCGCACAAGGGAATGACAATAAGGTTCGCGTTTGTATATTGTCATGTGATCCACACATAAATTCCTTCATACATAAGTCATACTTGTTTAAATACAAAGGAGGTCCAAATTTACTCATTAACATGATGAAATACTTGACTGAGTTTATGAGAATACATGTATGGGATTAAATTGATTTGTATTGGGTATAGGGAAGTTGTGTAATAAATATATATTGATTTGATCACCAAAACACTGAGTTGTTTGGACACACTTAGGGTATTGCATGACCCTTCATACGTGTACTTATATCTATTGTACCTTAGGTCGCGTGTAACAGACCTAACATTTAACGAACATTAGAAGTATATTATCAAACCGAGCAAACTAAGGTGAGTTCACTACTCTTTCACAAGCATGCGTCCTGGGGAGGGACAAACAAACTAATATTCCGGGGAGGAATACTTCTATTACTTTGGTTTAATTTCGATGTTAGTTAATAAAATCAACTCTATCACGAAAGTCCCTACTTACTACCGAACTAGTTGCCGGGGAGGCAACGAGGTATTAGTTGATAGCGCTATTAGGCTTGACAACCTCACACCGTGCCGGGGAGGACGGGCGTGAACTAATGACCTTAAACACATGGCCAATGTTGATAGGCATTGATGAGGGCAAACAAGCATACGTCACTTTGGTATCGAGTTTATTATTGGCATGTCTTTAAACTAAAATACTTAACATGACTTGCGTTAAACAAAACTGTGAACTCGCCAGCTTTATGCTGATACACTTTTTTTGCATGCTTGTAGGTCGTTAGATGATTTCATGAAACAAAGCTTGCAATCGGAGGAGTTGTGGATGTCATGGGCCATGCCATTGTTAGCATATCTGATATTATGCTATGTTTGCGAACAAGTTGTTTTTAAATACTTAGAATCATTTCAAATGCTTCCGTTGAACGTATATTGTTTTAAACAGATATTTTGAATTACACTTTTCATGTTGAATGAGATTCTGAATTTATTATATTACTATTAGTTCAATGTGATTAGTGGCTAGATCCCGGTACGTCACACATCTCGCGGTGGTTTTCGCATGTGGTATTTTGGGGGTGTGACAAATCAAGGTACTTGTCCTATGATGATTAAATGTTTTATAAATGTGTCTGTTAACTGTATTTACCAGCAAAAGCTAACCCTTTTTTAAAAGATTGACTTACAGGTGGCGAACCTAAATAGTAGGTTGGGATAGAGTTCAGTCTAATGCTTTGGAAGTTGCGACTCCATTGTCAAAGACGAATGATGTTTCCAAGTCCATTTAAAGTTTTATTCGATCCACCTTTGGGTTACATTGTATCAGATATCGATACTTAAATTTTTAATATATTTTGGGAGTTTCTAAATACGCGTATTTTTTAATATATTACGTAACTCCCTATTTCTGCTGCGTTGTGAAACTGATATACAATCGTCACGCTAATACCCCACATCCGGGCCCACCTGGAAAGTGGGGTGTGACATTACGATTGTACAAATCGCACGCTAAGGACTATTATACAACCTATCCCTATATATATATATAGGGCAAAGATCCGTTAGGAACCACCCCTTATTGCGAGAACCGCGAGAACCAATGTGAACACGTGGCAAACTTGTAATTAATGATATTTAATTAAAAACACGCGCTCCTTATATCTTGTTCACTGCCGTGGTTTTCAAAGCAGGGTATATCTTCACTGTTGTCTTTTTCAAACTAGGGTTTCGTTGGAGATTTTGCATAATCGACGACGGCGGCGACTGATTTCTACAGATTCACGGCGGCGACTGATGTTCTACGTTTTCACGGCGGCGTGGATGATGGTGATGGAGGATCTAAAGCAGCAGCAGCTGCTGCATCGGTTTCATGCTCGATTCGCCTCGATGTTGTGGCGGATGGCGGCGATCGGTCCATGGCAAAGCTCCAATGTGGGCATCAGTTTCATTTAGGTTAGTAGCTTGTTTTAGTTTTTTGTTTAGGTAGATTGTGAATTTAAGTTGTTTTGTTTGATGTGAATTGAATAATTCTGATTGATTGATTCTGATTTGTGTTATAAAGATGGTTGCTTTGTAGTTGAATGGTTGTTGGGAGGTAGTATGATGATATGATTTGGTCATCTGAAAGGATATTTGGTGTTAGTTTTGATTTTTGTTATGTTATAAATATGTTGTTATTAAACGTTTAAACCTTTATGATGTGTGTCAATGATTCAATGTATGAAAGTTTACAACTTTTGATGGATGATGGTATGTAACTCATAGAATGTCTAGAAGTTGAAACTTGAAAGTAGGTTGAAAAGTGGGTCGGTAACTTCTTTCGATTTTGGGAATTGTGGGTAATGGTTTTTATTTGTTATGCACATGTGCAGGTGTCGCTCAATATACCTGAACAAACAGTAAGCTGTACGGCAATCTTACAGCGGCGACTGATATCCAAAGAATAGCATAATCTTCAATTGATTTTTCCTGTTTCTATCTTTCGCCAATCCTCACACAGTTCTTCAATCGGTTTTGGATTTATATGATACCATTCAAACGCATGAATACCTATTTTTCATCCGATTTTGGATTCTGCTTCGATTATCTTCATTATTCACTGATTTGTTCGATTTTCTTCATAATCTGCAGGTTTTAGTTTTCGAATCCAATTCATATGTTTATGCTATGATTTCAATTTATGATTTGCCCTTGATTCGAATCTCGTTTTGAAAGATTATTTGGTTGTTCTGGAATCGAAACAAGTTGCAATGACAGGACGATGACTGCTGTAAGTAATTCAATTTTACATATAGCATACTCCAGCAGGTATTATGTTGAATGTAAATGATGTTTATACTTTTGTAAATGATATTGTATTAAATGATGTGCACATGTGCATTATATTGATTGTAAATGATGTTGTATTTGTAACGCCCGGCTCTTTTGTACTTTCCTTTTATAGCAAGTCTTGTTAGTATTTCTATTTTTGGAAACTTTGTACTCTTGTAATCGTTCTTACTTTGTAATCGTTGCGAAAACCGAGACTTGGATCATTAATGAAACTCGTATTTTGTTACAAATATGTTGTACACACTCGATATATGCTCGTATGTTCGAATTAGTGAATCAATTGATGTTTAACCATTATTCTTGGAAACTATGTGCTAAACTTGTAATTTATCTAAACCTAGGCCTAAAACGTGTTTTGGACGTAAACGAAACTTGATTATGATACTTATGCACTCAATTATACTTCGGTTTTGATCACCATGCTTGATCGTACCTTAAACTATGTTTATATGCTAAAACAAGTCCCTAAACTATCAAAAATGCATCAAAAGGGATCAAATAGGAAACTTAAGGGGCTAAATTGTAATTTACGAAACTTGGTGTCGAATAAGAAGGCAAGGGCGGCCCGCTTTGACTTACCTGATACCTAATGCGGGCCGCATGGCCTTCAGTTTCACAAAAGAAACACAGCAGCTGATTATCTACGCGAATTGGCACAAAATCCCAACACTTAAACTCACCCAATCACCTCTAATCCACCTCTAAACACCTCCAATCACCACCAACCTCTTCCACTATAAATATAAACCTTCTCCAAGCATTCCTACACTTTCAACACTCTCAAATCACTCCAAATTCACTCTCAAATCAGTTGCAAACTCAAGATTCGGGCAGATTCATACACTTGTACTAAAGTGAGCATAACTTGCTCATTTCTTAACGAAATTGCTTGATTCTTCTTCCTACTTGCTTGGATAATCATAGGGTATGATTCCTTGACTTCTCCTTGGAGAAATCAGACCTGGAAATCCCCTGAAATGATCCAAAAACTTTCTGTTTTGATTTATGTTCTTACAAACTTATTTAAACTTCATCCAACTTATGTCTAACACATCTCACACCAATGTCCTAATGCTTACAACCTCACTTATGGTTGGTTAAGCTTAAAAACATGGTTGAGACACTATAAATCAGAGGTTAAAACCTCAAATACTTTCTGTTTTGTTAGGGTGTTTTGACTCACAAGTCATGTTCGAGCTAGTTCTTGATATAGAGTGATTATGGAACAACTTGGGTTGTTCCCAACATACAATCCTCACATGATTTGATGATTTATCTTAGTTAGATTGTATATATTATACTAATCCTAGTTCGTGACCCTCCTTGGTTGTTTTTACATCAAGAGAAGTGGTGAACATTCAAGGGGTTCCTAAATGGGAGCTTGTCTTCCTACCCCATACATGACATCTATGAACAACTTGAGGTGCCTAAATGGAGATTTAATCTCCTACCTCCTACTTGAATCATTGGACCTAATAATATACTAACCTAATTATTATTTACATATACTTATTCGGACCTTTGATAATAAACTTGTGTTTATATATTGAAGTAGTAGAATACCATCTAAGACCTAGAACTTTAAGTATGATTCTAATGGGCATACCACCCTTGAAAACATTATAACCTGCTTGGTTACATAGTGTCATACGTGAGTTACTAAGTCAAGGATGATTATTTTCATATCATGATACTTTATGTTATATTTACAATCCGAATCTTTAATCTTCCGTTGAACGCCAAACTCACACACCTATGTTTCCTCGTGTAGAAGGACTAGGTGCTCCAAAATAATCCATCCTCCAACTCACTCGCGGAATTTCAAGTAGAAGACTTGCAACCACCGTGAGTATACTCGTATTCCCCTCTTTTACTTTTACCACTTTTGGGGTGTAACATGTTTACTTATCAAAACTTACACATGAACTTTACGCTTAAACACATGAACATTCCTATAACACGCTTGTATACGTGATTGCTTGATACTTTAAACTTGGGTTGAGGACATTATGTGTTAAACTTATCATTAACTTCGTACGAGCCTAACCGTGACATATGTAGCGCTATAGGATTGACGACCCGCCCGTAGACTTGTGGTTATGTCATGAGCATCTTGCGTCTCATCTGGTTTGATATGTTAGACACATGCCATATTTATTGTTTATCTTGAATCACATGCTTGCTATGAGGAATTGTTTAAAACGTATCTTTTGCTATGTACGTACCAAACTTGTATACTCGCCATTGCTTTTGCATTGAATTGTATTTTAAACATGTTACAGGTTGATGATGACGATGATATGAAAAGAAGTAGCATTGATGCCTAGATACACATATAGACGTTTAGGTTTAATATGTTGTATCAATTTTGATTATGTTGTTCGTATTTCTTTTGAACTTGTTGTTATTTGAGATTATGTAATGTTGACAATTTGAAGTTATGGAATGAAATGGGAATTATTTAAATATTGTCACAAATAGCGTTATGATGTCTCTAGCAATCTTCACACTTCGTCTCATCCCGATGTTTCCGCCATTGGTTGGGGTGTGACAGATTGGTATCAGAGCCATAACTATAGGGAATTAGGAAAATTGCTATGCTTTTGCCCTAGTCTATAGTTTTAGGAACTTTGTCTCTTATATGTTGTTTAAAACTTATGCATTCTACCTTACATGCTTCCTAGCTACACTTCTTGTTGTTAAATTTACATGCCTTTCCTAAGGCTAACACAAACACACTTTTGATTATTTGTATACTCTTGTAACACAAACGAGACGACTTTACCAAAATAGGCGTGAAACCCACAATTTGGTAAACGACTCTCATTCTACCTTGATCTATTTTTGCCCGAAATTTCACCATTAAGCTAGGAGTGAAATCCACAACTTAATGGTAATTTCCTTTTCAACTCTAGTGGACCCTTGTCAAAGTGTCGAAAATTTATTTTGACCCGACAAGTACCAACCACATTTAGGGTACGAAATCTTCAAGTTAGGGGTGAAACCCGCACCTTGTCGATTAAGTCCCACTCCTCGATTTTCGATCTCGCCAAATCCCGATTGTTTGAATCGATTAGAGACGTGTAGTAACTGGAAGGGTAAGATACCGTTAAATCGCTTCTCGACGAGAGTATCTTACCTATAGGCCAAAGCACGTTTTCTCTAATTCGAAAGGACTTTCGACCCACTTTGGAATAGTCGACGTTTCTCTACCCGAAACAATCCAATGTTTTATTGAGCCTCTCTTTTATGTATCTCAATTTATATGTGATTTTATATTTGAACGTTCTTCATTTCAAACTTTTAAACGCGTTTCGCACGTCATCGCAACCAAAAACAATAATAATCCTCGTGAACAAACTAAATTTATACCCCTTTTACGCAATCATATGTGTTATACTTGTTGAATACATGTTGGAAACTTATGCTCTATGTGAACTTTACATGATACATGAACACTTACTTGTTTTACATGCAAAAACCTTATTTTTAATTCATGATCAAGTCTCATCCTTTCCTTCTCTTTCCATCCTTAGATGTCGTCCAACGGTGCATCAAAGAGAACCAAGTCCAAGAAGGGTTCGACTTCCAACACCATGTCACAAAAGGATTGCATGAGATTCATGGCCAAACAATTTGCTAAGGTCCTACCCGATGTTGTTAGCAATATTCAAACAAACACCGATTCACCACATGGCTCTGTCGACTCAAAGGCAGACAAACCCAAATCAGCCTTCCAGTTTAAGCAATTCATGGCTTGAAAACCCTTAGAGTTTACTGGCAAAAATGGCGCTACCGCCATGATGAACTGGTTTGATGCAATCGAGCTTACCTTCCTACAAAGTGGCTGCCCTGATGAACTAAGAACCTTGAACGCAACTGGGGTGTTTCGTGAAAAGGCACTCGAATGGTGGACAACAGAACGCAACAAGAGGGGAAACGAGGCTGCACATGCTATGCCTTGGGGCGAATTCAAACAACTTATGAAAGACCACTTATGTCCTCCCCACGAACTCCAAAAGTTGGAGAACGAATTTTGGAACCTTACTCAGAAGGGGAGCGACATGGATGGCCTGATTACGCGCTTTAAACAGCTCAGTGTCCTCTGTCCTGGACAAGTTGAGACCGTCCCCAAAACCATAGCCAAATTCGTTCGTTGTGTTGCACCTTCCCTGACCAACCACCTTGCCTCTGCCAACCCCCAAACCCTTGAAGATGCCTTTCGTATAGCCACCGAACTTAACAACAACTGTGTTCTTCATGGAACCTTTGACAAGGTTTCAACGAAGAGTGCACGCCAAGCTACCATTGACACTACTACTGATGAGCCCTCACCCTCCCAATCGTCCAAGAAAAACCAGGGTAGGAAGCGGAAGGCTTCAAGCCAAAATTATGCGGTTGTCACTCCGCCAAACCCACAACCCCTACAAGCCGTATCTGCTTTTACCAACGATGAGACTTCACGCAAGGTTTACACTGGAACGCAGCCTAAGTGTGGTAAATGCCAGTATCATCACCACCCAAACGCTCATTGTCGAAAGTGCGACAAGTGTGGCCGATATGGGCATACTTCTCCACTCTGCCGCATCCCACCACATGCCTATCTGACTCCAAACCAAGCCCCTTTAGCTCCAAAACGAGTCGCTCCTGTGCGAGCATGTTTCACGTGTGGTGATACCAACCATATGGCCAAATACTGCCCTCAACGATACCAACCGCAACAGCCTCGACCGCAACAACCACAGCCACCGCAACAGCCACAACAACAACAGGCTCTACCACCTCCTCGTGGACGTTGTTTCCATCTGAACGCAAATCAAGCGCGCAACGACAATGATGTCGTAAACGGTACGTTTCTTGTTAACCATCTTTATGCTTCGATACTATTTGATACTGGTGCGGACAAAAGCTTTGTGTCCTTAGAATTCGAGTCATTGTTAAATTGCACACGCTCTAAGCTACCTAAGTCGTTTTCCGTTGAAGTCGCCAATGGCAAATCCATCCTAGTCGACTCCGTTCTTCGCAATTGTCGTCTTACTCTTAACGAGCACGTTTTCCCTATCGATCTCATACCCATGCAATTGGGTAGTTTCGACGTCATCATAGGCATGGATTGGCTCCAAAAGAACCATGCTGAAATCGCTTGTCACGAAAAATACGTTCGTTTACCCCTTCCATCTGGTGATGTTTTGCACGTCTATGGAGACCGACCTTCGAAGGGACTGAAGTTGATGTCCTGCACACAAGCGAACAAGTATTTACACAAAAAGTACCTTGCCTTTTTAGCCCACGTTGTGGAAGAAAAGGGCAAGGGAAAGAGTTTAAGTGATGTTCCAGTGGTGCGTGACTTCCCTGACGTCTTTCCTAAAGATTTGCCTGGTCCTCCTCCACCTCGACCTGTTGACTTTCGCATTGATCTTGTACCTGGTGCGAATCCTGTTGCTAAAGCTCCTTATCGTCTTGCACCTTCTGAGATGCAAGAATTATCTACGCAACTTCAAGAACTCCTCGATAAGGGTTTTATTCGTCCAAGTACCTCACCTTGGGGTGCTCCTGTACTCTTTGTCAAAAAGAAGGATGGTTCCTTCCGCATGTGCATCGATTATCGTGAACTTAACAAACTCACCGTAAAAAATCGTTACCCTCTCCCGCGTATCGACGACCTCTTTGATCAACTTCAAGGCGCCACTTGTTTCTCCAAAATTGATCTTCGTTCTGGTTATCACCAACTTCGTGTTCTCGATGAAGACATTCCCAAAACCGCTTTTCGCACTCGTTATGGACACTACGAGTTCGTGGTTATGCCTTTTGGTTTGACCAACGCACCCGCTGTGTTCATGGATCTTATGAATCGTGTTTGTAAGCCTTACTTGGATCGCTTCGTGATCGTCTTCATTGATGATATTCTCATTTATTCTAAAACTCAAGCCAATCATGAACGTCATCTTCGTCTTATACTCGAGCTCTTACGTATGGAACGATTATACGCTAAATTTTCTAAATGCGAGTTTTGGATTAAAGAAGTCCAATTCCTTGGACACGTTGTTAGTGAAAAAGGAATCCACGTTGACCCTGCAAAGATCAAAGCTGTAAAGAATTGGACCGCGCCTAAATCTCCTTCCGAAATCCGTTCTTTCTTAGGATTGGCGGGCTATTACCGCCGATTCATCTCGAATTTTTCAAAAATCGCCGTTCCCCTTACTTCGTTGACTCAAAAAGAGAAGCCTTTTGCTTGGGGTCCTGAGCAAGAGGAATCTTTTCAAACTCTCAAAGACTTGCTTTGCAACGCTCCTATTCTCGCTCTCCCTGAGGGGAATGATGATTTCGTGGTGTATTGCGATGCCTCGAACCGTGGTCTTGGTTGCGTCCTCATGCAACGAGACAAGGTCATCGCTTATGCCTCTCGTCAACTCAAAATACATGAGAGAAACTATACTACCCATGACCTTGAACTTGGCGCAGTTGTTTTTGCGTTGAAGATTTGGCGACACTACCTTTATGGTACTAAGTGTGTGGTTTTCACTGACCACAAGAGCCTTCAACATATTTTCGACCAAAAGGAACTGAACATGCGTCAACGTCGTTGGGTGGAACTGTTAAACGACTACGACTGCGAAATAAAATACCATCCAGGTAAAGCAAATGTCGTGGCCGATGCACTTAGTCGTAAGACTCATGTAGATTATATGCGTTGTTTTCATATCTCAAGCGACCTTCCTCAACGCATTCGTGAAGCTCAGCACGCCTCTATTAACGAAGGTAACTTCCATGTCGAGATACGAGGCGCAAAAGAACACGATCTCGTCTCCAAAGCCGATGGTATCCTATACTTTAATAATCGTGCCTGGATCCCTGATCGCGAAGCACTTCGAGACTTCATTATGAACGAGGCACACAAATCCAAGTACTCAATTCATCCTGGTGCCGACAAGATGTATCATAATCTACGTGCATCCTATTGGTGGCCTGGTATGAAGAAAGACATTGCCACTTACGTCTCTAAGTGCCTTACGTGTTCAAAAGTCAAAGCCGAACATCAACGACCTTCTGGTCTGCTCGAACAACCTGAAATCCCCGTGTGGAAATAGGATAGCATTGCAATGGACTTCATAACTAAACTCCCTCGAACGTCTTCTGGTCACGATAGTATTTGGGTAATTATCGACCGTCTAACCAAGTCCGCTCAATTCATCCCTATTCGTGAAGATTTCAAGGTTGAACGACTTGCTCGCATCTATACTAATGAAGTCATACGTCATCATGGCGTTCCTCTCGACATCATTTCTGATCGCGATGGTCGATTTACTTCACGTCTCTGGCAAACCTTTCAGTCCGCTATGGGTACTCATTTGAATCTCAGTACGGCCTTTCATCCTCAAACGGATGGACAGACTGAACGTACTATCCAAACCCTAGAGGACATGCTCCGTTCTTGTGTCATCGACTTTGGTGGTAGTTGGGATGTGCATTTACCTTTGGTCGAGTTCTCGTATAACAATAGCTACCACTCCAGTATTAAAATGGCTCCATTCGAGGCATTGTATGGTCGCAAATGCCGATCCCCTTTAAACTGGCACGAGATTGGTGACAAACACTTTACGGGCCCTGAAATCATACAAGAAGCAACGGATAAGATTCACCAAATCGGTGATAATCTACTCAAAGCTCGTGAACGTCAAAAGGTGTATGCTGATAAGGGACGCAAACCTATGCAACTCAACGCTGGGGATCACGTTTTACTCAAAGTGTCTCCTTGGAAAGGAGTGGTTCGTTTTGGTAAAAAGGGAAAGCTTGCCCCTCGCTATGTTGGTCCTTTCAAGGTACTCGAAAGGATTGGCGCGGTGGCTTACCGACTCGAATTACCTCAAGAACTCAACAACGTGCATCCAACGTTCCATGTTTCTAATCTAAAGAAGTGTCACGCTGAAGAAAGACTTCAAGTTCCCCTCGAAGATCTCCAAATAAACGACACTTTGCATTTTGTGGAAAAACCCGTCGAAATCATGGATCAAAAAGTCAAGTTATTGAGGCGCAGTAAGATTCCTATCGTCAAGGTTCGATGGGAAGGTAAACGTGGCGCCGAATTTACTTGGGAACTCAAGCGCGAGATGAAAAAGAAGTATCCTCATCTTTTTCCTACGTCTTCCTAAATTTCGGGATGAAATTTCCTAAAGGAGGGGAGACTGTAACGCCCGGCTCTTTTGTACTTTCCTTTTATAGCAAGTCTTGTTAGTATTTCTATTTTTGGAAACTTTATACTCTTGTAATCGTTCTTTCTTTGTAATCGTTGCGAAAACCGAGACTTGGATCATTAATGAAACTTGTATTTTGTTACAAATATGTTGTACACACTCGATATATGCTCGTATGTTTGAATTAGTGAATCAATTGATGTTTAACCATTATTCTTGGAAACTATGTGCTAAACTTGTAATTTATCTAAACCTAGGCCTAAAACGTGTTTTGGACGTAAACGAAACTTGATTATGATACTTATGCACTCAATTATACTTCGGTTTTGATCACCATGCTTGATCGTACCTTAAACTATGTTTATATGCTAAAACAAGTCCCTAAACTATCAAAAATGCATCAAAAGGGATCAAATAGGAAACTTAAGGGGCTAAATTGTAATTTACGAAACTTGGTGTCGAATAAGAAGGCAAGGGCGGCCCGCTTTGACTTACCTGATACCTAATGCGGGCCGCATGGCCTTCAGTTTCGCAAAAGAAACACAGCAGCTGATTATCTACGCGAATTGGCACAAAATCCCAACACTTAAACTCACCCAATCACCTCTAATCCACCTCTAAACACCTCCAATCACCACCAACCTCTTCCACTATAAATATAAACCTTCTCCAAGCATTCCTACACTTTCAACACTCTCAAATCACTCCAAATTCACTCTCAAATCAGTTGCAAACTCAAGATTCGGGCAGATTCATACACTTGTACTAAAGTGAGCATAACTTGCTCATTTCTTAACGAAATTGCTTGATTCTTCTTCCTACTTGCTTGGATAATCATAGGGTATGATTCCTTGACTTCTCCTTGGAGAAATCAGACCTGGAAATCCCCTTGGAAATCCCCTGAAATGATCCAAAAACTTTCTGTTTTGATTTATGTTCTTACAAACTTATTTAAACTTCATCCAACTTGTGTCTAACACATCTCACACCAATGTCCTAATGCTTACAACCTCACTTATGGTTGGTTAAGCTTAAAAACATGGTTGAGACACTATAAATCAGAGGTTAAAACCTCAAATACTTTATGTTTTGTTAGGGTGTTTTGACTCACAAGTCATGTTCGAGCTAGTTCTTGATATAGAGTGATTATGGAACAACTTGGGTTGTTCCCAACATACAATCCTCACATGATTTGATGATTTATCTTAGTTAGATTGTATATATTATACTAATCCTAGTTCGTGACCCTCCTTGGTTGTTTTTACATCAAGAGAAGTGGTGAACATTCAAGGGGTTCCTAAATGGGAGCTTGTCTTCCTACCCCATACATGACATCTATGAACAACTTGAGGTGCCTAAATGGAGATTTAATCTCCTACCTCCTACTTGAATCATTGGACCTAATAATATACTAACCTAATTATTATTTACATATACTTATTCGGACCTTTGATAATAAACTTGTGTTTATATATTGAAGTAGTAGAATACCATCTAAGACCTAGAACTTTAAGTATGATTCTAATGGGCATACCACCCTTGAAAACATTATAACCTCCTTGGTTACATAGTGTCATACGTGAGTTACTAAGTCAAGGATGATTATTTTCATATCATGATACTTTATGTTATATTTACAATCTGAATCTTTAATCTTCCGTTGAACGCCAAACTCACACACCTATGTTTCCTCGTGTAGAAGGACTAGGTGCTCCAAAATAATCCATCCTCCAACTCACTCGCGGAATTTCAAGTAGAAGACTTGCAACCACCGTGAGTATACTCGTATTCCCCTCTTTTACTTTTACCACTTTTGGGGTGTAACATGTTTACTTATCAAAACTTACACATGAACTTTACGCTTAAACACATGAACATTCCTATAACATGCTTGTATACGTGATTGCTTGATACTTTAAACTTGGGTTGAGGACATTATGTGTTAAACTTTTCATTAACTTCGTACGAGCCTAACCGTGACATATGTAGCGCTATAGGATTGACGACCCGTCCGTAGACTTGTGGTTATGTCATGAGCATCTTGCGTCTCATCTGGTTTGATATGTTAGACACATGTCATATTTATTGTTTATCTTGAATCACATGCTTGCTATGAGGAATTGTTTAAAACGTATCTTTTGCTATGTACGTACCAAACTTGTATACTCGCCATTGCTTTTGCATTGAATTGTATTTTAAACATGTTACAGGTTGATGATGACGATGATATGAAAAGAAGTAGCATTGATGCCTAGATACACATATAGACGTTTAGGTTTAATATGTTGTATCAATTTTGATTATGTTGTTCGTATTTCTTTTGAACTTGTTGTTATTTGAGATTATGTAATGTTGACAATTTGAAGTTATGGAATGAAATGGGAATTATTTAAATATTGTCACAAATAGCGTTATGATGTCTCTAGCAATCTTCACACTTCGTCTCATCCCGATGTTTCCGCCATTGGTTGGGGTGTGACAGTATTAAATTATATGCACATGTGCATCATGTTGATTGTAAATGATATTGTATTAACTTATATGCACATGTGCATTATGTTGAAAATTATACCATGTCGTTGATGTATGGATTCTGTTTATGTATGGATTCTGAACAGGTGCCTTATGGATGACTATCCAATTATGTACAGAATGGCATTAAACAAAGGGTCTTGGGTGGCGGACAACTACAAAAAAAAATGGAAGAACAAGCCGACAACCGGGGAGGCATGGTGGAGTTTATGCATCTTATGGCGTGCTGAGAAACACCAGAGTGAAGACGGGTCAAGATGGGTGGGGTTGGCACTGATGTTGATGCTGAATTCCCTACTCTAAATAGAACGTTTAATCACTAGGAGGACATTGTGATGATGTACAACACTTATGATACAACAACTGGATTTTCCACACGCAACTACTTATATATTGATTATCACTTGTTTTTTGTTTACATTATTGTTTATACTTATTGTTTATCTACTTAATTGTGTAATATTCATTGTTTTATTCATGTCCATTTAACATAAATTACCAATATGTCCACTGTTTCAACACATGCACATGTGCATTACCCAACGCGTGCATTTTCAACATTTAAACCGTAGCATCTAAACTTGTCGATTCACTGTTTCTAATGTCATTATGTTTTAAGTGCATGTACTCCATTTTCAATCCACCTATTATACATTGCAACATATACATTATGCACATGTGCATTGCCACCATGTACTATGTCAAGCAACATTAAACATTACTACCTTTACGTTATGCACATGTGCATTGCCAACATAATTTATGCCACAAATTATATCACATCAATATGTGTCTGGGCATTTCCAACATATATTATACCATACACCATACAACATTGTAAACTACATATCCTATACCAAACACCATCATGAAAATTAAATATAAGCGAAAGAAAGCCGATAAGCGAAAGAAGGCCACACGTTTATGCAACAAATGTAACAAATATGTTTTCGGCCATGATTCACGCAACTGCGAAAAAAATCAAGGCTGCCAAACTTGCTGCACGAGCAGATAAACGTGTTGTTGCTATTACTGTTGTACTACTTGCTCCGTCTGAATCCGGTTCTGTGAATCCGGTTCTGATGATGTTGATCTTAATGACACCGATGAGTATTCTGATGAGAATTCTTCTTCTTTTGATGATAACCCTGAAGTCCCTAAATATGTGCAAGAACCCGAGCAAACTCTTAGACGTTCGAACAGACGTCGTAAATCAACCAACCCGACTTGTGATTCTTGATTTATCTATTACCTATTACAACTTATGATTATCGAACTTAACTACTTATGAATATCAATATTTGTTTTGATTATGTTTCTTAATGGACTATTTATGCGTTTTTTAATATATTCATCGTTGGCATCATCCTAATTTGTTATCAATTATGTATTACACGTAACTATTTGTGATTTTATTATTACCCACTTAACATAATGTAATTTTATTACTACCCATTTAACTTACAATATTAATATTAATGCCTAACTTACAATATGCACATGTGCATACATATCGACCAGTTGTATCTAACAGTTGAATCATCTTATTTATTGATATACCATTGTTTATTATTATACCTGTTACTAATATTAATATAAAACCGTTTGTTATGCCTTACATATAACTATACCCATTTGTAATACATTACATACTACACTGTACGTTATATAACTTTATGCACATGTACATACCCATCATTTAATTTATTAACCAACATAATATAACATATTTTAACAATCGTGTACATCTATGACACATTATATATTACTAACACACATTTAATCATTACTAACATTCATTACCAACCATCTTGTTAGTTTAACCATTTTAATGCACATGTGCATAAACAGCAACAACCAATACGAACTCCAAACATCGATTACTATATCAGCTAAAATACCAACTGATTACTATATCAACTACTATACCATCTGTTGTCAACCAAAAGTATTAGTGTCATAATAGACCACTTCCAACCACATTTAACCAAAACTATAAACGACATCATAACAAAGTACCATCTGACGTGTTAAAACAAACAAAACAAAACAAAGTACTAGTTTCATTAACATAAATCACAAACAAAACAGAAATACTATATGTTCCTAAAGTTAATAACCTGCTGTGTTAACTCGTACCCTCAAACTTATCCTCATTCTTCCATTTGTCAAGCATATTCCAACATTTTTCTTGTTTCATCGCCTCTTTGTCTAACGTTTTCTGCATTTTTTCATCTTTCAAACCACGTGTTTTCTCTTTTGCAAGTTCCATAACAGTTTCCTTGTACATGTTTGCCTCTGATAATAACAGTTTTGTTGATATCTTCATCCTCAAGTTTTTCAGTTGCATGTCTTGAATATCTTTCCGCGTACTAAAACCGCTTTCAAACTTGACATCGCTCCATTTGTACATCTCCATGTGTCGCATAGCGAACACACCGCAATCGTTGAAATTATCACTCGTTGCCCATTCCAATTTTTTATGTTTAACCTATGTGCAAACACATTAATACATGTATGAAATGTTTGTACACACTAATGCACATGTGCATTTTGAATATTGATTAAAAATTCTAAATAACACATACCATCAACAACATTGTCATTTTTATCACCAACTTTAGATGTTGATAACCTTCTGTTCTTTACCATGCGCACCTCACCAACACCTTTGTTTGGTGTTTCCACCTGTTTCCGTTTATTATTCCTCACCTTCATGTCCTTTTTTACAACTTTTTTCACATATGCATTCATAAACTCAATATGTTTATACAAATTATATTAATACAAAACAACATTAATGTAATGATGCACATGTGCATGAAATAACTTTTAATTAATGAACATCCAAAATATTAATTATAAATAATCAAATATTCTAACCTTTTTGTTTACCATGCATATACTTTTCCGTTGTGACTGCGTCTTACAATGATGACCCTTCGTCCCTCGACTTTAATACCAATATAACTTTTTTTCATTTTCTTTTCCAACTTTCTTTCCATTGCAATTCTGCAATGAACATGTGCATATACGTTAAATACCTTAATAACCTAGTATGACAAATTAAGCGCATGCGCATAGTAACATATTTTGTCAGTTTATGCACATGTGCACATATGTATATATCACACCACAATATCCTGTTACCACATTCTAACATAAAATACATTTGTGCATAACTATTCACATGTTATTACAAAATATGCACACGTGCATATTAAATTAATATGACAATCTTTGCACATGTTCATAACTATATATCACACAAACTTACCTTAATAACATATTCTATTAAACATCTGATGTAAACATATGCACATGTGCATGACAATATTTCTCATAATACACACCAAAGTTTGAATTAACAAATTATATGTAATATAAAGAAGTACGAACGAATTGTGTAAACTTGCAAACTGTCGCGCGAACTATGCACATGTGCATATTGAACTATTATGAACATATGCACATGTGCATAACTTATATCACACAAACTTACCTTAATAACATATTCTATTAAACCTAGTTAAATCTCTGATGTAAACATATGCACATGTGCATAACAAAATATATCACAGTGCATAATGAAGTTTGAATCGCCAAATTATATATCATATAATGAAGTACGAACGAATTGTATAAACTTGCAAAGTAACTTGAGTTATATGACAGAGTTCTATTACAATATCTATGTTACATTGCACAATATCTATGTTAAACCGTTGCCCTAATTACGAACGAAATAGAGATCCACAATGTTTTTAATCATGTTGCCGTAATTACAAATTGATGAAGAATATACGATCGATGATTATGTTCCTAATATAAATTATACGACTCATTATGGACGAATTTTAGGAACTAACCTCAATTATATGACGAAATCTGAAATATATGCTTGTAAAATATCAAATCTCCGAGAAAAATGTCACTCCAAATGCTTCAAAACGGTGAACTGATGATCGTGAATGTGATCATGTATTTGAGTCGATGATGTAATTATTTGTAACAGAAGAACTGTTTCAATATGATGGTGAAATGTTGAGATAATCGTGAAAGAGAATCAGATTCAAATTGGGGAGATAGATTGGGGATTTTTTGTTGGACGTGAATGATATTATTGAATATAGTTAATTTTCTAATTGAAGTCCGATCATATGCGCGTGTTTTAAAAGTTGATTGGGTATTTACAAAATTGCCCCCTGTTCACATTGGTTCTCGCGGTTCTCGCAATAAAGGTGGTTCTCGCATGAACCCTACCCTATATATATATATATATATAGGAAATGGATCATGAGAAAACTCATTTAAATAAGAAAACTAAAAAAAAAAGCTTAAAAACACACCAATTTTTTTGAAAACATTTTTTGGCTATAAATCAAGCATTTTTAAAATACAAAAAAAATAGTATTACACATGAGCCCCCCCCCCCCCCCTCACCACGCGTGGCCACCACGAACAATCCCACAGCCTCCTTTTCTCTGTTCATTCAATGCATTTGGGTGGAGGATCCTCACCACACCCTATAGGGTGGTGATGGAGGATGGTGATAGAGAAGATGATGACGTGGAAGCATGGCCGGCCCTGGGGGTTGGCGGGGAGGACCACCGGCCAGAGCCTGACATTTCGAAGGGCACGTTATTTTATGAAAATAAACCCGATATGTATATGTTAAATATTTTTTTAATAGGGTATACCCATACAAACACCAACATAGGTCCACTGACAAAACTATTCTTATGGTTTAGATTAGTTATTAGCCCATTGGCATTAGGTTTAGACTTTTAGTAAGCTCAATACCCAATTTCGTTAAGGCCTAAGGGCACGTTTTTACGAGCTCGAACATGGTACACGAATTCTCAGGGCCGGTCTTGCATGGAAGGTGGTGATGGACCATCACCACACCTTATAGCCTTACAATTAGAAATGTTTTATAAAAGTGTGAAAGGAGAGAATTTTCCGCATTTAATTAGCGCTTTAGCATATCGACACATTTCTATCGGTTTTGATGTGTAGATAATTTTCCGCATTTAATTAGCGCTTTAGCGTATCACATATTTCTATCGGTTTTGACAGGGCCGGCCCGGAGGTGGTACAAGATGGGCCACCGCTCAGGGCCCAGCCTTTCTGGGGCCCGAATTTTATTTTTTAATTATATATATTAAGTATTTTTGGTGGTATTTGTTCCCACCTTAAATAGTTTGCCTTGAAGCTGCTTAAGTTTAAGGCTGGCAAATCGTGTCTTAACAGGTTTAACAGGTTTCTAACGGCGCACACAACATAAGTTTCAAACATGATTACGACTCGTTTAACTACTTTCTACCTCATGTTTATAAAACAGTTTTATGTTTTATGTACAAAGATGAATACATGATAGATCCTAACACTGTAATTTTAATTATTTTAAAAATTAAAAAAAGTCAAAGAGTGTATTTTTCAGTCAAACAGGTCTAATCGTGTCTTAACAGGTACCCAATTGCCAGCCTTACTTAAGTTCGATTCCCACTGTAAGTTTTAGTTTTTCTTTTTCTTTCTATTTTTTTGTTTGTTTTTCTTCCCTGTAAATTTTCCTATATAAAACTGACTTTTTTTTGTTTATTATTTAAATTGAATAAAACTAAACAATTTTTAAAATGGTTTTTTTCCTTTTATTACATAAACTAGTGAAGCGAACACGTTTTAACATATTACGACTATATTTTTTGGATTTTTTATTTCGTAGGCAATAGTGAGTGCATCAAAACAGACAAAATTTTCACCTGACGTAACGCGCAAGTTTGATCCCATTAGTTTGTATATATTTCTAACTTTTTTATATAAACTTTTAAAAAAAATTAGCGGCCCTCTTTTTGTTTATTCTTATGTTTTCTAGTATATACATATGTAGTTATTCAAATATATTATTTATCTTCCCTTTTAAAAATTGAGTTATTCGCTTTATATTATAGGGGCCCGTTTTCTTATACTCGCTCAGGGCCTAAAATTTTTTAAGGATTTTCGGACACAACCGTCTAATGGAGCCAAATGTTTCATGAAAGTACAAGGTCGAAACAAGAAAGGAAGTTCACTAAATAACAATATATTTTAACTTCTCTCAAGATTGAACCAAATACCAATAATCTTGGCTTTTTCACAACTAATAATATGTTTTCCTTGGTTCAAAAGACGTTAGTGTATGTAAATTCAAATTCCAAAGTTAACATAAAGATTATATACTTACCGAGAACATAAACAATCGCACACGAATGACTCTTAGACAAATACGTGTAGTAACCATTCACCACTTATGGTTACAGGTGTTTAAAACTATCCGTATCCGAAAATCCGATCCGAAATATCCGATATCCGAATCCGAAATATCCGAAAATTCGAATATCCGAATTTTTCGAATTCGGTTTCGGATAGTGATTTTAAATTTTTTTTTCGGATATCCGAAATATCCGAAAATTTAATTTTTATTTTTTCGGATATCCGAAGTATCCGAAAATATCCGAAAAATATCCGAAAATATCCGAATCCGAAATATCCGAAAATTCGGATACCCGAATTTTTCGAATTCGGATAGTGATTTTAATTTTTTTTTCCAGATATTTCGGATATCCGAATATCCAAAGTATCCGAAAATATCCGAAAAATATCTGAAAACTTATATTCGGAAATCCGAAACTCTCCGAAATATCCGGTTCCAAATATGAAAAATAATAAAAAAAAAATAAAAATTAAATAAAAAGTTGGATTTTCAGATATCCCATTCACTATCCGGTCGGATATCCGAATTTTCGGATATTCAAAATTTCGGATACGGATTCGTATAGTGAAGAAACACTGGTTTAATTGATCAAAATCAACTGAACCAGGGGGTTTGAATCTGCATAAAAGGGGTAAGTCTTCTCGTTTGATTCAGGGGTGAATGATCTCTTTCTTCGAACAACAACTGCAAAACAAACAGCCGTTAGACTCGTCACGGGGAGAACGGGGGTTCTCTCCGTGACCACCCACCGGCGTGAGAATAAGTACAGAGTTTGATGAAGAAGAAGAACCAATAGTAAAGTGAAGTGAGAGTAACTTGAAGAGTGATACCTGAATTATCCTTTATTTATAGCCGAAGTTTGGGCGGGGAAGTCTGTTGATGAAAAGATGACGGAAAGTAATTTCCTTGGGCGGTTATTTTCTCCCACCGTTAATCACTAACGGGTGTGTGTGCACACGGATCGTGACTGTGATCGATGGTTGGGGAGATGCCACGTGGAGAGTGATTAGAAGTGGATCTTCCTTCAATTGTGGTGCCATCATCGTGATTCTGGGGAATGTCCAGGGTGATTCCACGTGGCCATTCGGTTATAACCGAATGGTGGCGCACGATGAAGCCTTTCTAGAAGGATACAGCTGTTATCCTGTGTAGCTCTTCTTCATGTTAATTTTTGTGGTAACATAGAAGTTACTTTTATCCAAGTCTGGATGTTATTTATACGGAAGTTTGTTTAGGATTTTACCCTGTCTGTTGTGTGAAAGTTTGCGCAAGAATATGTTATATCTTTCTTGGCGCGCGGATGTTGGAGATTGCTTTCTTTCATACTCTCTTTTCCTTGGAACCAGTGCGTTGCCGCGCAAGGTTCTTTGACATAGGTTTATTATTAGTGAAGTTGTGGTATGGTCCTGAACGCCTGTGCAGGGTTTTTGGGACCTTACCCCTTCATATAGTGAAATCTGATATCCGAAAATTTCGAATAACCGAGATTCGGATATCCGAATTTTCGAATATCAGGGTTTGAACACCTCTTTTTGTGGCCTAGTAGTAGGGAGGCTACGGTTCTTCAATGGAACCTAAGTTCAATTCCCACTTGTGTAGTGGCGGACCCAGGATTTTTTTCCATTGGGGTCCATTTTTTGTGAAACAAATTTTCACAACCAAACATTAAAATTTTCGGGTCGGTCATCGTAGCCGGGTCGGGGCTAGGAAATAATGTAGAAGCATTTAGTGGACATGAAACCATTACATTATTAAGAAGCATTTTTAAGCATCAAGTTATCAAATTGTGATGATTAATAAGTTGCTTGGAACCAATAGCTACCTAAACAACGCAATTACCTCACATAACTTCAAAATTTTGTTTAATTTTTTTCACTATATGTTGGAAGTCTTATTTGGTAATCAAACGTGAAATAAAACCATTCAGAGGTGGTTGTGCTGTTTTAAAACACTAGATTAATTTTGATGGAAAAAATAAACTAAAAGACCGTTTTAAAACACTAGATTAGATTTACCACCACACCATCTTTGCTTTTAATAATATGGGGTCCAATTAATTTGTTTTATGGGGTCCTTGAAAAATTTAATATACTGTTTCTACTATTTTTTTAAAAAAACATTGGGGTCCGTGGACCCCAACCCGCACCATGTAGGTCCGCCCCTGCACTTGTGCCACTTTGGTGGATTAGGCAATAATGGATTGAGCCTAGCCTCCTTGCAGAGGTGTCAGGTTCTATCTTGAGCCCACTCAGGTTTTCGTCCCACCATGTCTTATGCTAGAGAGTGTTCAGCTCTTATGGTGGCACAATGTCTGTCAAGTGGCAATAGACGATATGGTTTCCGGGGAGAACACACAAGCCAAACTCTGAAGCCAACGTAGGCTTGGTTAAGACAACATTCTGGCCGGAGTGGGGCAACGAAGCTCTCCAATTTAGAAATAGCGGTAGCTATTTTGGTCAAAAATTACCGAAGCAATTAAGTGATCAAATTAGTTAAGTGAGGTAGTGTGCTAGAAATATGTGTCAAAAATATGCTGATTAAGTCGTTTGTAAAAACAGTTTTCAGGATACGGCTTAGGATATAGAGCTGTATCTATGATCAAACAATGAGCAAAAAATGTAAAAGGTGACACGAGATGTACGAGGAAAGCCCTTGATCAATCTAGATCGCCGGCATAAAACCTCGGGAGCTGACAATCGCAGCTGCCTTGTTCTTCTATTACTTCGAATATCAGGATACAGTGCAGGATGTGGTGCGGATCAACTAGGTGTTACAAGGTAATTCGAGTACAAGTGTTTGTGTATAGTGTTTGCTAGTAGCTAGAGAGCAAAGTGTGCGAGTGAAGTGAGTGAAGAATTGTGTGGCTTAATCTGATTCGCCCCATTTATTTATAGTAAAAGAAATTCAACAAACTACCCTATTAAACCGGGATTCGGCGGATATTCCCTACTTGAACGTTGTAGACCTGGTCCTTCGGGTTCAACATCTCTCATGTAACTGGTTTGCCCGAGTCTTAAGGAGAAGAGGTCCATTCGACCGTTAGTGACCCACAGCCTCTTACCTGCACGTGGTTAATTTAGTTAATACCAGGATATCGCACCAGGATGTTACCAATATCCTGACCCGGTATCCTGATCACAAGTAAACAATCAAAAGCAGAATATTAGTCAGGATATATATATGCTCAGAAAATGACCCATAACAATTGTCCCCAAATATATCTGTTGGTATACCAATCCAACGGATATATTTCAAAAATCCTGTCTCGCAAATCGAGGTTATTAAATCAAAACGACGATTGAGGTGACATTGTGCAATTTTCAATGCAACATTTACTCTTTACCCCCTTCCAAACTCAGCTTTTATTTGACCGACTTAACACATATCACCATCACCATATTCCAGGCGATTTCTCAGGTACTTTTCTCCTCCCTTCTTTTCCTCTGTTTTCCTTTATCAAAATTCTTCATGGCTAGCAAAACGAGATCTCATACAGGCGACCCGACTCCATCCTTTGAAGCCCAAAATCTTCTTAAAAACCCGAAAAGAAATCTGCTCGTTTGACAATGCCGACATAGCCTCTCTGCAAGCTTCTGGTGCCTTGCCCGTTGGAACAATCATTCGTGCTTTCGATAGGGAAGTCTGATCGGATTTCTCTTCCACCGAATGGGTCTGCTTCATGGCTTACCCTTTTTCTATTGGACTCCGATATCCGTTTTCGACCTTTATATCCCGCTTCTTTGAGCTTACCGGTCTCAGTTATGCCCAAACCATGCCTATGGTTTGGCGAGTGCTGGTGACCTTAGACCAAATCAGATCCCGTTTTACCCCTGATCTTTGTATTAAAGATCTCTTCGATGGCATATCGCCTTCGTTCTCACGGCAATAGTCGTTTTCTCCTTTTCTCTACCTCCAAAAATCCTCTTGTTCTTAAAGCCACGAAGAATGAGGAGAAATGGAAACAAAAGTTCTTTTTTGTAAAAAGGGATTCTATTACTGGAGGTTTTGACCTTCCGGTGAAGTGGCTGACTTCCGGTAGGATTTAGGGTTTTAGGAATATCCCCAATCGTATCCTGAAGTTGTATCCTGAATTGACAGCTTTATCTTTTGTGCAGCAAATCTCAAGGAACTTGCCCCTCCAAGCGCCGAGTCTGAACAGAGGATCAAAAGCATTTACCAACTTCCAAAGAGTGAAAGAACTTTCTCCCTATTATCTGCAAGCTCAAGCCAGATATCCAGCTCCGAGATTTCTGGTAAGTATGTTAGTACGAAATGTATGTATTAGCTTAAAAATATTCATGGATCAAATATTTCTTCCCTTTATACAGCACCAGTTAAAACTCCAGAGATCTTTGATCTCGATGAACTGGACAGCTACCCCGCTCCCCTCTCGGTAAACAAGGAATCAAGCCCCCAGGTCACCATGTCCTCCAAATCTAGCGGCTTAAAGGCTATTGCTATTCCCAAGCTCCCTCCAGCCTCCAGGACTCGTGCTGCCAGCGCCCGGAAGAGAAAGGAAACGGATTCTCCAGCTACCTCCGAGACTTTTTCTCTCGAGAACCATGGATTTAATGAAGCCACTTCATTCCTTAAGCAGGTATAAATTCCCATCCGATATCCTGAACATGTATGTTAACCATTATCCTGCACATTTTATATTGATACCTGTGTCTTTAACTGCAGGGCTTGGAACGTCTCATGCACTTATATGAAGATGCCTGCGGGCTTAATGAGATCCTGGAGATCAAGCTCGAAAAAGCTGAAGCCACTATAGCTGATCAAGGAGCGATTGCGGCCGCCAAGTCCCAGCATTATGAAGATAAACTCAAGGCGATGACCCAGGAGCACTAAGCTACCCTTCATAAAGCTAACGAGGATGCTCAAGCCAAGCTAGATGCCGCCCTTCTTCAATACTAGCAGGATATGAGTTCCTATCGGGATGGCCTCAAAGGATCCGTTGTTATTTCCCTTCTCCAAGCCAGGTTAAGGATGGATTATGAGGCCAAAGCCTTGGGCTTCGAATGCCCCTCCTGGAATGTCAAGGCTTGGGAAGCAAAATTACTGTCACACCCTGGCTTTGCGGAAGCGTGGTTAATTTGGTGTGACTTCTTAATACCATAGCTTAATCATAACAAGCTATATGAATTTAAAAACCATGCAAGTCATCCATTAAGTTTTGAAAATCAAAATACAGTACCATTGTTTTAAACCAACAACCATAACCTTGTTCAACAACATTACAAACTAGAACATAACATAAACGTGGTTTAAGGACTGTGTCTTGTCCAGGAAAGAGACACATCCCCTAAACCCTGATGACTTCATGACAAGTGCAGCGGAAAACGTTCCATACCGTGCCAGATCTCGTTAATTTCCTGAAATACATGTGAGTTGAAAAATCAACAATAATGTTGAGCGAGTTCATGTGTAAGTGAGTAAGTAAAACACTTGTGAGTATAAAAATAGTTGTGGTATGTAGCAGTTGTAAGAGGACTTGTGATCACCAATGGTTTGCAAGGCCATTAGCATGTCGTGAAATGCAAGTAGGAAAGACACAACCCTAGCCGATTTTGCGTTGGGTACCAAGTCACTCCGGGTCCGTTCTGTTAGTCCTCCGAGAGGCCTGTTCTGTTGGACCGGGAGCTGGGCTCGCTACACCCAGATAGATCTACCGCCTGAGTCCCTCGGTGTTCTAACTACCCATTCACATGATCTAAACCTCCTTACGTAAATCATACCGTGTATAAAGTACTTGTAAACAAAGTAACATGTATTTCACCCCCGCGGTTAAGTAAACTGAAAACAGTTAGAGAAAAGGGGGACATGAACTCACAGTGAATGCGCGTCTCTACCAAGTGTCTCTAATACAGTAAGCTGTGCAACGACCTACAAGTGCTAATTCTATTAGACGGACGGCCGTGCTTTAGCTTTATAGTTTATGTCTTTGGGAAATAGTTAGACAACTATTTCGTGTTTATGTTCTGTATACACTTGGTAGTTATACTTCTTCCCAAGGATGGGGGATACAATACATGTGCGTAAGTTACGTTTTAATAGTCGTGTGGTAATGTAATTACCGGTGTAACTTATATGTTTGTGTGGAAGCGTTCGTAAAGTTTTGGAATCATTAACGCTTGTAAATATTAAAATAATATTTATGTACTTTCACAAAATAATCATAAACAGTGTTGTGACAATATATATTTTATCACGTTAATTCTTGTGAAAATCCCACCTCCGAATATTTAGTAAATAAAGTCTTGGCGAAATTTATGTTTCGAAAACATGTCAAAAATAATTCCAACACTTGTTGTGTAAATAATTCTAAGTGTTATGTTTTTAGAAAAATTTCGCCATAGTTTCCTCTGTAACTGGAGGTGGCCACGCTTTCAAGCGTATCATTTTCTTTTTGAAAACAACCCACGATCATCAACAATCAACTCTTACGTTTTATCACGCGAAACGCTACCCTTGTCGTTACAGTTTCAATATGTGGAAACTGGACTGTTTCCGGACGACTAAATAAAATACTTAACCCTTTCCAAAAATTCCCTAATTTTTACGGGTCGTCCTAATCGACCCAAAAATGATTGTATAAAAATATCGGGGTCCAGTTTCTTATCAATAATTTATAGAAAATCGTTTACCGAACTGTGATCAGATTCGTCACATTCTGATCACAGTTTACGGAAAAATTCGTCAAAAATTCCTCGTATGTCCGTTTATCGAAATTCCAGTTTGAGGGTCACAAATACATCCGTGACCATCTTAGATAAAAGTTTCAGGGGCTGATTCGGTTCGGGTTTTAAGTTGTGATTGAAAACACACAGTCCAATTTACTGCAGTAACAAACAGCCTTAGCTGCTGTCACGAAAACAGGTTTTTAAAATAGTAACCGACATCAGAAAAATACGATTCCAGCGCCATTTTCTTCGTTTTTCGAAATGACACGATTTAGGCTTTTGAAATTCCGTTTTTCGAGTTTTTAAAGTCTGTTTACAGCCTGTAGAAGGCGGCTGAAAAAGTAACTCAGAATGTTATTTTAAGGTTTAAACATTACTAAGTAGCCTTATGTTAAGATCCATGACTTTACCAAGTCGGGTTAAATGACGATCCGAGCTACCACATCATAGATCGGGTCTCAATAATCACAACTTTCAAATACTACAACTTTTACACAAGTTAAATGCTATTAACCACCATTTTTATAGTTTTTACTAGACTTTTAAGCACCAAGTTGTATGTTAACGATATTTAACCGACGAAGATCCTTTTAACCACTTTAGATACGTGTAAGAACGAGTTTTAAACAATATACCTCTAGCTCAAGGCTAGGGAAGATTCTTGGCGAAAAACGGGTGGATAAAAGCAAAGCAACGAGGTCCTTCGTGTTCCGCTTGCTCCAAGCTTCCTAATACGTGACCTCTAACACTTGTATGATGATGGAATGTGAAGATGGAAGCCGAAAGATGGATGGTTGGTTGTGGTGTGGTTCGGCCGAGAGTCTCTAGAGGGAGAGAGAGAGAGTTGGGTCTTGAGTTGTGAGTTGTGAAGTGATTAGAGTGTAATGTGCTATACTTATAGATAAAGATTAGTGGTATTGTCCAATGGTCATAGTGTCTCCAAGATATTAAGCATACTAGATTAGGAGATCTTATAAGTACAAGATATGTCCCCTAGGGGACCGAATTCGGTCAAGAGGGGGGGGGGGGTTTGGTTCGATCACAACTAGATGGTTAGGGTAATTAGTTATGTTAAATAGGTTAGTTAAGTGTTAAACTTAGTTAGTTAAGTATAGCGTGTTATGACTGGTGTTAGGGTAATCAGGGACCCTAACTGGCTCAGAAAAATATAAATAGTGAAAATAGTAATATTTTCATGTCCCGGGTAAAGTCCGGTTGTTCGGTTGGATAGTAATCCGTTAAAGTCTTTTGTAACGCTTTAAAGTGTCGTTATTACATTTTTAGTGACACAATTTGTTTTCCCGACACTTTAGAAAGTGTCTAGTAATATTTTCTCATTTTCTGGCACTTTACTAGTCAGCTAGAAGCTGGATTAATCATTAAAGTGCTGTGTTTGGTACTTTAAAGTACGTTTTGGCACATCCGAATCAGTGTATCTTATCCCTAGAGACGCGGTACCACAACCCTGATATCCTACACTCACTACCAGTGTAGCCAAAATATGTGAGGCTCTTAACAGGCCTTAGAGGCAGTGTCTGCCTGATGCTGGTCATATCAGCATGTTTGCCGTGTATCCGTTTAGTGCTACTGTGCTTTTTGTGCATCATGTTTGTCACTAAGGTGCCGTATGTAAGTAATGTAGTGACAGCAAAAAAAGTATGATGCAAGTAAGTGCATGTATCATTATGCAGGTAGCAGTTTATCAGCTAGTTTCAATCAAGCACAGTAATTAAGCAGTAATTAATCATTAATTAAGTTGTACGGATACCTGGTTTAGTGCGGGTTGTCACATTCTCCCCCCGTTAAATAAATTTCGTCCCGAAATTTAAGTTCTGCTTGTAGAAGCAGGGTTCTTAGGAAATAAGTGGGGGTATTTCTCTTTCATCCGGTCCTCACGTTCCCATGTGAATTCAGGACCATGTCTGGCATTCCAACGAACCTTGACGAGTTTGACACTGCTCCGGCGGGTCTTGTTAACTTTCCAATCCGTGACCTCAACAGGTTCTTCAACGAAGTGGAGCGTGTCGTCAATATGAATCTCGTCGATAGGAATGGCAACGTCAATTTGAGTTGGACTTTTCTTTAAATTGGATACATGAAATGTATCGTGAACACCATTCAGTTCAGCAGGTAGGTCCAACTTGTATGCTACTGTCCCAATTCTTTCCAGAATTCTAAAGGGACCAATGTAGCGCGGATTTAACTTTCCACGCTTTCCAAAGCGTGCTACCCCTTTCCAGGGTGAAACCTTTAACAACACCATTTCTCCGACTTGGAAGTCCACATGCTTCCGGTTTGGATCCGCGTAGGCCTTTTGTCTGTGGCGAGCGGCTTCGATGCGTTTAAGAATTTGCGCGATCTTGTCTGTCGTCTCTTGGACGATCTCGGGACCAGCAAGCTGCCTATCACCTGCGTCAGACCAACTTAGTGGTGATCGGCACTTGCGTCCGTATAGGGCCTCAAATGGCGCGACACCAATACTGGTGTGGTAGCTGTTGTTGTATGAAAATTCGACCAAAGGTAAGTGTTTATCCCAGCTACCGCCTAAATCCATAACACATGCCCTCAGCATGTCTTCCAAAGTCTGTATCGTTCGCTCGCTCTGGCCGTCAGTTTGCGGATGGAACGCAGTGCTCAGATTCAGTTGTGAGCCAAAAGATTCTTGGAAAGATTGCCATATTCTTGACACAAATCTTCCGTCTCTATCAGAGATGATCGAGAGTGGTACTCCATGACGTGCTACGATCTCTCTCATGTAAATTTCCGCTAGTTTACTAGTACTGTCTTTCTCCTTGATTGGCAGAAAGTGTGCGGATTTTGTTAGGCGGTCAACAATCACCCAAATCATATCGTGGCCTCTTGGCGTTCTTGGTAATTTTGTAACAAAATCCATTGAGATTTGTTCCCATTTCCACTTGGGAATCTCAGGTTGTTGCAGCAGCCCCGAGGGCTTCTGGTATTCTGCCTTGACTTTAGCGCACGTTAAACATTTGCTCACGTAAACAGCAACGTCGCCTTTCATCCTAGGCCACCAATAGTAGTCTTTGAGATCCTGGTACATCTTATCCGATCCAGGGTGGATAGAGTACCGTGACTTGTGCGCTTCGTCGAAAATAACTTCCCTTAATCCACCAAACAGAGGAACCCAAATCCTTTTCTCAAAACATAACGTCCCTTCCTCGTTTGGTACCAAAAGCTTCTCCATTCCACGGAGATATTCTTCCTCAAGGTTTCCCTCCTTGAGAGCTTCTTTTTGTGCAGCACGAATGCGCAAGGAGAGATCGGTTCGTATGATCATTTCCAAAGCTCTAACCCTTATGGGCTTGATTCTTTCTTTACGACTTAGGGCATCGGCGACTACATTCGCCTTCCCTGGATGATATTTTATCTCGCAGTCGTAGTCGTTTAGCAACTCAACCCATCGTTTTTGCCTCATATTCAACTCCTTCTGGTTGAATATATGCTGTAGGCTTTTGTGATCTGTGAAGATTGTGCACTTCGTACCATACAGGTAGTGTCTCCAGATCTTTAGTGCAAAAACCACTGCGCCAAGCTCCAAATCGTGGGTGGTATAGTTCTTTTCGTGTACCTTCAGTTGGTGCGATGCGTAGGCAATAACCTTTTGGCGTTGCATCAACACGCAACCCAATCCTTGACGCGATGCGTCGCAGTATACCACAAAATTGTCGGTACCTTCTGGTAGAGCTAAGATTGGCGCGTTACAAAGCTTATCCTTTAATATCTGAAATGCTTCATCCTGTTTGATTCCCCAATCAAACGTCTTGTCCTTCTGCGTGAGGAGCGTCAAAGGTTGAGCGATTTTTGAGAAATCCTCGATGAACCTTCGATAGTAGCCAGCCAAACCCAAGAATTGTCGAATCTCGGTTGGCGTTGTAGGCGTTTCCCAATTCTTGATTGCCTTGATCTTTGTGGGATCAACATGAATCCCATTTCCATTAACCACATGTCCAAGAAACTGGACTTCGCGTAGCCAAAACTCGCACTTAGAGAACTCGGCATGCAACTGTTCCTTCTTTAGCAGCTCCAGAATAGTCTTAGATGCTGTTCGTGTTCAGCCTTTGTCCTTGAATAAATCAAGATGTCGTCGATAAACACAATCACGAACTTGTCCAAGTATGGCTTGCAAACTCTATTCATTAGATCCATGAATACCGCAGGTGCGTTTGTCAAACCAAATGGCATAACGAGGAACTCGTAGTGTCCATAACGAGTTCGGAAGGCTGTTTTCGGGATACTTTCCTCCTGTATCCTTAATTGATGGTATCCAGATCGAAGATCGATCTTTGAATAATAGTTCGAGCCTTGCAGTTGATCAAACAGATCGTCGATTCTTGGCAGAGGATACCTGTTCTTGATCGCCAGCTTGTTCAATTCTCTGTAGTTGATGTTTATTTGAAAATCATCATCCTCCTTTTTGATGGGTAACAATGGGATTACCCCAAAAAGGAATTTTTGGTCTGTTATCTTCCTTCTCCATCCGTTACCAACACTTCTCTGTCAATCCTTGCACCCCCGAAAATGTAAGTCGCTATGATGCATTGACTACGGGTGCAGTGCCTGGAATTAAATCGTCGTGAAACTCTACTTGCCTTAGAGGCGGTAATCCAGGCAAGTCTTCTGGGAAGACTTCTGGATACTCCCTTACGACAGGGATGTCTTCGATTCTTGGCTCAGCAGCCTTTTTATCCACGATGTGTGCTAGAAAAGCAACACATCTTTTCTGTAAACACTTCCTTGCTTTCAAGCAGCTGATAAATCTTAGCGGTGTGTCACGCTTCTCTCCGTGAACCACAATTGTCTCACCATCATTAGTTGGAATACGAACAGCTTTCTCGTGACATACTATCTCAGCCTTGTTTCCGGATAACCAATCCATTCCTACCACCACGTCGAAGCTTCCCAATTCGACTGGTAGTAGATCCAAAGTAAACTCACGTTCTCCCAGTTCTATCACACAGCCTCTGATTACTTCGTTGGTTTCAACTAACTTCCCATTAGCTAATTCGATCGAGTAGGGGATATCTAACTTACTAGCGGTTAAACCAAGTATATTCTTAAATTCTAATGACACGAAGCCATAACCGGCACCAACATCAAACAAAATAGGTGCAAAAGTTTTGGTTGTTAGAGAACGTACCAGAAATCACACCTGGATCCTGGCATGCCTCACAAGCTCTGATGTTTCTCTCACGGTCTTGTTTCAACTTCAGGCATTCCCTCTTAAAATGTCCAACTTCCTTACAATGGTAGCATCCTACCATTCGGCCATTTCCTTTCCCATTTCCACCTAGAGCGTTGTTACTGTTTTCTCCTTGTATGGAACTCTTCATCCCACAACCTTCCTTGTTGTGTCCTTTCCTCCCGTACCAAGGCTTCTGACATCCACCATCACGGTGACACTTGCACTCAGCACATCTTGGTTTGGTTTCTAAGTAAATCTTATCATTGGCCTGTTTGTTGTTAGGGCAATCTTTCTTGAAATGCCCTTTGTCCCCGCAGTCAAAGCAACCTCGAATAGATCTTTGTTCATCGTTGTTCATTTGGGTATCTTCGGTAAGCTTCCTTTTGTTCTTTCCAGACGACTCTACCTGAGTTTTCTTGTCAGGGTTTGCAAGTTTTTTCTAGTCTATTTGCTTCCGTAACGAGTGCCAAACCCATCTTACTTGCAACAATGGTTGTTGGTGGCGTAGATGCTGTCATCAAGCTCAAGACTTGAGGCGCCAGTTCCCAAATGAATTGTTCCAATTTCTTCAGTTCTGGTTTTACCAGGTATGGAACAATTTGTGACAGATCATGGAGTCGTTGCACGTACTCCAACACCTTCGGACCTTCCATCATTAGGCTCCGAAATTCATCTTCCCACTTCTGGGTTTCCGTGTGGGGGCAATACTTCTTATGCATCATTCCTTTCAACTCATCCCAAGTTAACGCGTATGCTGTAGTTAGGCCCATTATTCGAACATGAAGATTCCACCATAATCGAGCTCCATCTTGAAACAACTCAGAAACGTATGGGACCTGTTGTTCTGGCGTACAGCCACTCATTCGAAAGATGGATTCCATACTTTCAATCCATTTTACAAAAGTTATGGCACCCCCAGTGCCGTCGAACTTCGGAGGCTTGTAGTTGAGGAAGTGCCAGTAGGAACAACCGTTATTTTCTGAGGTACCTTTGATTGGTTCGGAGCGTAGGGCCTCGTGCTGTGCTATAGCTGCAGCAATTATCTCTTTAAGTTCTGCCTCAGAGGTGGGCATGCGCATTTCGCGTCTTGGCGGCATCTTCTAAAAGATGTTTCACATAGGTTAGGTCATAGCAAGTGAAGTGTACGTATGCATTCAACAATACCAACACATAACATCTCATGTTATCAACAAGTCAATCACATAACCTCTTATGCTATAGGACATAAACAATTGATTGAACATCGCATGTGATGAGAATACTGCGATTGTATTGCCACAATTCGAGACCACAATGTAAAGCTCACAAGTACACCACTATATCATACTACATCAATGACTTAGTAGGGGACGACCCTAGACAAGTCGTGCGATCGCTGGACATGTTCAGGAGTCTCTGGTTCGTCCATTCTCAAATTTCAGGACTCCACGTCAAGTTTCTGAATTTCTGTCCTAAAACAACATTTCTTCTTAATCGCTTCCTTGAGCTCGTCCCAGCTCAGTGCATAAGCAGCGTCTGTGCCAAGGGTTTGAACCTAGAGGTTCCATTAAGAGAGTGTGCCATCTAGGAATATCCCTGAGATGTAGGTAACACTCTGTTGGGGCGAACAGTTACTCATTCTTAGAGTGGAGTTGGTCTTTTCGGACCAACGAATAAATGCAACGGTGCCTCCGATTCCGACAAAGTTCAAAGGCTTGCAGTTCAGGAACTGTTTATAGGTGCAGCCAGTTGGAGGGTTATCTCCAGTAATGCCGTCGTTGTACTTAGAGTGGAGGTCTTCATGTCGTGCATTTATCTGCGAGATGCGTTCTCGCAGCTCGTCTTCTGTCCTTGGCAATGTACTGGCGTTTGTGTCATGTCTGGGTGACATTCCCCTTTGTCGAAGTGGTGTGAAGCGGGTTAGACAACGTTTCAATTGTCTATGAGGTGTATGTAGCAACATAAGCCCTCATGTAATCACCCAATTTCACACGCAAATATACTCACTGTATAAGTGGGGAAATAAATTCCCGAGCCTTCACATAGGCCTGTCAATTTGGCTTGTTGCTTGTAATAGAATGAACTCAAGGCTACATCGCCTAGGTCATTTGTGTTTAGGTTATTTCCTACTGCATTGGTTATCATCCGCTTGACCTGCAGAGTCCACCAGGATTCCTGTGCACTACAAATCGTTATTACGTGGGCCCCCGTAATAATAAATTGTCTTGCACAGTTACCCCAAATTTTCTCTCATCCAAGCAGATGATCGATCAAGGAGCAACAGCCGGTGCATTGGCATGAACAGGGTCATACTCCAATGCGGGGTCAGGAGCAACGCCTGGCTCAGGGGCCACGGCTAGTTCCGAATCAAAAACTCCATCTCAAAATCAGCTGGATCAACAATCACAGGGGTTACAGGATCCCCCAAGGGCTGGTCTAAGTGCATGAACTCAATGTCATGGTCTGGATCAACACCAGGCGGAAAAACAGGATTGTCCTCAATATCGCGATCAAACTCAAAACTGTGTGCGGGATCCGGTGCGGCTGATGATGCCATATCAGGGTCGGCGTCGTGTAAGTGGTGCTGCATTCCCTGTATGTGCGAAGACGCGGATGTCAGAGACTCAAATGAGTCTGGGATAGGGAAATGAGTTTCCCCTACAGGAGCGTCCGTATGCAGTAGTCTAATGCTAGCAGCGAGAGGGCCTTGCCCTCAAGTGGGTCCTCCTCCAGTAGATCGTTATCGTCGTCAGAGGCCACGTCGGGAGGGCATATCATCAACAGAATAAGTGGCAAAGGGGCACAGGAGCAGGGATCACCGCCAGTGGCAAATTCCCAACAAGATGGCCATCAGTATGCTCTGCTACGACTTCAGGCAGTGCACAAAGGGCTGAAAGTCGTCATTGTCTGTGCCGGTAGTATCAGAAATGTACACCTCGTGCTTTGTTGAACTATGTCGTCTGATACTATGGTCATGGGGTTCGTAGTGCCCATCCTTCTAGTACTTGATGAAAGCATAACGTTTGTAACACAAACACATATACGTATAATAATCAATCATATAATCAGTTAATCACATAAGTCACCAAGTAAGGTATCACATACTTCTCCTAGCCTTACTAGCCAATTTCATTCAGTCCACAAGACTGCTCTATCCTTCACTTAAACCAAACCTCGATCCTCCAGATCGATCCTATAACAAACCAACGTGCTCGACTACCTTGATCACCGCGGTCCTCCAGACCGATCCTCAGCCCTCCAAGCTGGGTCTATAACCAATAAAATGTGCTCAACATTTGTTTGTAAAAAAAGTGTGGATCTGGACTTAAGTGGTATGCAGAAAAATGTTTTCGTGAGAGCCCTAGTGATCATAGTCTAGACTCGGGAAAGAATCCTAGTTCGCTATGATCAGAGCTCTGATACCAAGCTGTCACACCCTGGCTTTGCGGAAGCGTGGTTAATTTGGTGTGACTTCTTAATACCATAGCTTAATCATAACAAGCTATATGAATTTAAAAACCATGCAAGTCATCCATTAAGTTTTGAAAATCAAAATACAGTATCATTGTTTTAAACCAACAACCATAACCTTGTTCAACAACATTACAAACTAGAACATAACATAAACGTGGTTTAAGGACTGTGTCTTGTCCAGGAAAGAGACACATCCCCTAAACCCTGATGACTTCATGACAAGTGCAGCGGAAAACGTTCCATACCGTGCCAGATCTCGTTAATTTCCTGAAATACATGTGAGTTGAAAAATCAACAATAATGTTGAGCGAGTTCATGTGTAAGTGAGTAAGTAAAACACTTGTGAGTATAAAAATAGTTGTGGTATGTAGCAGTTGTAAGAGGACTTGTGATCACCAATGGTTTGCAAGGCCATTAGCATGTCGTGAAATGCAAGTAGGAAAGACACAACCCTAGCCGATTTTGCGTTGGGTACCAAGTCACTCCGGGTCCGTTCTGTTAGTCCTCCGAGAGGCCTGTTCTGTTGGACCGGGAGCTGGGCTCGCTACACCCAGATAGATCTACCGCCTGAGTCCCTCGGTGTTCTAACTACCCATTCACATGATCTAAACCTCCTTACGTAAATCATACCGTGTATAAAGTACTTGTAAACAAAGTAACATGTATTTCACCCCCGCGGTTAAGTAAACTGAAAACAGTTAGAGAAAAGGGGGACATGAACTCACAGTGAATGCGCGTCTCTACCAAGTGTCTCCAATACAGTAAGCTGTGCAACGACCTACAAGTGCTAATTCTATTAGACGGACGGCCGTGCTTTAGCTTTATAGTTTATGTCTTTGGGAAATAGTTAGACAACTATTTCGTGTTTATGTTCTGTATACACTTGGTAGTTATACTTCTTCCCAAGGATGGGGGATACAATACATGTGCGTAAGTTACGTTTTAATAGTCGTGTGGTAATGTAATTACCGGTGTAACTTATATGTTTGTGTGGAAGCGTTCGTAAAGTTTTGGAATCATTAACGCTTGTAAATATTAAAATAATATTTATGTACTTTCACAAAATAATCATAAACAGTGTTGTGACAATATATATTTTATCACGTTAATTCTTGTGAAAATCCCACCTCCGAATATTTAGTAAATAAAGTCTTGGCGAAATTTATGTTTCGAAAACATGTCAAAAATAATTCCAACACTTGTTGTGTAAATAATTCTAAGTGTTATGTTTTTAGAAAAATTTCGCCATAGTTTCCTCTGTAACTGGAGGTGGCCACGCTTTCAAGCGTATCATTTTCTTTTTGAAAACAACCCACGATCATCAACAATCAACTCTTACGTTTTATCACGCGAAACGCTACCCTTGTCGTTACAGTTTCAATATGTGGAAACTGGACTGTTTCCGGACGACTAAATAAAATACTTAACCCTTTCCAAAAATTCCCTAATTTTTACGGGTCGTCCTAATCGACCCAAAAATGATTGTATAAAAATATCGGGGTCCAGTTTCTTATCAATAATTTATAGAAAATCGTTTACCGAACTGTGATCAGATTCGTCACATTCTGATCACAGTTTACGGAAAAATTCGTCAAAAATTCCTCGTATGTCCGTTTATCGAAATTCCAGTTTGAGGGTCACAAATACATCCGTGACCATCTTAGATAAAAGTTTCAGGGGCTGATTCGGTTCGGGTTTTAAGTTGTGATTGAAAACACACAGTCCAATTTACTGCAGTAACAAACAGCCTTAGCTGCTGTCACGAAAACAGGTTTTTAAAATAGTAACCGACATCAGAAAAATACGATTCCAGCGCCATTTTCTTCGTTTTTCGAAATGACACGATTTAGGCTTTTGAAATTCCGTTTTTCGAGTTTTTAAAGTCTGTTTACAGCCTGTAGAAGGCGGCTGAAAAAGTAACTCAGAATGTTATTTTAAGGTTTAAACATTACTAAGTAGCCTTATGTTAAGATCCATGACTTTACCAAGTCGGGTTAAATGACGATCCGAGCTACCACATCATAGATCGGGTCTCAATAATCACAACTTTCAAATACTACAACTTTTACACAAGTTAAATGCTATTAACCACCATTTTTATAGTTTTTACTAGACTTTTAAGCACCAAGTTGTATGTTAACGATATTTAACCGACGAAGATCCTTTTAACCACTTTAGATACGTGTAAGAACGAGTTTTAAACAATATACCTCTAGCTCAAGGCTAGGGAAGATTCTTGGCGAAAAACGGGTGGATAAAAGCAAAGCAACGAGGTCCTTCGTGTTCCGCTTGCTCCAAGCTTCCTAATACGTGACCTCTAACACTTGTATGATGATGGAATGTGAAGATGGAAGCCGAAAGATGGATGGTTGGTTGTGGTGTGGTTCGGCCGAGAGTCTCTAGAGGGAGAGAGAGAGAGTTGGGTCTTGAGTTGTGAGTTGTGAAGTGATTAGAGTGTAATGTGCTATACTTATAGATAAAAATTAGTGGTATTGTCCAATGGTCATAGTGTCTCCAAGATATTAAGCATACTAGATTAGGAGATCTTATAAGTACAAGATATGTCCCCTAGGGGACCGAATTCGGTCAAGAGGGGGGGGGGGGTTTGGTTCGATCACAACTAGATGGTTAGGGTAATTAGTTATGTTAAATAGGTTAGTTAAGTGTTAAACTTAGTTAGTTAAGTATAGCGTGTTATGACTGGTGTTAGGGTAATCAGGGACCCTAACTGGCTCAGAAAAATATAAATAGTGAAAATAGTAATATTTTCATGTCCCGGGTAAAGTCCGGTTGTTCGGTTGGATAGTAATCCGTTAAAGTCTTTTGTAACGCTTTAAAGTGTCGTTATTACATTTTTAGTGACACAATTTGTTTTCCCGACACTTTAGAAAGTGTCTAGTAATATTTTCTCATTTTCTGGCACTTTACTAGTCAGCTAGAAGCTGGATTAATCATTAAAGTGCTGTGTTTGGTACTTTAAAGTACGTTTTGGCACATCCGAATCAGTGTATCTTATCCCTAGAGACGCGGTACCACAACCCTGATATCCTACACTCACTACCAGTGTAGCCAAAATATGTGAGGCTCTTAACAGGCCTTAGAGGCAGTGTCTGCCTGATGCTGGTCATATCAGCATGTTTGCCGTGTATCCGTTTAGTGCTACTGTGCTTTTTGTGCATCATGTTTGTCACTAAGGTGCCGTATGTAAGTAATGTAGTGACAGCAAAAAAAGTATGATGCAAGTAAGTGCATGTATCATTATGCAGGTAGCAGTTTATCAGCTAGTTTCAATCAAGCACAGTAATTAAGCAGTAATTAATCATTAATTAAGTTGTACGGATACCTGGTTTAGTGCGGGTTGTCACAATTACAGGATCTTGGAGGCCAACCTGTTGCACATCTCTCAAAGCATGCTGGTGAAGAGCCTTCTAAGGCGGCAGAGGCGGTGGCCAATGCTGGTGATGATGCTAAGAAGAATCCTGAGGGTGATGCTGATGCAGATGCTGGGAAAGAGGTTGTTGGTCAAGAAGGTGCTGCCCCTTAGGCAGCGAAGTGGGCGATGATGGATATACGTGCCAAGGCCGGAGCCCACTTTTTTAAATTCAATGGTTGTGGTTTGTTTAAACAATTTACATTTCCTGTCTTTGAACAATTTATATTTCCTGCATTAGTACAATATGATGACCAAAGGTGGATGGGTCCTGGGTTTCAGGATGAAGCCCTTGGTCATCGGTTAGTATAACCTGTTCTGAATGACGTAACGGTTGGAGGTGGACAGGTCCCGTTTTGAGATAAAACCTTCAACCATTATGTAAGTATGGTAAAAACTAATCGTGCTTTTGGCGGATGGGCCTCGGTTTGAGGTGAAACCAAAAGCACAACTTTTGACATGTTAATAATATAACTTCCTTTTGACTTGTTTGTTGTTGCCTTCTAATTTCTGTCATGCATTTCTTAGTGTAGATTTTAGCTTTGCAAAATTTGTGCAACTATCTTTTGAAAATATCCTGATCAATATACTCAGTGACATATTATGAAGACCTTTATCAAATAGAATTTCTCAAAATTCAATCAATTTTCAGGAAAAACTTCTAAAGAATAAAAGATAGTCTATTTTTTAAAACCTGTTTTGATAATACTTGTTTGATCAGAGTTTTAATTTTCAATCCAAGTATCATTCCCCAAATATTTCAATCAAATATCCCGAAACGTATCCCAAAAACACATTTTGAAGATATATCCTAAAGATATATCCTTATCAGGATATTTTGAGCCTTAATCAGAGTTAAACAATTCATGTAAGGTTCACAGAGGAAAGATCATACCAGGAATTGAGTGTAACCTCAGTATTAAACTCCAACCCCTTTTGCGACTTCTTAGCCCAATTTTGAGCTTCACACAATTGCTTTAGAAGGAATGTCCCCTGTGCATGAAGTCTTTAAACACTTAGAAAATTTTTGAATATTAGTTCCAACTGTTTAGACAATTCTTGTGTTATAGGGGTAAAACCCAAAAATATACTAGAGACGAATCCTTAGTATCCTGAGGAAAATCCCCAAATTTTCATGCGCTACAGGCGGGAGTGTATAAACTCCAAGACTTAGAAAGGTGAAAACCTTTAAACCTTAGAGAGTATGAAAATACCCTTTCGTGAGAGAGGGTGATCAATCCTCATATACCTTTAGGATTCAGGATATAGCCAATAGTAACGAAATTGTCAGCCACTTTTACATGAACTGGTCCCGCCACCTTGAACTATTCCCGAATAACTTGCGCTCCAGGCGGGGTGTTTAAACCCAATTCGGAAGAAAGGTGAATACCTTTAAACCTGTGAAGGGACCAGGATCCCTTAGACGTGAGAGGGGGGGCCAATCCTCTAATCTTCTGAAGTATCCTGAATGTATATCCTGGAGCTATATCTCGAAGCATATACTGCAAAACAACTGTAAGCTAAGGTGGATGTTAGCCTGGCTAACACCCCTCCGATGCTTAAGTCAGTAATGGGTTCAAAACAGTAAATAACATTAAAATTTAATAAAAGAGATAGAATCCATACCATCCTGAGTTAGAATTTAAATTCCATACTCACTTGAAATAGAGTTTTAGATGTATAGCATTCCAGGATCTCGGTAGCATATCCCCATCCATATTCTTGAGTCGGTATGCTCCTTTTCCTGATTCTGATTCAACCTCATAGGGTCCTTCCCATTTTAGAGCCAACTTTCCATCAGCAGGATTAGTAGTATTCTGAAAATCCTTTCTCAATACCCAATCTCCAACTTGAAATCTTCTAGTCCTTATATTCTTGTTATATGCTTTAGATATCCTCTGTTGATATGATGCCATCCTTAGCCTTGCAGCGTCTCTTGTCTCATCAATAGTATCCAGTTCCTGGCATAGGACTTCAGGATTCTGCTCAGGATCCCTGAGGTTGGATCTCGCTGTAGGTATCACCATTTCTGTCGGGATCACCGCTTCTGCTCCAAACACCAAGGAAAACGGGGTTTGGCCAGTTGCACTCTTCACCGTCGTCCTATCAGCCCACAAAACAAAGGGTAATTCTTCTGCCCATCTTCCTTTCTTAGCCCCTAGTCTCTTTTTCAAGATGTTGACAATTATCTTGTTCGAGGATTCTGCTTGTCCATTTGCTTGAGGATGTACCGGAGTAGACGTGATCATTTTGATTCCCCAACTCTTGCAAAAGTCAGTAGTCCTTTTACTTATAAATTGAGATCCATTGTCACAAATTATCTCAGCTGGTACTCCAAACCTAGTCAGGATATTCCTTTTTATGAAGGATACCACTTCTTGATCTCTAACCTGAACAAATGCTTCAGCTTCGACCCACTTAGAGAAATAATCGGTCATTGCCAACATGAAGACCTTTCCTCCTGGAGCCTTTGGCAATTTTCCTACTATGTCCATTCCCCATTTCATGAATGGCCAAGGGGAAGCTATAGGATAAAGAGGTTCGGCCGGCTGATGTAATATGTTACTGTGTCTTTGACATGCATCACATCTTCGAGCATATTCTGCAGCATCTTTTCTCATCGTCGGCCAATAATATCATGTTCTTAATACTTTTGAGAACAATGACCTGCCCCCAGTATGGTTACCACAATCCCCTTCATGTATATCCTGAAGCACTTCCTTAGTTTCGGGATCCTCTAAGCACCTCAGATATGGACCTGCAAGAGATTTCTTATATAAAATATTATTTATTATCGTGAATCGTGATACCTTCATTCTAAAGGCCTTTGGGTTCTCATCCTTTGGGATGTGTCCTTCCTTGAGATATCTTATAATTGGAACCATCCAGGACTTCAGGATACCCATCAGGATCCTGAATACTTAGTACTTCCTTATCCTGAAGATTCGTCGCAGGATATAAGATATGTAACATTGGTATTCGGGTTCCTTCCGGTATCCTGACTGATAATCCTAAGTTTGCCAAGGCATCCGCTTCAGCATTATCTTCTCTTGGTACCTGTTCAAGTGTAAAAACATCGAAATATCCTGCTAATTTTTTTAGAATATCGAGGTACTCGATTAACTTCTCACCTTTAACTGCATAGGATCCATTAAAATGATTAGTGATTAACAAGGAGTCAACATATACTCGCAAATTCTTGATACTCATATTTTTAGCCAACTCTAATCCTGCAATTAAAGCCTCATATTCTGCTTCATTATTAGTAGCAGGAAATTCACACCTAATAGCCTGGGGTAATATGTCCCCCTGTGGCGATTTTAGTAGTATACCTAGACCTACACCTCTTACATTAGATGCACCATCAGTGTATAATGTCCAGGATTCTAAGTTTTCTCCTAGCTACTGCACTTCTAAGTCTACTTCATTTTGAATGTCACTACTGAAATCAGCCACAAAGTCAGCTAAAGCCTGAGACTTTATGGCATTTCTAGGCTCATATACTAGATCAAAAGCACTTAATTTCACTGACCATTTAGCCATCCTACCAGACATCTCAGGTTTACTAAGCACGTTTTTAACAGGATAGTTGGTTTTAACATGAATCCTATGTGTCTCAAAATAATGTCTAAGTTTTGTTGATGCCATAACTAGGGCTAATATCAATTTTTCTAGATGAGAATATCTAGTTTCAGCATCTAATAAACTTTTACTAACGTAATAGACAGGATACTGCTGACCTTCATGATCCTTTACAAGGACAGCACTTACTGCATTCCCTGATACTGCAAGATACAGGGATAATGGTTCGCCATCCTCAGGCTTCATCAATAAGGGTGCGGTTGAAAGATACTGCTTCAAATCCTGCAAGGCTGCTTCATGCTTTGCTCCCCATTCGAACTTCTTATTCTTCTTGAGGATATCATAAAATTCCTTGCACTTTTCCGAGGATCTCGAAATAAATCTGTTCAATGCTGCTACTCGGCCTGTTAACCGTTGAACATCCTTCATATTTGAAGGTGATTTTATATCCAGGATAGCTTTAATCTGCTCCGGGCTTGCCTCTATCCCCCTTTTGGTCACCATATATCCTAGAAACTTTCCTGCCCCCACTCCGAAATGGCACTTAGCAGGATTCAGTTTCATGTTATATTGATCCAGGATATCAAACGCTCCCTTAATATCCTGGAGGTGATCCTCAACTTTTTTAGATTTCACCACCATATCGTCAATATATACCTCCATGGTGTCCCCCAGCTTGTCTTTAAACATCATGTTTACCAACCTCTGGTATGTTGCACCTGCATTTTTCAAACCAAAGGGCATAGCAGTATAACAATAAATACCTGTGGGTGTCATGAAAGCAGTATCCTCCTGATCAGAGGGTTCCATTTGGATTTGTTGAAATCCTGAAGAGGCATCCATGAAGGTTAACATCTCGTGGCCGGCGGTAGCATCTACCATTGAATCAATATGAGGCAGGGGAAACGGGTCTTTGGGACAGTCTTTGTTTAAGTCTGTGTAATCTACACAAACTCTCCATTTCCCATTTTTCTTTTGTACCATGACTACATTCGCAAGCCATTTAGGAAACTTCACTTCTCTAATCATCTTGCTCCTTAGTAGTCTTTCAACTTCCTCTTGGATCATCACATTTCGCTCCGGAGCAAATTTCCTTCTCTTTTGTTGGACCGGCTTGAATGACCTATCAATACCGAGCTTATGTGTTATAATATCCTTGGAAATACCTGTCATATCCTCGTGCTTCCATGCGAATGTTGACATCCTGCATTTCAAAAAAATAGTCAATTGATTTTCAATATCCTGTGGGATATTGGTTCCTACGAGCACCGAGATATCCGGATTATCCTGATCCAGGATTATTTTCTTTACATCCTGCTCCGAAGCCTCCACGATATCCTGGGCCCGCATCTTTAATTGCTATGCTGCATTAGGCTTGACTGAGGATTTCATTGAGGATGAGTAACATTCCTTCGCCTCCTGCTGATCACTATCAACCTTGACAACCCCCCAAGGGGTAGGGATCTTGATGCACTGATGATAAGTCGATGGCACAACCTTCATGTCATGGATCCATGGCCTGCCTAGTATGATGTTGTAGCAGGATAGGGAGTCCATCACACAGAAACGTTGTATCGAGTTGACCCCTTCAACATATACTGGTAACTTTATCTCCCCCACGGTATTCCTAGCTTCTCCACTGAAACCAACAAGCACGGTGGATTTTGAAGCAATGTCCATTGGAGATACATTCATTCTTTTCAAAGTTTCTAGTTGGATTATGTTGACGGAGCTGCCATTATCCACCAATATCCTGCGTACAAAATGGTTAGCAACATATAACGTTATTACTAGAGCATCATGGTGAGGATCCTGGACAGTATCCCTGTCATCACTGTCGAAAGTGATCACTTTATCAGTTGTGAGGGTAGTCATCCTGGCTGGTTTCTCTCCCCTGAAGAAACACTAGATAAATGGTCGGAACCGAGATATCTAGGGGGTTTGAATCCGCATAAAAAGGTTAGTTTCCTCTCGATTGATTCAGGTATAGCTGATCTTCTTCTCCGATGATTCTGCAAAAAAGAGCACCGTTAGCCTCGCCAAGGGGAGAAGAGGGTTCTCTCCTTGACCCGACTCCGGTGTGAGAATAAGTATGGGTAATGAAGAAGAAGATGTATTTGAGAAGTGTGTGTAACTTGAATTCATACCTGGGTTTTTTCTCATATTTATAGCCGGGAGTCGTTTAGGCGGGAAAACCCGTTAGTGAAAATTTGACGGAAGATGCTAACCCCGTAAGCGGTTACATTTCCTTCCGTCAAGCTCCTTGATCCGACGTGAGAGCACACGGATCGTGGTTTAGATCGAAGGCTGGGGATTTGCCACGTGTAAAGTGATCAAGTGGAGATTACTCTCCAATTGCATGCTTTCGTTGTGATTTCAGGGATGCCTGAGATAATGACACGTGTCCAGACGGTTACAACCGTCTTGGTGGTGCACGATTGTATTTCTTCTAGAAGATTACTGCTGTAATCTGGTGTGGCACTTTATTGTGTGGAAACAGCTGAATAAATAAATCCCAAGTCTGGGTAAATAGTATCCAAGTCTGGATATTTAAGCGGAAGTATTTAGTATAGGATTTTCACCCTTTACTAATGGAAGAAGGCGCAAGGATTTATGATTTCCTTTGGGCGCGCGATGGTAGACTGTTGACTGTTTCTTTCTTTTGTAAGACCAGTGCGCGGCCGCGCAAGGTTAAAAGGTTAAAAGGCAAGGTTGTGGTATGGTCCCAAGTACTTATTTTGAGGTTTTTAGGACCTTACCCCTTCAAGTCCCCCCAGTCTAGTGTTGTACTTATGCAAATAAGTGGAGCACTGGACTTGTGAGAGGAGAAGCTTTTTGGTGCTAAAAATAAGGAAACTTCCGGAAGAAGGTTCATTTTTGGTGATTTGTGAAGATTTTTGAAAATCTTTGACTTTTAACATGACTGGTACAGTAGACTGAGTGACAGCCTGTCACTGTCAGTTGTCTTTTACTGTCCGTGTCTTTCACGCGCGCGTATAAGCGCGTTTGTGTTGATTTTTTAATCTCTCTGCTGCTTGGAGAACTGTGATATCCGAAAAAGGGGGTATGGCGGTTACCGATGCTATTTATTGCGGTGAGTATATATAACGCTTGAGTAACCCCCCTCTTGTGTAATCATTGTTTTGTTGAAACTTTCCCCGTTCCTTTCTTCTAAGAAAAAGATTTACCATTCCTTCTTCTTATGTCAACCGGAGAACATCAAGAAGATCTTTATGAAGAAATGTCGACTGAACTTCCACCATTGAAGTGGCCTAGAGCGACCTTTGATGGTCTGATTCGGAATCTCAAAATTCCGGAGAACTGGGGTGCTCTGTACCCTGAAGAGGGGCAGACTGCAGCTAATGCTCCGGCTGGGTATATCACCCTTTTTTGGGATTTTTTCTGTGAAGGTAACTTTCGTTTGCCTGTCACTAAATTTTTCCTTGAAATCCTTGGGTTCTACAAACTGCACATCTCCCAACTTTATCCTATTGGCATGGTTAGGGTTCGACATTTTGAATTCGTGTGTCGGACAATGCATATTGAGCCGACCGTTCCCCGATTTAGGGTTTTCTATCAGATGCATTGTATCTAAGGATTCTATTCGTTTGTTCAGAGGGCGTCTGCGAAGAAGATTCTTCAACAACCCCCAAAATCCTTTCATGACTGGAAGCAAAAATTCTTTTTTATCAAGGCCGGAGTGATTCCGGTGAGGATGGTTTTAAGGGGGAAAGAAGATGTTCCGATTGAAACGCTTCAGACCCTTGTTGGTGAGAACTGGTATCAAGATTTGAAGGATGTTCGGCATGAGTTTGAATTGGAAGATGGAACGTGATGACAACCCCGTATACACGGAGGATGGTCATAGTAAGTTTTGGGTTTTTCCCTTTCTTTTTTTTTTTTTTTTTTTTTTGACCTACTCTCTCTTTCGTTACAGTTGTTTCACTGTATGTTGTTGCGTTTAAGAGGGAGGGTGGGAAGATGGGTACTATTAAGAAAAAGCCTGAAGAAGAGCTTTGGTACCATAGGATTGTAAGGAACTTTGTTCTTCCGCGGGATGCGGATTTGTCTGCTCAACCTGCTGCTGATGCTGGTGAGTTCTACTTGTGTCTGTTTCCATTTTTGTGCTTGTGGGTAATTTGTTATTTTGCGCTTTTGTAGGTGAGTTGTTAAATTTGGGCATAGGCCCTGAAAGGAAAAAACGCGCGGTGACCTCTACTTCTGCGCCGAAGAAAGGTGGGGCTGACAAAACTCAAATTTTGAGGACGAAAAATGTTGGAGAGAAGAAAGGTATGCGCCGTTCCTCTGACTCCGGATGTGATTATGTGGTGGTTTCTGATCCTTTGGAGGGTCTTACACCTGCAGTAACTGTACGGGAACCGAAACCTGAACCGAGGGATTCTGCCGACATCCCTGCGTCCAATCCAGATGAACCTATTGACTTGGATTCTAGCCCTGAGCACTTGGTGCACAGGAGGACTGGTAAAAGAAAACAAGCTGATACTGATGTTGAGGGTCCGCCCCCTAAGAAGATCCAGAGAAAGAAAATTACTAGGAAAGGAAAGCTTGATGCTTTTATTTCGGAATCTGTTCCTGGTAAGTGTTCTCTTTTACTTCTTTCCTATGCGCGCTAAATCTTTACAGATTTTGTTGTTCTTTCAGAGGTTTCTATTCCCACAGAACCACTTCCTGTGGTTAATGAAGAGTCTCCACCTACCCCTCCGCATGCTTCTGTTGTTGACCCATTGGAGGCTACGGGGGTTGCTGGTGGTGGTGTAAATAAAGTTGTTGAGGCTGAGAAGCCTGTTGGTGTTGCTACAGAGGCTGAAAAGGTTGTAGATCCAGGGATTGCATATGATGTTGATAACCCGGACACTCCTGAAGCTGTCGCTCAAGACCTAGGGCCTGAACAAACTGCTGAAAAAGTTCCTACCCCGACTTCTTCTCCTAAGCCTTCTGATGCTATTCCTGAGCATTTTAAAAAGGTTTCTGAGGAGCAAGGTTCTGGTGTTGATAAAAATTCTCCAATCCGCCTGGAGGAAACCATGGGGGATTATTATTATCGGACCTACTCGGAGAAAGATGCTTCGGAGCTTCATGCCCCTGTTTGGAATTTGAAGAAAGGTGACACTTTCTCGGATTGGCGGGTGTGCCAAGATTGGTTGCAGGGGATACTTCCACCTGGAGAAATAAAGTTTCAAGAAGGCCGGTCTTACGAACAAACCTATCAATCTTACTTTGAAGAAACCGCTTCTCACGTCTCTACCACTCACCGCATAGTGCGTGAGTGGTATAGTATGCAAAAGGACCGGGAAACCTTTATGGCGTCTCAAAAGAGATTTGCCAAAGATGAGAAACGCCTGGCTCAGTTGAAGGCTAAATTGGAAGCTGATCAGGCTAAGTTTGAAGCTGAGCGCAAGACTGAGGAATGGTCTGTTGCTGGGTGGAAAAGAAAAGCGGAAGCTGACGCTGCTCTCATTTCCGAGGAACGCAAAAACTGGAGGAGAATTTGCGAAAAAGATAATGCTGAGAGGGCAAACCTCCGTAATATCATTAATAACCTCAAGGCTGAAATTGAAAAGCTGAAGAATCAGGATGCGGAGGTAGAAAGGTTGAAGAAAGAGAAATCTGATGCAGAGGCTGCCCTGGAAGAAGCGCGTTCTCATAGGGAGCGCAGTGAGCAACGAGAGGTACATGCTCATGCTGCTCTTGCTCTTAAAGAGAAAGAAATAGGAGAACTTACTGCTTTGCTTTCTGGCCAGGAACAACTTAAAAAGGACCTAGAGCTTGCGCACTCTGAAAGGGCTGAAATCTCTCGCCGTTTGAACGAAACTGAAGAAAAATTGGAAAATTCTGAAACAGCGCGGGCTACAGCGGATAGCGAGCTCGAACCTTTGAAGAGTGACATGGCGTGGTTGAAAAATCGTGGAATTGCTTGTGTAAGTATCTTTCTTTTCTTGTTGTATAACTGTTTATGCGCTTTCTTGATATTCGTCTTCACTTGATTTCACAGATTGCTGAATCTGTGTTGAACTCTGAAGAGTTGGATAAAACCGTTGCTCGTTTGTTGGTTGATGCGCGAAGAGATGGGTATGCGCAAGGATATGCTGAATGTTCCCATCATGTGAACAGTGCTTTAAAGGTTAACTGGGATAACAGTAAATCTGCAGCTTTCGGCGTGAATACTGGCGCCGCACTTGCTGCCTTGAAGACAGAATTTAACAATTTGCAACTTCCGGTTATGGATTTGATAAATGTTGCGCTGCAATCTGATGATCCTGTGGCGCAACTAAAAGAAATCTTTCCGGATGAGGGTGAAGATTTAGCGTAGGTTGGAAAATGTGTTGAACAATTTCCTTGTAATATTTGGGATGTAAATCCCTACTTTTTTTTTGTTGGCGCGCTGTTGCGCAAGTAACCTAAACACTGCCGTGTTTGAAAGTTTTCAGGGCGTATCTGTACGCTGAGAATAGTATGATGTTTCTATCTGTTTACAATATTTTGCATGAGTACGATTACTTTTATGTTGAGTAAGGCGAATAAAGTTGGTATAAAGCTTATGTTTGAACTTATGGCCGTTTGTGACGTGATCACTGACCGCTCATGAAGCTTGTTCTAGAACTACCATAATGTTTTTACGCTTACTAAAAGAAATTGCATGCACTTTGTAAACATAGAAATAATAGAAACTTTGCACTTTTATTTAAGGATAGAGCGCAGAGGCTTTTTACAAAGTTTTGCTAATATAATTATGTGAGACTTAACTTACTCTCTATCATTTCCGCTTTGCTTGATGGATCATGTTTTTCCGCGGGAAATTCATAGAGTTTGTCCTTTAAGTTTTTGCCCGTTTGCTTGGGCCTTCCTCGCCCCGGGTTATCTGCTTGATCTCTTTGCGCACATTTTGGAGTAAATGCGTGAGTTCGCCGCTCTTGAGGGCTTTCTCTATTTCTGTGCGTAGAGAGATGCAGTTGTTAGTGGTATGCCCGTTGTCTTTGTGGTATTCGCAGTATTGTGCCGGGTCTTGTCCACGTTTATTTTTCATTGGGATCGGAGGTTTGAATTGATAATCTTCAGTACTTAGAACCTCCGCCGGGGTCTTTGTTAGGGGAGTCCACTGCCTTTCCCTATTCTCTTGTTTGTTCTCCCTTTGCGCGGAGAGTTTGTTGATTGTCGTGCGAGCGTCTTCAGATGATCGACTTCCTGATCCATACTCGCGCCATGACTTCTTAAACTTTCTGTCGCCGGTTGAGCTTAAGTCCACGGGCCTATTGTGCGGTGGTGGTGGCCTGTTTGTAGTAAGGTTTTTCTCAGTTTACGCGTAAACCTTGGCCGCCGCCATTATCTTCTCCCAACTTTTTGGAAGGCCCTCTGTTCCAGATAAGACTTTAACCATGTCGTCACATCTAACCGCGTACTTGAACTGAGCACGGATTAGTTGTTCGTGAACACCGCCAATCTCTAACACTTCTTTATTGTATCTGGTGATAAAATCCTCCAGATTTTCGTCATCACGGCGCCAGATGTTCATGACGTCGGATGTGTCCCGAATGGAACGCCGTTGCTGGCTGAAGTGTGTCAAAAACTTTTCACGTAGATCTTTCCATGATTCGATCTGTCCGGTTGGTAGGTTATCAAACCAGATTCGCGCTGGGCCAGTTAATGTTTGTACAAACAGATGACACCATAGCGGGAGGGTCCAGCCTTCAACCAAACCCGCGCTGGTAAATACTCTCAGGTGATCATCGGGGTCTGTTAACCCATTAAAGTTTCCTATGTTGGATGGTAATTTAGCCTTCTCCAATGGAGCTAAAGTTATTTCCAGTATAAACTTTGAGTTTTCCGCTGCTTCTGCAGGGCGCTAAACTAAGTCATAGTTGTGTTCTGCCTCAGGGTTATAAACCGCTCGAGGCCTGCACTTGTTATAGTTTGGCTGCAACCGATTGAACACACTGGTGTTTGCACTTAAACGGTATGTTGGATCAGATTCATCGGTGTGGGTATCCCGCTGGGAACCCAACCTATCATGAACCGATTGTCTTCGATGTGTTCTACCATGACTCTCTCTCTGATGACTTCCTGTCTGAGTGTGTTCCCGTTGTGATGTGGATCTGGCATAAACTTCTGTATTCTCATAAGTTGAATCTTCCCGTTGGGAAGCATGAGCACGAGATCCTGGTCTCCGTGATTGGGTCAGGGGAGCAGTTTGAGCACACAGCTGTGTGTATACTGCGTTTAGTGCCCCTTGAGACCTAACATACCAGGAGATTGGAGTTTCTCCTGGTGGTAGAATTGATAGAGCGGGGTTTGCTGGTAATACCCCCGGAGTGACAGGGTCATTTGCTTGGTTGGATTGAACCTCGTTATCATCGGAGACATCCTCTGGGATGCTTTCTATTTGAACATTGTTTCCGACGTTCGGTCGAAGACCGGTTTGTCGATGAGATGATGAATTTTCTGCCATGTGCAAAACAGAAAATGAAAAGAACTGAATCGAAACGAGATGAAAACTGAAAAAACAGAGGAATCGGTGGGCGCCAATGAAGAAACACTAGATAAATGGTCGGAACCGAGATATCTAGGGGGTTTGAATCCGCATAAAAAGGTTAGTTTCCTCTCGATTGATTCAGGTATAGCTGATCTTCTTCTCCGATGATTCTGCAAAAAAGAGCACCGTTAGCCTCGCCAAGGGGAGAAGAGGGTTCTCTCCTTGACCCGACTCCGGTGTGAGAATAAGTATGGGTAATGAAGAAGAAGATGTATTTGAGAAGTGTGTGTAACTTGAATTCATACCTGGGTTTTTTCTCATATTTATAGCCGGGAGTCGTTTAGGCGGGAAAACCCGTTAGTGAAAATTTGACGGAAGATGCTAACCCCGTAAGCGGTTACATTTCCTTCCGTCAAGCTCCTTGATCCGACGTGAGAGCACACGGATCGTGGTTTAGATCGAAGGCTGGGGATTTGCCACGTGTAAAGTGATCAAGTGGAGATTACTCTCCAATTGCATGCTTTCGTTGTGATTTCAGGGATGCCTGAGATAATGACACGTGTCCAGACGGTTACAACCGTCTTGGTGGTGCACGATTGTATTTCTTCTAGAAGATTACTGCTGTAATCTGGTGTGGCACTTTATTGTGTGGAAACAGCTGAATAAATAAATCCCAAGTCTGGGTAAATAGTATCCAAGTCTGGATATTTAAGCGGAGGTATTTAGTATAGGATTTTCACCCTTTACTAATGGAAGAAGGCGCAAGGATTTATGATTTCCTTTGGGTGCGCGATGGTAGACTGTTGACTGTTTCTTTCTTTTGTAAGACCAGTGCGCGGCCGCGCAAGGTTAAAAGGTTAAAAGGCAAGGTTGTGGTATGGTACCAAGTACTTATTATGAGGTTTTTGGGACCTTACCCCTTCATCCCCTTTCAGTCTTAGCCTCCTTCGCATGTCTCCTGGCCGCAGAATACGAAGTCCCACAAATGTCGGATCCTCCTGAAATAAAGTTAATTATTTTGGCATCCGCTGGGGGTGATGCTGCTCGTTCAGGATCCTTCTCAGGATCCTGCCCTTTATTCTTCTTTCTTCCCAGCAGATCCTTCAGATACCCCTTGCTCAATAGGTAGCTTATTCCTTTCCTTAGAGCAATGCAATCCTCAGTTACATGTCCGAAATCTTCATGGAAGGCACACCATTTGGATTTATCCTTCCAATCAGCTTTTTGTTGATTCTTTTGAGGCCACCTAGCTTTGTCTCCTAAACCCTGCCTAGCATACATTAACTCAAGTATGTTAACAGAAAAGCAATATTCAGATAATTCAGGATATTCTTCAGGATCCTCGTCTTCAACAGCATTCACTTTCTTGTTGTCATTTCTACCATATGGCTTAGAGCGATATGGTTTATACGAGGATTCTGATTTCCTGTTAGTTGATTCATAGGTTGAGGTGGAATTCATCCTCTCTTGCATCTTCTTATCATCCTCCAAGCGAATATATCTCAAGGCCCTGTTACGAGCTTCGTCGAGATTCCTGCAGTGATTCATTACAAGATCCTGATAAAACTGAGAATCTTTTTGTAATCCCATCTTAAAAGCCTGCACAGCTGTTGCAATATCAAGATGTGGGATATCCAAGGATTCCCGACTAAACTTGTTCACATAATCCCTCAAGGATTCCTGAGGCCCTTGAGTTATCCTATAAAGATCACAGGTTAGTTTCTCAAAACTCCGGCTGCAAGAAAACTGACTATTAAATAAATTAACCAAATGAGCAAACGAAGTAATTGAGTGAGGAGGAACATTTAACAGCCATTTTAAGGCTGATCCTGTCAAGGTAGAACCAAAACCCTTGCAGAGACATGCTTCCTTGAGATCTGGAGGGATAGGGTTGATCTCCATCCTTTCCCTATACTGGGCGATATGCTCTTCAGGATCCGTGGTTCCGTCATAGAGTTTCATGTTGGGGGTTTGAAATCTTTTCGGGATTTCAGCATCACAGATAGAATGCGCAAACCGGGATATCCTGTGACTGTCTTGGGATACTTCTGGAATCGGCTGGACCACTCCAGGCACACTGGATATCATGTCTTTCAGCTTTTGAAGCTCCCTAGTAAATATTGACGCCATACCTGCATCCTGCAAAGATCCAACACCATTAGTAGCAAGAGTGTTATTATTATTAGATACATTACCAGTCTGGGGATTCTGGCCATATCCTGAAGCATATCCTGAGCTTCTCACGGTTGATACTCTTATTGAAGAGGGTATCTCAGGAGTATGATTCTGGGAATGGCTTGGCACGATATTCCCCCGGTTATCCTCGGTGTAAACTGCAGAACTGAAGTTCAAAGCCCTAGGTTGCAAAGGAGTGACAGTTTCCTCAGCAGGCCTACTTGGGCCGGATTTCAAGAGTTGTATCTCTCTCATCAGCATCCGATTAGTTTCCTGCTGCTGCCTCATCTGTTCCTGTACACTACCAAACAAATTCTGAATTTCGTCATTAGAAGCCAAAACAGGACCAGATCCCTGGGCACTGGGAGCGGGGATAACATCCCGAGCCACATGACTTTCAGCTCCTTGTGAAGAGGCTTGCATTCTTGGAGGAGGAGGTGGAAGCACCGAACCAATTGTTGCAGAGGTTGTAGCAGACATAGTGGAAGAGCTCATGTTTGATCTCGAGGCCATTGAAAACAATGTAGCAAAAAGTTTTGACAATAGAAAACCGAGTAATGATTTTACTAAAGTTTTTAGTAAAAATAGCACCACTTGCCCCACGGTGGGCGCCAAATTGTTTTGGTCAAAAATTACCGAAGCAATTAAGTGATCAAATTAGTTAAGTGAGGTAGTGTGCTAGAAATATGTGTCCAAAATATGCTGATTAAGACGTTTGTAAAAACAGTTTTCAGGATACGGCTCAGGATATAGAGCTGTATCTATGATCAAACAATGAGCAAAAAATGTAAAAGGCGACACGAGATGTACGAGGAAAGCCCTTGATCAATCTAGATCGCCGGCATAAAACCTCGGGAGCTGACAATCGCAGCTGCCTTGTTCTTCTATTACTTCGAATATCAGGATACAGTGCAGGATGTGGTGCGGATCAACTAGGTGTTACAAGGTAATTCGAGTACAAGTGTTTGTGTATAGTGTTTGTTAGTAGCTAGAGAGCAAAGTGTGCGAGTGAAGTGAGTGAAGAATTGCGTGGCTTAATCTGATCCGCCCCATTTATTTATAGTAAAAGAAATTCAACAAACTACCCTATTAAACCGGGATTCGGCGGATATTCCCTACTTGAACGTTGTAGACCTGGTCCTTCGGGTTCAACGTCTCTCATGTAACTGGTTTGCCCGAGTCTTAAGGAGAAGAGGTCCATTCGACCGTTAGTGACCCACAGCCTCTTACCTGCACGTGGTTAATTTAGTTAATACCAGGATATCGCACCAGGATGTTACCAATATCCTGACCCGGTATCCTGATCACAAGTAAACAATCAAAAACAGAATATTAGTCAGGATATATATATATGCTCAGAAAATGACCCATAACAGTAGCCTAACACAAGAAAGTCGTCGTTCAAAAAATAAATAAATAATAATAATAACAAAACACAAGAATATGGTATGGTTCGACAAAACTAAAAAGACTTTTTAATTTGAATTGTCGCTCTAAAACTCCGCCCATCAAGTACTTCCAACAATCCTCATATTCCCTCCATGCCTCAACAAATCCTATAATTATCGACACATTGCATTTTAATATGAAAATCTAATATGATGAGAATACCGAATCGCAGCTCATTCGGAAAGGCTTATTCTATTCCCACATCCTCATAATCTTATTCTCACATCCTTTACACTCTATCTCTCCCTCTCTATATATCTGTGTGTATATAGAAAGAGAGAGAAGAGAGGGTGTGTGAATATTAACACCCTTCCGAAATACATATGGCATGACAAAACATATTTTAAATAAAAATAGCCGAATAGATTCCAAAAACAAGAAAAAATTGAATCAACTTATGAACATTTTTTCACCCATTTTCAATTACTCAACATGTTCAGAACGAATAATAGAGTAAAATATTATATGTTTTGTAGTTTGTAATTGTCTTGATATTCTAAATCGTGATTAATCATTGTTAAATTAAGGTATTTCGTTGTATTCTCGAAAACTCAATCAGATAATTCGAAGGAATAAAAAAATGAGAATGTGTGTTTATGTTGTAAAACTTGTATCCCAATAGAACACAGACTTTTGTTTTATAGTTAGGAACTATTACAATGTTTAGTTCAAATGACACAATGGCTCATGAAAAAGTTTGTCATTTGACGGTTTAAACAGTTGACGGTTAATTCATACTACAAGAACTTTATTAGTAGTAACTTAGTTACTATCGATGACTGTTGGTACTAATCTTGTCATAACTCAAAAGTTTCAGGATGCTAAACGGTTTAGTTTATTTTTGGTGGACGATTAATTATTTATGGTAGTTTTATTTTATAATTATTTAGGTTTACTAATTCTAGTTTAGGTATAGTATAAATAAGAGTTATATGTTTAGGAATGACGTACCTTCAATTTTAATCAAAGTATTTTCTCTTGTTAAATATTTTGTTGATTATATTGAAGAAGGTCTGATTTCCAACAATGACTGACTTACGTCAACTGTAACTTGGTTACCATTGATCGCCTTGTTGCTACTTATGCATGGTTGCTAATCACGTAGTTGTCGCTGATGGAGCGGTTCCTATTGATTATCAACTTCTACTGATGATCAATGATCAGTTAACTAGTCAAACCAAAAAGCAATTTACAAAGGCTTTCAATTATAAAATCAACTTTTTGCTTGATGTGGTTCCTAGTGCTACTCGCAATAAAGAAGGAATGTTCATATCTCTAAGTATAAGCCGATCACTACCCCTGTTGCACCAACTCTGAGTTGGTCTTACGATCCCCCAGTTTAGGACCTCAAGTTATATCGAATTCTTGTTGGTGCGTTACATTGTTTGTGGTTCAAGGGACCACATATCTCATATGCGGTTCAACAGGTTTGTCTATCTATGCATGATCCACGGATACCATACTTTAATGCCTTCAACCACATTCTTTGTAACATTAAATGCATTTTAGATCATGGGTTACAAGTATATGTATCATCCACTTCCGCCTAATTGCATATTTAGACATTGATCGGGGAGGTTGGCTACAAAGTCTATTTTTCCTACAAAGTGTAAAATGTCATAAAACAACATAATGTCAACCATAAAACACACCCAAAACCCACAAATAACACAGTGGAGGCTGTGTTTTATGTTGATTATCATGTTGTGTTTTATATTCATAGTTCTACGATAGTGTTTGAAGTTTTTATGGACCGTTAGGGTTCTAATATAGTGTTTTAGTACTATTTACTCTGTTATTTGTGTGTTTGTGGTGTGTTTTATGGTTGAAATTGTGGTGTTTTATGACTTCATACACTTTTTAGGAAAAATCGACTTTGTAGCCGAACCCCACCCTTATCTACTATGGTGTTAGTGTTGTGTATATGTCCACAAACCTACTACAACATCAATGCGCCAAACATACCGAGGTTGCCATTCATTTCGTTTGTGGAAAAAGTGGTGATGGGTGAGCTCCACATCCTTCATGTTTCATCAACCTCCCAATATGCTGACATCTTCACCCAAGGTTTTCCGTCATTGCTATTTATTGAATTTCGCTCGAGTTGAATGTCTCTCATTCAAACTGCGGGGTTGTAACTGGTATTGTATGTAATTCATGGTTAAACCCATTAGAGTTAAGCTTTTGGGTTAGCCATTGTATCTATTTATACTCTTGTACAGTGGATGACTAGAACATATAGAAATATGAGTTAAATGCCATTTTAGTCCCTGTGGTTTGGGTTAATTTGCCAGTTTAGTCCAAAGGTTTCATTTTTAACTTGTGGGTCCAAAAAGGTTTCACTGTTGCTATTTTAGTCCACTGGGATAACTTCATCCATTATTTCTGTTAACGAGAAGGGCGATTCGGTCATTTTGTATGGCCGAATTGCCTTTCTAGTTAACAGAATTACATATAAAATGACCGAATTGCCCTTCTGGTTAACAGAAAAAATGGATGAAGTTAACCTAGTGGACTAAAATGGCAACGGTGAAACCTTTTTGGATCCACATGTTAAAAATGAAACCTTTGGACTAAACTGGCAAAATGACTAAAACCATAGGGACTAAAATGGCATTTAACTCTAGAAATATACAAGCCTTTTATATTAAAGTAATTATTTGGTTGTGTATTACTAAATAGTGAGTTCTATTCTTGATTAGACATTATATGACTATTGTATACCTAGTATCTCTTTTCTACCCGTAAAACATATTACATAACCTTGCAACTCTTGACAAATGTTGTTGAATCTATTTCCATAGCGTCATCGTAGTGTGCTCTCTAAATAGCAACTCTTCTCAAAATCTCACCTAAAAAAAGCTCAGTTGGAATCTTGTTCTAATTTTAATTAAGGATTCTTATGGTTTCGAAGGATTCAACTAATGAAGAACCAGGAACGGAGAGCTTTTTCTACCGACTTTATGATCCAATTAAAAGAAAAGACATGGATGTTTTAATTAATCTAGTCATAAAGCTCCTTGCACACCCTACCATTCCTGAATTTCCACAAAATCCACCAAGATAGAGACATCAAATATTTTATTAGCTAAAGAAGTTAACATTGTCGATATTAACTCTGAGAGGATGCTAGCAGATATTCATGACACCTCCTCAACACCATGCCAGCTTATGGAATCAATTAAAACGCAACTTACACGGGTAACTGGCCTTAAAAGTTTTTTTTTTAAACGGCAAATTTCTATTATTTCTTGTTATTTGTGGGACTTGAGTATAAGTCCCCTCTTTTAAACCCAGGTGTTTAAAGATTTTGTCTTTGTCAATGGACCTCCACCCCATTTATGGCCTTAAAAGGAGTTAAAGACGGAAAACTAGTAAGACCACACGGAGTGGGCGTGGGTTTGTGGCGTGGTGGCCTCTCCACACCGGGCACACCACCCCAAGAATGGCGTGGAGGGCGGCGTAGAGTTGGAGGAAGGGGGCTTTCCACCGGCGTGGAAGGCTTTGGGGTGGCAACGTGGCATGACCTGGTTGGGTGCAGTGGCGGAGCTAGCCCATTAATTTAGGGGTAGCCCAATTTTTTTTTTATTTTGGGTCTTGGGCTAACTTTATCAATTAAATTTTGGGCCTCCTTTCAATTCTATTATTGTTAATTTAGGTTTATTTTATCATTCGTGCTTAATTATTCTATAAGTTTTCAGGTTGTAAAATGTTTAGGCTTATAAGAAAATTTGGATTTTACTAAAATCAAGTATCCTATTTTTTGGTTAGGGGTATCCTCGTATTTTTTAAGGGTATCCTTTGTATAAAACCGAAAAAATAAAATAAAAAATAACACTACATATACGGGGTTGAGCCGTAGCCCGTGCTACGGCTACTAATACTATAGTTCCACCCATGGTTGGGTGTGAAATCTAGTCGTTGCCACCAACGGTTCTTTCTAAAAAATTACTTTTCAAATTTACTCCTCTTATTTAATCTAAACTCATTTTTCCATTTTTTATCTTCAAAATCTTTCAACTTTCATCTCATTTCTCACAAACTCTTAAAAATGACAATGAATCCATTGAACGAAGAAGAGGACATTGCGTTGTGTGATTCTTGCGAATGAGTTTTCCAACAATTTTGCATGCACAGGGGTGATGCCACCCAAACTATCGACGCACTTTGTTAACGTTCCAGGATTATTCATATGACTAGTTCGAGATTTAAGATGCTTGTCAAGTTGTGGACAACGACGATGGTGAGCTCACCAAAGACGACGTCATCCAAGTTGCCCTCGACGACTATAGGCACACGTACAGCCGTGACTTCAAACACGTCGCGACATGGCAAATAATAAGATTTTTTGGTTGTGTATGTTTAGGTTAGCGTTTAATTTTAAGTTATGTAATGTTTAATTTTTTAAGTTATGTAATGTTTTTATTTTTTAAATTATGTAATGTTTTTTTATTAATTTTATTTGTTTAATTAGTATTAATGGTTTTTTTTATTAAATTTAATAGATTTTATATAATTTTTAAATATAAAATAATAATAATAATAATAATAATTAAAAGGGTGTGTCACGTGTTGAATAACGGCACACTTTCACGCCCCATCCCACTCCTCCCTTTTTTGCACCATGCCCAGGGGCGGACCCACATTGAAAGGATCGGGGTCCCCGGACCCCAATGTTTTTTAAAAAATTAGTAGATCCGGTATATTAAATTTTATAAGGACCCCATAAATACAATTAGGTGGACACCATAAAAATAAAAGAAAAGCTGGTGTAGTAGTAAACCTCCCTCTTTAACAACAAAAGGTCATGGGTTCAATCCTTGTATAGCTTCTTTTTTATGTTTTTTTTTTAAATCTAGTTCAAACCTCCCTCTGACCCGACCCGAACAAGGACCGACCCGAAAATTTTAACGTTTTGTTATGAAAATTTTAAACAACGAAAAATGGACCTCATTGAAAAAAAATCCTGGGTCCGCCACTGACCATGCCCCTTTTCTGACGCATGCTAACGTGACAGACACATGTCGAATAACGTCTCTCTTTCATGCATGTCGAATAACGTCACTCTTTCATGCCCCCTACTTCGTGAAGTCTAATATAAAACTTAATACATAGTTGTGTATATATTTATACTTGAACATTTCGATATAATTTTTCATGAAAATAAGGTTTTATTCAAATAGAGTATTATTTACCATATCCGGTACATGTACCGTATTGGTGCCGTTACGAACCGAGTAAATACTAACACCGGCATTGTTGGAAATTGTATCAACATTCATGTTTAAGGTTTTTGATACTAGATTTTTGTTTAATGAAACATTTTTTTTAACGGCAAATTTGGATCACTGACGGACCACTGGAGTATCATCGTGCCACCAGCGGAACCACCCGATCATATCCATCTCCACTAGGCATAATACACTAATTCAGGATGAAACCCAATAAATATGGGAAAACCCCCTTGTGGGAATCGAACCCAGGACCTATTGGTCCCAAAACTTTATCCCACCCCCTAAAATGCCACTAGGCTATAAAGATTACCAACACCATAATGAATCAAAGTATCAAACTTATACTGACCAAATAAAATCCGTACAGGTATCAAAACTAGTATCAATATTTGTTTTTATAGTTTTCTACTATTGTAAAACACATGTCACTAATTTTTGAGGCATATAACATGTTTACTTTTCTTGGTTAAATGAGACAACTTTTGTTTGATTAATAAACCATTGTATTTTTTTTTTCAATTTTATAACGCACATAAATTTTAACAAACTGAATCGATACCGTTTGTACAACATTGTAAAGTTTATTTAAAACTATTGGACATGCTTATTTTTTCAACGTTTCTGTAAAACTCAATCTCTCAATTATAAAACACAATACGTTTACAATATGTAGAGCTACAAAGAACCTATACTAGGAAACCTAATAATACAAATTTAATACAATCAATGCATATAATCGTAGAGATGATTTCGTAAATCATTGGCATGATTTACGTTATGTGTTTACCCCCCGTCAATCGAACAGGTGGGGGACCAATACGAAGTAGGCCTCGAAGTTTTTCTAAGAGAGGCCTTGAGAGACTTTTAGTGAAGATATCCGCAACCTGGAGATTGGATGGAACAAACTTTGTATAGAGACGACCAGAGGAAACAAGCTCACGAACGAAATGATAATCAATGTCGATATGCTTTGCATGTTTGTGTGAAACTGGGTTTTGACTTAGAAAAATAGCACTCTTGTTGTCACAAAGCAAAGTCGGACGAGCCATAGGTAGAGCGTGTAGTTCTCGAAGAAGGTGAGTAAGCCAGATGGTTTCAGCTGCAGTATTTGCCATGGCACGATATTGAAATTCACAACTAGAGCGAGAGACTGTAGGTTATTTCTTCGCACTCCAGGAAACCAGATTGCCACCCAAATAAATAGAATAACCGTAAGTGGAGCGTCTGGTTTCAATACAACGGGCCCAAACTACATCAGAGTAGCCAACGATGGTTGTTGAAGTTGGTTTGGAGAAGGTTAACCCAAAAGCAATTGTTCCTTTAACATAACGGAGTATCCGTTTAACCAACTGAAAATGAGATGTTGTAGGGGCCTGTAGATGTTGATTGCCTTGATTGACTGCATAAGAGACATCTGGTCTGGTAATGGTGAGATACTAAAGAGCTCCAACTAGAGACCTGTAAAGAGTAGGATCATGAAACGGGACACCCTTGCTAAGAAAAGTATCAGTGGTAGCAAGAGGAGTGGCAACAGGTTTGGAATCTAACAATCCAGCATGAGACAAAATGTCATGTGCATATTTCGCCTAACTGAGAAAGAGACTGGCATCAGAGTGAGTAACTTCAAGACCCAAGAAGTAACCTAGTGGACCCAAGTCTTTGACTGAAAATTCTTTATGCAGTCGAGTAACAAAGGACGTAATAAAAGAGGAATCACTGCCAGTGATGATGATATCGTCCACATACACAAGAAAATAAACAATGGCTTTTGTTGTCTTATAAATAAAAAGGTGATAGATCCGCTTGACTGCAAACAAAACCATGTGATGTTAGGAAGGTTCTTAGTCATTGAAACCAAGCTCGAGGCGTCTGTTTGAGACCATAAAGAGCTTTCTGTAGACGACACACATGATTAGGAAATCTAGCATCAATAAAACCCGTAGGTTGTTCCATGTATATCGTTTCAGAAAGATTTCCATTAAGAAAGGCATTTCGCACATCCAATTGACGCAGGGACCAGCCATAAATAGTAGCAAGCGATAAAACAACACGGACTGTAGAGGCTTTGACAACAGGACTAAAGGTGTGAGAGAAATCAAGTCCTGGAACCTGAGTGAAACCTTGGGCCCCCAAGCGAGCCTTGTATCGATCTATGGAACCATCTGCTTTGTATTTTGTTCTGAAAATCCACTTGGATCCGACAATATTTGCACCTGTAGGTCGTGGAACAAGTACCCAAGTGTTGTTAGATTTTAACGCCCGGAGCTCCTCTTCCATTGCCTTGACCTATTTAGAGTGTTTTGCTACTGATTTGTAATCACGGGGATCATGAGCTGCAAGTAAAACATGATGTAACGAACCTGAAAATAAAGACAAGTTAGCATAATATTTGGGCTTGAAAATGCCGTTTTTCGATCGAGTTCTCATAGGATGAGATGGAATCGGCTCAACGGGAGATCCCTGGGTAGATTGGTGAGTGGTGTTGGGTATGACAGGTGGAGTTGGGGCGGCTGTAGGTGGATTGGAGAGGTGTTGTGGTTGGGCCGATTGTGAGGAAGAGGTAGGATGGGTTTGTGGTGGTGATATGGGAAATGGAGTGGGGGCCGAGGATGGTGGGTGGGATGATGAGGTTTGAGCTCGAGTTTGGGCCGATGGGGTAGGTATGAATGAGTAGGGTTGTTGGGCCAAGGGATGAGGGTTAGTGAATTGGGCCGATGGGTGAGGGTTGGAGAATAATGGAGGAGTGGGAAAAGGTGGATCAGTAGGGCATAAGGAACAAGGAGAGGACTCATGAGAGGCTGTGGACTCAGAAGTAAGAGGTGAAATAACCAGTGGGGGATTTGGTAAAGGGACAGATGGAAGAATTTCATCAAAGTTTGAGAAAACCAAGGTGGCCTCATCAATTGGTTTGACATGATCCCTAAAAGGATAGGAATCCTCATCGAATTTAGCATGCCTTGTAACATAGACGCGATGAGTTTTAGGATCCAAGCATCGATAGCCTTTGTATTTAGCATCATAACCATTGAAAATACATTCAGTGTTGAGAGGTGATAAGGGAACACACGGCATCCAAAGACACGAAAGGTGGAATACGTGGGAGGGTGACTATATAATAGTTCAGATGGAGATTTGAACTCTAGCAACTAGGTAGGAAGGCGATTGACCATAAATGTGGCAGAAGCAAAAGCATCCAACCATAATGTGGCAGGAGCATGAGAGTTAAAAAGCATTGCCAAACCAGTTTCACGTTTACGCTCAGCACGACCATTTTGTTCAGGTGTATGGGGACAAGAAAGGCGATGATGAATGCCTTGTTCATGAAAAAATTTCTGAACTCGATGGTTGGTAAATTCAGTTCCACCATCACGTTGGAAAATTTTAATTTTTCGTGATAACTGATTTTAAACAAAAGGTGTGAAAACTAACAAAGCTTCATAAAATCATATTTCTGTTTTAGTGGGTAGAACCATGTAAAACGAGAATGAACATCCATAAAGATTGCATAAAAACAATAGCCATTTGATGATGTAACAGGTGCAGGGCCCCAAAGATCACAATGGATCAAATCAAAAGAATGCATAGAACGTTTATTATTTAAATCAAAAGGTAAACGATGCGACTTAGACGTTTGACAAGGAGAACATGTAGGATCATTTTCAGACCCGAATGAGTCGATCAGAAGAGTTTATCTCTAAACGAAAGGCGGAAACAGACGTGTAGAGTTCAATTCAGCTAGATTTACATAATAAATTGTTGTATCATTGATTTAGAAGACGTTTACAACCTGACAACACTTCGGCAGCACTTCGTTGTACAAACCGAAAAGTTCTAAAAGTTACAAATGATGACAGTTTGAAGCCTATATATAGAAGATGACCCTGACCGTTTGAAGATGTCATGGTATGCTTCAAACGGTCACGACATGCTTCAAATGGACAGCCTCTTCAAATGGTCATGCCTTCAAACGGTCATGCCTCAAATGATTACAAATTTGACTTTCAAATGGTTACATCTAAAATTTTGTTTTATCTTCACTTGATGATGCATATGATGATGTCACATATATGATGTCATCATCATATATGATGACATCACTCTTGTTCAGCAGTGCAACGAACCCGAGACTCGACATAAGATGAAGACGACAGATGTATGCACCAACAGACTCCCCCTCAGATGTTGACGAGTCTTAAGTGTCGAGTCTTCGCATCTTCAGTCTTTATCAGTCCTCTCGAACTCTTTGAAGTGTCTGACGTTGTAAGAATCCTCAAATCTTCTTTCTTCTCTTTTCATCACCAACAAACTCCCACGATCAATCTCTACTCGAATGTCTTCAGACTCCCCCTTTCGATATGCTGGGATCGCAGTCTGGCTTGTTGAAATCACATAGTCATCAGGTATCGGAACCTGGCACTCTATCTTCAGGTTCAAGATCGAAACCTGGCTACACCTGCACATTCTTAACCCAGAAATAAATTTCACAAATTTAACATTTAACAAATTTATAAACCCAGATTCTCTCTCAAATTAAACCAGAATGATTTATCAATGATAAATTCTGATGAACCATTTGCAAAAATTAATCAATTTTTCTTTTCAAAAACACATTCTCCCAAACCATTTGTTCATCATGTCTAGCACTTAGGATTTTGAAAATCAGCTCTCCAACATCAGTTGTCGAAAATCTTTTTGAATTTTCCAAAAAATTTTGCTAAAACACACTGAAAATCTTTTTGGATTTAGAGATATTAAGAAATGCAGTAAAGAAATATTTACAGACAATATTTTTGAGAGTTCGTGCAAGAGGATCATATCAGTTTCTGAAACATATCAACAACACCGTTAAGCTTAGTTACACATTAAGAATTAAACAATTCACTTAGATTGCCGATATACTGATCCACTTAAATTTTCACACAAATTTCAACTGATTCAGGATATGGTTTAGGTGTATTAAGGACTTAAACTCATTCATGTGTCCCACCTCTTGAATATACTCCCGTATCCAGATCCCAACATTCAGTCTTACAGGTGAGTATACCACAGATGATATCTGTAAGGGGTTAAATTGCGAGGGCCGTGAGAGCTCAGGTCGATACTTCCGTATACGCAGAGAGATGACGGCTTCGACTTTTGGTGGGTCCCCTTTAGAGGATCTTTTCTTCAACAGCAATGACTATCAATGTTATTGTTTCATCAATTTGCTGAGGGTTGCGCTATATTTCAAGCATGCGGAAAGTATTCTCCGGGGACTAGGTCAGAAATTCCTTTCAGCAGAAGTCCCGGGATAATACCCCAGATATCACTGAGCATAAAGAGCAAGTTTGAATTTAAGTTTATATCCCGAAAAAGCTTACTAAATGTGTAAAAACCTATCGGCATATCATCAGTGAGACTGTTTAACGCTTATTTAATCATTACATTTCTTTAGCATACTGTAACTGTCTACTAATGTACTATCATTTCCTCTTCTTTGACACCAAAACTCATTTTTTATTTTATCATGTTTTTGTCTTTTTCAAATTTTCAAATGTTTTTGGATTTTCAGAAAATTTTTACTCCCCCTAAAATGCAAACACATTTAAGGAAATTTGAAAACAAACTATACAATAAAATTGACAACCGATATCAAATCGCTTCAAATCGCCATCCACTTGGCATAAACAATCAGAACTCCCCCTTTCACAAAACTATTTTCTCATTATGATTTCAAAACACTTAAATTTGTTTTAACCAAAATGATTTTTCCGGAAAATAAGTTCTGTTAATTTTACCACTTTGTAGGTTAGGGGTTTGGTTCATCATATTGTCCATTCAATCTCTTGTATCAGGATTACATCAAGTTCAACCTAATGACCTTGAGTAATCACTTTGTCAGAATCAACCTCTTACCACTTGTAAGTATATCCAAAACATATAACCACATGTAGGAATAAAACATCTACACAAATCATTTTACCACTCAAGATGCCGATTCCTGCTTCACACTTACCAACCTGGAAGCTCCGGCAATTCACAACCTGTAAAATTTAACACTTTTAAAATCTTTCATAAAAACAAGTTTAACAAGAATGATGCCGATTCCTGATCCACGATTACACACTTGGGATCTCCGGCAAGTCAGGTTTTTCAATCAAAGAAAATATCCACCCAAGCCTGACCAGCCTTGGGTGTTTTCAATTCAGAATCAGTTGGAGTGTAAGTTGCTTTCTTTTTAGCATAAAACTCCTTTACCCCTTTTACTTTCCCTTCAACCATTTTTCCAAAAATCTTCTTAACTTTCCCATTAAACGCTTTCTCAATATCAAAGTTATCCTTCTCAGAATAACCCTGATTTGAGATTTCAGACTTTCCAGTTTTCTTTTTAAAATTTTCAGTCCTCAATGGTGGAAAGTTCTCATCATCCATTGAAGGAACTGAGTTTTCATCACTCTCATCAAACTGTGGCTCCTCTGATTTTGTGGAATCAGATTCATAGCCAGATTTTACATCAGATTTCTTAACAACCCATTTTTGGTTGTCAAGTTTAACACTTCGCCTGTAAAATCTCTTCGAACACTCACCAACTTCAAATGTTGAATTTTTGAAAACTTAAAATTTTTCAGTTGGTGGTTCAGTTTTATCAACAATAACTTCTTTCAGTTTTCCAGAAACTCCCTGTTTTGTTTTGGTCGATTTAGGACAATTCCATGCAATGTGTCCAACTTCGTTGCATCTAAAACAGGTTCTGGTTTCTGTTCTCTGAACTTCATTCTTCTTTTTCTCAGCAAGAAATTCTTAATTTGTTTGTCTCCAAAATGAGCTCTTCTGTTCTTCCTCTGCAGTTGTCCCTGAAACAAATTTAACTCTGGAATTAAAATCTTTAATATATTTTTCATTTTTATAGTTTTTAGGTGGAATAAAACCAAGTCCTTTCTTTTTGTAGCTACGATTGTGGTTTGGTTTCTTTTGAAAACCAGAACCAGAATTGTAACCCTTTTTCTTGTTTAGACGTTGTTGTACTCTTGAAGTGTACTTTTTAGGTTTTTCAGTAAGATTTAAATCTTTTATTTCAGAAATATTAATTTCTGTCATTTTGAAAACCTTTTTGATCATGTCAAAACGAACACTTCTTATTGGAAACTCTTTATTAAAATATAATTTGTCAGAATCATTCAAAGTATATACAACTTCAAATGTTTCATCATTCAAATTAGATTTTGACAACAAAAATTCTTTACTATAAACCCGTTTTCCCGACGATTTTGAACTCTTTTCGGACGAACTCGAACTCCCGACAGACTGACATGAACTTTCGGACTCTGACTTTGACTCTGACTCCTCATCCTTATCCAACACCTGATCGACCACTCGTTTTATCAGTTCGGACTCATGATCTGTGTCGGACGCTGTGAACGTGATGTCAATATTGTCCGGTAAAACATCGGTTATCTCAGATTCTAACTTAATATTGACCGCCTGTTTTAGTTCTTCTTCGTTAGGTTTTCTAGGCGAGTACCCTTCCCAAATCGGAGGCGGACACTTATTATAACAGACACCATGTTTCTTACCAGTATCCTTTTTCTTCTTTGGCTTTGTTTCTTCACCTTTAAACGCTTCAAATCCTTCAACTATTGGATAAATTCTATCAATTATGTAGTCACAACCTTTGTAACTTTGCAGCAATCTTCTGATTCTTTCATTCTCAGTTGCTTCACTATCCAACTCTTTCTTCCACTTTGCACATTCTTCTATGTACAAGTTGATCTCTTTCTGCTTTGTCATCATGGTAGCATTCAACATCTTCAAAGCTTTTTCTCTTTCAGAGTTAGTATTCTCCAGACTATTCACATGTCTGTTCAATACATCATATGACTTTTTCAAATTCTTTACATCAAACAACAATTGTTCTTTCAACTTTTCTAACTCACTAAACCTCTCATCTTTTTCTATACATTGTTTACAAGACTCTAAACATGTAAGACAGGGTTTTGTGATTTCAACAATCTTCTCGACTTCAATTATCTTTTCAACTTCCACAATCTTCTCAATCACTTTGACCTCTTTCATTTCCTTTGCAGCTTTCCTTTCTTTCAGTTTCTTCAATTTTTCTGCAAAATAAAATTCAAAAGTGTCAGAAGATAAATGAGTTTTTCCCAAATTTATCTGTTCCATCTCTTCATCACTATCACTTGTTTCTGATGAACTGTTTTCAGATGAAACAGATCTTTCATCTTCATTTGATAACACTTCCATCCATTCCTTCAATATTTCTGGCTTTTGAACAATATGTGCAATAAAAGCTTTAACATTAGAATCAGCTGGAATGTACTTGTCCCAGCTAAAACCATCAGCCACTTTCTCGTCATCTTGATCCATGATGCCATAGTAAGCCTTTTTGTTTGCATCTTCGATCATTCTCCCATGTGCCGTTTGTGGATCTTTTTGTTGATGTGGTAGATGAGTAATTTATTGATAAATGGATTTCCTATAATAATCATCTTTCCCAGATGACTCCTTTGCTCCTCTCGGCTCCTGATTCTTGCATTCTCTTTTAAAGTGGCCTTTCTCCCTGCAACGAAAACAGACAACTTTAGATTTATCAAATCCTAGATTAGAAAGGTTTGCATCCAAGAAATCATTTCTTCCTGTAACCAATCTAAATTTTTCTGCTCTCCTCAAAACACTAGCTAAGGCCCATTTAATATCCATCAGTTCCAGCTCCTCTGCATCGATTTGATCATAATCTTCCTTTGTGAGCATCGGATTACCAATTCTTCCGGCAATCAACTCTTCATAAGACTCTAATGCAGTTACCAATAATCCCATATGATTCTTTACAATCTCCTCAGAATAATTTTGTCCAGTTTGAAGATGTAAAGCCACATTGCACTGAATTAGATGACCATTTCCAGCAGATGAACTTTGAACACTTGGAGGATTCACCGTTGAGAACCCACTAGTGTTGACTGATCCTTTACTGCTTGGTGTAGATTGATTTCCAACACTAAATGCAGTTTGTATCTTTGGACTTGCTTCAGCAGTTTGAACATTTCCTTTATAATACAATTTAATATCTTGTTGATGAGTAGAACTGTTCATTCTAGCAATTTTCTGCTGCTCCAGATCCTGTGCCTCCAACTTCTCTATAAACTGTGCAATCGATAACCTTCTAAACTGTCCAGAATTTTTCAATATCATCAGATATGTACCCCATTCCTGTTGCGGTAACGCATCAGCAAGCTTTTCAACCCATTCTGCTGGAGTTTTTGTAATCTTCAACTGTGACATAGTGCGTACAAGATGACAGTATCTTTCAATAAGACTCTTTGTTGTTTCACCAGGCATGCACGTAAATAGTTCAAATTCCTTTTTCAACAAAGCTGCTTTACTTTGTAGCATTTCAGTACTTGCCTCAAATTTCTTTCCAAGAGCTTCCCAAATAGAATAAGCGTTTTCATCATGTTGAAGCAACACAAATATATCTTCTTTAACAGCTTGTTGTAACAAATTGATCATCATCTTTTCTCCTTTGTAACTCTCTCTTTCTTGCTCCGTGAATTCTGAAATGATTTTACCAACTCCTGCTGAATTCTTTGGCCTCTCATATTCAGTTTCGATGCTCTCCCAAGCTTTTAGATGATTCGCCTGAACCCAATTCTCAAACCGTTTCTTCCATCCGTGATAATCTTCAATTCCCATAAGTTTCGGGGGTTTTTGCATTGTCACCCGGAGTAGTCGGAGATGTTGCGAATGCGTTGTAAAAATCTTCACTCATGATTCAATATCGAAAAATTTCTCAAACTAGCTTTCAAACGAACTGGTTCACCTCGTGAAATACCTGATAACACACAAACAATCAGTTTAAAATCTTGTCGATTAACAGAATAAGACTGGTACTCGAACTGGTGAATATTCGGTGCGGACTGAAGGTTGACACACTGTGCGGACAGCTGTTTTGGTCAAAAATTACAGAAGCAATTTAGTGATCAAATTAGTTAAGTGAGGTAGTGTGCTAGAAATGAGTGTCGAAAATATGTTAATCAAGTTAATTGTAAAAACAGTTTCAGGATACGGCTCAGGATATAGAGCTGTATCTATGATCAAACTATGAGCAAAAAAGGTAAAGGGTGACACCAGATATACGAGGAAAGCCCTTGATCAATCTAGATCGCCGGCATAAAACCTCGGGAGCTGACAATCGCAGCTGCCTTGTTCTTCTATTACTTCAAATATCAGGATACAGTGCAGGATATGATGCGGATCAACTAGGTGTTACAACGTGATTTGATTACAAGTGTTGGTGTGTAGTGATTGCTAGAAGCTAGAGAGCAAAATGTGCGAAAGAGAGAGTGTGGAAAAAGTTGTGTCTGCCTATGATCCGATCGCTCCCATTTATAGTAACAAAAACTAACAAACTATCCTATTATTCCGGGATACTTTGGAATATTCCCTTTTGAACGTTATTGACCAGGTATTGCGGCTTCAACGTCTCTTTTCCAACTAATTTGAGCAAGTCTTCAGGGGAATTGGTCTTTATGAACGTTAAAAACCTTCAGCTACAAGCTACAAGCAAATCGTTAGTAACTGCCAGGATACTGCCTCAGGATATTACCAATATCCTGGTCTGGTATCCTGATCGATACTGCCTCAGGATGTTACCAATATCCTGGTCCGGTATCCTGATCATAAACAGCTAACATGAAATCAAGATATAGTGTCAGGATATGGGCTCAGAATTTCACCCATAACAATTGTCCCCAAAAATATAACTGTTGGATATCCTGATTCCAACAGATATATTTTTCAGTCATTCCAATATGTCCGGTAAGGATATCTGTTTTGAACATTCCTGCATATGTTTGGTTAATCAGCACATAATATGATAAGATTGACACTACTCCCTTTTATGTAGACTCTGCTAAGGTCCCTGTTGTCTTCGATCTTGAGGAACTTGACAGTTACCTCAAGTCTGTCCTGGTAAAAAAGGAACCATCTGTTGGCACCAGCTCTAAGCCCTTCGCTGTTGCTGCCGAAAGTTTCTGCTATGATGACCTTGGCTTCATGGAATCCATCGAGCCCATGAACTCCTTCCTTAATAAGGTAAATATCCAAATCCTGTATCCCGTACACATATACTGAACCTGTATCCTGGTTAGTTTGTCTTTAATGATACCTGTTTTTTACTTTGTAGGGTCCGAATCATCTGGTCGTCCTGTACTTAGAACAATTTATATTTCCTGCACTTAAGACAATACGATGGCCAAAGGTGGATGGGTCCTGAGCTTCAGGATGAAGCCTTTGGTCATCAATCAGTATGGTTTATTTTGAACAATATAACAGTTGAAGGCGAATGGGTTCTCGTGTTTTCAGGACGAAGCCTTCAACTGTTTATGTAAATATGCTTTAAAAACCTAATTGTGTTCTTGGTGGATGGGTCTCTTTTTGAGATACCAAGAATACAATTAATAATAAACTAACCTTTAAGCCTTACATGTTGTTATGTGTTATGCATTGCTTAGTCTGAATTCCAATGTTCTAAACTTAGTGCAATTATTACTTTTTATGAAAATATCTTGATCAGTATACTCGCAAATATCCTATTAAGACTTCCGTCAAATAGGGTTTTTATAACTTAAACAATTCAGATAAAGTTTTCAGAGAAAGAGGACAGTTCATTTTTATTTTACAAAGTTGGTTTTGAGAACACTTATTTGACTAGAACACAGTTTCAGTTTTTAATCCAAGCATCATGTCCCAAATATTCCAATCAAATATCCTGAAATATATTTTGAAAATACATTTTAAGAATATATCCCGAGAATATATCCTAATCAGGATGCTTAAGCTTTTGTCAAACATAGTTTCAAAAACTCAAGTGATTTAAATAACGTTTACAAAGGAAAGATCATACCAGGAATAGAGTGTAACCCTATTCTCAAACTTCAATCCTTTTGCAACTCTTCCTACGAAGATGTCCCCAGTCTGAGACACTTAGTGTACTAGGTCTGAGCTTGATCCTTCGAGCTTTACACAATTGCCTCAGTAGGAATGTCCCCTGTGCATAATGTATTCGAACACTTAGAAATTTTCTGGACATCAGCTGCAACCGTTTGAATAATTCTTATATTACAGGGGATAAACCCTAAAATATACTGGAGATAAATCCTTAATGTACTGGGGATAAACCCATAAGTATTCTGGGGAAAATCCCGAATTTTCGTGCGCTACAGGCGGGAGTGTATAAACTCCAAGACTTAGAAAGGTGAAAACCTTTAAACCTTAGAGAGTATGAAAATACCCTTTCGCGAGAGGGGGTGATCAATCCTCATATACCTTTAGGATCCAGGGTATAGCCAACAGTAACGAAATTGTCAGCCACTTTTACATGAACTGGTCCCGCCACCTTGAACTATCCCTGGATAACTTGCGCTCCAGGCGGGGTGTTTAAACCCAATTCGTGAGAAAGGTGAATACCTTTAAACCTGTGAAGGGATCAGGATCCCTTAAACGTGAGAGAGGGGGCCAATCCTCTAATCTTTCGAAGTATCCTGAGTGTGTATCCTGGAGCTATATCCCGAAGCATATACTGCAAAACAACAGTAAACTAAGGTGGGTGTTAGCCTGGCTAACACCCCTCCGATGCTTAAGTTAGTAATGGGTTCAAAACAATAAATAATATCAAAATTTAATAAAAGAGACAGAATCCATACCATCCTGAGTTAGAATTTAAATTCCATACTCACTTAAAATAGAGTTTTAGATGTATAGCATTCCAGGATCTCGGTAGCATATCCCACTCCATATTCTTGAGCCGGTATGCTCCTTTTCCTGATTCTGATTCAACCTCATAGGGTCCTTCCCATTTTGGAGCCAACTTTCCATCAGCAGGATTAGTAGTATTCTGAAAAGCCTTTCTCAATACCCAATCTCCAACTTGAAATCTTCTAGTCCTTATATTCTTGTTATATGCTTTAGATATCCTCTGTTGATATGCTGCCATCCTTAGCCTTGCAGCGTCTCTTGTCTCATCAATAGTATCCAGTTCCTGGCATAGGACTTCAGGATTCTTCTCAGGATCCCTGAGGTTGGATCTCGCTGTAGGTATCACCATTTCTGTCGGAATCACCGCTTCTGCTCCAAACACCAAGGAAAACGGGGTTTGGCCAGTTGCATTCTTCACCGTTGTCCTATCAGCCCACAAAACAAAGGGTAATTCTTCTGCCCATCTTCCTTTCTTAGCCCCTAGTCTCTTTTTTAAGTTGTTGACAATTATCTTGTTCGAGGATTCTGCTTGTCCATTTGCTTGAGGATGCACCGAAGTAGACGTAATCATTTTGATTCCCCAACTCTTGCAAAAGTCAGTAGTCCTCTTACTTATAAACTGAGAACCATTGTCACAGATTATTTCGGCTGGTACTCCGAATCTGGTTAGGATATTTTTCTTTATGAAGGATACCACTTCTTGATCCCTGACTTGGACAAATGCCTCGGCTTCAACCCATTTGGAGAAATAATCTGTCATTACCAACATAAAAACCTTCCCTCCTTGAGCCTTTGGAAGCTTTCCCACTATATCCATACCCCACTTCATAAATGGCCAAGGGGAAACAATAGGATATAATGGTTCAGCAGGCTGATGCAGTATGTTACTATGTCTTTGACATGCATCACATCTTCGAACATATTCTGTGGCATCTTTCCTCATTGTCGGCCAATAATATCTTGTCCTTAATACTTTTGAGAATAATGACCTGCCCCCAGTATGGTTACCACAATCCCCTTCATGTATATCCTGAAGTACTTCCTTGGTTTCAGGATCCTCCAAGCACCTCAGATATGGTCCTGCAAGAGATTTCTTATACAAAACATCATTTATAATAGTGAATCGTGATACCTTCATCCTAAAGGCTTTAGGATTCTCATTCTTTGGGATGTATCCTTGCTTTAGATATCTCATGATTGGAGCTATCCAGGACTTAGGATCCTCCTCAAGATAGCCATCATCAGGATCCTGAATACTTATTACTTCCTTATACTGAGGATTCGTCGCAGGATATAGGATATGTAATATTGGTATCCGGGTTCCTTCCGGTATCCTGACCGATGATCCTAGATTTGCCAAGGCATCAGCTTCAGCATTGTCTTCTCTTGGTACCTGTTCAAGTGTAAAAGTATCGAAATATCCTGCTAATTTTTTAAGAATTTCGAGATACCCGATTAACTTCTCTCCTTTAACTGCATAACTTCCATTGAAATGATTAGTGATTAACAAGGAGTCAACATACACTTGCAAATTTTTGATATTCATATTCTTAGCCAACTCTAATCCTGCAATTAAAGCTTCATATTCTGCCTCATTATTAGTAGCAGGAAATTCACACCTAATAGCCTGGGGTAATATGTCCCCCTGTGGCGATTTTAGTATTATACCTAAACCTACACCTCTTACATTGGATGCACCATCAGTATATAATGTCCAGCATTCTAAGTTTTCTCTTAGCTGCTGTACTTCTAAATCTACTTCATTTTGAATGTCACTACTGAAATCAGCCACAAAGTCAGCTAAAGCCTGAGACTTTATGGCATTTCTAGGCTCATATACTAAGTCATAAGCACTCAATTTTACTGACCACTTGGCCATCCTACCTGACATCTCTGGTTTCCTAAGCACGTTTTTAACAGGATAATTGGTTTTAACATGAATCCTATGTGTCTCAAAATAATGTCTAAGTTTTGTTGATGCCATAACTAGTGCTAATATCAATTTTTCTAAATGAGAATATCTAGTTTCAGCATCTAGTAAACTTTTACTAACATAATAGACAGGATATTGCTGACCTTCATGGTCCTTTATAAGGACGGCACTTACAGCATTCCCTGATACAGCGAGGTATAAGGATAGTGGTTCACCATTTTCAGGCTTCATCAATAGAGGTGCAGTTGAGAGATATCGCTTCAAATCCTGCAAGGCTGCTTCATGCTTTGCTCCCCATTCGAACTTCTTATTTTTCTTGAGGATATCATAAAATTCCTTGCATTTTTCCGAGGATCTTGAAATAAATCTGTTCAACGCTGCTACTCGGCCTGTTAGCCGTTGAACATCCTTCATATTTGAAGGTGATTTGATATCCAGGATAGCTTTAATCTGCTCCGGGCTTACCTCTATCCCCCTTTTCGTCACCATATATCCTAGAAACTTTCCTGCTCCCACTCCGAAATGGCACTTAGCAGGATTCAGCTTCATGTTATACTGATCCAGGATATCAAATGCTCCCTTGATATCCTGGAGGTGATCCTCAGCCTTTTTAGATTTCACCACCATATCGTCAATATATACCTCCATGGTGTCCCCCAGCTTATCTTTGAACATCATGTTCACCAATCTCTGGTATGTTGCACCTGCATTTTTCAAACCGAAAGGCATAGCAGTATAGCAATAAATACCTGTTGGTGTCATGAAAGCAATATCCTCCTGGTCCGAAGGCTCCATTTGAATCTGCTGAACCCCTAAGGATGCGTCCATGAACGTAAACATCTCATGCCCAGCAGTAGCATCCACCATTGCATCGATATGAGGAAGGGGAAATGGGTCTTTAGGACAAGCCTTATTCAAGTCTGTGTAATCTACACAGACTCTCCATTTCCCATTTTTCTTCTGCACTACGACCACATTTGCCAACCATCTTGGAAACTTGACTTCTCTGATCATTTTGGACTTTAACAATCTTTCAACTTCCTCTTGGATGATTATATTTCGCTCAGGAGCAAACTTCCTTCTTTTTTGCTGAACAGGCTTGAACGACCTGTCAATTCCAAGCTTGTGAGTAATAATGTCTTTGGATATACCTGTCATATCCTCATGCTTCCATGCAAACGTTGACATCCTGCACTTCAAAAAGTCAGTTAATTGTTCTTCAATATCCCGAGGGATATTGATTCCGACGAGCATCGAGATATCAGGATTATCCTGATCCAGGATAACTTTCTTCACATCCTGCTCCGAAGCCTCCACGATATCCCGGGCCCGCATCTTTAATTGCTATGCTGGATTAGGCTTAGTTGAGGATTTCATTGAGGATGAGTAGCATTCCTTCGCCTCCTGCTGGTCACTATCAACTTTGACGACCCCCCAAGGGGTAGGATCTTGATGCACTGGTGATAAGTCGATGGTACAGCCTTCATATCATGGATCCACGGCCTGCCCAGTATTATATTATAGCAGGATAGGGAGTCCATCACACAGAAACGTTGTATCGAGTTGACCCCTTCAACATATACCGGTAACTTTATTTCTCCCACTGTGTTCCTAGCTTCTCCACTGAAACCAACGAGCACAGTGGATTTCGAAGTAATGTCCATCGGAGATACGTTCATCCTCTTCAATGTTTCCAGCTGAATTATATTGACAGAGCTACCATTGTCCACCAATATCCTGCGTACAAAATGGTTAGCAACATATAATGTTATTACAAGAGCATCATGGTGAGGATCCTGGACAGTATCCCTGTCATCACTATCGAAAGTGATCACTTTATCAGTTGTAAGGGTAGTCATTCTAGCTGGTTTATCTCCCCTTTCAGTCTTAGCTTCCTTTGCATGTCTCTTGGCCGCCAAATACGAAGTCCCACAAATGTCGGATCCTCCTGAAATAAAGTTAATTATTTTGGCGTCTGCTGGGGGTGATGCTGCTCGTTCAGGATCCTTCTCAGGATCCTGACCTTTATTCTTCTTTCTTCCCAGCAAATCCTTCAGATACCCTTTGCTTAACAGGTAACTTATTTCTTTCCTTAGAGCAATACAATCCTCGGGCACATGTCCGAAGTCTTCATGGAAGGCACACCATTTGGATTTATCCTTCCAATCAGCTTTCTGCTGGTTCTTTCGAGGCCACCTAGCTTTGTCTCCTAAACCCTGCATAGCATACATTAACTCAGGTATATTAACAGAAAAGCAGTATTCAGATAATTCAGGATATTCTTCAGGATCCTCGTCTTCAACAGCATTCACTTTCTTGTTATCATTTCTACCATATGGCTTGGAGCGATATGGTTTATACGAGGATTCCGATTTCCTGTTGGTTGATTCATAGGTTGAGGTAGAATTCATTCTCTCTTGCATCTTTTTGTCATCTTCCAAGCGAATATATCTCAAGGCCCTGTTACGAGCTTCATCGAGATTCCTGCAGGGATTCATTACAAGATCCTGATAAAACTGAGAATCCTTTTGTAACCCCATCTTAAAAGCTTGCACAGCTGTTGCAACATCAAGATGTGGGATATCCAAGGATTCTCGACTGAACTTGTTCACATAATCCCTCAAGGATTCCTGAGATCCTTGAGTTATCCTGTAAAGGTCACTGGTTAGTTTCTCAAAACTCCGACTACAAGAAAATTGACTGTTAAATAAATTAACCAAATTAGCAAACGAAGTAATTGAGTGAGGAGGGACGTTTAACAGCCACTTTAAGGCTGATCCTGTCAAGGTAGAACCGAATCCCTTGCATAAACATGCTTCCTTGAGATCTGGAGGGATAGGATTGATTTCCATCTGTTCCCTATACTGGGCAATATGCTCTTCAGGATCCGTAGTCCCGTCATACAGTTTCATGTTGTGAGTCTGAAATCTTTTTGGGATTTCAGCATCACAGATGGGATACGCAAAGCGGGATATCCTGTGGCTGTCTTGGGATACTTCCGGAATTGGCTGGACCACTCCAGGTACACTGGATATCATGTCCTTCAATTTCTGGAGCTCCCTGGTAAATGTTGACGTCATACCTGCATCCTGCAAAGAGCCATTGTCGTTAGTAGCAAGAATGTTATTATTTGACACATTACCGGTCTGAGGATTTTGGCCATATCCTGAAGCATATCCTGAACTCCTCACAGTCGACATCCTGACCGAGGAGGGTATCTCAGGGGTACGATTCTGAGAATGGCTTGGGACGATATTCCCCCTGTTGTCCTCAGGGTAAACTGCGGAACTGAAATTCAAAGCCCTGGGCTGTATGGGAGTGACAGTTTCTTCAGCAGGTCTACTCGAGCTAGCTTTTAAGAGTTGTATTTCTCTTAATAGCATTTGGTTAGTTTCCTGTTGCTGCCTCATTTGTTCCTGCACACTTCCAAATAAAGTTAGAATTTCATCATTAGAGGCTAAAACGGGAGCAGATCCCTGAACACTCCGAGTAGGGATAACATCTTGAGGTTGTGAAGAAAATGGCATCCTTGGAGGAGGTGGTGGAAGCACCGAACCGGTAGTAGCAGAGGTTGCAGCGGACATAGTGGAGGAGCTCATGTTTGATCTAGAGGCCATTGTAAACAATGTGGCAAAAAGTTTTGAAAATAGAAAACCGATTAACGATTTCACAAAGATTTTTAGTAAAAGTAGCACCACTTGCCCCACGGTGGGCGCCAAATTGTTTTGGTCAAAAATTACAGAAGCAATTTAGTGATCAAATTAGTTAAGTGAGGTAGTGTGCTAGAAATGAGTGTCGAAAATATGTTAATCAAGTTAATTGTAAAAACAGTTTCAGGATACGGCTCAGGATATAGAGCTGTATCTATGATCAAACTATGAGCAAAAAAGGTAAAGGGTGACACCACATATACGAGGAAAGCCCTTGATCAATCTAGATCGCCGGCATAAAACCTCGGGAGCTGACAATCGCAGCTGCCTTGTTCTTCTATTACTTCAAATATCAGGATACAGTGCAGGATATGATGCGGATCAACTAGGTGTTACAACGTGATTTGATTACAAGTGTTGGTGTGTAGTGATTGCTAGAAGCTAGAGAGCAAAATGTGCGAAAGAGAGAGTGTGGAAAAAGTTGTGTCTGCCTATGATCCGATCGCTCCCATTTATAGTAACAAAAACTAACAAACTATCCTATTATTCCGGGATACTTTGGAATATTCCCTTTTGAACGTTATTGACCAGGTATTGCGGCTTCAACGTCTCTTTTCCAACTAATTGACCAGGTATTGCGGCTTCAACGTTATTGACCAGGATACTTTGGAATATTCCCTTTTGAACGAGTCTTCAGGGGAATTGGTCTTTATGAACGTTAAAAACCTTCAGCTACAAGCTACAAGCAAATCGTTAGTAACTGCCAGGATACTGCCTCAGGATATTACCAATATCCTGGTCTGGTATCCTGATCGATACTGCCTCAGGATGTTACCAATATCCTGGTCCGGTATCCTGATCATAAACAGCTAACATGAAATCAAGATATAGTGTCAGGATATGGGCTCAGAATTACACCCATAACAACAGCTATGACCTGATATGATTTCAAACTGAGCAATATGATTTGCTTTAACTTTTGACACAGATCCACTTAGCCGACAAACATCAAAAATCACATGCACATCAAATGGTTCTGATCACCTCTTGCAACCGGCACAAGATATGATGCACTTTCCAGAAACAACCTCGTTACATGAAACAAATCACATGGGTCGATGACAACTTGGGCTGACAACAATGATATAAACCAAAAACTGATTGGGCCGATACAATATTTAACACATGGGCCGGAACACTCAATTGATAGTGCTGAATATTTTGGATTTAATATTGATCAAACCGAGATACTCACATGCAACATCACATGCAGTCTGTTGCAATTTGACCACAATAACCACTAAGCCAACAACCTTTTTAAAGACCTAACAACTCGTGATGATTCACATGGACTTCGGTATTCACATTTACCAACAATGATTTAGAAATTATACAAAGTAGTCAACAAACTGTGTGAACTAAATTCTTGTAACTTGAACTTTTTGAAATATTTCACGTGACCTGACAACAACTTTAGCTGCAAACACTTATCAACTCAAAAAATTTTATATGCACATAAGCCGAGATATAAAATGTCTCTAATTGGACCGTATTCTTTTTATCTCATGCAATTCTTGAATGAAACCAACTGACACACTGAATCTCAGTAACAACACATACAAACCGACAATCTTGTTTAACGTTACACATAACACGATGCACAATCACTCGGTTCACACTACTCAATGTAAAATCACGTGAAGACTGAAACACTTTCAAACGGGAACCATGTTTCAAACTGTCATGATGGCAACTTTCAAACGGTCAGGTTAGTTTCAAACGGTCATGTCCAGTTTCAAACGGTAATGTGCAAATTTCAAACGGTCATGGTCAATTTCAAACGGCCAGGTGCAGTTTCAAACTTTCAGGTGGCAGTTTCAAATGGTCATGTCAATTTCAAACGGACACGGTGGCAGTTTCAAACTTTCAGGTGCAATCTCAAACGGACATGTGCAGATCTCGTTCAAACGGACACCAGTTTTCAAGCCATTTTTACCACTTTTACTACGAATTTTAAGCTGAAATTCTCAAGGATTTGTTAAAACACAATTACGCACACATTGTGAAAGTTTTAGCAGATTTTATCCGTGAAAACTTGTTCAGTTTTGAAAAGAAGGTGTAGAAGATAGAAAAAACAACTGAATTGGTATGAACTCTTCCTCCTGAGCTCTGATACCACTTGTAGGATCGTTTTCAGACCCGAATGAGTCGATCAGAAGAGTTTATCTCTAAACGAAAGGCGGAAACAGACGTGTAGAGTTCAATTCAGCTAGATTTACATAATAAACTGTTGTATCATTGATTTAGAAGACGTTTACAACCTGACAACACTTCGGCAGCACTTCGTTGTACAAACCGGAAAGTTCTAAAAGTTACAAATGATGACAGTTTGAAGCCTATATATAGAAGATGACCCTGACCGTTTGAAGGTGTCATGGTATGCTTCAAACGGTCACGACATGCTTCAAATGGACAGCCTCTTCAAATGGTCATGCCTTCAAACGGTCATGCCTCAAATGATTACAAATTTGACTTTCAAACGGTTACATCTAAAATTTTGTTTTATCTTCACTTGATGATGCATATGATGATGTCACATATATGATGTCATCATCATATATGATGACATCACTCTTGTTCAGCAGTGCAACGAACCCGAGACTCGACATAAGACGAACACGACAGATGTATGCACCAACAGAACAAATACTAGGTTTAGGTAACAAAGACGTAACAAACAAGGAACCAAGTTTATGCAATCTAGAAATAATATCAAAGGAACATGTCCAAGTCGACCATGCCATCGTTCAAAGGAAGCCTTGAGATGAGGAGTAGAATAAGAGGCCACGAAAGCATGATTCCCTTCACGAAGAACGTAAAGGCCATTCTCACACGTCCCTTTTGCCAGGATTTCATTGGTCTTTCGATCCTGAATGTGAAAGAAATTATTACAAAAAAGGACATCAACAGGGGAATCATGTGTAAGTTTACTGATAGAAAGAGGACGTTTTGTAAGGTGAGGAACCACAAGGACATTTTTAAAGGGAGAGTGGGAGCAAGAGATGTTGTTCCAATGTTAGTGACAGGTAAAGTGTGACTGTTTTCAAAACGAATAAAGTCGTTTCCAGAAGAGTCAAAAGTGGTTTCAAGATCATGTTTTGAAAGAGTCATATGGGCCGATGCACCTGTATCACCGGTCCAGTCTGGGTAGTCATCAGTGACATGACACTGAGCATGGAAAGCTTGTGTCACACCCTGACTTTTGCGGAAGCGTGGTTATTTGGTGTGACTTCTTAATACCATAGCAAACAATCATAACAATGCTATATGATAAAAACACGAGATGTTTATCCATTAATAAAGTTTAGAAACTACCACAATACCATTATTTGAAAACATCAATACCAAATTAAGTTACAACCCATGACGTGTTTAAACGAGCTCATAAAGACTCCATAAACGACTTTAAATAAAACCTGAGTTTAGAGATGTGTATCCTGTCCAGGATTAGGATACACCCCCTAAGCTCGACAACCATGGATAACATCTTTTATTCAAACGCAGCTTGACGACACATGCATACCCTTCCAGATCCACTAGTTTCCTGAAATACATGTAGTTTAAAAATATCAACAAAAATTGAGCGAGTTCATGTGTTCGTGAGTATGTATAAAACCTTTAAAGTATGTCTTGTATGTATGTCCCTGGTATGTAGCAATAAGGAAAAAGAGATCACCAATGGGTTGCAAAGCCAATGGTATGTGTGAAAAGGTGCAGGAAAACTAAAACCTAGCAAATTTGTACCGGGCTTCCGGCTGGAAGACATAGTCACCACTATGGGCCACCCGGCCTCATGGGTGTGGGCTCGCTACACCCAAATAGATCTATCACTCATGTCCCTCGGTCCTACGACGAGGATTAATTGCCTTAAGTGTTGTACCCACCCTTCACGTGATCTAGTAGTAAACCCTCCTTAGGCTAACCATACCATGTATATAAATGTCTGTAATAATTATAACATGTATTCCACCCCCGAAGTATAAAACTGAAAACAGTTAAAAGAAAAGGGGGACATGAACTCACAGTATTGCGTCCTTAGCTCGTAACCCAAACTCTGTTAGCAAACACGACTACCTACAGTGTACTAACATCTATTAGACGAACGGGTCATGCCTTTGCTTAGTATTAATGTTTTGAGTTACGTTTCTTATATTATTCCGAGTTATAATTATTTGTCAAAATAATTAATATTTCAACTTAAATTATATTTGGTTTTGGGATAATTGTTTAAACAATATTTCTGTATTAATACTTCTCAAGTATTTAACTTCGTATTTTCCTTCCCAATGATGGGGTATTTTATACATGTATCTTCGTATTATTGTAATTGTAATTTCCGAAATAATATATTCCCAAGTCTCACTTTAGAAAATATATTTATAAACTCATTTTGTCCCAAAATAATGTATTGTCCCGAAAATATATATTTTTCCCAAAAATCATATATCTTCAAAATGTATTATGAAAATATATTTTTATTTCCCAAAAATAATATATTTTCACCTTGTCCAAAAATATGATGCAACTTTGTAATATTTACAAAAGTCATATTTTTATTTCTTGTATCAAAAATAGTATTTACCATATATATATAAGTAACGGTATCGTTTTGGATAGTAAATTTTACGGTACCTTGTTAAGTTATATAATATAACCATTTCACCGAGTATACAAATAATCACACAAGTGTCTTAAATATAAAATATATATTCTAAATATATATTTATCCATTTTTATTTACAAAAACCAACCTCCAATATTTGTATTTTCGATACAAAAATTATGGCAAAGTTTATATCGAACACTTATGATCAAAATATACTTGTAAATATTTGTTAGAAAATATTTTTCTAAGTGTTTATGTTTTTGGAAAATTTTGCCATAGTTTCCCCTAAAATGGAGGTGTCCATGCTATTAAAGCATATCATTTTCTTTTCAAAAATCAACCCAACAATCAATAATCAAACTACACTTCCCAAGTGCAAAATTATACAATATATATAACAACATGAACATGAACTTTCACAAAAGCTCGTAGTAACTTGGTAACATGTTTAGTAGACTTAGTTACCCCTTAAAGTGTGTTTATTTCTTAATAAACTTCCTTCTTGAAAATTTTAGATGTTTACAACTTGTAAACATATTCTACAAAAAATATTCTTTTGAATTCTTCTTGTAAATAAAGTGTTCTTACACTTATTTTATCACCAAAAATAATGTACATTTATGTAAGAATCAAGTTCTTACTAAAATCATATTTTGAACTTGATTTTCTTGGAAAATTATTCATAAATCTTAGATTTACAAAATTACTAGCTCACTTTATTTACTATTTTTCAAGAAATAATTTTATTTTCAAGTTCATGTTCATAAGTGAGGATGATCTTCTTGGGTTAACACATAATCATTCTCTAACTTGCTAAATCATGTTTTTAATCACAATCTAGCAAGCTCCTTATGATGATCAACATCATTATTTCAAGTAAATAACAATCAAGTGCCATGCATGTATTTAACAACATTAATCCAACAAGATTTCATCAGTTTTAAGCTTCATGTTCATGATTCTTGTTTAAGTCTTTTAGCGTTCTTGTGATTCATAACAATGTACATCTTTTTAACAAACAAAATAAGAAATAAAAACTAGTAGCAAGAAGCTTACAACTAGCTCAAAGGCTAGGGAAGATCGCTAGTAAAAGATGATGAAAAATGGTGGATGAAAGCTAAGGATGAAGGTTCTTCAAGTTCTTCAAGCTTCAAGCTCCATGTAACACCTTCTAGTACTTGGAATGATCTTAAAAATGGGTGTATGGTGGTTGCAAGGTGGTGGTGGTGGCGGCACAAACAAGGGCCGAGAGGGAGAGAGAGAGGTTGAGGGAGTGGAGTGAGTTTGAGTGTTGAAGTGAGAAGTATGATCTTGCAATCTCATGAGCCATACTTATAAGATTTTCTAATCAATATTATGACAATACAATCAAGTAAGATCACAATAAAATATGAGACAATATCTAGTGGGATTTGGTGGTGGGGTCGTCCCCCTTTGGGCCGTAAATTTCATATGGGGGGGGGGGTTATTTGTAAATTTTGATGGTAAGTAGGTAAATAGTTAGGAGGTTAAGTGTAATATCTAGTGTTATATGTATATGACATATTTTATAGTGTGTTGGGGTATTCGGGGATCATAACTAGTTCAAAAATAATAAAACAATGTATCTGGCAAAATTTTGGTGTTCCGGGTAATGTCCGGTTGTCCGGTTAGATACCGGTTCGTTAAAGTGCTAAGTTGTACCGTATAGTGTCTTTTATGTAACTTTTTGTGACACTATTAATTCCCAACACTTAGGAAAACATTCAGGACCATTTAGTAAATTTTCTGCAATATACTAGTATGTTAAAAAGCTGAATTTTGCTGAAAAATACAGAATTCTGCACTTAAAGTGAGTTTTAGGCACTTTCCGGCACTCAAACTATCACCTAGTGATGCGGTTTTATGGTCCTCACTTCCCCACGCACCATACTAGTGTAGTACCTCGTCCCTGGCCCATACTGGGTCTCAAAACACTATCTGTCTATTTACTGAACCCCGTCAGCATTTTCCCGTTCTAGCCGTTAATTGTACTAAATGTGATTTGTGCATCAGGTATGTCAATAAAGTCTGTACGTGATAATTATGTGACATTATGTAATATGTGATGCACATGTAAGTATGACGCAGTAATCAGAAAGCAATTAGGTAATTCAGCACAGTCATTAAGCACTTAGTTAATATTAATTAATTGTACGGATACCTGGTTTAACGAGGGTTGTCACATTCTCCCCCCGTTAAAAAAATTTCGTCCCGAAATTTAAGTTTTGCTTCTAGTTGCAGGGGTCTCAGGGAACAAATGTGGGTATTTTTCCTTCATACGATCCTCACGCTCCCAAGTGAATTCTGGGCCGTGTCGTGCGTTCCAACGAACCTTGACGAGTTTGACACTACTCCGTCGCGTCTTGTTAACCTTACAATCAGTAACCTCAACAGGTTCTTCAATAAAGTGGAATGTGTCGTCAATATGGACTTCGTCGGCAGGTATGACAACTGTTTCTTGAGTTGGACTCTTTTTCAAGTTAGATACATGAAATGTATCATGAACGCCATTCAGTTCTGCGGGTAGATCCAACTTGTAAGCTACAAGACCAATCCTTTCCAGGATTTTAAATGGTCCAATGTATCTCGGGTTCAGCTTCCCACGCTTCCCGAAGCGTGCTACACCCTTCCAGGGTGAAACCTTTAACAAAACCATATCTCCTACCTCAAATTCCAGAGGTTTCCTTCTTTGGTCCGCGTAACTCTTTTGTCGATCACGAGCCGCCTTTATGCGCTCTCGGATCTGTGTAATCTTATTAGTAGTCTCTTGAACCAATTCCGGACCCACAAGCTACCTATCCCCCGCGTCTGCTGATGTATTGCAAAATACATCCTTTATTCGTGTACAGTTTGTATAGTTTTCGTTACATTTAGTTTACTTTTCGTTAGAATGTGCATGCTATTGATCAAAATCGCGTTTTGCAGGTCTTGGTGTTTAAATTTGCGGGAAACCGAGTAAAACGAGTTAAAATATCGAAAAGTCAAGCCTTAGAGCATTTTGGAAAGGTCGAGGAGTTGAAATAGAGTTAAAGAGCTGAAAAATCACTCTCTGGCACCCCACCACCCACTAAGCAAGTCTGTGGCACCCGGCGAGAGACTGAAGGTAGTACATGAGAAAAAAAACAAGGTGGCACCCCGCCACCCATTCCTTCAGTGGGTGGCGCCCCGCCAGAAGCTTGTAGCTGGCAATTATTACAAATTTAATAAGGGTTTGTTATGGAAAGTCATATATAATCATCTTAAACTAGGAAAAAAACCCTAGTATCGAACTAGAGGCATCTTGGGCGAATTATTGAGCATTCTTGGAGCAATTTTGGAGTTCTCGAAGCATAGGAATCATCGGTACGAGTTCGGGGAAGGAGACTTGAAGATCTAATTGGGTTTTCTAGTTCTTTATTCTTGACTTTTCTTACGAAACTTGTTATGATGAATTCGTGTTTAGACATCTTTGAATTATTTTCACGTTTTAACATGCTTGGCTAAATTTATAAACCACCTAGACTTGATGAATGGATTAATATGAAGATTTTACCGTTTTTGTTAATTGCGTGATTATTATGGATTGATTGTGTTTAGTAAAGAGTTTGTTTTATTGATTTGATGCATATGCGTACTTTAATCTGGTTTATTATTATCATTTGCTTCATATGATTCTTAGTGACGGTCTATATCACAACATAGTGTCATATTAGGGTCTAGGATTTCGGTGAGTGTCTATATCACATAAGAAAACCTTAACTCTTTAGGGTGAAATTGCGCAATAACCACTAGAAGTAATTGTTAGTAATTTGCTATGTTTTAGTGTTCTGCTAGTCCTAATACCTAGAAAGTGTGGGGCTATTGGTAGGTCTTACCCGGCGAATTGCTTTAGATAGTCCTTGGAAAAGGTCGTGTCTTGGTTGACCTATCGGTTTTATTAGTCTATCAAGTCAAGTTAATTAATTCAAACTACCCTAGATCTATGATTGGAAAAGAGTAGGTCAACATTAGGGTACTTACGCAATAATTAGACAACTGGAAAGGCGTCTAATAACCGGTAGGATTAACGGCCTAGGTAGTTCCACAGGTTTCTCCTTGAGAAGGGTCGAGGGGCATAGTTGAGAATTTGCTTGTTAAGGTTGACAAGTTCGTTTTTCCGGCCGATTTCGTCATTCTTGACATGGAAGCCGATGAAAACGTACCGTTAATTTTAGGACGCCCGTTCTTGAACACCGCTAAAGCTATCATAGATGTCTTTTTAGGCACCATCACACTTAGAGCGGGTGAGGAATCGGTAGTTTTTAAGGTTATGAATTCGAGAGGGTCAAGTGATAAAGTGGAGGCGGTATCGTTAGTGGGGGAGTGTGAGAAGGATGAGAGAGATGAGGAGAATGTGGTGAGTGGTCCGAGTCTAGAAAAAGTAATAGGACTCAAGTGTGGGGACCTACCTGATAGGAGAGTAGAGGAATTAGAAGCGAGAATGGTGCGTTTAGAATCTAAGCTAGAGATACTAAGCAAAGCTCAGTTTGGGGATAGATTTCGATATGACGAGTCTAGATTCAAACCGCCAGATGAGGAGTTGAGAGGTTATGAGAGAGATAAGGGTGTTTGGGTTGATTCGGGCAATAAGCATAATGGTGCTACAGCCCTTGAGTGTGTGTTTGGAGGTGAGCTACATCTCTATGATCCCCCATAAGTATGTGAGAAGTTGTTACTCATTTGTAGAGTCTGTACCGTTTGTATCTTCATTTATTTTTCGTAATTTTTATTAGCTAACGGTCGTTTTTGTTAAGTTTTTCGGTTCTTTGTTTGTGTCTTGAGTCGTTTGCAGGAATGCATCACCGAGGATTTGCAGGAAGTTGCGAGAGGAATAAGGTTCCAGGTAAGTTTTACACTTAGAAAAAAATTTCTCATATTGAACTTTGATGGGTTTGGGAAAAAACATAAAAAAATTTCTAAGGTAGCAAGAATTTTAGACACTATCTGCAGATGTGCCCACTGGCGGGCCGCCACCAACTCCACAGTTTTGTCGCCCGGGTCAGAACGTAACAAGGGTTACGTATTTGTTTTTTTAAGCCCTGGCGGGCCGCCACCCTTTTTTAGAAACCTCTCGATGCCGCCAGCACGAATGGGATGTTTTCGGAGTACTTTCATTCGGTGGCGGGCCGCCACCCACCTCAGACTTTTCTGGTGGGCCGCCAGAACGTGTAACTGCAGCCAAAACACATTAAAGCCCAAAATATCCCACTGCCGACCTAACTTTCTTGTTCACATCGCCGGCCACCCCTTACCTCACCATTTACACCGCCAAACGACCATGATTATCCCAAAATTCATCATCATTACCTCTATAATCTAAACCTACATCGATTTCCCCACCCGACAACCATTATTCATCAACCTCTATTCTCTTTTAACCTAACCTTCTCCCTCTATACCCACTGATACCCACCGAAAACCTCCATTAACACCTCACCATTTCACAAATGACCATCACACACCCGATTCTCATCACGAGGCCGCCATATTTCACTGTTAAATCGGGACTTCACTTGGGGATTCAAGCTCAACCGAAAATACTTCTAACTTTTCTTGTTTCTCTCAAGTCCAAGGTATGCTTCTTGTAAATTTTTGTATTATGAGTCAACTTATTTCAGTTTTTTTTTGCTTAGTTTAGTTTTAGTCTAGGGTTAAGTTTTGGGTGAATGTGGTGTCTTGCTAAGATTAGAGGATGTTTGAGGTTGCGGTTGGGTTCAGTTTGGGTGTTTAAGCAGAATATAAGTTGCGGATGGTTCGGTTTGGGGGTTGATTGCAATGTTCATCATATTTTGGGTTAGGGTGTGCTGACATTGAGTGTGGGGATTCGGTTTGGTGAATTTTTGACATAAAAATCAGATTTATTCACTGTTTTGACCCGTTTCGCTAATGCAATATACAAGTTTTTCAACTTTACATCGGTTAGCAATTAATGTTGGTTTGGATTATGGTTTTGTTTCGGGATGTTGATGATTGTCGGGTTGGATTTGAACTTGATTTGCTGAATTTTGATTGGTTTATAGTACATTGACGCATATGATTTCAAACTTGCGATTTTGAAACGGAACTTTTGCAAAGAATGGAACCTCCTTTAATTAGGCGGTATTTTTCAATGCTAAAATTTGTTTTCAACTACTACATGGTTGAATTTAAGCAAGTTTGGAAGTCGATGTCGGTTGGGTAGGCACTTGGATTTAATTGAGGGCAAGTAAAGTGCCGGGAGGAGATATAGTGTGTAATTTTGTGTAGTTTGCGTCTAACTTAGATCGAGTATAGTTTAATGTTTATTTTAGGGTCTTTGGTGTCGTTTTAATTTTGTTTGAGTCGTCTTAGTGTCTTATTGCGTCTTTTGCTCACTTGATTTGTGATACCACTCGCCCGTACTCAATCTCCATTCGGGCGAGGTTTGGTTTATGCTTAAAAATGGATTGCAAAACGTCGCTTTAACGTCACTTTGTCTTTAAACTACGGCCGCGAACGAAATGCTATACAGCCGTTGTTTTTGTATATATTACCGTTTTTGTTAAAAATTTAGAAAAAAATAAAAAAAAATATTTCAAAAATACAAAAAAATGAAAAAAATCTAAAATACCAAAAATAGTTTGTGACTAATATTCTGTAAGCTTCGTATTGCCATTCTTGAATTGTTTTGCAGAATGTCAGGTGCAGGAACTTCAAGTTGGGCCAACAGGAAACGAGGCCCAGATACTCGCCCAAGGCAGGGCCCAGTGGGACACAGGCGGGTGATGAGGTGTTGGATGATGCAGAGTAGAGCGAAGATGCAGCGAGGATGACAGCTTATATCTTTTGTTTATTTTTATCTTTATGCTGTTTTTAATCATCGTCTATTGGTTTGTACTTAAATATGTTAAACAGGTTGGTTGAGATTTTGGGGATGGTTGACTTTTGGTTGTTGGATGTTTGCACTAACACTTAGTATCTTATATATTATCTTTTGCTAGTGTTTGGTGTTTGCGTGATTAGGTTGGTATTTGTAGCCGCTTTCGTTCGCGTGTCCGAGGTTAGGAGTTGTTTGCTGAGTGCGTTTCGAATGGGAGGGCTTATGTGGAAACGACTGGCACTTTGACAGTCTCACATACTCAGCTAAGTCGTTTCCCTTTTTGTTGTTGTATTTATTTTTTTTTCTATTTTGTTTGCAGTTTTTATTTCTTAGGTAGTGTTGAGTCGTATTTCTGTTCTTGCATTAGGGACAATGCAATCTCTAAGTGTGGGGATGTGATACTTGTAAATAATCGAGTCTTAATTATGAAAAACACAAAAAAAAATATAAAAAAAAATTAGAAAATTTTGAAAATAAAAAAATTGAAAAAATCAGAAAATGTCTTTCGAATAAAAAAGAAGTTTGCAATTAAAACGGAAAATGATAGAAAAGGTGAATTGTTGCTTGGGTTCGAATAATAATAATATGAGATTATAATAAATCGAGCTTGCGTCTAGTTAGGGATATGTGGATAGTCCCGGGTTTGGTTTTAAGTCCCTTTGAGTTAATATACCTTAATTGTCGGTCTGCTAATGAGTTTTCGCCTGGGAAATATGGGAAATCAAAACTGCCAATAAGAGTATAAGGGCCACCGTTATAAGTTAAAACCATTAGAGTTTGTGATCATGCGAAAAAAAAAGTGAGCTAGAAACTAAATGAAAGTAGTGCATTCCTATGTAGTCTGGGCTGGGGATAGCGACTCTACAGCCGGATTGCCGCTAGGGTGTGTGAAATCGACCGTGCAAAGAAAAGTAAAAAAAAGTACCGAAGCTTAAGTAATCCGAGTTGGGGATAGCGACTCTACAGCCGGATTGCCCCTTGGTTAGGGAAAGCATCGTCTACGCTCACTTAAGAAGGAAAAAAAAAAGAAAAAAATGGAAAAAGAAAAAAATCTGAGTGTAAACTCTCTTGGTTTTGATATAAGACGGTTGGGAATTGGTCCAGTGATCGTTCCTTTAGTCCTATAAGCTTGAGGCGGGAGTAGGTGGACTGTAGATTCTAGCGTGAGGCCCTAGGTAGATTGACCGCACTTAAATTAAAATCACATGATAAGGGCTTAGGACCGGACTTGGGTTTAAAGGGACAAGTATATTCGCAACCGCGGCTAACGCAAGCCTTGGTTTTAATAAGATAAAAATAATTTTCGACCCAAGTGATTATTCGTCTCTGATTCCGTTGCATAATTCTTTTTCGAGGACGAAAAAAGAGTAAGTGTGGGGATGTTTGATGTATTACAAAATACATCATTTATTCGTGTACAGTTTGTATAGTTTTCGTTACATTTAGTTTACTTTTCGTTAGAATGTGCATGCTATTGATCAAAATCGTGTTTTGCAGGTCTTGGTGTTTAAATTTGCGGGAAACCAAGTAAAACGAGTTAAAATATCGAAAAGTCAAGCCTTAGAGCATGTTGGAAAGGTCGAGGAGTTGAAATAGAGTTAAAGAGCTGAAAAAATCACTCTCTGGCACCCCACCACCCACTAAGCAAGTCTGTGGCACCCGGCGAGAGACTGAAGGTAGTACATGAGGAAAAAAACAAGGTGGCACCCCGCCACCCATTCCTTCAGTGGGTGGCGCCCCGCCATAAGCTTGTAGCTGGCAATTATTACGAATTTAATAAGGGTTTGTTATGGAAAGTCATATATAATCATCTTAAACTTGGAAAAAACCCTAGTATCGAACTAGAGGCATCTTGGGCGAATTATTGAGCATTCTTGGAGCAATTTTGGAGTTCTCGAAGCATAGGAATCATCGGTACGAGTTCGGGGAAGGAGACTTGAAGATCTAATCGGGTTTTCTAGTTCTTTATTCTTGACTTTTCTTACGAAACTTGTTATGATGAATTCGTGTTTAGACATCTTTGAATTGTTTTCATGTTTTAACATGCTTGGCTAAATTTAGAAACCACTTAGACTTGATGAATGGATTAATATGAAGATTTTACCGTTTTTGTTAATTGCGTGATTATTATGGATTGATTGTGTTTAGTAAAGAGTTTGTTTTATTGAATTGATGCATATGCGTACTTTAATTTGGTTTATTATTATTATCATTTGCTTCATATGATTCTTAGTGACGGTCTATATCACAACATAGAGTCATATTATGTCACACCCCAACCGATGGCGGAATCATCGGGGCGTGGCACTGAGCGAAACAGATTGTGCAGAAGTTTCCATAACAACTATCATTACCATTCAATTTAAATTAACATGTCCCATACCATGTCTCAAATGGTAAAAAAATTATTACAGACATAAATCCAGGCAAATATTCTGTTCCGACAACTCAGATTTAAATAAACAGCAATTGTTTATCTGCTTCTAGAGACCCTTGATTTGTTATCTACAGACAACTATTTGTTGGGCTCTAAAGCTTTATTCTAGCTTCAAATTCCTACCACATATGCATCCTAAGCACCTGTCACATACGTTAAAATAAAGTCAATACATAAAATGTAAAGGTGAGCATACAAGTTTGATAATAGCATATAGAGTTCGAATTCGTTTACGCATAACCAGCACGTACACATAGTGAAATGAAGCACGTTAGTTGTCGACATAGATCCATCGATACCAATGACTGCGGGTTGACTGCCCGAGGCAGTTCGCAATACATGATTACCACCGTAACCCATGCAAGTAAAAGATCCTTAACAACCCCCGTGTGAACGGGTGCTGAGTCCAAACTATAGTACTATCGTTGCTAAGGCAGGTAGACAGCATTCCATGTGTAATCATAACAAACAAGCATTCATAAGCCACGTATAACATGCATTAACGGTTAGCGTTCAAATAGTTGAGTAGTGTGATAGTTGTAGTTTGAATATTCGTAACGTATGTAACACCCAAAAGTGCTTAAAGCAAAAAGGGATCGAGTATACTCACAGCGATTAATGGATTGAAGGGAGCACTTAGCGAGTACGGTTAGCCTGAATAGATTCGATAGCATAGCGATAAGTAAAACGTACATCAGGAAACAAGCGTTAGGGAGTCGGACAGCTGGTCGATCGGACGGCTGACCGTTCGGTTGACAGCCCGTTTGGTCCGCGGCCCGGTCGGTCGGTAGGCCGATCGGATGGCTGTTCGAGTGGATTGTTTCTTCCTTTGAAAAGGATGTGTTTGTGTATGATGGTTTGACTTTTGAAGTTTTTGTTGTAGCATTTGAAAACATTGAAGTACCTTTGCATTTCAGGTCGGTCGATCGGACGGCTGTTCGATCGGCCGGCAACCCGATCGGTTAGGCATTCAAATGAATTACAAAGTTTAGTCTTTGGATCGGACCGGTGTTCGATCGGACAGGTGTTCGATCGGACAGCAGGTCAACTAGTCAAAGACTTTAATGAATGTAAAGTATGGTGCAATGAATCGGATAGTTGATCGATCGAATAGCACAACTGCTGTTCGATCGGACAACAGGGTGTCATCTGATCGGACGGTTGTTCGATCGGGTGGCACTTCTGGTGCATTGAACATGTTGAAAATTGGTTAAGTATTGAAGCATAGTATCTCATGATCCGAAGAGTAATCCGATCGGACAGATGTTCGATCGAACAACCGTTCGTTCAATACTAGTCTTCAAGGTAAGTTGATTGTGTGGGACCATGTGCTAGCCGATCGGCTGACTATCCGATCGGCTGGCTGTCCGTTCGGACAGCAGTCCGATCGGTCAGCATCCTGACCTGATCAGCCCTTTCGTCTAACACTTGGTTGTTCTGTTTGTTTATCGTTTTATCGAGGTATTTCGACAGCGAGTAAAACCATAGATGCCTCGTCCTTACTTGGTTTCCCGGGTCGGACAGGAATCACCCAAATCTGGTCGGTGGTCTGTTCGGAACGAAGTTTAACATTTAACCCGAAGTCGGTTAACCTTGCGAATAGAATCCGGATCTTGAGCCATACAACCACCGAAGTGATTTGTAAACCGGCTCAGGCTCCGTTTCTATCGGTTTGAAGTTATTGAGTGAAAAAGAGTTGGAAGAAAGTTGGAAAATCCATCTCCCAATCCTTTTCACCACGTTTAAGTTTAGATCTATGAAAGATCCTTGTTTGTTTATGTGGAAATCGGCTAGATCCAAGTCATTCTTGGTGGATTGAGGCAAAAACATGAAGTTCTTCAAGAACCCATGATGACATCATCCTAGAACACATGAATCTTGATGATTTCACGGTTAAAAGTTAAGATTTGAAAGATAGAAAGGTGTAGGAGTGTGTATAGCTCAAGAAAGTACAAGATTTAGGACGAAAACTTACCGGAATCGAGTGAAATCTGCAAAAAGGTGAGTTTAGCGTGTTGGTCGAACAGGGGTTTCCAAAAGTGGAAGAGGATGACAATGACAGGGGTATTTATAGGATGAAAAAAGAGGAAAGTGCTGGCCGATCGGCCAGGCAGCTCGATCGGACAGCCTGTCCGATCGGACAGCAGTCCGTTCGGCTGGCTGTTCGATCGGCTGGGAGCCTGATCGATCAGTCGCACTTTTCGAGTGTTTCGCGCGATGATTTTTGACATTTCGATTCCGATTGCGAGCGGTTCGATTCGATAGGGTTTCCTAGTCAAATTACTTTCAGTCCCAAACACTCATATCTCGCATAATCTATTTTCCACCAATTATCCAAATTCGTTCACGATTCGAGTTCGATTGCGTTTCGAATTAGATTTCGAGTTTCGATTGAGTTCGCTTGATTATCATAATACAACATAAATAAACATGCACAGGTAACACGTAAGGCACACACACACGTAGAATAACAAGCAAAAGTTCGTAGCTCGAGTTGCGAATTGATGTCGATTTGATTAACATAGCTTGATTATTGATTAGTCGACTTTATCGTATTGTTACTTCCTATAGTTCAAATTCGTAGGTCGATTGAATAGCGATTAACACACATCGATTATTGTCATTAACAACACTTACTCCACATAATACAAATAAAATAAAGAAATTTCTATAAGTCAAGTTGCGCGAAATCGGTCGTTGACTTAGACCTTGACTTGTGAAAACACGGGGTGTTACATATTAGGGTCTAGGATTTTGATGAGTGTCTATATCACGTAAGAAAACCTTAACTCTTTAGGGTGAAATTGCGCAATAACCACTAGAAGTAATTGTTAGTAATTTGCTAGGTTTTAGTGTTCTGCTAGTCCTAATACTTGGAAAGTGAGGGGCTATTGGTAGGTCTTACCCGGCGAATTGCTTTAGATAGTCCTTGGAAAAGGTCGTGTCTTGGTTGACCTGTCGGTTTTATTAGTCTATCAAGTCAAGTTAATTAATTCAAACTACCCTAGATCTATGATTGGAAAAGAGTAGGTCAACATTAGGGTACTTACGCAATAATTAGACAACTGGAAAGGCGTCTAATAACCGGTAGGATTAACGGCCTAGGTAGTTCCACAGGTTTCTCCTTGAGAAGGGTCGAGGGGCATAGTTGAGAATTTGCTTGTTAAGGTTGACAAGTTCGTTTTTCCGGCCGATTTCGTCATTCTTGACATGGAAGCCGATGAAAACGTACCGTTAATTTTAGGACGCCCGTTCTTGAACACCGCTAAAGCTATCATAGATGTCTTTTTAGGCACCATCACACTTAGAGCGGGCGAGGAATCGGTAGTTTTTAAGGTTATGAATTCGAGAGGGTCAAGTGATAAAGTGGAGGCGGTATCGTTAGTGGGGGAGTGTGAGAAGGATGAGAGAGATGAGGAGAATGTGGTGAGTGGTCCGAGTCTAGAAAAAGTAATAGGACTCAAGTGTGGGGACCCACCTGATAGGAGAGTAGAGGAATTAGAAGCGAGAATGGTGCGTTTAGAATCTAAGCTAGAGATACTAAGCAAAGCTCAGTTTGGGGATAGATTTCGATATGACGAGTCTAGATTCAAACCGCCAGATGAGGAGTTGAGAGGTTATGAGAGAGATAAGGGTGTTTAGGTTGATTCGGGCAATAAGTATAATGGTGCTACAGCCCTTGAGTGTGTGTTTGGAGGTGAGCTACATCTCTATGATCCCCCATAAGTATGTGAGAAGTTGTTACTCATTTGTAGAGTCTGTACCGTTTGTATCTTCGTTTATTTTTCGTAAATTTTATTACCTAACGTTTGTTTTTGTTAGTTTTTCGGTTCTTTGTTTGTGTCTTGAGTCGTTTGCAGGAATGCATCACCGAGGATTTGCAGGAAGTTGCGAGAGGAATAAGGTTCCAGGTAAGTTTTACACTTAGAAAAAAAAAATTCTCATATTGAACTTTGATGGGCTTGGGAAAAAACATAAAAAATTTTCTAAGGTAGCTAGAATTTTAGACACTATCTGCAGATGTGCCCACTGGCGGGCCGCCACCAACTCCACAGTTTTGTCGCCCGGGTCAGAACGTAACAAGGGTTACGTATTTGTTTTTTTACGCCCTGGCGGGCCGCCACCCTTTTTTAGAAACCTCTCGCTGCCGCCAGCACGAATGGGATGTTTTCGGAGTACTTTCATTCGGTGGCGGGCCGCCACCCGCCTCAGACTTTTCTGGTGGGCCGCCAGAACATGTAACTGCAGCCAAAACACATTAAAGCCCAAAATATCCCACTGCCGACCTAACTTTCTTGTTCACATCGCCGGCCACCCCTTACCTCACCATTTACACCGCCAAACGACCATGATTATCCCAAAATTCATCATCATTACCTCTATAATCTAAACCTACATCGATTTCCCCACTCGACAACCATTATTCATCAACCTCTATTCTTTTTTAACCTAACCTTCTCCCTCTATACCCACTGATACCCATCGAAAACCTCCATTAACACCTCACCATTTCACAAACGACCATCACACACCCGATTCTCATCACGAGGCCGCCATATTTCACTGTTAAATCGGGACTTCACTTGGGGATTCAAGCTCAACCGAACATACTTCTAACTTTTCTTGTTTCTCTCAAGTCCAAGGTATGCTTCTTGTAAATTTTTGTATTATGAGTCAACTTATTTCAGTTTTTTTTGCCTTAGTTTAGTTTTAGTCTAGGGTTAAGTTTTGGGTGAATGTGGTGTCTTGCTAAGATTAGAGGATGTTTGAGGTTGCGGTTGGGTTCAGTTTGGGTGTTTAAGCAGAATATAAGTTGCGGATGGTTCGGGTTGGGGGTTGATTGCAATGTTCATCATATTTTGGGTTAGGGTGTGCTGACATTGAGTGCGGGGATTCGGTTTGGTGAATTTTTGACATAAAAAACCAGATTTATTCACTGTTTTGACCCGTTTCGCTAATGCAATATACAAGTTTTTCAACTTTACATCGGTTAGCAATTAATGTTGGTTTGGATTATGGTTTTGTTTCGGGATGTTGATGATTGTCGGGTTGGATTTGAACTTGATTTGCTGAATTTTGATTGGTTTATAGTACATTGACGCATATGATTTCAAACTTGCGATTTTGAAACGGAACTTTTGCAAAGAATGGAACCTCCTTTAATTAGGCGGTATTTTTCAATGCTAAAATTTGTTTTCAACTACTACATGGTTGAATTTAAGCAAGTTTGGAAGTCGATGTCGGTTGGGTAGGCACTTGGATTTAATTGAGGGCAAGTAAAGTGCCGGGAGGAGATATAGTGTGTAATTTTGTGTAGTTTGCGTCTAACTTAGATCGAGTATAGTTTAATGTTTATTTTAGGGTCTTTGGTGTCGTTTTAATTTTGTTTGAGTCGTCTTAGTGTCTTATTGCGTCTTTTGCTCACTTGATTTTTGATACCACTCGCCCGTACTCAATCTCCATTCGGGCGAGGTTTGGTTTATGCTTAAAAATGGATTGCAAAACGTCGCTTTAACGTCACTTTGTCTTTAAACTACGGCCGCGAACGAAATGCTATACGGCCGTTGTTTTTGTATATATTACCGTTTTTGTTAAAAAAATTAGAAAATTTTGAAAAAAATAAAAAAAATATTTCAAAAATACAAAAAAATGAAAAAATGAAAAAATTCTAAAATACCAAAAATAGTTTGTGACTAATATTCTGTAAGCTTCGTATTGCCATTCTTGAATTGTTTTGCAGAATGTCAGGTGCAGGAACTTCAAGTTGGGCCAACAGGAAACGAGGCCCAGATACTCGCCCAAGGCAGGGCCCAGTGGGACACAGGCGGGTGATGAGGTGTTGGATGATGCAGAGTAGAGCGAAGATGCAGCGAGGATGACAGCTTATATCTTTTGTTTATTTTTATCTTTATGTTGTTTTTAATCCTCGTCTATTGGTTTGTACTTAAATACGTTAAACAGGTTGGTTGAGATTTTGGGGATGGTTGACTTTTGGTTGTTGGATGTTTGCACTAACACTTAGTATCTTATATATTATCTTTTGCTAGTGTTTGGTGTTTGCGTGATTAGGTTGGTATTTGTAGCCGCTTTCGTTCACGTGTCCGAGGTTAGGAGTTGTTTGCTGAGTGCGTTTCGAATGGGAGGGCTTATGTGGAAACGACTGGCACTTTGACAGTCTCACATACTCAGCTAAGTCGTTTCCCTTTTTGTTGTTGTATTTATTTTTTTTCTATTTCGTTTGCATTTTTTATTTCTTAGGTAGTGTTGAGTCGTATTTCTGTTCTTGCATTAGGGACAATGCAATCTCTAAGTGTGGGGATGGGATACTTGTAAATAATCGAGTCTTAATTTTGAAAAACACAAAAAAATAAAAAAATAAAAAAAAATTAGAAAATTTTGAAAATAAAAAAAATTGAAAAAATCAGAAAATGTGTTTCGAATAAAAAAGAAGTTTGCAATTAAAACGGAAAATGATAGAAAAGGTGAATTGTTGCTTGGGTTCGAATAATAATAATATGAGATTATAATAAATCGAGCTTGCGTCTAGTTAGGGATATGTGGATAGTCCTGGGTTTGGTTTTAAGTCCCTTTGAGTTAATATACCTTAATTGTCGGTCTGCTAGTTCCATAATCCAAATTCTTCCCAAGAAACACAATGTTCCATCCTCCTTTGGTACCAATTGCTTCTCCATCCCTCAGAGGTATTCATTCTCAAGATTTTCCCTTTTAAGAGCTTCCCTCTGCGCAGCACGAATGCGCAACGTGAGGTCTGTCTGAACAATCATTTCCAAAGCCCTAACCCTTATGGGCTTGATTCTTTCCTTCCGACTTAAGGCATCGGCGACTACATTCGCCTTCCCTGGGTGATACTTGATTTCACAATCATAGTCGTTCAACAACTCTACCCATCGTCTTTGTCTCATGTTGAGCTCTTTCTGATCAAATATATGCTGCAGGCTCTTGTGATCAGTGAAGATTGTGCATCGCGTGCCATACAAGTAATGTCGCCAAATCTTTAATGCAAACACCACAGCGCCTAGTTCCAAGTCATGTGTGGTGCAGTTCTTCTCGTGAACCTTCAGCTGACGCGAAGCATAGGCTATAACTTTTTGTCGCTGCATCAGCACGCAGCCTAAACCTTGACGCGAGGCGTCGCAATATACCACGAAGTCGTCAGTACCTTCGGGTAGGGATAAGATTGGTGCGTCGCAAAGCTTATTTTTCAATAACTGAAATGCTTCTTCTTGCTTGTCTCCCCATTCATACTTCTTGTCTTTCTGTGTGAGGGAGGTCAAAGGTTGAGCGATCTTCGAGAAATCCTCAATAAATATGCGATAATAACCTGCCAAACCTAGAAATTGTTGAATCTCAGTTGGCGTTTTTGGGGTCTCCCAATTCTTGATTGCCTCGATCTTTGTAGGATCCACATGGATTCCATTTCCATTAACCACGTGACCAAGGAAGTGAACCTTGCGTAACCAGAACTCGCACTTTGAGAACTTCGCGTACAACTTCTCTTTCTTAAGCAGCTCTAAGATGGCTCTTAGATGTTGCTCATGTTCTTCCTTCATCTTTGAGTAGATCAAAATGTCATCAATAAACACGATCACAAACTTATAGAGATACGACTTACACACTCTGTTCATCAAATCCATGAATACAGCTGGCGCGTTTGTCAAACCAAACGGCATAACCAGGAACTCGTAATGTCCATATCGAGTTCTGAAGGCAGTCTTCGGAATACTCTCCTCTTGAATACGTAACTGGTGATAACCCGATTGAAGATCAATCTTGGAGTAACAACTCGAACCTTGTAGTTGATCGAACAGGTCATCAATCCTTGGCAAAGGATATATATTCTTGATAGTCAACTTGTTAAGCTCCCGGTAGTCGATGCACATGCGAAAACTACCGTCCTTTTTCTTGACAAACAGCACTGGAGCTCCCCAAGGCTAGAAGCTTGGCCTGATAAATCCTTTATCCAATAGCTCCTGAAGTTGCGTTGACAGTTCTTGCATCTCGGAGGGCGCAAGTCGATAAGGTGCCTTAGCCACAGGCGCATCACCTGGAACTAAGTCAATGTGGAACTCGACTTGTCGCTGTGGCGAAAATCCTGGCAAGTCTTCTGGAAAGACTTCAGGATACTCCTTCACGACTGGAATATCTTCTCTCTTTGGCTCAGCGGTTTCCTTATCCATGATGTGCGCCAAGAAGGCAACACATCCCTTCTTCAAACATTTTCTAGCCTTCAAGCAACTAATGATCCTTAAGGGCATATCACGCTTCTCTCCGTGTACCACAATCGTTTCTCCATCCGCCATTGGGATGCGAATGGTTTTCTCATGACATACAATTTTGGCTCTGTTGCTTGACAACCAATCCATTCCTACTACCACGTCGAAGCCTCCCAACTCGACTGGCAGTAGATCCAGTGTAAACTCGTGCTCTCCCAGCTCTATTACGCATCCTCTGATGACTTCATTCGTTTCAACTAGCTTTCCATTAGCCAATTCAATTGAGTACGGAATGTCTAACTTACTAGCAGTTAACCCAAGCATACTTTTAAATTCTAGCGATACAAAACTATAGTCGGCACTAGTGTCAAATAGAACAGATGCAAAACATTGATTAATAGGGAACGTACCAGTAACCACATTAGGATCTTGGCGTGCCTCCCTCGCACCGATATTGAAAACTCTTCCTTGTGCTTGATTGAGTTTCGGGCATTCCCGCTTAAAATGCCCCATGTCTCCACAATTGAAACACCCTGGTCCTCGACCATTCCCATTACCATTACCGCCTCGATTGATGTTCGCTCCCCGGTTACCAGCTTGAATCCCAGTATTTCCACGATTTCCATTTCCTCCCTGCTGGCGGTTTCCATTCCCACCTCCATAACCCCTTTGATTACCACGACCAACACCAGTACCAGCCCCGCATGTTTCTTTTGAGTTGCCAATCTTCCCACAAGACTCACATTTCTTGAATCTGCACTGGCCGGGGTGATGATATTGGCATACATCACATTTACCCTCTGCCTTTGTTTTCGGCACCAGTTATGGCCCTGGCTGGTGCGCTTCCCTCTTCTTTCTTGCTGACACTGCTGGTACCCTTTTTGAAGTTTGAGAACTTCCTCTTGTTCTCACTCGATGGTTCAATGTGTGTTTCCTTCTTTTTCGGGTCAGAGATTGAAAACTTGTTTAACCGAATAGCTTCTTCAGTCAGTGACACGCTCAGGTCGATAGCTTCAGTAATTGCCGGCGGCTTGGACGTTGTTACCATACTCATGATCTGGGGTGCCAACCCCCAAATGAAACGCTCAACGTGCTTAAATTCCGGTGTAACCATGTATGGTACCACATGAGATAGATCATGGAATCTTTGCACATACTCGGCGATCTTCGCGCCGTCCATCTTGAGGTTCCAAAATTCGGTTTCTAATTTCTGGATCTCAGCCCTGGAGCAGTATTTCTTTCGCATGAGCTCCTTCAGCTCGTTCCAAGTTAACGCGTAAGCCGCTGCCTCCCCCAGAGTTTGGACCTGGAGATTCCACCACGAAAGCGCTCCATCTATGAACAGACCGGAGATGTAGGTAACTTGCTGACCTGGTGCGCATTTGCTCATTCTTAATACCGAATCGGTCTTCTCTGCCCATCGAACAAAACCCACAGCACCCCCAGTGCCATCAAAATTCAACGGTTTACAGTCTAAAAACTGCTTAAAGGTACAGCCTGTACAAGTAACGTCATTCACAGGAAGTATTAGCAATTGCACATGGAGTGTCCAAATGTAACGTAATGTGTCTCAAACGACTTAAACATTGCCATGTGGTGGGTTGTTCCTTGAGGTATTCCCGCTAGTTTCGGCGCGTGAGGCCTCGTAATTCGCTATTGCTCGGGAGATCCTTTCCTGGAGTTCGGCCTCAGTAGTGGGCAAACGGTTTTCTCTTCGTAGAGGCATCTTCTATAAGAAGATCGCGTTGGTCAGGTCATAACAAGTATAGTAAGTATGTAATACGCGCATGTAGTAACATTCATCAACACAATAACACATAACATCCCATGTCATAACACAAAACAAATAATCCAACAACGCATGTAATGAGAACGTTGCGATTGAGTTATCCTATAACAAGACCACAAGTACAGTTTACAAGTTTTACAAATGTATCGTACATCAAAAGAGACTAAGGGTCATATCACCCTTGTCTAAATCGTCTAACAATATGCAACAACCAAAAGTCAAATGTCAAAAGTCATAAGTCATCATGTGGTCTTCAAAATGCTGTGCAATCAGGCTCAATAGCTGTGCTCTCATCAAAAGCATGATATCTGCAACAAACCAAAAACCCCTAAGCTGATGGTGGGGGAGGAGGAGGTGGAGGAATGAAAAGCAGACGGTGCATACGCGCTAGCTCCTCCTCTAGCGTATGAACAAGCTGTAACAAACAAGAAATCTGCTACTCCATCGTGAGAAAACGGATATCAAAATCCGGATAAGGAAATAGTGGAGCAGGTGGAAAAGCAGACTGTGATGGATCAGTACCAGGTGGAGGACGATGGATCCTCTCTAACTCCGCAACTCGACGACTCAACATATCCTGCTGTAACTGTAGTGACAAAAGTATATCATCCCTCGTGTATCCAACATGGAAGGGATGGTATGGATCAGATAAAGGCATGACGTTGGGCGAAGACCACATAAATGGCTCGCCCGTGGGTGCAGAAGAAGAAGCCGTGTGTGGAAACTGTGGCATGAACTGATCGGCTCCTAACACAAAAGGTATGTGAGTGTACTGCTGACCTGAAGGTCCTTCCCTGGACGGGGAGGAGGAATGTCCTGAAGAAATGTGATGGGTAAATCTGCGCGGTGCGCATCTGACAAGTGTGGGTGAAAATGTGTGACATCAACGGGTGCCTGAACAGGTGCAAAAGGAGGAGTAACTGGTCTGACAAAAGGAGGATAGTCGTCGTCCTCGAGCCACCCATTGCGGGTGTGAGCATATCTAGGATCCACGTGAGTAGCAAATGGTGCATGGTCAGCAAACACAGGGACCGGGTCGGGCAAGGGTGGTGCAATAACTGGAACATCAACAGGGATAGGGCCGTGCACAGGTGGAAGATCATGAGCAAGAATGGGCTCAGGTGCAATCTCCGGCTCTGGGTCAGCTGGAGCAAGCTCATGATCAGCAGGTATATCAGGGAGCTGATCATCGGAAAAAACAGGTGCCTCAACAGGCTGCTCCTCATGGATAAACTCCATCTCATGGTCTGGATCAAAATCGTGTGGGAAGTCAGGGATGAACCCAAAACCCAGCTGTGGAACGGGCGCTGCAGACATAGCAGTGTCGGAATCAGTGTCTGTGGGATATCGCTGTAATCCCAGTGCATGAAGAGTAGAAGACGACACGGACTCAAACGAATCGGGACCAGACGGGTCAGATAAAACAGGAACCTCGACAGGTGGCAAAACATTGGCATCGGAAACAGGAATCTCATCAACAGGGACAACAAGGTCATCAACCGGAATATCAGCAAGTGGAATAGCGACATCGTCATCAATCGGAGCCCCGCCATCCTGGTCATCCTCAGGGGGACCCTCGATGAAGAGATCGGCGTCATCGTCCGGCATATCGTCGAGAGGTAGATCCTCAACAGGAAAAGCAGCAAGAGGAATAGGTGCAGGGATCTGAGCAAGAGGTAGATCCCCGTCAAGAAAACCATCAGCTAAAGGTAAATCATCTCCGAAATCCGGTAAGGTGAAGGGCTGAAAGTCATCGTCGTCACTGCTCGTAGTATCTGAAGTGAAAACCTCGTCCTCTGGAAGGATCTCGTCGTCTGATACTATGACTATCGGGTCTATAGTGTCTGACACTCCACTCTCGGAGGAAGATGACATGATGTCTGTGACAAAACAATCACACATATGCACATATATCAATGATCATTAGATAAGCATGTAAGCAATGACAATGTAAGCAAGTAATCATCCTAGCCTTCCTAGACTATCCCACCCAGTCTCTTAGACTGAACTCCCTAGTCTCTCAGACTAACTCCCTGGTCTCTAAGACCAAACTTTCCCAGTCTCTAAGACTAACTCCCTGGTCTCTAAGACCAAACCTCCTAGTCTCTAAGACTAACTCCCTGGTCTCTAAGACTGACCTCCCTCAGTCTCTAAGACTGAACCTCCCTCAGTCTCTAAGACTGAACCTCCCTCAGTCTCTAAGACTGAACTCCCTCAGTCTCTAAGACTGAACTCCCTTAGTCTCTAAGACTGAATCTCCCTCAGTCTCTAAGACTGAACTCCCTCAGTCTCTAAGACTGAATCTCCCTCAGTCTCTAAGACTGACTTATAAACATAGCCTTTTTGAAATGTGTACTTGTGCCTTTTATTTGTAAAAATGTTTGTTCCCTGGATCTGGACATTTTATGTATGCAATGTAAAAATGTTTTCGTGAGAGCCCTGATGATCATAGTCTAGACTTGAGAAAGGATCCTAGTTCGCTACGATCGAGGCTCTGATACCAAGCTGTCACACCCTGACTTTTGCGGAAGCGTGGTTATTTGGTGTGACTTCTTAATACCATAGCAAACAATCATAACAATTATATATGATAAAAACACGAGATGTTTATTCATTAATAAAGTTTAGAAACTACCACAATACCATTGTTTGAAAACATCAATACCAAATTAAGTTACAACCCATGACGTGTTTAAACGAGTTCATAAAGACTCCACAAACGACTTTAAATAAAACCTGAGTTTAGAGATGTGTATCCCGTCCAGGATTAGGATACACCCCCTAAGCTCGACAACCATGGATAACATCTTTTATTCAAACGCAGCTTGACGACACATGCATACCCTTCCAGATCCACTAGTTTCCTGAAATACATGTAGTTTAAAAATATCAACAAAAAGTTGAGCGAGTTCATGCGTTCATGAGTATGTATAAAACCTTTAAAGTATGTCTTGTATGTATGTATATCCCCGGTATGTAGCAATAAGGAAAAAGAGATCACCAATTGGTTGCAAAGCCAATGGTATGTGTGAAAAGGTGCAGGAAAACTCAAACCTAGCAAATTTGTACCGGGCTTCCGGCTGGAAGACATAGTTACCACTATGGGCCGCCCTGGCCTCATGGGTGTGGGCTCGCTACACCCAAATAGATCTATCACTCATGTCCCTCGGTCCTACGACGAGGATTAATGGCCTTAAGTGTTGTACCCACCCTTCACATGATCTAGTAGTAAACCCTTCTTAGGCTAACCATACCATGTATATAAATGTCTGTAATAATTATAAAATGTATTCCACCCCCGAAGTATAAAACTGAAAACAGTTAAAAGAAAAGGGGGACATGAACTCACAGTATTGCGTCCTTAGCTCGTAACCCAAACTCTGTTAGCAAACACGACTACCTACAGTGTACTAACGTCTATTAGACGAACGGGCCGTGCCTTTGCTTAGTATTAATGTTTTGAGTTACGTTTCTTATATTATTCCGAGTTATAATTATTTGTCAAAATAATTAATATTTCAACTTAAATTATATTTGGTTTTGGGATAATTGTTTAAACAATATTTCTGTATTAATACTTCTCAAGTATTTAACTTCGTATTTTCCTTCCCAAGGATGGGGTATTTTATACATGTATCTTCGTATTATTGTAATTGTAATTTCCGAAATAATATATTCCCAAGTCTCACTTTAGAAAATATATTTATAAACTCATTTTGTCCCAAAATAATGTATTGTCCCGAAAATATATATTTTTCCCAAAAATCATATATCTTCAAAATATATTATGAAAATATATTTTTATTTCCCAAAAAATAATATATTTTCACCTTGTCCAAAAATATAATGCAACTTTGTAATATTTACAAAAGTCATATTTTTATTTCTTGTATCAAAAATAGTATTTACCATAAATATATAAGTAATGTTATCGTTTTGGATAGTAAATTTCACGGTACTTTGTTAAGTTATATAATATAACCATTTCACCGAGTATACAAATAATCACACAAGTGTCTTAAATATAAAATATAAAATATATATTCTAAATATATATTTATCCAATTTTATTTACAAAAACCAACCTCCAATATTTGTATTTTCGTTACACAAATTATAGCAAAATTTATATCGAACACTTATGATCAAAATATACTTGTAAATATTTGTTAGAAAATATTTTTCTAAGTGTTTATGTTTTTGGAAAATTTTGCCATAGTTTCCCCTAAAAATAGAGGTGTCCATGCTATTAAAGCATATCATTTTCTTTTCAAAAATCAACCCAACAATCAATAATCAAACTACACTTCCCAAGTGCAAAATTATACAATATATATAACAACATGAACATGAACTTTCACAAAAGCTCGTAGTAACTTGGTAACATGTTTAGTAGACTTAGTTACCCCTTAAAGTGTGTTTATTTCTTAATAAACTTCCTTCTTGAAAATTTTAGATGTTTACAACTTGTAAACATATTCTACAAAAATTATTCTTTTGAACTCTTCTTGTAAATAAAGTGTTCTTACACTTATTTTATCACCAAAAATAATGTACATTTATGTAAGAATCAAGTTCTTACTAAAATCATATTTTGAACTTGATTTTCTTGGAAAATTATTCATAAATCTTAGATTTACAAAATTACTAGCTCACTTTATTTACTATTTTTCAAGAAATAATTTTATTTTCAAGTTCATGTTCATAAGTGAGAATGATCTTCTTGGGTTAACACATAATCATCCTCTAACTTGCTAAATCATGTGTTTAATCACAATCTAGCAAGCTCCTTATGATGATCAACATCATAATTTCAAGTAAATAACAATCAAGTGCCATGCATGTATTTAACAACATTAATCCAACAAGATTTCATCACTTTTAAGCTTCATGTTCATGATTCTTGTTTAAGTCTTTTAGCGTTCTTGTGATTCATAACAATGTACATCTTTTTAACAAACAAAATAAGAAATAAAAACTAGTAGCAAGAAGCTTACAACTGGCTCAAAGGCTAGGGAAGATCACTAGAAAAAGATGATGAAAAATGGTGGATGAAAGCTAAGGATGAAGGTTCTTCAAGTTCTTCAAGCTTCAAGCTCCATGTAACACCTTCTAGTACTTGGAATGATCTTAAAAATGGGTGTATGGTGGTTGCAAGGTGGTGGTGGTGGCGGCACAAACAAGGGCCGAGAGGGAGAGAGAGAGGTTGAGGGAGTGGAGTGAGTTTGAGTGTTGAAGTAAGAAGTATGATCTTTCAATCTCATGAGCCATACTTATAAGATTTTCTACTCAATATTATGACAATACAATCAAGTAAGATCACAATAAAATATGAGATAATATCTAGTGGGATTTGGTGGTGGGGTCCTCCCCCTTTGGGCTGTAAATTTCATATGGGGGGGGGTATTTGTAAATTTTGATGGTAAGTAGGTAAATAGTTAGGAGGTTAAGTGTAATATCTAGTATTATATGTGTATGACATATTTTATAGTGTGTTGGGGTATTCGGGGATCATAACTAGTTCAAAAATAATAAAATAATGTATCTGGCAAAATTTTGGTGTTCCGGGTAATGTCCGGTTGTTCTATTAGATATCGGTTCGTTAAAGTGCTAAGTTGTACCGTATAGTGTCTTTTGTGTAACTTTTTGTGACACTATTAATTCCCAACACTTACGAAAGCATTCAGGACCATTTAGTAAATTTTCTGCAATATACTAGTATGTTAAAAAGCTGAATTTTGCTGAAAAATGCAGAATTCTGCACTTAAAGTGAGTTTTAGGCACTTTCCAGCACTCAAACTATCACCTAGTGACGCAGTTTTATGGTCCTCACTTCCCCACGCACCATACTAGTGTAGTAACTCGTCCCTGGCCCATACTGGGTCTCAAAACACTGTCTGTCTATTTACTGAACCCCGTCAGCATTTTCCCGTTCTATCCGTTAATTGTACTAACTGTGCTTTGTGCATCAGGTATGTCAATAAAGTCTGTATGTGATAATGATGTGACATTATGTAATATGTGATGCACATGTAAGTATGACGCAGTAATCAGAAAGCAATTAGGTAATTCAGCACAGTCATTAAGCACTTAGTTAATATTAATTAATTGTACGGATACCTGGTTTAATGAGGGTTGTCACAGCTTGGGCCAAGTTGGCATCATGAGGAGCGGCTTGTTTAGCAAAAGAAGCCAGATTGGGACACGTATTTGCATAGTGACCATCTTTCCTGCATAATTGACAATGAGGGGGTCGCTTGCCACGACCGCGACCAGAATTTCGACCACGGCCACGACCCCGATTAGTATAAGAGGATCCAGAAGAGGAACGAGATGTGTTACCAGAATGGGACTGATGAGCAACAAAGGCAGCCTGAGGAGTATTCTGACCGTGAAGGGATGTCATAAAGGTTTCTTGATTTTCTGCTTTTTCAAGCAATTCACGAAAGGATGAAGTGCCTAAGGCACGGTGGGTTATAGAAAAGTGTTCAAAGGTGGTTCCAAGACCACATAAAAACCAATGACATTTATCAGTTTCATCGACCGGGTGACCTATAGCAGCAAGTTAATCACATATGGTTTTAAATTTTCGACCAAACTCAGCAACAGAGGAAGAACCTTTTTGTAACATGCGTAGGTTATCATGTAAGATATGCATACGGTCAGTAGAACGGTGACTATACGTTGTTTCCAAAGCAAGCCAGATCTGACGAGCATTAGAGATGCCAATAATTTCGGACATGGCTTCCTTGGAGAGAGAGGACTGAAGAGGAAGACATACCGATTGATCCTTGGTTAACCATTCAGTACGAGCAGGGTTTGGGACAGGTTTATCGGCCTCAAGAACAATTTCGGGTGGTATGTGAGTGGTGCCATCAACATGTCCAATCAGGTTCTGAAGAGTGAGAACGAGAGAGACTTGTTGGGACCTTGCTAGGTAGTTTGTGGAGTTTAGTTTGAGAGGTATGAAGTGAAGGAGGGAATGGAGAGGAGTTGTGGTGGTAGTGGGTGTCGATGTGGCCATGGGATCGATGATAAGGGTTGCGGCAGAATCAGAGTAGCAGCGGACAGGTTTGGGACATGTGGGTTTCGTGCGTTGTGGCAGAAGATTTGCGGGTAGGGTTTGTATAAAGTATAGAGGGGTCGGTGGTCAAAGGGATGAGTGACGGCAGCAAGGATGTCGCTGCTAGGGTTTGACAGAAAAAAGAGAAGAAACAGGAGGAAGAGGGAGGGCGAAATCAGAAAGGAGGTGAGGAAGTAGGACCGCCAGTTAGGCTAATACCATGTAAAACTCAATCTCTCAATTAACACAATATGTTTACAATATATAGAGTTACAGACAACCTATACTAGGAAACCGAATAATACAAATTTAATACAATCAATGCACATAATCGTAGAGATGATTTTGTAAATTTCGTAAATCATTGACATGATTTACGTTATATTTTTAGGGTATGTTTGGTATGAGGTAATGGAATGAACGAAGGAATGTAATCGACAAGGTAATGGAATGGACGAGGGAATGCAATGGATCATTACCATTCCATGTCTTGTTTGGTTACCATGTGTGAATGGAATGAATTATTATTGTGTATTGTTCGGTAGGTAAGAAAAACAGAGTAATAAAATCAGCGGTGAGTGGTGGTGGTGGTCGGTGGGCAGCGAGTGGCGTTGACGGTTGGAGGTGATGCCGGTGGTGGTGATGCCGGTGAGTGGTGGTGATGCCGGTGGTGGCGTCTATGATGGTGGTGGGCGGCGGCGGCGAGTGGCGTTGGCGGTTGATCGTGGCTGTGGGTGATAACGGTGGCGAGTGGGTGGCGGCGACGAAGGTGGCTGTCGGGGTGAGGTGGTGACGGGTGGCGGCGATGGCGTCGGTGGTGAGTGGTGGTGGTGGTGGTGGTGGGTGGTGGCGAAGGTGGTGGGTTGTGGTGTTGATGAATGGTGCAAGATGAGATGGAATGGAAAAAAAACATGGGGGTGGAAGGAATGATTTTGAGGGAATGGAATGCCTTTTGGAATGAGTGATTCCATTCCATTGACCAACCAAACACATTTTTCTTCATTCTCTCGTAATCATCCATTCCATTCCACCTATCAAACCTACATACCAAACACTACCTTAGTTTCAATGTAAATTTTATCTCTGTCTTCACATAAATTATATTCAAAACGAGCCTTACAAATTTCTGGTTACATCAACAGTTCAACACCCTGTGGCAACGCATCTAATAGAATGTTTTATTTAGTAGCGTTATATTCTTTGTTAAAAATATCAATAACTAATACATTAATATTTTTACAAATTTTATAAAAATATCATCATCAAATATCAACGCATATATACTTATGAGACTTCAAATGAATAGAATCAATACACAAACCACAATTAAAGAAAAAAAAACAGATTAAAGCGGTGAGTTTGCATTCACATGCTGTTCTTCCCTTAACGGATGATTCCTGCACAATTCAAAATTGACGTACATTTTCCAGAAGATACACATATTCATCATTTCTAAAATCAAGTGTAAGATATCTCATCTAATTCATGTTTTATTTTATTATTTTACCCTTTAATTGCATTCATACAACGATTTCTTTTGCATGCATGCATGCATTTGAGGTACGTAATTCCTGAATCATAATCATAAATAATATAATAAATATTGTTCCTATAACTTTCTGTTTTCGTGTTTAATCAACAAACGATTTCAGTTATTATTATTCGATGTTATGGAATTGATCGCGTGGAAAATAATAATAATAATTTGTTAATCATCAATGTTGTTGTTGTTGAATAAGATATTGAGTAATAGCAGGCATTGTTGTTGTGTACATGTAATTTTTTTTCTTTTTTATTTGTTCCGCGTGACTTGTTATGATTCGGGTTACTTTCTGGCGCAATGGTAAAAGGATTGGAATTATGTTGCATAATAGGGAAGAAACATTTTTCTTTGTTTGCAATGATAAAAAGGTAGAGGTGAGCTGCATTATTATGATGTAACAAAACCCCAAGGTTTTTAAAAAGATGTGACTTTTGCTCTATAAAACTTTGGGAAAATCATGAAAATAAGCAATCCAAAACAAGAGAACGACAAATAAGCAGAGCCGGCACCTCCATAGCCCACATTCCTATAATCAGGCACCCCCGTAGCCCACACTTGGATACATTGACCACACTCTGATACGCCCAAACCTCCATAGTCCACATTCCCATAAGCCCATGGCCCATACATCTAAAAGTCATGTAAAAAAACCAAATGTTCAACGAACTGTTCGTTCAAAGGGAGTTTAGTTCATTTGATACCGAAAGAGGATATCGAGCCGGGGGTCTCACTGGAAGCAGGCTCTCTATTCCTACGGGGTAGAGGTAAGGCTGTCTACATCTTACCCTCCTCAGACCCGACCCTACCTTAGTTTTGCTATTGGTGGGATTTACTGAGTATGATGATGATGAGACTCATACGCCGGAGGATGTTCACAAAAACATTCTAGAATTAGTTTCAGTGATCCTTTCCAGCATTGTAAGCTACACCAAAAGAGAATGTGACACAACATTTTTGTTGCAGAATTCACTATATAAATTATCTTATTACTTATTGATGCGGGCGCAAGTGTGGAGGAACAGGCTATTTTGTATTTGGAGGCCCAAGACCGCGTAACAAAAGGGGCTTCACTAAAATGGCTCTAACTTGGGCTACGGAGGTCCGTTTTGGGCGTGCGACCAGGCGAAACGAACGTGAGAAAAAGCTCCATCTTGCTGCAAACAGCCTTTGGCGGTTTGGGTCATCGTCCGGGCCAAAAAACGCTTATTTCTATTACTTATTTGCATTTTTATGTTTTTTGAACTATTTTGGGCTTTTTGTTTTAGGCCGTGTGTTTGGCCCGTTATCTTTTTTTAGGCCCGTTTCGAATTTTAGTCTCTATTTATATGTTGCTAAAGCTAATGAGAAGTTCAGAATTGAATTTTGAGAAAACTGAATTTTCACTTCAAATTCCGTGGCCTTTGGGTTGCAATTTGGGGGTTGGGGAAGAACACACGGGTATTCTTAGAATCAACGTGTTTGATCTTCGTTTCCGTATCACGCGCTACATCAGTTGGTATCAGAGCCAGGTTCCTGGCTCAAAATGCCTCCGAGGAGAAACAACAACAGGCCTCTTGATGAAGTGTATGAACGAGAGTTGGAGCAGCGACTTATGGCGAGGATGGATGAACGGTTGGATCAAGTGGTCAATCAGTTGACTGATCGGATGGCCGATTTGATCAATCGTAGGAGGCAGGGACCCAATGACGGGTATGGTTCTGATTTTAGTAACCCATTTGGTGATGGTTCGGCTTCCGAAGACGAACAGGAAGGGCGACCAAGGGGTGAACGTGGAGGGGGTAACAGGCGTTGGGATTCTGGCATAAGAGTTGATATTCCAGAATTTGATGGGTCTAATTTGAATCCGGAGGGGTTCATCGATTGGTTGGCTACCGTGGAGGAGGTGTTTGAGTACAAGGAGGTGCCTGAAAATAAGCGGGTGGCCTTGATCGCTACCAGGTTGCGTGGTAGGGCCTCTGCGTGGTGGCAGCAATTGAAGTTAACACGAAACAGGCTCGGAAAGTCAAGGATCGTGACATGGGCCAAGATGAGGAAGTGCTTGCGGTCCAACTTTTTGCCTCATAATTTTCAAAGGTTGATGTACCAACGTCTGCAGAATTTAAAACAGGGGGCGAAATCTGTTGATGATTATACAACGGAGTTTTATCAATTGATTGCGAGGAATGATATTCAAGAACCGGAGGAGCAACTTGTTTCTCGGTATATTGGGGGTCTAAGGGTTCAAATCATGGAGTCCGTTAATCTTTTTGATCCGTTAACCATTCCAGAGGCACACCAACGGGCGTTGGCCTTTGAGAAGCAAAACCGTCGGGTGGGCGGTTCATTTACTCCTGCTGGGGGAAACGTTGGGTCGGCCAGTGGGGCACCTCGTGGTGGGCCAAGTCAGCAAAAACCAGGGGTTAACAATACTGGGTCTTCTTCTAAGGGGGCTAGTAGTAGTGGTCCGAGATGTTTCAGTTGTGGTGAGACGGGCCATCGTCAAGCTGAGTGCAAGAAGGCTGGTAAACGACACTTGTTTGCTGAGTCTGAGGATGAACAGTATGAAGAATATGAAGATAACCCAGTGTACGATGAAGAAAATGAATATGAAGAGGAGGTTGTGACCGGTGATGTTGGGGTGAACTTGGTGGTTAGACGTTCTTGCTATACACCAAAGGCAGATGGAGATGATTGGCTGAAGCATAACATCTTCCACTCAACATGTACCATTTTGGGAAAGGTTTGCACGTTTGTCATTGATTCGGGGAGTTGTGACAATCTGATTTCTGAAGAGGCAGTTCAAAAGTTGGCCTTGAAGACAGAGAGTCACCCGAAACCGTACAAGCTTCAATGGCTTAAAAAGGGAGGTGAAGTGACGGTATCTAAAAGGGCACTTGTTTCTATTTCTATTGGGTCAACGTACAAAGATGATGTTGTGTGTGATGTGGTCCCTATGGACGCGTGTCACTTATTGTTGGGTAGACCTTGGGAATATGAACGTAATATAGAGCATCACGGGCGGTCCAATACTTATAGCTTTATGTTTGGTGGTGTGAAGATCACTCTTGTCCCTAGAAAGCCTAAACAGTTAGCCACAAAACAGTCGGGTAATTTGTTGACCATCAGTCAGTTTCAAGATGAATTGGAGGACACAGACAGTATTTTTGTTTTGATAGGGAAGGCAGTGCCCGAGGAAGTCGAAATTCCTGATGCTATGGTTCCTTTGCTTGAGGAATTTTCTGATGTGTTTCCTGTTGAATTGCCCGATGGATTGCCACCTTTGCGTGACATCCAACATCATATTGATTTGGAGCCTGGGTCACAGTTACCCAATAGACCACATTACAGGATGAGCCCTGGTGAGCATGAAGAGTTGCGAAGGCAGGTTGAGGAATTGATTTCTAAGGGGCATGTTCGTGAAAGTATGAGCCCTTGTGCTGTTCCTGCTTTATTGACTCCAAAAAAAGATGGCACTTGGCGTATGTGTGTTGACAGTCGAGCAATCAACAAGATTACTGTGAGGTACAGGTTTCCTATTCCTCGACTTGATGATTTGCTTGATCAACTTAGTGGTGCTACTATTTTTACGAAGTTAGATTTGAAGAGTGGTTATTACCAGATTCGTCTTAGACAGGGTGACGAGTGGAAGACTGCCTTCAAGACTCGTGAAGGGTTGTATGAGTGGTTGGTGATGCCATTTGGTTTATCAAACGCTCCTAGTACTTTTATGCGTGTGATGAATCAGTTGCTTAGGCCTTTTATTGGGAAGTTTGTGGTTGTGTATTTTGATGACATTCTCATTTTTAGTGCTTCTTTCAACGACCATGTTGTGCATGTGAGGCAAGTTTTGGCCTTACTTCGTAGGGACCGTTTTTATGCAGCCACCAAGAAGTGTGTGTTCATGACCCCTAAAGTGTTATTTCTGGGGTATGTTATTTCTGGTGATGGGATACAGGTTGATGAATCCAAAGTGGCGGTTGTTCAAAATTGGCCAACTCCTACTACCATTACTAAAGTTCGTAGTTTCCATGGGCTTGCTTCTTTTTACAGACGGTTTATTCCACACTTCAGTTCTATTATGGCTCCAGTGACAGATTGTATGAAGGGGAAGACGTTTGTATGGACAGATGAGGCAGAGTTGGCTTTTCAAGTTGTGAAAGAGAAGCTCACTACAGCACCAATTCTGGTATTGCCTAATTTTTCTCAAGTTTTTGAAGTTCATACTGATGCCTCAAAGGTTGGAATTGGTGGGGTTCTTAGTCAAGGTGGTCGACCTGTTGCTTATTTTAGTGAGAAGCTCACTGGGCCTAAGTTGAGGTACAGTACTTATGACCTAGAGTTTTATGCAGTGGTCCAAGCTGTAAAGCATTGGCGTCATTACTTGTTTCAAAAGGAGTTTGTTTTATTCACTGATCATGATTCCCTAAGGCATATTCGTACTCAAGACAAGGTATCTCACAAGCATGGGCGATGGTTGGCCTTTCTTGAGAAGTTTACTTTTGTGGTCAAACACAAGACTGGTGTTTCAAATAGGGTTGCTGATGCCTTAAGCAGGAGGAGTAATCTGCTTGTATCTATGAGGGTTGATGTGCCGGGTTTGGAGGTCATTCGTGAGCAGTTAGCCATTGACCCTTATTTCTCAGTTATTTTGCAGGATGTGGAAACTGGGAAAAAGTCAGACTTTCTTTTGCATGATGGTTTTCTGTTCAGGGGAAATCAGCTATGTATTCCCGATTCTAGTCTTCGTTTAAAGATTATTAAGGAGCTGCATGGTGAAGGGCATGTTGGTCGTGATCGTACTTTACAGTTGGTTCAAGCTTCTTATTATTGGCCTACTATGAGGAAAGAGGTGGATCGTTATGTGAAGAGGTGCCGTATTTGTCAGGTTTCCAAGGGCACGGCCACCAATGCGGGTCTCTATATGCCTTTGCCAGTCCCCTCGCAGCCATGGGTTGATATTAGTATGGATTTCGTGTTGGGGTTACCTCGTACTCAGAGAGGTAATGATTCCATCTTTGTTGTGGTGGATCGGTTTTCTAAGATGGTCCATTTTATTCCTTGCAAGAAGACGACTGATGCTGTTAATGTAGCCCAACTCTTTTTTCGTGATGTGTACCGTCTGCATGGGCTACCTTCTTCTATTGTGTCTGATCGGGATACCCGATTTCTGAGTCATTTTTGGCGTAGCTTGTGGAAGATGGTGAATACTCAACTCAACTTCAGTAGTGCTTATCACCCGCAAACTGATGGGCAAACTGAAGTTGTTAATCGGTCACTTGGGAATTTGTTGAGGTGTTTGGTTGGTGATCATGTGAAGGCATGGGATCAAAAATTGTGTCAAGCTGAGTTTGCTCATAATCATGCTGTTAATCGGAGCACTGGATATAGCCCATTTCAGATAGTTTATTCTTCTCAGCCTCGAGGACCACTTGATTTGATGTCTCTTCCTGTTTCTGGATCTGTTCCAAAGAAAGTTCAGGATTTTGTGGAGGGTTTACATGAAGTTCATAATGCTGTGTATGATCATTTGACCAGTGCTAATCTGAAGTATAAGCAAGCTGCTGATCAGAAGCGTAGGCATGTTGAGTTCGAGGAAGGAGATTTTGTTTGGGCTGTTTTGACTAAAGATCGTTTTACAGTTGGGGACTACAACAAGTTATCAGCGAGGAAGATTGGCCCAATTGAAATCGTGGAGAAGATCAATCCGAATGCATATCGTCTAAAGCTGCCTAGTCACATCCGTTGTTCTGATGTGTTTAACGTGAAGCATTTGTTGCCTTATTATGGAGAATCTTCTGATGATGAACCTGTTGGTAATTCGAGGGCGAATTTTGTCTATCCAGGGGGGAATGATGCGGGCCCAAGTGTGGAGGAACAGGCTATTTTGTATTTGGAGGCCCAAGACCGCGTAACAAAAGGGGCTTCACTAAAATGGCTCTAACTTGGGCTACGGAGGTCCGTTTTGGGCGTGCGACCAGGCGAAACGAACGTGAGAAAAAGCTCCATCTTGCTGCAAACAGCCTTTGGCGGTTTGGGTCATCGTCCGGGCCAAAAAACGCTTATTTCTATTACTTATTTGCATTTTTATGTTTTTTGAACTATTTTGGGCTTTTTGTTTTAGGCCGTGTGTTTGGCCCGTTATCTTTTTTTAGGCCCGTTTCGAATTTCAGTCTCTATTTGTATGTTGCTAAAGCTAATGAGAAGTTCAGAATTGAATTTTGAGAAAACTGAATTTTCACTTCAAATTCCATGGCCTTTGGGTTGCAATTTGGGGGTTGGGGAAGAACACACGGGTATTCTTAGAATCAACGTGTTTGATCTTCGTTTCCGTATCACGCGCTACATCACTTATTAGCTTTAGCTGAAACACAATGGCTATATGATATATTATAACCACTTTAGTCCAGCTTATTTGATAATTTTAATGGTGTTTACATCTTACTTGCTTTATGCAATTATGCAGCATGCTTGAAAGGCTCATTTTCTTTCAATATATTTTTCTTGTATGCTTATTTAGGTGCACATAAATTTGAATTCAGCCTCAAAGTGATTTTCGGTGAAAATGAATGCGAAACTAATGGAAAGAGATCTTCAAAGCCCCAGATTACCTTCAGCTGCCCGATCTCGGCATCACAGAAAATCAACTGAGGTTGGTTTGCTGTATGGAATGAATTTCACTTTATATATAAAAGCGGATGCCCGGATATAATTTGCATATTTGTACTTTTTTTTTGTATTGGGATTATGCAGGCTTTTCCAGATGTTGTGAAGTTAAATGCAACTGATTTGCTCCTCAATGACCAAAACAAATATAGATCATTGTGGATTCGGACATATTCGTCTGTTTGGATGCTTTTGTGCTTCATATTGGTTGTTTACTTGGGTCACCTTTATCTCTGGGGTATGATCGTCATCATCCAAATCTTAATGACAAGTGAGCTGTTTAATCTGCTTAGAAGAGCTCATGAAGATAAACGTCTTCCAGGATTCAGACTTCTCAATTGGTAACGCTGTTAGTTTTATGATTATGCTTACAACTAATCTCTTTTCATTTAATCATGCTTCATATGGAGTTTTCGTCACTTGAGAGAATAAAAAAACTGAGCGTTTGGATGAAGAAAAGTGTTTACGCTTATCTAGGGTCGTCAATTTCTACACGAACACGATAACATGACACGAATCTACACGAAGTTAACATGTTCCGTGTCTATAACAGGTCGACACATTAAGACCTGTTTCATTTCGTGTCTTAATAGGTTAAATACCTGCTAACCTGTTAAGACCCGTTAATGATACGTTTACAATTTTAAACGAAAAAAATATGTGGGGCTCCTAATTTTGAATAAAAAAAATTACCTAGAAGTAAAGTTTATATATATAATAACAGGTCGTGTTCGTGTGTAAACAGGTCGTATGATACACTAGTAAATTTTTTTCGTGTCTTAACATTCGTGTAACCTGCTTTTATCAGTTTCGTGTTCGTGTTTGAAAAATCTAACACAATAAGATTTTGTGTCGTGTTCGTGTTTACCTGTTTCGGATTCATGTTCTTAACAGGTCGATTCAAAACCAGTTTGAGGTTGCATATTTCAAACTGATAAACTTGTTGGGTTCAAAAAATAACAAATTTGCCCTTATGGTGAAATAGTTTATTTTTAATAAGTTGATTATCAGTTTCTGCTGATATGAGCGTTTAAATAAGCAATCCCACAAGCACTGATCGAGTTCAAATTTGAGTCGGTTTTTTTTTCTGATGTGGATAAGTAACTAAGAATTTAGTGTTGCAGGCACTTCTTTTTCACTGCAATGCTGTACGTGTATGGTCGCATTCTTGGTCAACAAATACGACATGCTGTAACTCCTGAAAAGTTCTTCTACAAGCTTGCAACAAGTTTCATGAAGTACCAAATGGTTATATGTTATTTCTTATATATTGCAGGTGCATGTTAAAGTCTTTCTTAAGTTAGAAGTGGTTATTTCTAACTTACCGAACTAGATCGTTTCAAAAAAGGCTTTCTTATATGAATTTTTCCTGTATGCTTATACGATAATTCCTATATGGCGCAGGGTTCATGTGGTTCATTCTTACGCTAAAGAAGAAAATGTACAAGTATCAATTTAGTCAGTATGCATGGACACACATGATTTTGATAGTTGTATTTACGCAATCTGCATTTACTGCTGCCAATATCTTTGAAGGGATATTCTGGTACTCCCAATTCATCAGTTTATTCTCATTCATTAAAACACTCTTTATTCATACTATTATATTGTTTATGATTATCAGGCGAACTGCGTAGAAAGGTAACATACTTGAGTCGGATATCGATTTTAGTGATGACCTTTCTTTTACCATAATTATCTATGATAATTTCAAAAAAAAAATTATCTAAGGTAACCAAGTTTATAAAAAGTTGACCATGTTGACCCAGAAGTTTTTTTAGTGAAAGTGAAGTTTGTTACCTAAAATGCAAATCCGCATTATGTGCGTTCATTGTGTGAATTACATACACATCTTGTTTTTGTGCTTATGTTTTTCGAATTCCGTTTAAATGTATTTTTCATTGTATGAATTAATAGTTGTTGACTTGTTATTTCTACTGTATGCATGTTTTTTTTTCATACTTTTTTAATGATCATGCAGGTTTCTCCTCCCAGCATCACTTATTGCGATTAATGATGTAGCGGCTTATTTCTTTGGTTTTTTCTTCGGAAAAACGCCTCTTATCAAGCTTTCTCCGAAGAAGACATGGGAGGGCTTTATAGGAGCATCAATCGCAACAGTTATTTCAGCATTTTTTGTAAGATTATTTGCAAGTTAAAACTCAAGTAGTTTAGATGTGAAATTCAATGTATCACAAGTTATCACTTTGTTATTCTAAAGTATTTAACTAACTTTTTATGTAGCTTGCAAATGTTTTGGGCCGTTACCAGTGGCTTACATGCCCGAGAAAGGTAAGTCTAAATTCTTACGTTTGTCCATAGTAGATTTACTCGTACACAGGTCAAACAGGTAAAATAAAAGTTGATTCATGGGACTAAATATTTAACTAAAATTAGGTCTAAGAATGATTAAGGAAAGTGTTAAGCCATGTGACATGCTTTAAAAGATTTAGGTTGATCTTTTAGGCCTACTTATCATGACCAGTCTGGTTCACCCTCTGAGACCGGGAACTGGCAGGTTGAACCGGATTTTATTAAAAAAAAATAATTTTACCCTATTTATTTTTATAATACTTATGTCATCACCCGATTCTTACATCCGGTTTGATGTCGAGTCCGGTCCTGAAAACATTGGTATCATCAATCAGTTCATCACTCTCTAAATAGCTTTAAAAAGAAACAAGTCAAATGGGTCAAGCAGGTTCAGCTAATTTTCTTTTTATAATCATACTTGACATGCTAATTATTTATAAAAGGTTTAAAAATATTTAACAAAAGTTGTTCCTCGCCGAGTTTGTCCCGGCCATTATAATATTACCCGTTTTGACCCAAACTCTAACCCGCACGACCTTTTTTTCCACCTTTATTACAAACTATTCTCTTATATTGAGGCTACTATGCAGGATTTATCCACAGGTTGGCTTGAATGTGATCCTGGTCCTCTTTTCAAGCCAGAAATTTTTGTGTTACCCGGAGAAATAACTCAATGGGTGGGTTTTTAATCCATCAACTTTTTTTTATCTTAACAATTATATGAAAATAATAAGCTGATTTATATTAATAAAACATTGCACATTCAGTTACCATGGAAAGAAATAGCAGTTTTACCAGTGCAGTGGCATGCTTTATGCCTTGGTTTATTTGCATCAGTTATAGCACCATTTGGAGGGTTTTTTGCAAGTGGGTTTAAGAGAGCCTTTAAAATTAAGGTGTGTGTTGGTTTTATTGTTTGAATAGAAATCGCGCGTCGTGTGTTAACATGTTGTCGACATTTTTTAGGATTTTGGTGGCAGTATTCCCGGACATGGTGGCTTTACAGACCGAATGGACTGTCAGGTAATGTACTTAAGAATGATTCCATTTAGGTTTTGTTACATTTCAAACCAGCGGTTTCGGTATATAGAATGCAAGTAATGTACCCCTTTCGACCCGTTATCTACACTGCCACAGCGTCACATGATGCATATTTAGCGTCACATTTTGTCTAAATTATGGACCTATAGTAAAAGTGCCCTCTGTCGCATCTGGTTTCTTCCTCTTTAATCTACACTTAGATTATTAGTGTAACAATATTATTTTATGATATAATTACTATGGGACTTCAACCCTCAACCTCACTGGGAAGGAACACCTGTTATCACACCTTGGTACCACTAGGTCAGAAGACGTTCTATTTATAGATATTGGACAAAAAATTGTTTGTGGGTAACCCTTTGACCTGTTACCCCAAAGTTTTGTTTCACATTTGAACCTACAATAAGTTGACCCCTCCCCCTCCACACCCGCCCATCCTCGCCTGTTTGACTCTACATTGTAAGGTTGAGTGACGGGTTCAATAACACAGACACGATTTTGTGAACATAAGTATAAGATGCAGGCCAAGGTATCTTAGTTTTTCTCTTATAATGCTTGTAGATGGTAATGGCTGTCTTTGCATACATCTACCATCAGTCGTTCGTTATCCCGCAATGTTATCCAGTTGAGATCCTGTTGGAACAGGTATGCTATTATCTCGTCGAAATCCTATATCTTTTATTCCATTTGTGGGTGCCAAAATCAACCCATTTATCGAATACATGTGTTCACACAAATGATTGGAGGTGACAATTTGATAAACGGGTTGATTTTGGTTATGTAATAAGATAATTTCATATACACATTTTCGTTTTTAACGTTTATCTGTCATAGATATTAAGGAGCCTCACATTCGAGGAACAAGAGTTACTTCTTGCAAAACTGAAGGAGGTAATAGAGGGCAGACGATTAGAGCATTAATCGATTTAATTGCCTCGCATTAATCACCAACCAAGCATGTCATATCAAGGGAGTTGTTCATTCTTTAATTCATTTGGTCATAGACTAGAGGTTTGTAATTTGTTGTTGTATTTCCTATGTATCATGTATAAAATTAGGATGAAAACATATGCACGCGCTAGTAGATTTCAACATGATTCATTTTTCATCCGACTAGCTACATTACCTCAAAACCGTTAAATCGTATTACAAACTTTTGTATTGTGATTTGTGGATGTGAAAGGAACCTCACAGTTATACGTGTTTGAGTGAGAAGGGGTTTTTTTTTAACGGCAAACTAACCTACTCTTAAATACTTATATGCCACCACACTATGTGCCTTGGGGACATTACCGTTACGGATTAATAGTGTATCAAACATACATTAGCCGTAATTATCATACAAATGTTCCAAAATTTACTCAAAAAATTAACTTACAACATGAAGGGTAGTTGCTCTTAACTGTCATCACCATCCTTTTTCGACGGTTCAGATCTCACAGTTCTAATATTCTTTTTATGTTCCGGAGAACTTAACCTCCTTTCTAAAGGTGTTTTCCGCTTACTAACTACAAACCGGTTGACCCCTTTCCTCATTGGCATAATCGATGGGAAATCTTCATCAGGTATTTGACTTAATTCAGAAATATCTTTAATCTGTGCAACCCGTCTAAACCATCTTTCCGCTTTAGCCTCTTCAGACATATCCAACGGGTCGGTTTCCTTGACCGCTGACCCTTCCAGGCTCGACCTTTGAAACCCGTTTCTCAAATTTGGGTCTCCAGATTTGACGCGATCTCCATTCAAGGTTTCGGGTCGATTTTCACTTCGGTTAATTGGAGTATTTATTGTTTTTTGCACAAGATCAGTGTCATTTGCAGCTTTAATCAAATTCACATGTGGCATTTGACTTGAACTTGTGCTATTTGACGCTTTAGCCTCTTCGGACATATCCAACGGGTCGGTTTCCTTGAGCGGACTCGACCCTTGAAACCCATTTTCCGAATTTGGGTCTCCAGAGTTGACTTGATTATCGTCCTTTTTAGCAAAATAATCTGGTGGAAACGGAACAAAAGGAACAAAGCTGGGGTTTTTCTCTTGCTCAATCGCTTGTTGCCGTTTATATGTCGGAGAATTCAACGACCGATCTTTCTTTTTACTAACCACAAACCGGTTTTCACCTTTGCGCATCGGCATTATTTCGGGAAAATCATCGTCTGAAATGACACTAGTTAAATCTGTAACGTCATGCAACTCCGCCACTTTGTTGAACCATCTTTCTGACTTCTCATCTTCAGCGGTATCTTTAATCTGATTTTCAATTTTTGTAACTGATTTTTCAGGATTGGTCTCAGAAACATTAATTTTTGGTTCAGAATTTCTGGTTTTTATATTTTCTGATTTTTTTGAAAACGTGTCATCTAGTAAAGGCACAAACGGGGCATAACCGTAATTTTTCACTTGCGTAACAGGTAACGGAACCTCACCTGGTCTCCTACACTCGCATTTTAAGCACGCTTTGTTTCTCCCATGGTTAAAAAAATTGCATCTGGAAAAAGAAAAGGTCAAAGCCTCAGTATCATGAAATAAACTAATAGCTTGAAAAACCAACGTTTAGTAAGACGATTTGTTATGGGTTAAACAAAGTTACTAACCCGAAGTAAAAAACTGGACCAAAATTGATTTGTTCTTATGTAAAGGTAGGTGATTTGTTCGTAACAAATTCTAACTTTTATTACAATTGTTATTTGACAGTTTTAACCTTACATATGAAACACTGTTTTGTCTTTTTTGTTGTGATCATTGTTTGTTGTGTACAAATCAGTTTTTGTCGTGTACAAGTCAGCTACCTAGTGAACTATGCAATAACAGTTTCTACCCTTTGTTATCAAAGACGCACAAGCAAGGCTTAGGTGACCCCTTTACGCCTTGGATGCACCTTTAACTACTATGGTTTTTACACATTTACTTTTACCAACTAGCAAAAATGTAGAATAGAACGAATGAAAGAAAGACTCACTTGGGACAATCCCACTCATTGCCAGTCAACCGTCTTTGTGGTCTTAACTCCTCGCATTCAAGGCATTTAGTGTTCGTTGCAACATTCATGAAACTGCACCTGCTCGAATATATTCCAACAATTTTAGTACAGGTCGTGTCCAGGGGCGAAGCTTCTTGGGGGCGGGGGGGGTCGCCCGACCCCCGGGATTTTTCGCTCAGTAGTGTTATATATGTAGTTTTCGTATAGAAATTTTTGGATATATACGTTTTTACCCCCTTTAAACAATATGTACTTCATCAAGTCCAATGTTGTTGCTTCACTTGATTCCTCCCCCTTTAAACATTGAAAACAAAATGAGAAACACAAACAAAAATTTCAAAATTTTCACTCATAATTGTGTTCCTTCTTTCACATCTATGTAGTGTCAGTTCATGCAATTTAATTTTTATCAAGCAAGCACCAAATATCATGAATGACCAATGCAGACTTCTTACACAGAAACAAACAAACCTGTAAGAAAGATCTCATTCTTTTCTCAGTTTCAACAGCATTTTTAAAAAGAAACGGAGTCCCATCGTTTACAAGCACCTGGATATCATCCTTTGGAAGCCACCTGGACACAAATAAAAATCATATCAACAATTTATTAAGAAATGATACAAAATTAGCGTTTATCAATATTTGGCACAACATAAACTCTATCAGACTAAAAATATCTGAAACTAGCGACGAAGCTTTTCTCCAAATACTGATACCAAACCTATACTAACCAAACACCATTAGTACCAGGACCGATATTCATTTTTCATGTTTTTGGTTTCGGTACAGTTCGGTTTCGTTTTTTTTTTTTTTTTTTTTTTTTTTTGGTATTTCCAACGGTACCGTTCCAAACCTATACTGACCAAACACCATCAGCACCGGTACCGGTATTCATTTTTCATGTTTACGGTTTTGGCAGCGTTCGGTTTCAGTTTCATACGGTAATTTCAATTGTACCGTACCAAACCTATATTGACCAAACACCATTAGTACCGATACCTGCATTCATTTTTCATGTTTTCGGTTCCTGTCTTTTTTCCACCATTTTCAGTGGTACCGTACCAAACCTATACCGACCAAGCATCACCGGTACATGTATTCATTTTTCAGTATTTTCAATGATACCGGTACCAAACCGACAATGTCAGTAACGTATTCTGTTTATATTTTATTCGTTTTCAGTTTCGGTATCTGTACTGTACTGTACTGATCTCATCCCTATCTAAACCAATATTATAAAAATTAGAATTTTAACAGATCAAAGTAACAGAACAACAAACCCTAACATATCATCTCTGTCATTCGCAAACCCTAGAAACGAACACGCAGCATCCACAAACTCCATTGATAAACTCTCATTCGGCACAAATTCATCCTTTATATTCCTATCTGTTTCAAACTGACCGGAGCTTGACGCATATCCAAGCAATTCCGACCACTCCGGCCACGGATGCGACGACGTAACTACCTCCGCATCGGCGGAAACATCACCGTTGTTTTCCGGTGTGTTACCAGTGGATCTGGAACGAAATTGTTGAGAAAATTTGATCGGAAAATGTGAGGTAGAGCGAGAGAGGTGGAGGATGTGGTGGTGAGATAACCGGAGAGTTGACGGCCTGTGGTTTAATGGAGACAGTGGGCCGCCGGAGAGGGGGAAGAGTTTTGACGGAATGGTAAACATTTGATCGGAAAAGGGGGTGGAGTGTTCGCCGGAGAAGATGTGGTGTTAAACCCAACACATAAGTTATTTTAACCTTATCAGTTGAAATTAATAATTATAGATTTTGTGTACGGAGTCTAAATTTAAAAAAAAAAAAAAAAGTAAGAAGTCAAAAAAAAACATTATGTCCACGATGAAACAAAACAATAATCTACAAGTAACATAATAAAACAATAATCCACAACTAACATAATAAAGATTACTAAGGTGGTGTTTGTTTTTCAAAGGTAAAAGGTCTGCAGTCTGCGGATCACCTTGCAAACGTCTGCACAAAAAGAGGTGGACCAAATGTAAGAGTGTTTGATTATTCTCACCTCTTTTTAAAACCCCACCCACCATGTCAACTGCCCACAACCACCTCCACCGAAACCCCCCACGCCACCGCCACCGCCTACAACACAACCACCTCCACCGAAACATCATCATCGTCACCCCCTACACAACCACCTCCACCGAAATCCTAATTCCGCCACCACTGAAACCCCAACCCTAACTAAACACCCAACAACCACCGTAGCCACCGCACTCAGAAAGAGATAAAGGAGTTTTCAGATCGTTTGATAGGGAGAGAGGGAGAAAAGAAAGAGAAAGGGGAGAGTTTACGCTCTGTTCCCGAGTTAACTTAGCGATGGAAAAAAAAAAGTAAAAGTGAGAAAGGAAAGGACGAGAAAGGAAAAAAAATATGTCTTTCCCCCCATTTCCTTCCAAATCGGAAGGATAAAAAACCTAAAGGATTTAGCCTAGTTTTCCTTTCATTTCCTTTCTTTTTCTTCCTTAAATAAAACTCGGGAACACGACAAGTTTTATTTTCCTTTCTTTTCCTTCCTTAAAGGAAACTCTGGAACACAAAATATTTTTACTTTCTTTTTGTTTCTTTTCCTTTCCTTCCATTAGTAAACTTTGGAACACAGTGTTAGAGAGAGATACATTCGCCTGAGGGCTTCGCCGGAGACACTCGCCTGAGGAGGAGGTGGCGGAGATGCGGTGGTGGCGGAGGAAGTGGAGGTGGCGGCGGAGGAGGTGGCGGCTAGAAGGAGTTGCTAGGGTTTGGAGAACTTTTGTTTTGAAGAGCAGAAGAAGACCCTTGAAGATGTGAGTCCACATCTACCTGAGGAAGAGGTCTTGAAGACCTTTTTTAATGAAAGCACTTCCAGAAAACAATCACATTGCACTTCAAAACAAAAGTTCTGCTCTTCAAAAACAAAAGTCTCCAAACCCTAGCAACTCCTCCCAGCCGTCACCACCTCCACTTCCTCCGCCACCACCTCCTCAGGCGAATGTATCTCTCTCTAACACTGTGTTCCAGAGTTTACTAATGGAAGGAAAGGAAAAGAAACAAAAAGAAAGTAAAAAACTTTGTTCTTTCGATTTTTTGAACACGATGTATTCGATTTTTATCAACTTTGTCTCTGTATTTTTATCACCATGAGCGGCTAAATATTTTCGAACTACCTAGGCTCATGGTGAAAACTAGTTAGACTCGTATATCTCTGGGTTTTGGATATTTATTCGGTTTATTATTTAATGCTTTGGTAAACGCTTTATTTATTGTTTGGTTTTAATACGTATGTGTGCTCGTTTGGCTATGATTTTTTTATTGTTTGGTTTTAATACAATATTACTATAATTTTTTATAGTGTAGATTATGCTTGAAATCATAACAATTATCCAAGAATGAGTTCATTTGTTATTTGTATAGTTTTTCTTTGTTAAATTGACTGATTTGAAGCTACCCAAAAACTGTGTAACAGGTTATTAAACTTAGATCACTTAGAGCGGTTAATATAGACCAGCACCATCAATTGTCACTTTGTGCCCTACCTATCGGTCACACCAACAAGAACACCGCCATCCCCACCTTCTCTATCATCGTTGGTCGTCATGTGCCCCGTCATCACCACTAGTAAAATCTCGAGAACCAACACTCAAAACATTCCAAAACCCTCTCTAATTCTCTGAATTTTCAGCAAGTTTGAGCAGAAACTTTCAGCAATTCTAAGTGAGTTCTAACTCACTTCTTCTTCTATTTCTTTCTTGTTTATTCTTCTAAAACACTTCGATAACCTTTAGGAAGGTTTCACAAGTTTGCTTGGGCAAACTAAGGTGAAACCTCACCATTTTTTAGGTCCAAAGTTCACTTTATTTTCTGCTTGTTTTTAACTTCTTGTATCTTCATGTTTTTTGATAGAAACTTGGTGGAATCTTGTTCCCACCAAGCTCACAACTTAGTCTATAGTTGTGGGTTTGCGTTGAGGTGATTTCCCTCAAAGTTTTGGGTTCAAACACCCATTTTAATTATGTTTATACATGGTAATTAAATGATGAAAGCAAGCACAAGACATCATCTCCCGTATGATGAACTTGTAACTTGTGAAGTGTGAACAAATGGAAGCCTTGGCTTTCCAAACTAAGTTCCACTCCCTTATTTGAACCTTGTATGAACACTCAAAGTGACTTACTAGAATCAAAGTACCTTAGCCCTGTCTAGCCCTCCTCACTTAGTTAATTCTTTCCATGATGTGTTGGCACACCCGGGTTGTAGTGCACTTGGTCACTTGAGCATTGTTAGATAGGTTTATTTTCTTGTTATTCATGACCATCCGAACCATCTTCATGATGGTTTGTGTAGTGGTGAATCATATAATGAGGTTTTAACCTCTATGCTTGACAATACATGATAATCTATGATTGGACTTAGTTTAGGATGTTATTATTATCATATAAACTATACATATCTATATAAAACATGGTTGAATTTGTGATGACAATCGAGTCATGGTTGTTCGTTATAAACTTAGGCCAATATAGCTAAGATTCTAGGTTACTTGTTATGATTCCAATGGGCAATTTGGGACCCATGAAACCACTTAATATGGTGTCATAAACGAGCTCTTAGAACTAGGTATTATTTTCGTATACATACTTTTGATACTTTAAATTCTAAATCCTGAATCTTACCACGTCCTAAAAATCATGTAACCTTACCATTGAATCCTCATTCACAAACAACTCGTCAATCACGGATAATCGGAAAGCATTTGCAATATTGTGAGTACACTTGACCCTTTTTCGCTTTAACGCACTTTTGGGTGTAACATGTTTAACTTACCAAAATACACAAATCACACAAACATATTTATTCACTCAATCCGCCATACATTCTATTTGTTATGCTTTGGTTATGCTAGAATACATACATGCTATTTTGGTCAAAAATCACAACAAGGATAATGTAACCAAATCTGATTTTTGTGAGGTTGAGTGCTTCATTAGATGAACAAAGGTATGAACAATTATCAAAAGGAAATGACAATGAACACAAGGATTTATACGAGGAAAAAGCCCTTGATCAATGTATGATCTCCGGCATAAAAAACCTCGGATAGTGAAAACTATCACTATCAACTATATTGAACAAGAAAGGTTACAACTTTGGAAGATAACAAGCTCAATACAATGAATTGCTAATGTGAATGTGTGTGTTCGCCAATGAATGTCAGAGAATTCGAATGTAAGCTGTTGTGTTTCTAAAATGAGCTTGTTAACCCCTTAGAAGATAAAAAATATCCTAGTAACTAACTCTTCGAAGATAATGCAAGCCTTCCCACGATCCCCTTAACGGCTATGACTCTCATGCACGTGCCAAAAATAGCATATTCCTCCGATATTCCCGTGTTGACTTAGCTCACATAACACCTACAAACGTAAACTAAGAACACAAGGAACAATTGTTAAAAACATAAACATTAGTAAGGATCCTTGATCCTCAGGCTCCCTGCATTATCCATTAAGGATCCGTGATCCAGGCCCAGTCTCAGGATGGATGATCCTTAGTATAAAATCCATGCCCTAACAATTGCCCCCAAAATATAAGGAATAAGTTGTAACTAAATGAGTCATATTTTCGTTGGTTCTGAATTACTCGTTGCCAGGAAACTAGCCATTAGACACGGACTAGCCGTTACAGGAATGACATCACCGATAAGACTCCTCCTGCAACAACCATCATTATATATAGGAAAGAGATAGGGATGAAATCTACATTATAAACCTGATCTTTGCAATTTAAAACCGCAAGCCAGAGGTCTCAAGGTATTCTCTCTTCCCTTCTCTTTCATCCTTCATCTGTTCTTCTTCTTTTCTCCATCTTATCATGACGAGAACTATGGCTCGAGTCTCACCAAACAAGGATCAAGAGAAAAACAGTCCCCCAAAAAGCCAAAACCTTCTAAAGGAGCCATCCCATGAGCTCTGTAGGTTCACCTATCCTGAAATCGACCAGATGCACCAACACTTTCCAATGGGTACCATCTTCAGACCCTTTGATTCCACCATGAAAAGCGATTGCACATCCGCCACCTGGGTGTGTTTTCCTGCTGCCCCTTTTCAAGTCGGATTCTCATATCCTTTTCCAGCTTTCACCCAAAGTCTGTTTACCTTCATTGGTCTCTGTTACAGCCAAGACATGCCCATGTTATTGAGGGTTCTTTACACCCTTGAACACATCATTGCTAAAGAAGACATTGGCCTTGGTCTTACTGAGCTCAATCACCTGTACAATCTGGTCAGCCACGGATTCCACCGTTATCTGTTTAAAGCCAAGCCTTAACACCCACATCCTCTCCTCAAAGTTATCAAGAACGATACCAACTGGAGAAACCAGTTCTTTTTTGTTAGGAGAGATTCCATTCCCAATGGAAATCATCTTCCTAAAAAATGGAACTTGAAGGGTAGGATATAGGATCCTTAGGCTAGGATCACAAAGAGTTCTCATTTCTTTCTGAAGAGGATAACTGATGCTTATGTTTTTTTGTCTATGCAGCTGCTAGCTTAACATCTCTAACGAATACACCTGCCACACCTAAGAGGCTTACTGCTTGCTGGAACCTGGATTTAAGTGTCAGGACATACCAACCAAGGATTAAGGATTCAGAAGAAGCTTCTTCAACTTCCTACACCATGTCAAGTAAGTATCCATATATGTAAGTATTTAATAAAAAATGAATTATGAATACTTATCTGTTTTGTATGTTTGTAGGTGCTGCTAAGTCATCCAAGTCTGCCTCCCGGTTCGGAGTGAGTGACATTGAAGGCATCGTCTCCCCCAAGTCCATCAAAAAGGAGCTGGCCACAGGCCAAAGCCTTCCTGAGACCAAGGGCACCACCACCCGAGCCAAAGCAGGAAGCAAAAGGAAGAAACCTAGTGAGCCCTCCGGTGATCTCCCCCTGATTGAGCAGCAGCTCCATGAAGCCGTCTCCGGGGTAAGGATCATATATCCTAAAACTTTCATCCTATCTAAGGATAAATGATCCTAAATAATGTATCCCCTGCTTGCAGAAATTCGCTGAGATCCAAATCCTTCAAGGCCAACACTTGGCTGACGCTGAGGAGCATATCTTGGACCTTCAAACCATTATAGCCGCTAAGGATAAAAGTATTGCCCACTTGGAGAAGGAGAATAAGGCATTGCAGAAGCAGGTTCTTGTTGCTGAGATGACTGCTACCAAGGAGCGACTGGAGATTATAGATGAGGCCAAAAACTCTATTGCTATTGTGACCCTCAAGATCAGGCTCCAGATGGCTAAAGAGGCTGCTGATCCTTCCTTCAACAGGGCTGAATGGGACATTACTGCTTGGAGGCAAAGGCTTCATGAGCTTGGGGATGATGAGGAGCCTGAGGAGGTGCTGACTATCGAAGCTAGTGGGAGCGGTAGCAAGGATCCTGTGGATGTGGCAGAGGCTGGTGGCAGTGGTGAAGCTAAGGTGGATGATGCAGTGAAGGAGTAGGCTGCAACAAATGGGCGATGATGGATATTATAGACGAGACCGGAGCCCATTTTTTTAGGATGTTGATGGTTTTTTGGTTCATGGTGTTTTTATTTTGAACAATTATGGTTTGTAACTAAGCAATAGTTTTTAGGGTTAAGGATCAATGATCCTTTGGACAATGGGGGGTAGCAAAGTTGGATGGATCCTTCTGTTTGTAGATGATGAAGCCTTTGATGCCCCTCACCTTTTATTTTCTGCACTTTATTAACTGTTGGTACGGACACCCTTTGCCAACCCAAGTGGACGGGCCACGTTTTACTGGTAGAAACTTGGGTAGGCAATTTTGATAACCTTTTAAAGGGTTTTAAATAAATAAATAAAACATTAAGCTTTTGACTATCTTTGGTGTTGTTCTTTTTGCTTTTTGCTTTGAACATTGTCATATTAACATTTATCAGCCAATTCCATATTATCTAACTTTAAAACTTATAAGTTGTTGAAAAGATTACCAAATATGTGTCAAAACAAGTTCTTCAAAGAACTTAACATTATATGATCAAGGATCACATATTCTGTTGTCAAAGGTTAAGGGTAACATTAATAAGCCAGAAATAAAGTAAAGGCAAATGAAGGATCATACCAGTGAATCCAAGTTAGGATTCTATATCCTTAACACTTACAATTATGTCAACAAAGCATTAAAATCAATAGAACTTTAGGATTTAGGATCCTTAGCTGTGAAGCTTCGTAAACCTATCACAGTGTATAACTTGGGACTAAGCCAAATATCAAATGAAAGGATCATTAGTAACTGGGGACAAGCCCAACAAGCTGGGGACAAGCCCAATAAACTGGGGACAAGCCCAACAAACTGGGGACAAGCCCAAAAACTAGGGATAAGCCCAAATAACTGGGGACAAGCCCAAATATACTTGTGTAAACTGGAGTATGGCCTAAACTGGCGACTATCCCAACATGAGTGACATGAAAATAGCAAAACCTTAGCTAACGTGAGAGTGTTAGAAACCTTAGGAACGGATGTATGGTACGTCTACCATTATACTTAGGATCCTACATATAGCCAACAGCAATGACATTGACAACCCCTAAAGCGGGTACTGGTCCCATTGCCTCGAACTATACTTAGATAATCGTGCGCAACTGGCGAGGGTGTCAAAACCCAATTCGTGTGAAAGGTGAAGACCTTTAAATCGTAGAAGGTAATGGATACCTTAGACTGGGGACAAGCCCAAAAACTTTGGAGAGGTGACCAACCCCTTGATCCTTTATCACTAATGCAAACAATTCTGCAAAACTTAAAACTTGATGAAAATGGATGTTATAAATCTAACATCCTTTCCTCATAAATGAAATAAAGAACTTATGAAATAATAATAAGCAAATCATTACTAGAACGAGGATCATATATCATCTGAGGATCCTCAAATATGAACAAAGTATCAGGATTTCTAAGGATCCTCAATCCTTCTCACATAAAATACTTCTTTAAATGAACAACATTCCAAGCTCTTGGTAACAGTTCACCATCCATTGTTAACAAATGATATGCCCCCTTTCCTGCTTCAGCTTCAATTAGATAGGGGACTTCCCATTTTGGTGCTAGCTTGCCATCGGCATGATTTGTGGTATTTTGGAATGCCTTCCTTAATTGTGACAACTCATACTTTCAAGAGTCTTGTACTAGTTTCCTGTGTGATAGTCTTGTTTTGTAATTATGTGTACGTGTTTGAATGACTGAATCATCTGAATAAAGTGTTCAAGTGTTGTTAGATTGTGAATTGTGAATTGTTAAATGATAAGATGTTGCTTTGTTATATAAGAACTAGATCGTACAATACCTTTTAGATTGCACAACTCATGCTCGATTGCACACCTCCCTTTTTTATATGGGCTAGTCCATGGCCCAAATGAAACCGAGAGGTGGGTTCGGCCCACACTCAGTGAATACACACACATGATTAGGGTGTAATACTCATAATTTACAAAATACACAACACACACAAAACCCTAAGCTCTCTCCTCTCCTCCTTTTTGTTCGACGGCAGCCCTTCCCCATACTCGAAGCCCTCTTTTCCGTGCAACGTGATCTTCCTTGTCTAACACCTCATCGCACACTTCTGGTTAGTGTTTTGTTATTGTTTGGTTGAATGTTAATTTATGTTGTGATGATATATGAAAAACTAGGGTTTCATGTTAGTAGTTGTGTTGATGGAAATTGTGATGTTTGAATTGGAAATAGGTGTTCGATTTCAATACATGAATACGATGGAACTGTTCTTGTTAATGGATTATATGATGATTTATGTTGATCTTGATTGAATGTGTGGTCGATTGGTTTGATTGGCATGAAGAATGGTATGATGACATGCAAGTGTGTTGATCTCAATCGCATAATGTTCGTATTGTTAGTTGCATGATGAAATAGGATTCAAGTGTTAATCATACTATTTGATCCAATGTTTGGTGATGATGAGTTGTTGTTCATGATTAGATGTTAATTAGGGTTCATGAGAATTAATTGGAAATTCCTTGATTTGATCGATAAATGCAAAAGATGGAAACTGTTAAATTGGGTAAATGATCCCTTAAATCTCGGCATTATGCAACTGATCGCACAAGCCCAGTCGCACAAGCCTTGATCGCACAAGCTAGGTTTGCATGTAGTACCACTGTTTAAGCACATTGTACAATCCTTTTATGCATGACCGCACAACATGGTGTGGATCGCACAAGTCGGTGCTGATCGCATAACATGTTGGGTCGCACAAATGATTGAACTGTGTTATGTTATTGGGCCGCACGCCAAATGCACAGCCCAAACCCAATCGCACAATTGATTCTGAATCGCACAAGTTTAAATGGGCCGCATGAATCGCACAAGGCAAGCCCAATCACACAATGTGATGTTGGGCTGTGGTATGTGGCCATCGCACAAGAACAGGATCGCACAAGACACCGGCCCACATCTGAGTCGCACAAGTCCAACTCAGTCGCACACTTCATGTGAATATTTAACTGAGTGGGCTTACGCGTGTTGGGCCGTAGACTCGCACACATGAGCTTAGCTTGTATGTAAACATAAATGTTACTGTTAAACAAGTTGTGTACTCTTAATTGACTGCTATGGCGTTACATGTATGCCACGATCCTTCTGTGTACGTGAACTGTTAGCTATGTGTGAAACTTATGTGAATTACTTGAACATATACCTGACTTGTATGGTAACCATGTTAGGACGTGGTTGACCACAACTAGCTCAAGTGACCTTCTTTTTATCTGCCGAGCTAATCTAAGGTGAGTTCACACTTTCTACAAGGCATGGGATTCCCGGTGGTTTGGGAATGGGTTAACGTTTAATAAGGAAACTTGTGTATTCTCCTTGGGTAGAATACGTACTTCCACCCTCTTAGGTGAAGGGTGACAACATTGAAACCTGTGTGTTCTCCTTGGGTAGGACACGTACTCCTACCCTCTTAAGTGGAGGGTGGCAACATTGAATGACACTAGACAAAACTCTATCATTAAGTCCCTCATTTTTATATCGACTTAATCGTCGGGCCAATGGCGAACGGGTCATTAGTTAAATAGCGCTATTAGATTTGACAAGCCTCACACCGTGCCGCAGAGGACGGGAGTGGACTAATGGATTTGGGTACTTAGTCAATGATGATAGACATTGACGCAGGGCACATAAACATAACTACAGTCAGTAGTCGATATGGTAGCGGGTCTAGTGGTTAACATGGGGAAGCCCCCACTGGTTATGGTTTGGGAAACAAGGAATTGGTTAAACTCGTGGTTTTCGAAATGACTTGTGACTTTTGGAACAACATTAAAATGAACAACCAACACTGTGAACTCGCTCAACTTTGTTGTTGATTCGTTGTTACATGCCTTGCAGGTGGTTAGGTACTTAGCAGGAGCTTGAACGGGAGGAGTTGTTGTGGAACATGGACCATTGAGTGTTCATGATAAACTTATGAACTTTAAACTTGTGTTTTGGGTTTTGAACTAAATGCTTCCGCTGATAACTTAAACTTTTTTTTTGAATGGTTTGGACACCAATTATATTGTTGGTTTGGACTTTTATTTCTTTAATTATATTGTTCAATATGATTGGTGGCTGGATCCTGGTCAGTCACGCCCCCTGCGGTGATACCCCGCTTGTGGAATTTGGGGGTGTGACAGATTGGTATCAGAGCCATTGGTTATAGTGAACTTGGTTTTAAAAAGGGAAAAAGCTTTTGACGTAAACCAGACTATAACCTGTTCAGTGCTCAACGATCCACAACGACGCTTCGCTCCATGTCCAAGACTCAACACTATAGGCGATATGGTTTATGTTTGTATTGCCTGCCTGTTAGTTTAAATAGTGCGTTGATCATGGTATGCTTAGTTAACGTAGTAGCATGTTGCCATTAGCAGTAATGTACCTTCTTGACATGCACTTGTTTGCTTGAAACCTTGTGTGCTTACTCTCTTCTGTCATCCTATACTTTCACACCTTTATGACACCTTTCTTACTTTCGTTTCTTTCGATGTGAAGATCATGAGTGGACGTCTCAATTTGAATCAAGCCCAACTGACGGCTCTAATCAACGAACGAGTTGCTGAGGCTCTCGCAGCAGCTCAAGCAGGAGGTATAACCTACTATTTCGACCTATCTTAGGATGTTTAGATCCTACTCTCGTGAACCAACTCTCATGCTTAACCTTATCCTTTCTTTCTCGCCCGACAGGTCAAAATGCTCAACCTCTTGTGTGTACATTCAAGACCTTCATAGACTGTCGACCTAGTGCCTTCAACGGTACAGAAGGAGCCATGGGTCTTCTCCAGTGGTTCGAGAAGATCGAATCTGTTTTCGAAGTGTGTGAATGCCCTGTTGCCAGCAGGGTAAAGTTTGCTACGGGAACACTTGAAGGCGGTGCGTTGTCTTGGTGGAACGCACAGGTGCAAATGCTAGGGTTAGCAGCTGCTAATGCCACCCCATGGAACGACTTTAAGGATCTGATCAAAGAAGAGTATTGTCATCGGGATGACATTCACAAGCTAGAGGTGGAGTTTTACAATCTGAAGATGACGGGGTCTGAAATCGAAGCGTATACTAAGAGATCGAACGAATTAGCTACTTTGTGTCCCAACATGGTGGATCCTCCCTACAAACGTATCGAGCTTTACATCAAAGGTTTAGTGCCAGAGATTCAGAGCATGGTGACTTCAGCTAACCTCCCTACAATCCAGCGGATCATACGACTATCCCACCGCCTCACTGATCAGGCTGTTGAACAGAACAAGCTGCCTAAGCGTATTAGTGCCACTACTTCTGATGCTCCAAGTGACAACAAACGCAAATGGGATGGAAATTCAAGCAAGGGTTCAAGTTCTGTTCAGTCTCAATCTCAGCAGCGAAGGACTGACGACTACAAGAGCCCTAGTCAACAGTCTTCTGGTAATCAAGGATAGGGTGGGTACAAGGGAAACCACCCTAAGTGCAATCGATGTAATATGCACCACAGCGGGCCGTGTAGCAAGAAGTCCAAGAACAACTGTCAGAGATGCAACAAGCCAGGCCATGCAGCAAAAGACTGCAGGAGCCTTTATCCTACAAATCAGAGGCGGCAGCAACAGCAGCAGCAGACTCCACAGAACCAGCGCCAGCAACAGCAGCAACAACAGGGTAACAACAAAGGATGTTTTCAATGTGGTGCAGAGGGCCACTTTAAAAGAGACTACCCCCAGTTGAACCAGGATCGTAACAACAACAACAACAAGGGGAATGGAAACAACAGGGATAACAATGATGGTAATGGTGCCAGGGGACGTGCATTTGTGATTGGTCAGGGTGATGCGAGAAACGATCCCAACGTTGTGACGGGTAAGTTTCTACTGGATGATTTCTTTGTTTCTGTTTTATTCTATTCGGGAGCCGATACTAGTTACGTGTCCTTAAGGGTGAGTCAGATGCTTAAGCGTACCCCAATCCCTCTGAATTATAAGCATATGGTAGAACTAGCAAACGGTAAAAATCTTGAGGCCACACACATAGTTAAGGGTTGTAATCTCGTTCTAGCTGGTCAGACCTTCTCTATCGATCTTATCTGCATCGTTCTTGGTAGCTTCGATGTTGTCATTGGGATGGATTTGTTATCCCAACATCAGGCGAAAATACTCTACAAGGAGAAAATAGTCCGCATCCCTCGTTCTGGCGAAGAACCCCTCGTTATTCGTGGTGATAAGAGTGGTGTTGTTATGGGCATCATCTATTTCCTTAAGGCCCAGAAGTGTTTGTGAAAGGGCTACACTGCTATTCTAGCCCTCGTTACTGATACCTCAACGAAATAGAAGAAGATCGAAGACATTCCTATCGTACGTGACTTTCCTGAGGTATTCCCTGAGGAATTACCTGGTCTTCCGCCCCATCGTCAAGTCGAGTTTCAAATCGAGCTAGCTCCTGGAGCAGCGCCCATAGCTCGTGCACCTTATTGCTTAGCCCCATCAGAATTAGAAGAACTGTCCACGCAACTGCAGGAACTCTTGGACAAGGGTTTCATTCATCCTAGCTCTTCGCCCTGGGGAGCTCCAGTTTTGTTTGTGAAGAAGAAAGACGGTACCTTTCGAATGTGCATAGACTATCGCGAACTCAACAAGGTGACCGTGAAGAATTGTTATCCTCTCCCGCGAATTGATGACCTGTTCGACCAGTTGCAAGGGTCGAGTTTCTACTCTAAGATTGATCTGAGATTGGGATATCATCAGCTGAGAGTCTGAGACAAGGACATCTCTAAGACAGCATTCAGAACTCGATACGGACACTACGAGTTTCTGGTTATGCCCTTCGGGTTGACCAATGCACCTGCGGTCTTCATGGATCTCATGAACCGAGTGTGCAAACCCTACTTGGATAAGTTTGTAATTGTTTTCATCGACGACATCCTGATCTATTCTAAGAGCCAGGAGGAACACGAGCGTCATCTGCGACTCATTCTAGAACTTCTTCGAGCAGAACAGCTTTATGCTAAGTTTTCGAAATGCGACTTTTGGCTTCGTGAAGTCCATTTCCTAGGTCACGTGATTAATGAGGATGGGATTCACGTTGATCCATCTAAGGTTGAATCGATAAAGAATTATCCTGCACCTCGAACTCCAACCGAAATCCATCAATTCTTGGGTTTGGCAGGTTACTACAGAAGGTTTATTAAGGATTTCTCGAAGATTGCGCAGCCTCTGTTCTTACTCTGAAGTGTGTCACCTACCGATGGGGTGATGCTCAGGAATTCACATTTCAGCAGCTGAAGATGAAACTTTGTAGCGCACCTATTCTCTCGTTACCTGAAGGCACAGACGATTTCGTGGTCTATTGTGACGCATCAATCCAAGGACTTGGTTGTGTGTAGATGCAACGTGAGAAAGTCATTGCTTACGCATCGCGCCAACTCAAGGTTCACGAAAAGAACTACACTACTCACGACTTGGAGTTGGGAGCAGTGGTGTTTGTGCTCAAGATATGGAGACATTACTTGTACGGCACCATGTGCACCATTTACAACGATCACAAGAGTCTCCAGCATATCTTCGATCAGAAGGAGTTGAACATGCGACAGCGTCGATGAGTCAAACTCCTTAACGACTACGAATGAGCAATCAAGTATCATCCAGGCAAAGCCAATGTTATGGCCGACGCCCTCAGTCATAAGGAAACCAAACCTAAGCGTGTACGTGCGTTACAGCTTACTATTCACTCCAGTCTTCCTGCACAAATTCGTGATGCACAGATTGAAGCATTGAAAGAAGAAAACCTTAAAGCTGAGTCCCTGCGGGGTATGGAGAAGAAACTCAAACGTAAGGAAGATGGCATTTACTACTTCATGGAACGTGTCTGGGTTCCATTCTTCGGTGATTTACGAGAACTTGTGATGGAAGAAGCACACAAATCTCGCTACTCGGTGCATCCTGGTTCTGACAAGATGTACCAAGACCTCAAAACTCTCTACTGGTGGCCCCACATGAAAGCTAACATAGCGACCTATGTTAGTAAATGTTTAACCTGTGCGAGGGTCAAGGTTGAATACCAGAAGCCATCAGGCCTACTCCAACAACCAGAGATCCCAACATGGAAATGGGAGCAAATTTCCATGGACTTTGTTACTGGCTTACCTAGATCTCAACGAGGAAACGATACCATTTGGGTGATAGTGGATCGACTGACAAAGTCTGCACACTTCCTGGCTATCAAGGAAATGGATAAGTTCTCTACTCTAGCAGACATCTACCTGAAGGAAGTAGTCGCGAGGCACGGGGTGCCAACTTCCATCATTTCTGATCGTGACCCGCGTTTTACATCTGATTTGTGGCAGGCGATGCACAAATCCTTTGGCTCACGCCTAGACATGAGCACAGCTTATCACCCTCAGACGGATGGGCAAGCTGAACGCATCATCCAAACTCTTGAAGACATGCTTCGAGCATATGTAATCGACTTTGGTAACGGCTGGGAAAGGCACCTACCTTTGGTGGAGTTTTCGTATAAAAACAGTTACCACACCAGCATCCAGGCTGCTCCGTTCGAGGCTTTGTATGGACGGAAGTGCCGATCACCCTTATGCTGGGCAGAAGTTGGCGACAGCCAAATCACTGGCCCCGAACTCGTCGTTGACACGACAGAAAAGATTGCCCAAATACGACAACGAATGGCGGCAGCTCGTGACCGTCAGAAAAGCTACGCTGATAAGCGCACAAAACCGCTCGAGTTCCAGGTTGGGGATCGAGTGCTACTTAAAGTCTCACCTAGGAAAGGTGTGGTTCGCTTTGGTAAGCGGGGCAAGCTAAATCCACGATATGTTGGACCTTTCGAAATCACTGAGAAAATCGGCAAAGTGGTACAGACTGAATCTGCCCGAAGAGCTCAGTGGTGTTCACAACGTATTCCATGTGTCAAATCTGAAGAAGTGTCTGTCAGATGAGACCCTCATAGTTCCTTTCAAGGAACTCACTATCGACGATCAGTTGCGATTCGTCGAGGAACCAGTGGAAATTACGGACCGAGAGGTTAAAACTCTCAATCGTACCAGGATACCCATTGTTCGAGATTTCTTTCAACTTGGGGATGATGTGACAACTCGTACTTTCAAGAGTCTTGTACTAGTTTCCCGTGTTATAGTCTTGCTTTGTAATTATGTGTACGTGTTTGAATGACTGAATCATCTGAATAAAGTGTTCAAGTGTTGTTAGATTGTGAATTGTTAAATGATAAGATGTTGCTTTGTCATATAAGAACTAGATCGCACAATACCTTTTGGATCGCACAACTCATGCTCGATTGCACACCTCCCTTTTTTATATGGGCTAGTCCACGGACCAAATGAAACACACACATGATTAGGGTGTAATACTCATAATTTACAAAATACACAGCACGCACAAAACCCTAAGCTCTCTCCTCTCCTCCTTTTTGTTTGACGGCAGCCCTTCCCTATACTCAAAGCCCTCTTTTCCGTGCAACGTGATCTTCCTTGTCTAACACCTCATCGCACACTTCTGGTTAGTGTTTTGTTATTGTTTGGTTGAATGTTAATTGATGTTGTGATGATATATGAAAAACTAGGGTTTCATGTTAGTAGTTGTTTTGATGGAAATTGTGATGTTTGAATTGGAAATTGGTGTTCGATTTCAATACATGAATACGATGGAACTATTCTTGTTAATGGATTATATGATGATTTATGTTGATCTTGATTGAATGTGTGGTCGATTGGTTTGATTGGCATGAAGAATGGTATGATGACATGCAAGTGTGTTGATCTAAATCGCATAATGTTCGTATTGTTAGTTGCATGATGAAATAGGATTCAAGTGTTAATCGTACTATTTGATCCGATGTTTGGTGATGATGAGTTGTTGTTCATGATTAGATGTTAATTAGGGTTCATGAGAATTAATTGGAAATTCCTTGATTTGATCGCTAAATGCAAAAGATGGAAACTGTTAAATTGGGTAAATGATCCCTTAAATCTCGGCATTATGCAACTGATCGCACAAGCCCAGTCGCACAAGCCAAAATGCACAAGCCTTGATCGCACAAGCTAGGTTTGCATGTAGTACCACTGTTTAAGCACATTGTACAACCCTTTTATGCATGACCGCACAACATGGTGTGGATCTCACAAGTCGATGCTGATTGCACAACAAGTTGGGCCGCACAAATGATTGAACTGTGTTATTTTATTGGGCCGCACGCCAAACGCACAGCCCAAACCCAATCGTACAATTGATTCCGAATCGCACAAGTTTAAATGGGCCGCACGAATCGCACAAGGCAAGCCCAATCACACAATGTGATGTTGGGCTGTGGTATATGGCCATCGCACAAGAACAAGATCGCACAAGACACCGGCCCACATCTGAGTCACACAAGTCCAACTCAGTCGCACACTTTGATGTGTGCAAAATGCAACATATAAATTACATCAAATGAGGCATAAAACTAACCCTTTTTAGTACTAATGTTGGAAAAAGTGTGCTTTTGTCTTCCTTTTGTATTTTCAGGGTTAAAAGAGCTTAAGTGAACAAAAGAAGCAATAATGCAGCCAAATCCAGCATAAATACAAGAAAAGGAACAAACGTGGCATGCCCGACCCCTCGACAGCATCTTCCCAAGCAAAACAAGAGAACAGAAGGCTGAACACGCCCCGTGCTCAGTGAGCACGGGGGCATGCCCAAGTGTCTGCAGAAAAGACAAAGCTGTAGAAGCTTCTATCACCCACCACGGGGGCGTGCCCAGCGGACACGGGGCCGTGGTCAACTCTAAGATTCGCAGAATCTGAGGAAATCTTGATAGTACAGATACGCTTCTGCACACGGGGTCGTGCCCAGTGGACACAGGGGCGTGGTCAACTAATGCAGACAAACTGCATTTAATGAAGAAAGAGAGAAGGGTGGACACGGGGCCGTGCCCGAGCTTTTGTGCAGGCTATAAATAGGGGTGCTTGGTTCATTTGCAAACCATCCATTAGTAAACCACCTCTCTCACACTACACCCACCCTCCACCACCATCACTACCCATATCCACCACCATCATCCATCATCCATCATAGAGTGTGTGTAGTAGTCTCGGGATCCAAGATTGATCGTAAGAGTTCTTGACAATCAAAGGCCATGTTTGCCTAAGTCTCTTACATCACTTGGTGAAGACAAGTGTCTAGTGTAATACTTTTTATTTCTAATCTTTTGCACTTTTTATTTGGTTTTGTATTAATGACTTTAATAACTAGTCGGGGGTTAAGGGAACGGTTTGGTAAGAGTCTTGCCTTGTTCAGTGTATAGATCCTGCAAGGACCTGGGTCAAATTTAGTAGGACCTCCTTCAATACCCACCGGTATTGGATGGCGGGGGTCCAAACTCTTTGATCCCCTCATATGTAAGCTACTATTAAAACTTTAACCCGGCTACTTAGGACTGTATCCCTGCTGACTCAGACTACTTAGCCGAGGGTAACGTCACCTTCAAAAGAGGGGCCTACCATATTATGCATTAATAACTTAATTAATTATCTTTCAATAATCCAACCCTTTAGGATTGTATCCTTGCTGGCTCAAACTACTGGGTTGAGGGTAACGTCACCTTCAAAAGAGGGGCTTACTACTATAACTAAGATAATCTCTTAAAAAGTGCAAAAGTGCGGAAATAATCAAAGGTTACACTAAACACGAGTCGGATCCAAGTGATTCATCTTGTCTATCCGTTTTTATTTTTATTTTATTTTTCAGCATTTTAGTTAGTTTTATTTTTCTAGTTTAAAAACCTTTTTCTAAACTTTTGATTTGATTAGACGTTGAGGATAAACCGGTATTAAAAGCTCTTGTGTCCTTGGACGACCTCGGTATCTTACCAACACTATACTACGCTCACAATGGGTGCACTTGCCCATATGTGTGTTTAGTGTTAGTAAATATCGTGTTTTATAAATTTAAAACTTGGCTAAAAAGTGTTAAAGGGCTTAAAATATACATTAAAAACTATAACACTACACGCACATCAAGTTTTTGGCGCCGTTGCCGGGGACACAAGGATTTTAAGAAAGTTAGGAATCAACGGCCTATTTGTTTTTATTTTTTTTAGGATTTTCTTAATTTTTCAGCTTCTGCAGAACTCAGCACGGGCCGTGCCCGCTGAACACGCCCCGTGCCCAATCTTTGGTACTGGCAATCCTGTTTTAAGTCAGACAGTAAGCTGAACACGGGGCCGTGTCCACTCAACACGCCCCATGCCCAAGATTCAGTTACTGAAAACAGAATCGTAAGATCCCGACGGTTGGTAATTTCTGACACAAACATGAGTGATACTGATATTTTTTACTTTCGGCACTCTTATGGTACGTGGTGTCAAATATGTGGTGGCCCTCATAAAGATTTAGAATGTTATTTTCTAAATTATAAGCCCCATTATATAGACCCATTGTTTTCCTGTAGCCTTAAGAGGGGCGAAAGTAAAAATAATCCCTATCTCTCCCTCGAATGCTCCCAATCGGACCTTCTAGGAGAAATGCTTCTTGATGAACTATTTCAAATGGAAGAACTATTTCTTAATTGGTTAAAAGAACTTAAGATGGATAACACTAATTCATCTCAAGACGATACCCAAGAAGAATTATTGGGATCGCATTCGAATAAAAACAACTTCGTTGTTCCCGAAATCACCTCTAACTCTAGCGAGGACTTGAGCGATAGTCATCCCTGTGTCGATTGTGCCGTGAAGGACTCCCCATCGACTTCGTTCGGTGCATACATAAACCTGAGCGATTCGGCATACACCTTCTTTAACGAGAGCCCGGGAAAGGGTTGGACTTGTCCACCTACATTTAGCATAGGAATCACCCTCACCGACAACCTCTTGCGTTCTCGTCTTAATCTAGAGCAATTAAGGTATCTCAGGCACTTTGGGGTTGTTCCATCCAGTAAGGAACCGCCCGATCCGGATGAATTCCTTAGAAATAGACGAAACTTCATTAACAACCTCTAGACACGGGGCCTTATCCAGGTCAACACGCCCCCGTGTCCACCAAAAGATTCCTGTCTGATTTCGTGTCAGAATACGGACAAAATGTGTCAGGATCTTGCCTGCACACGGGGCCGTGTCCAGCTGACACGGGGTCGTGTGCAGCATTGTCACACCCCGATATTTCCACGTATTACCGGTGGGCCCGGTGGGGAGTATCGTGACGTAGTTGATATCATCATAGTCAAACAACACAAATAATAATGCACAGCGGAAGCAAAAGATAGATAGATTTATTCCAACCGAATAAATTGTAATATTTAAGTATCACAAACAGTTGAAACAGATCCACAGGCGGATCAAAAATAAAGAGGAAACATTGTTCATCAGATTTATTGCATCCAAGCTTGCGAGACTCTTAATGATGCTAAGGAGAGGCCAGCCTATTACGCTTAGTACCTGCACTTAACCTTTTTGGGAAAATACGTCAGTTTACACTGGTAAATACAATTAACTGACTCATTTTGAAAAGATTTGAAAATTTATTTGAATGCACGTGGCACAAAACATTTTATAACTTGGGATAATTATTTATATATATAAACTTGTAAACGAATTACATGTTTCTTATGCGTTCAGTAGCCCGGGTCATGTCGGGTTAAAGATTAATAGACACGCCACATTATTTATTTATGCACTGTCGGGTGTACGCCTACACCCCGTGCTAAGGTCGTGGCCATTTCAATGAATGATGCCAAGGATATTCGGGACATGGTCATTAACCCCCCAAAGGCGTTAAGCAAACAAAACAAATTTTTAAACGGGTCATCTCGATAATACTTAACCACCAAACGATTAAGGTCGAATGCCCGACCAAGCGGTATTTTATATACCGTACCCCAAGCCCGTATAAGGGAAAATAAGTTAAAAGTATTTACCTTTGCAAGTATATTTCACAAACAGCAAATGCAAGTAGCTTTTACCGGGTCTCCTATTCTAGAACGAAGGTTTATAATAACCTATTAGATTCCTAACGGGTCTTTAATTAAGCCTAAGCTTAGACCGGTTAGTTTTAAAAGGAAGATACGGTTCAAACGCATGAGAAGCGAAGACCGGTTTAGAATGTGGTTTTGACCCGACAAGCTTGCATGCTTGTTTAATATGGGTAACTTAGACACATTCTGGATTTTGAGACAAAAATGATATGGTTTGACCCGTTTCGGCTAATATATGTAAACTAGTTACGTAAGCCGATCCGAACGCGAAAAGTGCGTAACGAGTAACCATATGAATCATATACAAGTTTCCTAAGTTAAAATGCCTTAAATAAGTTGTAACATCAGTAAGATATCTTCTATTATGCCCAAAATGATTTTAGACACAAACTATGCCCCATAAGGGCATTTTGGTCATTTTAAAGGTTATAAAATAGTTTAATTAGTAATCTGAGTTACATGTCTGATTTAATCAGTAAATATACCTAATTTAATAGGTTATAACAGTAGGGTATCATATATATGTGAAATTTATTACTTATAACCATACTATGCACCGTAGGGGCATTTTGGTAATTTCACATAAGCCTAAAAGGTCAAAACTGGAAATCTGAGTTTAAAACATTTGCTTACTATTACAATATAAAAATTTACTGAATATATCAGTAGGCATTAACCCTTATATGTTTAAAAATAGCTTTGATACATACTATGCGTTAAAAACGCTTAAAAATGCGATTTGGAGCCATTTCCGGGTTTTCAAAGGAAAGCTGATATTTATAAAATTCCAGACGGCTCAAAATAAGTTTTTTATCATATTAGATCAGTAGAAAAAGGTTTGATATCAAAAGGATTTGAAAAACTCATTTTATAGCCCAAAAGGGCAAAACCGACAATAACCGAATTAAGCTTAGAACCCTATGTTATGCTCAGCCTAAAAATAAATAAAAATCTCCAAAAATCCCAAAATATTATATTATATCAGTGGGTAAAAAGTTTTATATCAAAAGTTTGGTTTAGATAGGCTATATGCTAACTACGCCATTTAATCACTAAAAGTCTTCTAATTACGCTAATGAGCATAACTCTTAATCTAGACCTCAAACTGATGTCAAATTTTAGTTACAAGTTTATAAATCAGTAGCTAAGGTGTCTACTCTTTTACATTTTCAAAAATCATGTTTTAAGGTGTAAAGGGCATAATAGTCAACATTTAAACATTTAACGGAAACATGCATATGGATCGGATAACTAATGAACCAAGTTGTATAATCACAGGGGGTTATACTAGCATGAAACCTGGTCCAAATAAGGCTCTAAGGCATTTCTAAATTATGCTCAAACGGGTCAGAACTGAAAGTCAAAGCAGAAGTCAAACTATGCGACTTTCGGTTCCGAACCGAGCCTAAACTGAAAATTGTCGGGTTGAACATGTTTAGACATGTTCTTACATTAATTACCAAGTTATATTAATGATAAAACAGATTACATGGATCCTACATTGCTAATTATGTGTTAATTTGAAAATAAGTATTCTGTTGACTTTTTAAAGTTAGCTTTGACCCGACAATTGACCTGGTTAGAGTGGGAATCAGAGAGTACCCTTTTAAGGGTTTATTACCCACATAATTACCTACTTATAGGTACTTTTAATTCGAGATTTGACTGAACAAATTTTAATTAATCTCGAAGTCAAACCTTAATTACGACGGTTTGACTTTTAGCTAATTAACTAAGCTAAACTGAATTAAAAAGGATTAAGGACACTTACAAGAGTCCTAAGTATAATTAGGAACCTAAGAGAAGTTGGTTGCTGATCAGAGAAGCTCCAGAGAATTCCCTTGAAGTGAGTTGCAAATGAGTGACAAAATGTTGCAACATGTTCTTCTTATATAGTGAGCTAAATTCCATAGGATCATCACACATAGGTCTATGAAGGTTGCAAGATGTTCCCAGGTGTCCTATGATACTAAAAAACGGTTATAGGAGCCTCAGTATTTGAATACCACTCAAGTAGGGCGGTGCAACAGGCTGAACAGGCAACTGTCCAAAACCTGTTGCCAGCGACGGTCTTACGGACCGTAAGCTACAATCCTTTCGGACCGTAAGCGAGTCTTACGGACCGTAAGCCCTTGGCCTTGCGGTCCGTAACCGACTTTCAGAAACCATCGCCCAGTTGCTATCTTACGGACCGTAAGGGTCCATCTTTGCGGTCCGTAAGCCTTTGTCAGAAGACAAAAATTTGTAAACTTTGAAGTTTTGACCATGCAACTTTGCAACTTCGAATCTTATGCTTTAAATCAGTAGGAGGGGACCATGAACAGACCTTGCATGTATCTGCATATGTTGCCATGCACCACTTCCATTTTGGCCTCATGTGGGAAGCTCATAAATGCAAGATTCGCCGTAATTACTCATAGGATCCATTTCTTGGATTAATTCGAATTATACCTCATCAAATTGCTCGGACTTGAATATAATAGATGTTTATAATATAGATTAGGGTCTTGGGATTTATAACGAGGTCGCTCAGAGGTATTAATTAACATGTCGACACTTTTAAATCCTACCACACATCTTTTAATTTGATCCGGGTTTATGACACGTCTGACTTACATGACACGTGTCTTTATTTTATTGGGTATGATTTTACGAGGTGTTACATCCTCACCCCCTTAAAAGAAATCTCGACCTCGAGATTTATTGAAACAATTGAGGGTACTTTTCCTTCATGGTAGATTCCACCTCCCATGTATATTCGGGTCCTCTACGGGCATCCCATTTAACCTTCACAATAGGCACATACTTCCTCCGAAGCTTTTAACCTGTCGATCCTCAATTGACACAGGTTTTTCCACAAACTTCAAGCTCTCATCTATGTGCACATCTGTATGTGGTATGACTAGCGATTCATCTGCTAGACATTTCTTCAGATTGCAGATGTGGAATACATTATGAATACCACTGAGCTCTTTAGGCAAGTTCAACCTGTAAGCCACTGATCCTACACATTCGATGATCTCGAGTGGTCCTATGTACCTTGGGCTTAACTTACCTTTCTTACCAAATCGCATCACCCCCTTCCAGGGTGATACTTTAAGCAAAACTTTATCACCAACCTCGAATTTTAGAGGTTTACGCTTTAAGTTTGCGTAGCTTTTCTGCCTATCTCTGGCAGCTTTTAGGCGTTCACGAATCTGGAAAATCTTGTCCGTCGTTTCAAAGACTAAGTCGGATCCTGATAACTGAACTTCTCCTACTTCCGCCCAACAAACAGGCGTTCTGCATTTTCTACCATATAATGCCTCGAAAGGCGCTGCCTTAATGCTTGTATGGTAGCTATTGTTATAGGAGAATTCGATCAAGGGCAGGTGGTTATCCCAACTACCACCTAAATCAATTATACATGCGCGAAGCATGTCTTCTAATGTTTGGATGGTACGCTCACTCTGTCCGTCTGTCTGGGGATGGTAAGCCGTACTGAAATTTAAGCGCGTGCCCAAAGATTGTTGGAAACTTTTCCAAAAGTGTGACGTGTATCTGGTATCTCTGTCAGAGATAATAGCCACTGGTACTCCATGTAGAGATACAATCTTATCAACATATAATTGGGCTAACATGTCAGAACTATAAGTTTCCTTAATGGGTAGGAAATGTGCTGACTTAGTCAGTCTATCTACTATCACCCATATAGTATCATTTCCTTTCTTTGTCTTTGGCAATTTGGTGATGAAATCCATTGTCACCATTTCCCATTTCCAAGTGGGAATTTCAGGCTGTTGTAGCAAACCTGACGGCTTCTGATGTTCAGCTTTGACTTGTGCACACGTCAAACATTTAGCTACATAGGCAGCTATAGACTTCTTTAGGCCTATCCACCAGTAATTTGCCTTCAGATCCTGGTACATTTTATCAGCTCCCGGATGAACGGAATATTTAGAACTATGGGCTTCCTGGAGGATAACATCCCGAAGTCCTCCATAGACTGGAACCCATATTCGTCCATTTAGCCTTAAGATCCCGTCCTTGCCATAGGATAACTGTTCTTCAGTTACTCCTAGCTTTTCCTCAGGATAGTTAGCTTCCAATACAGCTTCCTTCTGCGCAGCTAACAACCTTTCATTCAAATCATTCTTTATCTCAATGCTCTTGGCATTGATTCTAATAGGCTTCACTCTCTCCTTTCTGCTCAGGGCGTCGGCGACTACATTCGCCTTGCCAGGATGGTATCTTATCTCACAGTCGTAATCATTCAAAGTTTCCATCCAACGTCGCTGCCTCATGTTCAAGTCCTTCTGATTGAACAGATGTTGAAGGCTCTTGTGATCAGAATAGATCACACACTTAGTTCCATATAAGTAGTGCCTCCACAGTTTTAGTGCGAATACAACGGCACCCAGCTCCAAGTCATGGGTGGTGTAGTTCTTCTCGTGCACCTTTAACTTTCGAGAAGCATAGGCAATAACTTTGCCCTTCTGCATGAGCACACATCCCATACCTGTGTGCGATGCATCAAAATATACCACAAATTCTTCCATTCCCTCAGGTAATGTTAACACAGGTGCATTGCTCAATTTCTGCTTAAGAATGTCAAAGGATTCCTGCTGCTTAGGGCCCCAGTTAAACTTGATATTCTTACGTGTCAACGAAGTTAGGGGCGCAGCAATCCTTGAGAAGTTTTCAATAAATCGCCTATAGTATCCTGCTAAACCTAGGAAACTACGAATCTCTATAGGAGTCTTTGGCTCTTGCCAATTCATGACAGCTTCAACTTTAGTGGGATCTACTTGGATACCTCGCTCACTAACCACATGTCCAAGAAATTGGACTTCACGAAGCCAAAATTCACACTTTGAAAATTTGGCATAGAGCTTTTCTTGATGAAGCAGTTTCAAAATGCAACGGAGATGCCTTTCGTGGTCAGCTTGGCTCTTCGAGTAGATGAGAATGTCATCGATGAAGACGATGACAAATTTATCCAAGTAAGGCTTGCAGACGCGATTCATGAGATCTATGAACGCGGCAGGTGCATTAGTGAGCCCAAAAGGCATCACTAGGAACTCGTAATGACCATAACGAGTCCTAAATGCAGTTTTGTGAACATCTTCATCTTTAACCTTCAGTTGATAATAGCCTGACCTCAAATCAATCTTAGAAAAGTAGCTTGCCCCTTGCAATTGATCGAACAGATCGTCGATCCTGGGCAATGGATACCTATTCTTGATAGTGACCTTGTTGAGCTCACGGTAATCAATGCATAGGCGCATTGACCCATCCTTCTTCTTGACAAACAAAATTGGCGCTCCCCAAGGAGACGAACTAGGTCTAATGAAACCTTTGGCTAGCAATTCATCTAGTTGTGTCCTCAATTCCTTCATCTCTGTTGGCGCCAACCTATAAGGCGCTCTCGCAACAGGTGCTGCTCCGGGGATGATGTCAATTCTGAATTCTACTTGCCTATCTGGTGGCAAACCAGGTAGTTCTTCAGGGAAAACTTCAGGATATTCAGAAATGACGGGGATATCTTCTATCTTGGGTTTTTGCTCATCAATAGTTACTTGCGCCATGTAAATGACACAACCCTTCTTCAAGCACTTAGATGCCTTGAGCATAGACACTTGCTCAGGCAATCCATACTGGGTATCTCCATGAATGGTAAGTGGTTCACCAGACGGAGTCTTGATCACCACTTGCTTCTTGTTGCAAACAATCTGAGCTTGGTTACGCGATAACCAATCCATTCCTATCACTATATCAAAACCGGCTAACTTCAAGGGGAGTAAGGACAAAGGAAAAGAGTAGTTCCTAATGGATATAGAGCATCCATCTAACACGGTTGAGGCTGTTTCTATGGTTCCATTGGCTAATTCCACCTCATATTTCACACTTAAGGTTTTAACAGGCAATTTCAATAATTCACAAAACTTATTATCTACAAACGACTTATCAGCGCCTGAATCAAAAAGTACTCTTGCATAGACGTCATTTATGAGGATGGTACCTGTGATCACGTTATCGTCTTGAACAGCTTCCTTTGCATCCATGCGGAAGACCCTTGCATTGGTCTTCTTCCCTTCTTCAGCTTTCTTTGCCAACTTCGGGCAGTTAGACTTAATGTGCCCTTTTTCATTGCAACTATAACACGTTGCATCCTTGATCTTCTTACAATCTAGGGTCTTGTGCTCAGAAGATTTGCAAATCCCACAAACTCTCAGCTGTGACTGGGATTTTGACTCGAGTCGGCATCTCCCGAAATGGTGCTTCTTACAAATCTTACACTTTGGCTTATCTCCTGATTGATGCCCATCCTTCTTAGATCCAGACCCTCTCCTGTGGTTATTGTTTCCCTTGTGCTTCTTATCCGAATGTCGTGAGTTATCATCCTCACGCTTTCTTTTCTCGGCATCCGTGTTCCTCAGCGATCTTTGCCTGACTGCGTCCAAGGTAAGGGACAAGGATATATCAGCTGCGGACCTGAATGTAGCTGGCCGAGAGGCCTTCACGCTTGCCTTAATCTCCGGGGCTAAACCCCCAATGAAACGAGCTATTCTTTTGGGTTCCGGGGTCACCAGATACGGAACCAACCTTGACATTGTATTAAAGCTCGTGAGGTAAGCTTGGCAATCCAGGTTTTTCATCACCAATGACAGAAAATCAGACTCAATCTTTTCAACCTCATGCTGAGGGCAGTAGTTCTCCCTGATGAGGGTAACAAATTGATCCCATGTCATATTGTACAATGGAATCTTCCCGGTAGCTTGAATCAACGATCTCCACCAGGCTAGGGCCTCACCCTTGAATGATTGAGATACGAACTTCACGATATCCCTCTCAGAACATCCACTAATATCTACTACAGTGTCCATCTCATCCAACCAGGTCATGCAATCCACTGCCCCTTTCTCTCCCGTGAAATCCCGAGGTATGCAAGAAACAAAGTATTTATAAGTACATGACTTGGCGCGTGGTGCATCATCAAGTACTATCCTCTTGGATGGAACACTGTTTTGGTTCGAGGAATGTCGATCATCATCTTTCTTTGACTCATTTTTCTTGGAGGGCGGCTTGCTGTGAGCCCCAGAATGAGTCTTAGGCTTGGAATGCGGTGTAGATAGGGTCTTACTTTGAGTCCCGCTAGACTCATTATATTGTCGCTCTAAAGCCCTCGTAATAGCATTATCGACTAGTGCTTGTAGTTCTGCACCGGCCATCTGTATCCTTGCATTCTCGTGGTTTTCCACCGGATGACTGTTTACCTCATCCGACCCAGCCATGTAGCTTTAATTGCTACATACAAGAGAACAATGGGCAAGGTTTATTTAGAAGCTTTATACAGTATTTTATGAGTTATTTAACCATGGTCTTAATAACCATTTTGGTCAATTTATAAATTATTTAAATATTCTCAGGACCTTTATTACAGTCCTATTTATAATTTAATAATAGCACAAAAGTCTAGTCATACAGACAGATTTAATTTATAAGCCCGGATTTTATGGAATCGAGGCATTAAGGTCTGAATCAAAGTTCGTTACCTTTTTCTAGACAGGGAGCTGTAGGCTACTACTGTTTTTAGTCCCAAGGGGCATTAATTATAGCCCGTAGGCACTTCATCCTCAAGGGATGGTTATATAAATAAGGGAATTTAAATTAACCCAGTTTAAAGATGACCTATGTGATTTTATCGTATCACAGTTTGTCAAACGTTAACATGCTTACAGATGTTAACAAGGATTGGAATCTTTTGAATAGGTTTTACCATTTTGGCCATGTCTGCAATGACATATAGACGAGGTTTTACCTTTAAGATTCTTTTAATAATTTACGCGGAACAATCCTAAATTGAGATGTTAATGTGGGTCTGAATCTAATTATGGAACTACCATCTTGGCCCTGTCTTAAGGTGACACATGGCTAGGTGTTGTCCCTTTTAGATTTTTCCATTTTTTTCGTTTAATGGTAGATCTTTTTAATAGGAAAAGTTATTTTTCATTTATTTTATGTTTTATGTTTATACACATGATTAATAACAAAAATGAAAATTTAAACTAAACCATCTCATTAATAATCCAAACAAGTACAATTTTGCCCTAAACGGGACTTCTACCAAAATAACATACCCACGCAGGGGTCAAAAAGAAAAACATGCCCACGCAGGGGCAGAATACAAAAAGACATGCCCACGCAGGGGCTGAGTACTGAAACAAATGTCTATGCAGGGACATGATTACTACACTAAGAATAAATAAACAAATAAAGGATTTAGTGATCCTTTTTGCTTTTCCCTTTAATTAGGTTCGCCAAGGTTTTGAACATCCCTCAGTTATGCCTTCGGTCTTCCCGTACTTCATGCCGCACCTCTCTAATACTTTGCAGAATCTCCTGACGCTGCGGTGGCGACATTTGCGGGGGCTGCTGATATAGCGGAGGTTGAGGAGGCGGCTGCTGATGATACCCATAAGGTGGGTACCCAGTTCCTCAAGGAGTTCCATAAGGTCCTTCTGGGTGGAGGGCGTTGTAGTTTGCAGCTACAAGATACGGGTCGGCCTCTGCATAGTTATAGTTGGTGTGGACCGGTTGCTCAAAGGGATTATACGCCGCTGAGCCGGCGTATGTCGGAATTGGGTTACCAAAACCCAATGGTGGTGGCGCTACAGACGCAGAGTCCACCTCGGAGATGGGGTTTGAAGGTCCTCCCATCTGCGGGTCTTCATAAAGTGGCGGATAGTGGCTGCCACTTGAAGGTTGAGGGGTGCTGATATGCACTCCTCCTCGCGCAGACATCCGCGCGTTTGACCTTCTCCGCCTCGGTGGTTCCGGAGGCGGCTGCTGAACAGGTGGTGGTGGTGGCGGGGTAACTGCCACAAAACGAGAATCCTCTGAAGGATCCTGCTGCTGCTGCTGCTGGTATGGAGACGAGTGCTCAGAAGGGGTAAAATACCAATCAATCTGGTTGAACCTCGCCTGGTAGCTATCTGGACCGCGGTAAGGCGATCCATGAAACGAGGACCCATCGGAGATCTCAATGGGATGGTTGGGGGTTCCGGTTTGTGGTTCGGCGGGGTCCACGTCTTCGTCCATATCCATTCCCTGAGCTTCATGGAAATGGTCTTCGGGGCCCAATGGGTTAAAACACACTGGCTCTTGAATGTAGTTTGTCGGGTTAAACCGGCTTTAAAAAGCAGGAGTGGGGTCTCCGAAAGAATGGTGGGAGTTAGATCGTTGAAGAGGTATGAACGAAGGTTGTGGTTCGTTGGGCTCATTTTCTGAGTAAGGCCCAAATGAATGTAGGTAGGATGGCGAGGAGCTTAGAGAGACGGATCGTCTCCTGGGTTCAATGTATGTCCTCCAGGGTTCCTGGGGACTCGTACTCATGTTAATGGATGGCGTGCGCCGTTGGGAAGGTCCGGCTTCATGATCATTGGGGGCATGGAATGTCCCCTTACCTCTTCCTCTACCTCTGATTCTGGGCGGCATCTTGAACCTGTCAACATGAACAAAAATAACAACAAGCATATATATATAAAGTAAAAGACAAAAATAAAACAAAACAGAATTCGTCCTATGTTATTTGTCTAGACTCGAGGATCGAGGAAAGTGCAATTTGTATAACTGAGATTAAACACAAAAAGGCTAGTGTTTAATTCACTTAGCGTTGGCTCTGATACCAACCTGTCACACCCCGATATTTCCACGTATTACCGGTGGGCCCGGTGGGGAGTATCGTGACGTAGTTGATATCATCATAGTCAAACAACACAAATAATAATGCACAGCGGAAGCAAAAGATAGATAGATTTATTCTAACCGAATAAATTGTAATATTTAAGTATCACAAACAGTTGAAACAGATCCACAGGCGGATCAAAAATAAAGAGGAAACATTGTTCATCAGATTTATTGCATCCAAGCTTGCGAGACTCTTAATGATGCTAAGGAGAGGCCAGCCTATTACGCTTAGTACCTGCACTTAACCTTTTTGGGAAAATACGTCAGTTTACACTGGTAAATACAATTAACTGACTCATTTTGAAAAGATTTGAAAATTTATTTGAATGCACGTGGCACAAAACATTTTATAACTTGGGATAATTATTTATATATATAAACTTGTAAACGAATTACATGTTTCTTATGCGTTCAGTAGCCCGGGTCATGCCGGGTTAAAGATTAATAGACACGCCACATTATTTATTTATGCACTGTCGGGTGTACGCATACACCCCGTGCTAAGGTCGTGGCCATTTCAATGAATGATGCCAAGGATATTCGGGACATGGTCATTAACCCCCCAAAGGCGTTAAGCAAACAAAACAAATTTTTAAACGGGTCATCTCGATAATACTTAACCACCAAACGATTAAGGTCGAATGCCCGACCAAGCGGTATTTTATATACCGTACCCCAAGCCCGTATAAGGGAAAATAAGTTAAAAGTATTTACCTTTGCAAGTATATTTCACAAACAGCAAATGCAAGTAGCTTTTACCGGGTCTCCTATTCTAGAACGAAGGTTTATAATAACCTATTAGATTCCTAACGGGTCTTTAATTAAGCCTAAGCTTAGACCGGTTAGTTTTAAAAGGAAGATACGGTTCAAACGCATGAGAAGCGAAGACCGGTTTAGAATGTGGTTTTGACCCGACAAGCTTGCATGCTTGTTTAATATGGGTAACTTAGACACATTCTGGATTTTGAGACAAAAATGATATGGTTTGACCCGTTTCGGCTAATATATGTAAACTAGTTACGTAAGCCGATCCGAACGCGAAAAGTGCGTAACGAGTAACCATATGAATCATATACAAGTTTCCTAAGTTAAAATGCCTTAAATAAGTTGTAACATCAGTAAGATATCTTCTATTATGCCCAAAATGATTTTAGACACAAACTATGCCCCATAAGGGCATTTTGGTCATTTTAAAGGTGATAAAAGAGTTTAATTAGTAATCTGAGTTACATGTCTGATTTAATCAGTAAATATACCTAATTTAATAGGTTATAACAGTAGGGTATCATATATATGTGAAATTTATTACTTATAACCATACTATGCACCGTAGGGGCATTTTGGTAATTTCACATAAGCCTAAAAGGTCAAAACTGGAAATCTGAGTTTAAAACATTTGCTTACTGTTACAATATAAAAATTTACTGAATATATCAGTAGGCATTAACCCTTATATGTTTAAAAATAGCTTTGATACATACTATGCGTTAAAAACGCTTAAAAATGCGATTTGGAGCCATTTCCGGGTTTTCAAAGGAAAGCTGATATTTATAAAATTCCAGAAGGCTCAAAATAATTTATTTATCATATTAGATCAGTAGAAAAAGGTTTGATATCAAAAGGATTTGAAAAACTCATTTTATAGCCCAAAAGGGCAAAACCGACAATAACCGAATTAAGCTTAGAACCCTATGTTATGCTCAGCCTAAAAATAAATAAAAATCTCCAAAAATCCCAAAATATTATATTATATCAGTGGGTAAAAAGTTTTATATCAAAAGTTTGGTTTAGATAGGCTATATGCTAACTACGCCATTTAATCACTAAAAGTCTTCTAATTACGCTAATGAGCATAACTCTTAATCTAGACCTCAAACTGATGTCAAATTTTAGTTACAAGTTTATAAATCAGTAGCTAAGGTGTCTACTCTTTTACATTTTCAAAAATCATGTTTTAAGGTGTAAAGGGCATAATAGTCAACATTTAAACATTTAACGGAAACATGCATATGGATCGGATAACTAATGAACCAAGTTGTATAATCACAGGGGGTTATACTAGCATGAAACCTGGTCCAAATAAGGCTCTAAGGCATTTCTAAATTATGCTCAAACGGGTCAGAACTGAAAGTCAAAGCAGAAGTCAAACTATGCGACTTTCGGTTCCGAACCGAGCCTAAACTGAAAATTGTCGGGTTGAACATGTTTAGACATGTTCTTACATTAATTACCAAGTTATATTAATGATAAAACAGATTACATGGATCCTACATTGCTAATTATGTGTTAATTTGAAAATAAGTATTCTGTTGACTTTTTAAAGTTAGCTTTGACCCGACAATTGACCTGGTTAGAGTGGGAATCAGAGAGTACCCTTTTAAGGGTTTATTACCCACATAATTACCTACTTATAGGTACTTTTAATTCGAGATTTGACTGAACAAATTTTAATTAATCTCGAAGTCAAACCTTACTTACGACGGTTTGACTTTTAGCTAATTAACTAAGCTAAACTGAATTACAAAGGATTAAGGACACTTACAAGAGTCCTAAGTATAATTAGGGACCTAAGAGAAGTTGGTTGCTGATCAGAGAAGCTCCAGAGAAGTCCCTTGAAGTGAGTTGCAAATGAGTGACAAAATGTTGCAACTTGTTCTTCTTATATAGTGAGCTAAATTCCATAGGATCATCACACATAGGTCTATGAAGGTTGCAAGATGTTCCCAGGTGTCCTATGATACTAAAAACCGGTTATAGGAGCCTCAGTATTCGAATACCACTCAAGTAGGGCGGTGCAACAGGCTGAACAGGCAACTGTCCAAAACCTGCTGCCAGCGACGGTCTTACGGACCGTAAGCTACAATCCTTGCGGACCGTAAGCGAGTCTTACGGACCGTAAGCCCTTGGCCTTGTGGTCCGTAACCGACTTTCAGAAACCATCACCCAGTTGCTATCTTACGGACCGTAAGGGTCCATCTTTGCGGTCCGTAAGCCTTTGTCAGAAGACAAAAATTTGTAAACTTTGAAGTTTTGACCATGCAACTTTGCAACTTCGAATCTTATGCTTTAAATCAGTAGGAGGGGACCATGAACAGACCTTGCATGCCTCTGCATATGTTGCCATGCACCACTTCCATTTTGGCCTCTTGTGGGAAGCTCATGAATGCAAGATTCGCCGTAATTACTCATAGGATCCATTTCTTGGATCAATTCGAATTATACCTCATCAAATTGCTCGGACTTGAATATAATAGATGTTTATAATATAGATTAGGGTCTTGGGATTTATAACGAGGTCGCTCAGAGGTATTAATTAACATGTCGACACTTTTAAATCCTACCACACATCTTTTAATTTGATTCGGGTTTATGACACGTCTGACTTACATGACACGTGTCTTTATTTTATTGGGTATGATTTTACGAGGTGTTACAAGCATGCTGTCGTTTTCTATAAATGCAGCAAGATTCCTGCACATTTTGGACCACTCCAAAGACAAAGATCTGGTGGATCTTCACACATACCATCCTAGGTATATTCTAAAGAAGGTTCCCAACTACCATCTTGTCTTTTCCACTTTTATCCATTATCTTCTTCTTCAATTTTTCCTTAATACCTCTATTAGAGCTTGAAATCTCCATAATTCCAAGCTTTATTGAGATGTTTGTTAGATTTTTATTCAAGGAATCTTGTTAAAAATAAGTTCTACAACAATGTTTTAAGTTGTTTCTGCTTAAAAACGTTTTAAAAATCACGAAAACAAATTAAAACTCCATGATTCCTTGTTCCAAAAATTTGCAGACATCTGAACACGGGGTCGTGTTCATTGAACACGGGGCCGTGTCCGAGGTACTGCTTCCATAAAATTGAACTCTTTTCGGTATGTTTTCTCAGAATGGCGAGCAGAACTAGCGGAACGTCTTCATCGCACTCCAGAAACAACTGACAAGGAAGAAGGTCATCAACGGTTGAAGATTCTCTTGTAAACTACGTTTACGCCTTAAGAGAGGCCATTGATGAGATGACGGGGGTGGAAGAAGCATTGGTCGACCGTATTAATCATTTGATGGTGGGACTAGAGGGATGTCTTCGAGAGGTCAACCTTTTGCACCGAAGGTTGAACATTCTCGCCTCTCCTCCTTTGGTACCAATTATCACCCAAAGGGCATGGAATGTGGTACCGGAAGTCATCATTCCAGCCGAATGGTACGCCATACACCCGGAACCCCCTCGAGACATACTACAAAGGGTTCCGGTTGGTGTCACTCCCCCTCCACAAGATGTTGAGAACAATGAAGCCGCCTTCTTCCTCCCGGGAGAGATAGAAGAATGGCTTTAACAACATCTAGGGAACGCCCCTCGGCTAGGAGTTCTACGAAGCTTTTAGATACCGGAAAACTATTTCCGGAATTTTAGTTCCTATTGTAAAAGTAGAGCTCCTTAGGATGATTTTATGTATCACTTGACCTATCTAATTTAGGATCTTTAACTTTTATTTTTCTACTTTGCTTTCAATTTTCTAGGAATATTATGTAATTTTCTCTATTAATGGAATGATGGTCTTGATTAATTTGGCGTTTGGATGATGTTGTAATGGGTAAAACACACTCGGGATGGTGAAGGATACCAAGGGAAACTTGAACCAGCACCCCATGCACAAAAACAGGGCCACCCGACAAATTTTCTTCATTACAGCAAGTTCAGCACGGGGCCGTGCTTACCCAACACGCCCCGTGCCCAACCATCTGCAGAAAATACCCAGTTCAGGTAGCTGGACACGGGGTGTGCTCGCTGAACACGCCCCCGTGCCCAGGCTTCTGTTTCTTTTTACTAATTTCTGTTACTGGCGATCTGAACACGGGGCCGTGCCCGGACACCACGGGGCCGTGTCCAGACGCCCAGTAACATAAATTTTTGCTTTTTCACACCTATTTACACATTCAATCAACCTAAAAACTTATTTTTGGGACACATTGAGGACAATGTGTAATTTAAGTGTGGGGGGGGGGGATGCTAAAACCTTGAATCTTGCAAGTCCTAATTACAAGCCTTACACAAAACTCTATTGGAACCGCTAACCACCCCAAAAAAAATTCAAATTTTTTTCATTTTTTTACTTGTCTAGGTTTAATTTGGGAATTTCAAATTCTAAAAAGGTTATATTTTTACAAATTTACAACCGATAGCGTCGTGATAAAAAGAACCAACATAAGAAAATTATGAAACGGCATGACAAGTTTAGTTAAAATTTGATTATATATACTTGATCACATAAAAACCCATTCCCACAAAAAGTGAGTTTTGAGACTTTATTGAGCATACAAATACATATCTTTAAACTAAATGCTCATTTTTCGTTTCTTGTGTGAATAGCCGCTTGGTTCTTACGAATCTAGAACTTGCCACGACGATACATTCCCGGTCCTTACCAACTTAAACCCGAGTAAGTAAATGATGGAGGCATTAGGACTAACCCTTTTTATTTCTACACCATTATTTTTCTTTTTTTTACCACCTACCCAAAATCCCCCTAGTTAACCCCTTTGAGCCTAAACCTTTTCATTTCTTAACCCAAAACAAACACCCTTTTACCCACCAAAACATTTTTTATTTTTAACCCTTTGTTTTAGTAACAAGCTAAGTTTTTCTTACGACTTCCTTAAAAAAAATGATGACGATGACGAAGCAAAAAGGAATAAACAAACAAGTTTATCAAAAATAACTTTGTTTGAATAATGGCTTCATCAAAATAAAAATTACAAAAACAAAAAAGTCTTACTAAACCGATGCTTTTTACGCCTTTCGCCCTTTTACTAACCACTAACCCAACCACCTACCTTTAACCCAAGCCTAACCCTTCACCCAAAAGTCCTCTTTATATTTACAAAGGTGTATAGTTAAAAAGGAGGAGGATTGATTGCTTGGCAAGCTTATGGTAGGAGTAAGTTCCATGCCACTCTCGAGTGATTCACTAAAATACATCTTCGGCCGAGTGTTGAGTGATCCCCCGTGAGGTATGTGAACTTGTATATAAATGGAATTTTAAAAAGGCATGTTATGTACTAATAAGTAATTTATCTTATGTAATGTTTTAAATAAATCATGACGAATAGGATTGTAAATAAATAAAAATAAAACTTAATAAAGAATCTTGGAAATCCTAACACTCTATGACAAGCCCAAAAACCTTCTCTTCTACCCATTCCATTTGGGAGTGTATAGCCACATTATAAAGAGTTTTGCTTGAGGACAAGCAAAGATTCAAGTGTGGGGGTATTTGATGTGTGCAAAATGCAACATATAAATTACAACAAATGAGGCATAAAACTAACCCTTTTTTAGTACTAATGTTGGAAAAAGTGTGCTTTTGTCTTCCTTTTGTATTTTCAGGGTTAAAAGAGCTTAAGTGAACAAAAGAAGCAAAAATGCAGCCAAATCCAGCATAAATACAAGAAAAGGAACAAACGTGGCATGCCCGACCCCTCGACAGCATCTTCCCGAGCAAAACAAGAGAACAGAAGGCTGAACACGCCCTGTGCTCAGTGAGCACGGGGGCGTGCCCAAGTGTCTGCAGAAAAGACAAAGCTGTAGAAGCTTCTATCACCCACCACGGGGGCGTGCCCAGCGGACACGGGGCCGTGGTCAACTCTAAGATTCGCAGAATCTGAGGAAATCTTGATAGTACAGATACGCTTCTGCACACGGGGTCGTGCCCAGCGGACACGGGGGCGTGGTCAACTAATGCAGACAAACTGCATTTAATGAAGAAAGAGAGAAGGGTGGACACGGGGCCGTGCCCAATGGACACGGAGCCGTGCCCGAGCTTCTGTGCAGGCTATAAATAGGGGTGCTTGGCTCATTTGCAAACCATCCCTTGGCAAACCACCTCTCTCACACTACACCCACCCTCCACCACCATCACTACCCACATCCACCACCATCATCCATCATAGAGTGTGTGTAGTAGTCTCGGGATCCAAGATTGATCGTAAGAGTTCTTGACAATCAAAGGCCATGTTTGCCTAAGTCTCTTACATCACTTGGTGAAGACAAGTGTCTAGTATAATACTTTTTATTTTTAATCTTTTCGCACTTTTTATTTGGTTATGTATAAATGACTTTAATAACTAGTTTCTTATGTTGAAGGTGAGTCTTCCTTATCGTTTGTCCATGGTGTCTTGGCATTATTTTACTGTCTATATAAAATAAAAGATTTTCACCATTCATATCTCCATGGTCTATATGGAGGTATGTTGGCTACCTGGTCGGGGGTTAAGGGAACGGTTTGGTAAGAGTCTTGCCTTGTTCAGTGTATAGATCCTGCAAGGACCTGGGTCAAATTTAGTAGGACCTCCTTCAATACCCACCGGTATTGGATGGAGGGGGTCCAAACTCTTTGATCCCCTCATATGTAAGCTACTATTAAAACTTTAACCCAGATACTTAGGACTGTATCCCTGCTGACTCAGACTACTTAGCCGAGGGTAACGTCACATTCAAAAGAGGGGCCTACCATATTATGCATTAATAACTTAATTAATTATCTTTCAATAATCCAACCCTTTAGGATTGTATCCTTGCTGACTCAAACTACTGGGTTGAGGGTAACGTCACCTTCAAAAGAGGGGCCTACTACTATAACTAAGATAATCTCTTAAAAAGTGCAAAAGTGCGGAAATAATCAAAGGTTACACTAAACACGAGTCGGATCCAAGTGATTCATCTTGTCTATCCGTTTTTATTTTTATTTTATTTTTCAGCATTTTAGTTAGTTTTATTTTTCTAGTTTAAAAACCTTTTTCTAAACTTTTGATTTGATTAGACGTTGAGGATAAACCGGTATTAAAAGCTCTTGTGTCCTTGGACGACCTCGGTATCTTACCAACACTATACTATGCTCACGATGGGTGCACTTGCCCATATGTGTGTTTAGTGTTAGTAAATATCGTGTTTTATAAATTTAAAACTTGGCTAAAAAGTGTTAAAGGCTTAGAATATACATTAAAAACTATAACACTACACGCGCATCACACTTCATGTGAATATTCAACTTAGTGGGCTTACGCGTGTTGGGCCGTAGACTCGCACAAATGGGCTTAGCTTGTATGTAAACATAAATGTTACTGTTAAACAAGTTGTGTACTGTTAATTGACTGCTATGGTGTTACATGTATGCCATGATCCTTCTGTGTACGTGAACTGTTAGCTATGTGTGAAACTTATGTGAATTACTTGAACATAGACCTGACTTGTATGGTAACCATGTTAGGACGTGGTTGACCACAACTAGCTCAAGTGACCTTCTTTTTATATGCCGAGCTAATCTAAGGTGAGTTCACACTTTCTACAAGGCATGGGATTCCCGGTGGTTTGGGAATGGGTTAACGTTTAATAAGGAAACCTGCGTATTCTCCTTGGGTAGAATACGTACTTCCACCCTCTTAGGTGAAGGGTGACAACATTGAAACCTGCGTGTTCTCCTTGGTTTGGGCACGTACTCCCACCCTCTTAATTGAAGGGTGACAACATTGAATGACATTAGACAAAACTCTATCATTAAGTCCCTCATTTTTATATCGACTTAATCGTCGGGCCAATGGCGAACGGGTCATTAGTTAAATAGCGCTATTAGGTTTGACAAGCCTCACACCGTGCCGTAGAGGACGGGAGTGGACTAATGGACTTAGGCACTTAGTCAATGATGATGGACATTGACGCAGGGCACATAAACATAACTACAGTCAGTAGTCGATATGGTAACGGGTCTAGTGGTTAACATGGGGAAGCCCCCACTGGTTATGGTTTGGGAAACAAGCAAATTGGTTAAACTCGTGGTTTTCGAAATGACTTGTGACTTTTGGAACAACATTAAAATGAACAACCAACACTGTGAACTCGCTCAACTTTGTTGTTGATTCGTTGTTACATGCCTTGCAGGTCGTTAGGTACTTAGCAGGAGCTTGAACGGGAGGAGTCGTTGTGGAACATTGTGACAACCCGAATTTCTGACATCCTTTATTCGCATTTAATGCACGTTGACTTTGACTATATGGTTGTGTTATGATAAAAACCTAGTGTGTTTGCATGGTTATGTGTGATTGTGTAACATGTGTACTGTTGTAAAACTTAAACTGTTTAGAACCCGACGAAACACAAGACTGTTTCGCCATAACCCATTTCGACGAAACAGGCTGTTTCGCCATGAACACTCCGACGAAACAGAAGTCTGTTTCGCCAGCCCAGTAGCCCAGTTAGGCCCAGAACGTATTTTGAGTATTTTACGTAAAAACAACATCACTTTACATTTTCTATCAACACAACCGAAACCCTAGAGCTCTCTCACTGTGACGGCGAACTAGAACCCACCGGAAACCCTTGTGTGATCAAACCATCATCTCGGTTAGTAGATTTATGTGTCTTGATTGATCGTCCATCTGTGAATGTGTTTCTGTGCCATGTGATTCTGATATGTTGATGTATAATTGTAACTATTATATGTTAAATACTAGGGTTCTTGTTATGATAATGATGATATGGATTTCAATATGAATATTGTAGTCGGATATAAACGGTTTTATGCGAAACTTAATATGATTGAATACTCGGTTCTGGACGTTGATATTTTGATCTGATTCTGGCTGCAAGTTAGCATCTTGATAGGGTTTGATGATGTGATGTTGTATGTTGTTATGTAAAAACGCATAGGCTAGGGTTCATGCTAGACGTTAAAGTGGTCCGATGATTATGCTATGATGATGTTACAATGATTCTGTGAATGAATGTTCCTGCATGATTGCTGATGTTGATGACGGCTGATTAGCATGATTAGGGTTTTCATACGTGACTGATTAGGCGACGTAACTGACTGCTTGACGAAACAGGTCTCTTGACGAAACAGAAGTGTTTCGCCAAGAGTCATCGACGAATCAGAATCCTGTTTCGCCAAACAAGGTTCCGACGAAACTGAATGTGATTTGTCAATATGGTGTTTCGTCGACTAGTGTGTTTCGTCGACTATTGTGTTTCGCCATTAAGTGTGTTTCGCCGAACAGTTAATCTGTACAGTAACCTGAGTTAATTCTGTTAATTGTTCACTGGAATATTTAACTGCTGTTAAATGATAAACATGACTTGTATGATTTTGACTACGTGTTACATGCTTATATGTGAATGACTTGAACACAAACTGACTACGTATGCATGCATACATTAGGACGTGATTGATTTTTACTTTGAGCACCTACTTAGCATACCGAGCAAACCAAGGTGAGTTCACACTCTTACCAAGGCATGGGATTCCCCAGGTGGGTTGGGAATGGGATTGATTGATTGCTTGTACACATTACTACTAGACTACATACCACGGTCCTCGGATTGGGAAGGATGCCTGTGCCAAAAATCTACGTACTATCCTCGGATGGGAAGGATACTAGTGTTAACACATACAAAAATCCTAGGTACCAAATGTTCTCGGATAGGAAGAACACCAGCGCTAAACCTACGTACTTGATACGTACTATCCTCGGTTGGGCAGGATACTTATTACTATCCTCGGATTGGGAAGGATACTTGTGAATACAACTAGTCTAGTAAATATACATTATGGGAAGCCCCCACCATTAGAACGTACTAACGGCCCAGTAGAGCCACATGTTACATATGAACTTACTATTACGCACTTACTCTCTGTGAACTCGCTCAACTAGTTGTTGATCCTCTGTTACATGCCTTGCAGGACCTTAGGTACTTATGGAGCTTGCACGGGAGGCGTAGTCGTTGTGGGCATGGATTTTGGATATTTGTTTAGACTTTATGACATTTCATACTTTATTATGATGGGTTTAATCATACGCTTCCGCTATACTGTGATAACATACTTATGTTTTGGAACACCTTTCATATGGATTGTTGGAATTAAATTGCAATTACTTTTACTTTATACATTGTTCTATATGATTGGTGGCTTGATCCTGGTCAGTCACGCCTCCAAGCGGTGATACTCCGCGTGTGGATTTTGGGGGTGTGACAGATTGGTATCAGAGCCATTGGTTATAGAGAACTCGGTTTTAATATGGGGAAAACGATTTTATTAAAACCAGACTATAACCAGAACAGTGCTCTCAACGATCCACAACGACGCTTCGCTCCACGTGCAAGACTCGACATTCTAGGTAATAAGGTTTACGTTTATTGCCTACACATTAGAATTACATAGAACTTTGCTCGTGGTATGCTTAGATTACATTGCTCACTATTTGTTATTGCATGAGAACACTTGTGTGCTTACACTCTTCTGTCATCGCACTATTCGCGAACCTATCTCACATACGTTATCTTTCCTATGAAGATCATGTCTGGACGTATCAACATGACCCAGGACCAGTTGACGGCCCTCATTAACGAACGAGTTACCGCGGCGGTTGCAGCTGCACAAGCAGGAGGTATACCCTGCAGTTACAACTCACGCTAGGATCCTTAGATCCTACAATTCCTAAATCAACTCTCGTGTTAAAACTTGTCCTAATCCTTTTACACAACAGGTCAAGCACCTGTTTGCACTTTCAAGACTTTCATGGACTGTCGTCCATCCACTTTCAGCGGCACTGAAGGAGCCGTAGGTCTCCTGCACTGGTTTGAAAAGATGGAGTCTGTGTTTGAGATATGTGAATGCCCTGAGGCACGCAGGGTGAAATATGCTACCGGTACCCTCGAGGGTTTAGCCCTCACATGGTGGAAAGCACAGGTCCAAATACTGGGGTTGGTTGCTGCTAACGCCACCCCATGGAACAATTTCAAAGAAATGATCAAAGAGGAGTACTGCAGTCGAGATGAGATTCATAAGCTGGAGGTCGAGTTTTTCAATCTCAAGATGACAGGGTCGGAAATTGAGGCGTATACAAAGAGATCGAATGAGCTTGCATTACTGTGTCCTACTCTGGTGGACAAGCGTATTGAACTTTATCTTAAGGGTCTGGTGCCAGAGATCCAGAGTCATGTGACTTCAGCGAATCATGCCACTTACCAGCAGGTTGTTCAGCTGGCTCACCGTCTCACTGATCAAGCGGTGGAGCAAAACAGGTTGCCTAAACGCATCAACGCTACCCCTACAGCTACTACTTCGGTTACTCCTGCTACTCCCAGTGACAGCAAGCGAAAATGGGAGGGGGACTCCAGCAAGGGATCAGCTTCAGTTCAGCCCCAAGTTCAGCAACGAAAGACTGACAACTACCAGAGCCCTAGTCAGCACTCTTCGGGCAGTCACAAGCAGGGTGGTTACCGAGGGAACCTCCCAAAGTGCAACATCTGCAACAAGCACCACAATGGCCAGTGTAACAGGGGTCGTTGTCAAAGGTGTTTCAGGACGGGCCATGAGGCCAAGGATTGTAGGAGCCCACAGCCTGTGAACCAGAATCAGCCGCAGCAGCAAGCACAGCAGAATCAACAACAGCGCAATAAGGGATGTTTTCAGTGTGGCGCCGAAGGTCACTTCAAAAGACACTGCCCTCAGCTAAACCGAAACCAGAACAACAACAACCAGGGCCATGGGAACAACAACAACGGGGGTAACAACAATGATGGGAACAATGGTGCTAGGGGCCGTATGTTTGTGATCGGTCAGGGTGATGCCAGGAATGATCCCAACGTGGTTATGGGTAAGTTTCTTCTTGACGACTTTTATGTTACTGTACTATTTGATTCTGGTGCGGATACAAGTTACATGTCTCTGAAAGCTAGTGAAATGTTAAAACGTGCACCAACTCCCTTAAACACCAAACATGTTGTAGAGTTAGCTAACGGTAAAAGTCTAGAGGCCACACACATAGTTAAAGGGTGTAATCTTATCCTCGCTGGTCAGACTTTCTCCATTGATCTCATTCCTATAACCTTGGGTAGCTTTGACGTCGTCATTGGTATGGATTGGTTATCTCAACAACAAGCGGAGATTTTATGCAAAGAAAAAGTTATTCGTATTCCTCGGTCGGGCAAGGAACCTCTCGAAGTTCAAGGCGACAAGAGTGGTGTCGTGAGTGGCATCATTTCCTTCTTGAAGGCTCAGAAGTGTCTGCGCAAGGGTCACACAGCTGTTCTAGCTCTCGTCACTGATACGTCGAAGAAAGAGAAGAAGATTGAGGATATTCCTGTAGTACGCGATTTTCCTCAAGTGTTTCCTGAGGAATTACATGGGTTACCGCCTCATCGTCAAGTTGAATTTCAGATCGAGCTCGCTCCAGGAGCAGCACCCATAGCTCGAGCGCCTTATCGTCTAGCTCCAACTGAATTAGAAGAACTGTCAAAGCAGCTACAAGAACTCTTGGAAAAGGGTTTTATACGTCCTAGCTCTTCGCCTTGGGGAGCTCCAGTGTTATTCGTAAAGAAGAAAGACGGTACGTTCAGGATGTGTATAGACTACCGTGAACTCAACAAGGTGACGATCAAGAATCGTTATCCTCTTCCGCGCATAGATGATTTATTCGACCAGCTGCAAGGGTCGAGCTACTACTCCAAGATAGACTTAAGGTCAGGATACCACCAGCTGAGAGTCCGGGATGAGGACGTCTCCAAAACAGCGTTCAGAACACGCTACGGCCACTACGAGTTTATGGTCATGCCATTCGGGCTAACGAATGCGCCTGCCGTATTTATGGATCTTATGAACAGGGTGTGCAAACCCTATCTCGACAAGTTCGTCATTGTTTTCATCGACGACATCCTGATTTATTCGAAAAGTCAAGAGGAACACGAGCAGCACTTACGGCTTATACTGGAACTTCTACGAACGGAACAGCTATACGCTAAGTTTTCTAAATGTGACTTCTGGCTTCGTGAAGTCCACTTTTTAGGCCACGTGGTGAACAAGGATGGGATTCATGTCGATCCATCCAAGGTAGCTTCGATCAAGAATTGGCCTGCACCTCGCACACCAACAGAAATACGCCAATTCTTGGGTTTGGCGGGTTACTACAGAAGGTTCATCAAAGACTTCTCAAAGATTGCTCAGCCGCTTACACTGTTGACGCAGAAGGGTGTTGTTTATCGTTGGGGTAACGCACAGGAAACAGCATTCCAACACTTAAAGGATAGACTCTGTAGCGCACCTATCCTTTCACTGCCTGAAGGCACGGACGATTTCGTAGTCTACTGCGACGCATCTATCCAAGGTCTTGGATGTGTATTGATGCAGAGGGATAAAGTTATTGCTTATGCTTCGCGCCAACTTAAGGTTCACGAACGGAATTACACGACACACGATCTAGAGCTGGGAGCGGTTGTTTTTGCACTAAAGATATGGCGACACTACTTGTACGGCACCAAATGTGCTATCTACACTGACCACAGAAGCCTCGAACATATATTCAAACAGAAGGAACTGAATATGCGACAGCGACGATGGGTCGAACTGCTAAACGACTACGAATGCTCAATCAGGTACCACCCGGGCAAAGCCAATGTTGTGGCTGACGCCCTCAGTCGAAAAGACACTGCGCCTAAGCGCGTTCGAGCCTTACAACTCACCATACAGTCTAGCCTTCCTTCCCAGATACGAGATGCTCAGATAGAAGCATTGAAACCAGAAAACGTTAGGGCTGAAGCCCTACGCGGCTCAAGGCAACGATTAGAACAAAGGGCCGACGGCGCTTATTACGTAACAGGACGCATTTGGGTTCCACTGTACGGCAACTTACGCGAGCTAGTAATGGATGAAGCTCACAAGTCTCGCTACTCGGTACATCCTGGTTCGGATAAAATGTACCACGACATCAAAACTACTTATTGGTGGCCTAGCATGAAGGCCCACATAGCCACATACGTTAGTAAATGCTTGACTTGTGCGAGAGTCAAGGCAGAATATCAGAAACCGTCAGGTCCACTCCAACAACCTGAGATACCACAATGGAAATGGGAACAGATTTCCATGGATTTTGTTACTGGCTTACCTAAATCTCAGCGCGGAAATGATACTATTTGGGTGATCGTGGATCGACTCACAAAGTCTGCTCACTTCTTGGCCATCAAGGAAACAGACAAGTTCTCTACCTTGGCAGACATTTACTTAAAGGAAGTGGTCTCGAGGCACGGAGTGCCAACCTCTATCATCTCTGATCGTGACGCACGTTTTACTTCTGAACTGTGGCAAGCAATGCATAAATCTTTTGGCTCTCGTTTAGACATGAGCACGGCGTATCATCCTCAGACCGATGGGCAGTCTGAGCGCACTATTCAAACTCTAGAAGACATGCTTCGGGCGTGCGTAATTGATTTTGGCAATGGTTGGGAGAAACATCTGCCACTTGTGGAATTCTCATACAATAACAGCTACCACACGAGCATTAAAGCTGCTCCATTCGAGGCACTATACGGACGTAAGTGCCGGTCACCTCTCTGTTGGGCAGAGGTGGGAGAAAGTCAAATCACAGGTCCAGAAATGGTAGTCGATACTACAGAAAAGATTGCACAAATACGACAACGCATGGCGGCAGCTCGCGACCGTCAGAAAGCATACGCTGATTTAGATAGAAAACTACTCGAATTCCAGGTTGGGGATCGAGCGCTACTTAAAGTTTCACCCTGGAAGGGTGTGGTTCGTTTTGGCAAACGCGGCAAATTAAATCCACGATATGTTGGACCTTTCGAAGTTATTGAGAAAATAGGCAAAGTGGCCTACAGATTGAACTTACCACCTGAACTCAGTGCAGTTCACAACGTCTTTCACGTGTCGAATCTGAAGAAATGTACGTCAGACGAGACCCACGTAGTTCCCTTGAAGGAACTCACTATTGACGAACGGTTGAACTTCGTCGAGGAACCTGTTGAAATCACGGACCGGGATGTTAAGGTCCTCAAGAACACGAGAATCCCTCTTGTACGAGTTCGTTGGAACTCCCGCCGCGGCCCAGAGTTCACCTGGGAGTGCGAAGACCAAATGGAACTCAAATATCCCCAGTTATTCGGAAATCAAGCAACTACCACTGAGGCTGAAGCTACCAATGCAGAATTTCGGGACGAAATTCCAAATCAACGGGGGGATAATGTGACACCCCAAGAAAACCAGTAATCTTCGCAAACCTGCTCGAGGAGCCGCGATACGACACAGGTAAACAACGTCACACTACTAGCTTCCTCAGTAACTGCATGCTAAATTTCGGGACGAAATTTCTTTCAAGTTGGGGATAATGTGACAACCCGAATTTCTGACATCCTTTATTCGCATTTAATGCACGTTGACTTTGACTATATGGTTGTGTTATGATAAAAACCTAGTGTGTTTGCATGGTTATGTGTGATTGTGTAACATGTGTACTGTTGTAAAACTTAAACTGTTTAGAACCCGACGAAACACAAGACTGTTTCGCCATAACCCATTTCGACGAAACAGGCTGTTTCGCCATGAACACTCCGACGAAACAGAAGTCTGTTTCGCCGGCCCAGTAGCCCAGTTAGGCCCAGAACGTATTTTGAGTATTTTACGTAAAAACAACATCACTTTACATTTTCTATCAACACAACCGAAACCCTAGAGCTCTCTCACTGTGACGGCGAACTAGAACCCACCGGAAACCCTTGTGCGATCAAACCATCATCTCGGTTAGTAGATTTATGTGTCTTGATTGATCGTCCATCTGTGAATGTGTTTCTGTGCCATGTGATTCTGATATGTTGATGTATAATTGTAACTATTATATGTTAAATACTAGGGTTCTTGTTATGATAATGATGATATGGATTTCAATATGAATATTGTAGTCGGATATAAACGGTTTTATGCGAAACTTAATATGATTGAATACTCGGTTCTGGACGTTGATATTTTGATCTGATTCTGGCTGCAAGTTAGCATCTTGATAGGGTTTGATGATGTGATGTTGTATGTTGTTATGTAAAAACGCATAGGCTAGGGTTCATGCTAGACGTTAAAGTGGTCCGATGATTATGCTATGATGATGTTACAATGATTCTGTGAATGAATGTTCCTGCATGATTGCTGATGTTGATGACGGCTGATTAGCATGATTAGGGTTTTCATACGTGACTGATTATGCGACGTAACTGACTGCTTGACGAAACAGGTCTCTTGACGAAACAGAAGTGTTTCGCCAAGAGTCATCGACGAATCAGAATCCTGTTTCGCCAAACAAGGTTCCGACGAAACTGAATGTGATTTGTCAATATGGTGTTTCGTCGACTAGTGTGTTTCGTCGACTATTGTGTTTCGCCATTAAGTGTGTTTCGCCGAACAGTTAATCTGTACAGTAACCTGAGTTAATTCTGTTAATTGTTCACTGGAATATTTAACTGCTGTTAAATGATAAACATGACTTGTATGATTTTGACTACGTGTTACATGCTTATATGTGAATGACTTGAACACAAACTGACTACGTATGCATGCATACATTAGGACGTGATTGATTTTTACTTTGAGCACCTACTTAGCATACCGAGCAAACCAAGGTGAGTTCACACTCTTACCAAGGCATGGGATTCCCCAGGTGGGTTGGGAATGGGATTGATTGATTGCTTGTACACATTACTACTAGACTACATACCACGGTCCTCGGATTGGGAAGGATGCCTGTGCCAAAAATCTACGTACTATCCTCGGATGGGAAGGATACTAGTGTTAACACATACAAAAATCCTAGGTACCAAATGTTCTCGGATGGGAAGAACACCAGCGCTAAACCTACGTACTTGATACGTACTATCCTCGGTTGGGCAGGATACTTATTACTATCCTCGGATTGGGAAGGATACTTGTGAATACAACTAGTCTAGTAAATATACATTATGGGAAGCCCCCACCATTAGAACGTACTAACGGCCCAGTAGAGCCACATGTTACATATGAACTTACTATTACGCACTTACTCTCTGTGAACTCGCTCAACTAGTTGTTGATCCTCTGTTACATGCCTTGCAGGACCTTAGGTACTTATGGAGCTTGCACGGGAGGCGTAGTCGTTGTGGGCATGGATTTTGGATATTTGTTTAGACTTTATGACATTTCATACTTTATTATGATGGGTTTAATCATACGCTTCCGCTATACTGTGATAACATACTTATGTTTTGGAACACCTTTCATATGGATTGTTGGAATTAAATTGCAATTACTTTTACTTTATACATTGTTCTATATGATTGGTGGCTTGATCCTGGTCAGTCACGCCTCCAAGCGGTGATACTCCGCGTGTGGATTTTGGGGGTGTGACAAACATGGACCATTGAGTGTTCATGATAAACTTATGAACTTTAAACTTGTGTTTTAGGTTTTGAACTAAATGCTTCCGCTGATAACTTAAACTTTTTTTGAATGGTTTGGACACCAATTATATTGTTGGTTTGGACTTTTATTTATTTAATTATATTATTCAATATGATTGGTGGCTGGATCCTGGTCAGTCACGCTCCCTGCGGTGATACTCCGCTTGTGGAATTTAGGGGTGTGACATTAATACCATGTCACCAACTTGAAACTTCCTGACCTTGACATTCTTGTTGTAAGCTCCAGCCATTCTTTGTTGATAGCTTGCCCTCCTTATCCTTGCCAAATCCCTGAGTTCCTCTATGGTATCCAGGTTTTGAGCTAAGTTTTCAGCATTTCCTTCAGGATCACGGATGCTTGTTCTTGCAGTGGGGACTACCATTTATGTAGGGATCACAGATTCAGCTCCAAAAACTAAAGAGAATGGAGTTTGACGAGTAGCATTCTTGGGAGTCATTCTCAGCCCATAATACATATGGCAACTCTTCTGCCCATTTCCCTTTCTTGGATCCAAGCTTTTTCTTCAAATTGTTGATGATGATCTTGTTGGAGGATTCTGCCTGACCATTAGCTTATGGGTGGACTGGTGTTGATGTTATCATCCTAATCCCCCAGCTGTCATAAAAGTTAGTAGTTCGGCTCCCAGTGAATTGGGATCCATTGTCACAAACAATTTCAGATGGTATTCCAAATCTAGTGATGATATTTCTTTTGATAAAGGATATAACTTCTTTTTCTCTGACTTGTGCAAAGGCTTCAGCTTCTATCCACTTGGAGAAATAATCAGTCATGGCCAACATGAATACTTTTCCTCCTGGTGCCTTAGGAAGTTTGCTAACTATGTCCATTCCCCATCTCATGAATGGCCAAGAAGAGGATATAAGATGCACGGGCTCTGCTGGTTGATGTAGGATATTACTGTGTCTTTGACAAGCATCACATTTCTTTGCATATTCCACAGCATCCTTCTTCATTGTGGGCCAATAATATCCTGTCCTAAGGATCCTTGAAAATAGTGCTCTGCCCCCAGTGTGATTCCCACAATCTCTTTCATGAAAATCCTTTAAAACTGCTTGGATCTCTTGATCCTCAATGCATCTTAAATATGGAACTGCAAGAGACCTTTTATATAAGATGTTATTTAATAATGTGAATTGAGATACCTTAATCTTGAAGGCTCTAGGATTTTCCCCAACAGGAATTTCTCCATTCTGTATATATTTCAGGATTGGAAGGATCCAGGATCCTGAACTTGACTGTGCATCATCACTAGGTATAATTGCAGATTCCTCCACTATCTCCATGGCTATGTTATCCTCAATTGCAGGAGTTAAAACGTGGATGATAGGTATCTTTACATCCTCTGGAATCTTCAATGATGATCTAAGGTTAGCTAGGGAATCAGCTTCTGCATTCTCTTCCCTGGGTTCCTATGTTAAACTGAAAAAAGCAAAAGAATCTGCCAATTTCTTGACTATTTCTAAATACTTGATTAGTTTTTCACCTTTGATAGCATAAGAACCGTTATAATGGTTAGTATCTACATATACTTCAAGATACCTGATCCTCATATGCTTGGCTAATTGTAAACCTGCTATCAAGGCCTCATACTCAGCCTCATTGTTGGTGGTTTGAAATTCACAAGCAATTGATTGGGGTATAATGTCCCCCTGTGGCGATTTTAGTAGTATGTCTAGTCCAGTTCCCTTGACATTTGAAGCTCCATCTGTGAAAAGTGTCAAAGGATCCTTGGTCTCCTCAAGTTGTTGAACTTCCAATTCAGCTTCCCTTTGTAGATCACTACTGAAATCAGCCACAAAGTCAGCTAAGGCTTGGGACTTGATGGCAGTCCTAGGTTCATACTTAATGTCATATGCACTAAGCTTAACTGCCCATTTTGCCATCCTTCCTGACATTTCAGGTTTCCTGAGAACATTCTTGATAGGAAAGTTAGTTTTAACAACAATAGGATGAGTTTCAAAATAATGTCTATGTTTAGTAGATGCCATGATTAAAGCAAGAATAAGCTTCTCTAAATGAGAATACCTAGACTCAGCATCAAGTAGACTTTTACTTACATAGTATACCGAATGTTGAGAGCCTTCATGATCCTTAACTAGGACTGCACTTACTGCCTTAGTTGAAACAGCTAAGTATAAGGATAATGTTTCCCCATTTTCTGGTTTTATTAGAGCTGGTGCTGAGGATAGGTAATCCTTGAGGGCTCTGAGGGCATTCTCATGCTTCTCAGTCCATTCGAACTTTTTATTCTTTCTCAGGATATCATAGAACTCTTTGCACTTTTCTGAGGACTTTGAGATGAATCTGTTCAAGGCTGCGATTCTTCCTGTCAACCTTTGCACGTCCTTAGGATTGGCAGGAGACTTGATGTTCACAATGGCCTTGATTTGTTCTGGACTTGCCTCTATTCCTCTCTTTGTCACAATATATCCTAAAAATTTACCAGCTTTAACTCCAAAATGGCATTTGGAAGGATTCAATTTCATGTTGTATATGTCAAGGATATCGAATGCTTCTTCCAAATCCTTCAGGTGATCCTCAGCTCTTTTAGATTTGACCACCATATCATATATGTAGACTTCCATTGTGTGTCCAATCTGCTACTTGAACATCATATTCACTAGCCTTTGGTATGTGGCACCTGCATTTCTTAGTCCAAAAGGCATAGCAATATAGCAATATATACCAGTGGGAGTCAGGAAGGTTGTGTCCTCTTGGTCAGATGGTTCCATCTGAATTTGTTGGAATCCAGATGAAGCATCCATAAAAGTTAACAACTCATGACCTGCCGTAGCATCCACCATGGAGTCAATGTGGGGTAGAGGGAAAGGATCCTTGGGACATGCTTTGTTTAAGCCAGTAAAATCAATGCATACCCTCCACTTTCCATTCTTTTTCTGAACAACTACCACATTGGTTAGCCATCTTGGATACTTTACCTCTCTGATCATACCTGCCTTGAGCAATTTGTCTACCTCTTCTTGGATAATGGCATTTCTTTCGGGTGCAAATTTCCTCCTTTTTGGTGTATTGGCTTGAATGACCTGTCAATACCAAGTTTGTGAGTAATAACATCCTTAGATATACTTGTCATGTCTTCATGTTTCCAAGCAAAGGTAGGTTTTCTTCTTTTCAAGAAGGATATTAAATCCTGCTCAATATTGTCTAGGATCCCGGATCCTATAAAAATTTTGGATTCAGGATCCTCTGGGTTCAACACAATATCCTTGACGTCTTCCTCTTTTGCCTCCATGACGTCCCTTGGAGGATACTTTAATTGCTATGCTTCCCTAGGCTTGGAGGCTTGTGACATTTGTGCCACTACGACCACCATACAAATACGAATCCAATGAAATCTTGTGTTTCATTCTTGGGATTTGTACAAACACATGTGACATTTGCACATATCAATTCTTGTTCGATTTCAAGCTTTAAATTGCTTTCTGGAAAGTTATACGCAAACTGTTACGTAAACGTAATCAGTTTAACGCAACAAACACACCAGAACAGTGACATAAGCTTAACATACCTTAAATAACCTTTACATAACTTAGAAATAAGTTTTGAAGGGTTTGGTATGGCAAAAACAAGTTTATTCGATCATAGGGACTATTTGCAACAAACTATGAAAGTCTGTCGATTCGTATAGTAACGAACATTCCGGAACATAATCATAAGCTAAACATACCCTAAATATCCTTTACATAGCTTAGAATTAAGCTTTGAGGGGTTCGGTATGCGAAAATGCGCTTATTTGATCAATAGGGACTAAAAGCGTCAAAAAGTGCATAAGTTTGCATTCACGCGCATATCTTACGTTCTGAACATAATCGGACATCCAACAAAATTTTTGTAATCATTAAAATATTTTATTTTAGTGATTGGAATGCTAAAATACCATTCGTCGCATAATTTGGATCGTTTTCGCGTCCGTTCGAGTTTCGTCGTAATTAACCGAATCACGCGATCGTACGACCAAACGAACCGACATCCGAGATATTTCCAAGCATATTTCAAGTCCCCTATTCTTTAACATCCTTGTAGAGCCTTAAAATTGGCTTAACGGGGTTTAAACACATCAAAAATGGATTAAGGAGTGTGCAGGGACTAAAACTGCCATTTTTGAAACTATGTTGCATGGTAGCGTCGCGCGACGGGTACCCCCTTTTGCTGTGGTGCGACGCAAGGGGTGCAATTCAACAGAATCTTCCTTTCCAGCTGCAGCTCTTGTTTTCTAAGTTGGTTTTGACAAATGTGAGCTAGTTTAAGTGTTAATCAAGGCTTTAATTCTCAACCATTACTTGTATGGTTGAGATAATGCCTTGGGCAACACACATACCACTTGGCATGATCTAAGGGCTTCTAGTTCTCTATAAATAGGCTTCAAATTCTGCTCAAAACTTGCTCATTCCCCATTTTCATTTCTATTGAACTCTAAGTGAAGGCCACCATCTCTTGGATGCTTTCTACCTGAGTTCTTCTAGTCATTTTTGCAGCCATTAGAGACTTGTAAGTGTTCCTTCATGGCTTAGTTCTTTATTTCAGCCATTACAAGCTGAAAGTCAAACAGTTTGACAACCGTTTGACTTTCTATTTTGACCATGAATTGGTCAAATCAAAGTTCAATTGAACTTTGCAACGTGAGCGTAATCACGATGGTTATAATCCCTCTCAATTATACCTACTGATTACCATGTTGATTAGTCGAAGTGACGAGTCAAAGTTTCGGTCAAAATGCACGATTATGTGCATTTTGCGACGAAACCATTTTCGGGTATCAAAACACTTTGTTTTGATACCAAATCAGTTTTCTAACTTAGTTAAACATGTTTTAACATGTTTAACTCGTCACTTTTAGTCTAGTGCTTATATAGGGTCATAAGTCAAGAGGCCTTGACAACCGCTTAGACTTTCGAACCCGACCCGTTTGGTCGATCATTAGGATCCGACCAAACATATTTTGTGACCATAGTTGCATAGGGAATAACCTTCCAAGGTTATACCTTATGGTCACTTCGTTTAATTAGTTGTTATGATAGGTAGTTTATATGCCTTAGGAAAATGACCAAAATGCCTTTTTCATGCATAATTTGAATTTAAACATATGTAACTTAATTTCTGACACTTAAACTGATTATGCAATGTTATTAAACATGTTAGGGCATATAGATACTTGTCATAGGACTAGTTAGGCTATTCGTTTGCGCTTATGCGCAATTGACGCGTTAAAGTAGCGTAGACTACCTTAACGGGTCATAAGCACTTAGGATAGGTTCTGAATCAGAATGTAGGCTTTGTTAAACCATATCACATGAGTTTCAATACTCGTTTGGTTTACGAGACCTCATTCTACCCGATCTCCCGATTTAGGTGTCGATTTATTAACTTAGTGATCCGATACTAGGTGCCACTTGTTTCCTTGATTGCCCGAGCTTGTTAGTTCACACAATCGAGGATACCTTGCAATCGCAAGTGAGTACATAGTCCCCTCTTTTACTGCTTTCAAATATTTTGGGGTGATACACATGTGCATACTTGTTACTTTCGTGCTTTTCGTGCTTTCATGACATATACTTGCTATGTTCATTAGTACGCATATAGTACATGATTTCCATTATGCTATGCTATGTATATTGACTGAACATGCTAGCACATTGATTTCATAAACACTTTTGTTGCATATGTTTACATTACATTTCTACCACGTATATTTACTTAGCATACTTAGTACATGGTTTTCACATGACATTTGATTATACACGACATTATACCTATGGTTTGAGTAAAGACTTTTATTCACCATACAAGACATTGGTTGTTATCTGACATTTGATTATACAAGGCATAGTTTATACCTAACATTGTGACATTATACATTGTTTATACATAACATTTGACATTGGATTGACAAGACATTTTTGGTGGTTTATTTGGTAAAGTGATTTAAATAACGAGGCGTGTGTAATATGATAAAAGCATGGTGGATACGCCATTGGTACTTCCTATATATAAGTGCTTTTATGATATTACATGTCGTAGCGTTATCTAAACCACTCTGACAGAAACAAAGACATGGTACATTTTATACAAAGACACGACATATTGTTTACAAGACACTGTTTTACAAATAACATATTTATACAAACTCGTTTTTACTTGGTTATTTATTTAACCATGCATCATTCTTTTATATCATCTGATTTTCATATCGATTTTCACATGATTTTATAAAAGAAAACATTTTACAAGATTCATGACTATTTTTTGTTAAACACTTCTTTTAACTTACAAGTCATGAATCCTCAAACAACAAAACCTATGTATCTCACAGGCATTTTTATGCTGACGTACCTATTTTCACATGTGTTTCAGGAGCTAATGTATGATGATGATCGTGCTACACTTAGGCGGACTTGGGCCTTAGTGACTTAAAATGAAGCATGACAATTTAATTTACGTTATGTTTTCAGTTAAATTCCAAGACATTGTAAACAATTATTCTAATAAAACCAAACTTTAAATACCATGTGTTGTGAAACAATGATTCTGTTACTCCACTCCCCGACGTTTCCGCCGCGGTTTGTTGTATTACGCGGTCGGGGTGTGACAAGGCTGGTTTCATTGAAGAAGTGTAGTAGTTCTTTGCTTCCTGCTGGTCACTCTCTATCTTTACCACACCCCATGGAGTTGGGATCTTGACACATTGATGATATGTTGAGGGGACCGCCTTCATATCGTGTATCCATGGCCTGCCAAGGATAGCATTACAGCAAGATAAGCAATCAATAACACATAAATTTTGAACATAATTCACTCCCTCTATATAAATAGAAAGTTTGATGTCCCCCAATGTATTTTTTGTCTCTCCCCTGAATCCCACAAGGACAGATGATCTTGGGACAATGTCGGATTCAGGAATATTCATTCTTTTGAGGACATCCAACTGGATTATGTTCACCGAGCTTCCCCCGTTAATGAGAATCCTGCGAACAAAATGGTTAGAGATAAATAATGTAATAACTAAACCATCATGATGAGGATCCTGTATGTCTACACGGTCATCCTCATCAAAGGATATCACTTTCTGCTGGGTAAGGATGGAAGTTCGAACAGGTCTGTCCCTATTATCCATATTTGTTTCCTTTGCATGTCTCTTAGCTGCTGAGAATGAATTGCCACAGATATCGGAACCTCCAGAGATGAAGTAGATGATTTGAGCATCAGCTGGTGGAGGAGGAGCTTTTTCAGGAACTTTTTCAGAATCCTGGATCCTTGATTGCTTTCTTCCAAACAAATCCTTCAAGTATCCTTTGCTCAAAAGATAACCAATCTCCTTCCTTAATGTTATGCACTCATCTATGAGATGACCAAAGTCCTCATGATAAGCACACCACTTTGATTTGTCTTTGGTAGCAGCCAGTTTGTCACTCTTCCTTGGCCATCTAGCTTTGTCACCTAAATTCTGCATAGCAAGGATTAGTTCGCTATTATCAACAGCAAAATAATATTCAGAGATAGGAGGATAATCCTCATCATCTTCCTCTTGTTCCACGGCGTGCACATTCTGGTTGTCAGGTTTAGTGTATGACTTGGATCTGTTATTCTTGAAATATGATCCTTGTTTGTCTTGCTTTGAGGATCCTGACAACCTTTCCTGGATCCTTTTGTCATCCTCTAAATGGATGAACATAAGGGCCCTGTTCCTTACCTCATCTTGGTTCCTGCAAGGTGTTATAACAAGATCATCATAGAATTGAGAATCTTTTAGTAAACCCATTTTAAAAGCTTCAATAGCAGTAGCAATATCTAAGTTAGAGATTTCTAAGGATTCTCTACTAAATTTAGTTATATAATCCCTTAATGATTCATTATGACCTTGGGTGATCCTATATAAGTCACTAGTCAACCATTCAAATTTTCTACTACATGAAAATTGATTATTGAACAAGTTAACTAAATGAGAGAATGAAGTAATTGAATAAGGAGGAAGACTTCCATTTCAAAGCGGATCCAGTTAGTATAGATCCGAAACCCTTGCAAAGGCAGGCTACCTTTAACCTTTCTGGAATGGGGTTAATCTTCATTTTTTCCCTGTATTGTGCCACATGTTCTTCTGGGTCAGTGGTACCATCATACAGCTTCATATTAGGTGTTTGGAACCGTTTTGGTATCTCAACATTACATATGGCTGGTGCAAAGCGAGACACCTTATGACTTCCATCCGGGATCTCAGGAATGGGTTTAACCACTCCTGGGATACTGCTATTCTAGCTCTCGTTACTGACACCTCAACGAAGGAAAAGAAGATGGAAGATGTTCCGATCGTACGCGACTTTCCTGAGGTATTCCCTGAGGAATTACCTGGTCTTCCGCCCCATCATCAGGTCGAGTTTCAAATCGAGCTAGCTCCTGGAGCAGCGCCTATAGCTCGTGCACCTTATCGTTTAGCCCCATCAGAACTAGAAGAACTGTCAGCGCAACTGCAAGAGCTCTTGGACAAGGGTTTCATTCGTCCTAGCTCTTCGCCCTGGGGAGCTCCAGTTTTGTTTGTGAAGAAGAAAGACGGTACCTTTCAAATGTGCATTGACTATCGCGAACTCAACAAAGTGACTATGAAGAATCGTTATCCTCTTCCTCGTATAGATGATCTGTTCGACCAGTTGCAAGGGTCGAGCTTCTACTCTAAGATTGACTTGAGATCGGGCTATCATCAGCTGAGAGTCCGAGACGAGGACATCTCTAAGACCGCATTCAAGACTCGCTACGGACATTACGAGTTCCTAGTTATGCCTTTCGGGCTGACAAATGCACCTGCGGTCTTCATGGATCTTATGAAACGAGTGTGCAAACCCTACTTGGATTAGTTTGTTATCGTATTCATCGACGACATCCTAATCTATTACAAGAGTCAGGAGGAACACGAGCGTCATCTGCGACTCATTTTTAGAACTTCTTCGAACAGAACAGCTTTATGCTAAGTTTTCAAAATGCGACTTTTGGCTTCGTGAAGTCCATTTCCTAGGCCACGTGGTTAATAAGGATGGGATTCACGTTGATCCATCCAAGGTTGACTCAATCAGGAATTGGCCTGCACCTCGAACTCCAAATGAGATCCGTCAATTCTTGGGTTTGGCGGGTTACTACAGAAGGTTTATCAAAGATTTCTCAAAGATTGCGCAACCACTTACTGTCCTTACTCAGAAGGGTGTCACCTACCATTGGGGTAATGCTCAGGAATTTGCATTTCAGCAGCTGAAGTCGAAGCTTTGTAGCGCACCTATTCTCTCGTTGCCTGAGGGCACAGACGATTTTGTGGTTTATTGTGACGCGTCATTCCAAGGACTTGGTTGTGTGTTGATGCAACATGAAAAAGTTATTGCTTACGCATCATGGCAACTTAAAGTTCACGAAAAGAACTACACTACTCACGACTTGGAGTTGGGAGCAGTGGTGTTTGCTCTTAAGATATGGATACATTACTTGTACGGTACCAAGTGCACCATTTACACCGTTCACAAGAGTCTCCAGCATATCTTCGATCAGAAGGAGTTGAACATGCGACAGCGTCGATGGGTTGAACTCCTTAACGACTACGAATGCGCAATCAAGTACCATCCAGGCAAGGCAAATGTGGTGGCTGACGCCTCGGCCATAAAGAAACTAAACCTAAGCGTGTACGTGCGTTACAGTTTATTATTCACTCTAGTCTTCCTGCTCAAATTCGTGATGCTCAGGTCGAAGCATTGAAGGAAGAGAACATCAAGGCTGAGTCCCTGCGGGGATTAGAGAAATGGTTAGAACTAAAGGAAGACGGTGCCTACTACTTGGCGGGGCGCATCTGGGTTCCTCTTTATGGTAATCTACGTGACCTTGTGATGGATGAAGCACACAAGTCTCGTTACTCAGTACATCCTGGTTCTGATAAGATGTACCACGATCTCAAAGCTACGTACTGGTGGCCCCACATGAAAGCTAACATAGCGACCTATGTTAGTAAATGTCTGACCTGTGCTAGGGTCAAGGTTGAATACCAGAAGCCATCAGGCCTACTGCAACAACCACAGATCCCGACATGGAAATGGGAGCAAATTTCCATGGACTTCGTTACTGGCTTACCTAGATCTTAACGAGGAAACGATACCATTTGGGTTATAGTGGATCGACTGACAAAGTCTGCACACTTCCTGGCTATCAAGGAAACGGATAAGTTCTCTACTCTAGCAGACATCTACTTGAAGGAAGTAGTCTCGAGGCATGGGGTGCCAACTTCCATCATTTATGATCGTGATCCACGTTTTACCTCTGGTTTGTGGCAAGCGATGCACAAATCCTTTGGCTCGCGTCTAGACATGAGCACAGCATATCACCCACAGACGGATGGGCAGTCTGAATGCACCATTCAGACTCTTAAAGACATGCTTCGAGCATGTGTTATCGACTTTGGTAACGGCTGGGAAAGACACCTACCTTTGGTAGAGTTTTCGTATAACAAAAGTTACCACACTAGCATACAGGCTGCTCCGTTCGAGGCTTTGTATGGACGGAAATGTCGATTACCCTTATGCTGGGCAGAAGTTGGTGACAGTCAAATCACTGGCCCAGAACTCGTCATGTCCCAAATACGACAACGAATGGCGGCAGCTCGTGACCGTCAGAAAAGCTACCCTGATAAGCGCAGGAAACCACTCGAGTTCTAGGTTGGGGATCGAGTGCTACTTAAAGTTTCACCTTGGAAAGGTGTGATTCGCTTTGGCAAGCGAGGCAAGCTGAATCCATGTTATGTCGGACCTTTCGAAATCACTGAGAGAATTGGCAAGGTGGCATATAGACTGAATCTACCCGAAGAACTCAGTGGAGTTAACAACGTATTCCATGTGTCAAATCTGAAGAAGTGTCTATCAGATGAGACCCTCATAGTTCCCCTCAAGGAACTCACCATCGACGATCAGTTGCGATTCGTCGAGGAACCAATAGAGATTACGGACCGAGAAGTTAAGGTTCTCAAGCATACCAGGATACCCATTGTTCGAGTTCGTTGAAACTCCCATCGTGGCCCAGAGTTTACCTGGGAACGAGAAGACCAAATGAAACACAAGTATCCCCAATTGTTCGAGAAAAGCGAAACCACTACTGAGACTGAAGCTACTGTGGAATTTAGGGACGAAATTCCAAACCAACGGGGGAAGGATGTGATACCCCAGGAAAATCAGGAAACCACGCAACCTAATAGCTTCCTCAGTAACTACATGCTAAATTTCGGGACGAAATTTCTTTCAACTTGGGGATGATGTGACAACTCGCATTTTAGAACCTATCTTTGTGTTGAATGTAACTTGTTTGAACGATATGTGATTATGTGACACGTTGATGTTAATGGTATGTTATGTGGTTATGTGTAATGTATGTATATTACCTAAGTTGGACCGCACAAGCCCTTTTGGGCCACACTCCTTGTACTCGAAACCAAGGGCAGCCCATGTACGGGTTCGGCCCACTCCTTTTATACACATACAAGCACCTATTGTGGGGTTTTGTTTCTCATTATTTGCAAAACACTCAAACACACCAAACCCTAAATCTCTCTCCCTCTCTCTCTCGAACTCGACGACAGCAACATCTCCTCTCCTCTCGAAGCTTTCTTGTTCGGATCAACCTTTGTTCAACCTTCTAACTGGTTAGTGTTATATCATTGTTTGATTTTTATATGATCGATGTTTGTTGTACGATTGGCAAGATGTTATTTGATGTTTGATGTTAAAGTATTATGTTGGTGAAATTCTTGATAAACAACCTGTTAGATCAATATAGGGATTGTATGTTTGATAAATGCTTTTATGATTGATCTAGAAAAGTATGAACCGAATGGATGTAATCGGCTGTATGTATGTGTATTCAGACCAATGGTATGATCGAGTATGAAGTATTGTTTGATGAATTGAAACAAATAATCTGAAATTTAATAATAAGTGGTTGTTATGGAACAAATGATTTTATTAGGGTTCATAGGAATTAATGGATAAAAACCTTGTTTTGATCGAATAATGGATTGGTTAGAAACTGTTGATTGTGTTGATCGATTGATTGCAAATATGGAAACTGTTAGAATAGATTGCATGATTTTAGGAAACATAAAACTAATCACACAAGCCAGTCGCACAAGCTAGGGTAGGTTAGGGTACAACAGTTAAAGCACAACGTATAACCCCTTTAAGCTAAGTCGCACAACATCTTGTGGATCGCACAAGGTTGTGCTGATCGCACAAGATGTTGGGCCACTCAAATGTTTAAGCTGTGTTATGTTGTTGGGCCGAGCAGCCCAAAACCCAGTCGCACAAGTTATCCTTAATCGCACAAGATTATGTGGACCGCACAAGTTAAGTGTTTGTTTAATTAATTGGGCCGCACAAGCTGTTGGGCTTAGGATGTAATGGGCCGGGTTTGTTTTGAATCGCACAACCCGTTGTGAGTCGCACAAGATTGTGTTGGACGCACAACAGGTTAGGCCGGATGTTTATTGGGCTTTGTCCTTCGGATTGCACAAGAGGATTGGGCTTGCACAACCATAACAGCCCAATCACTCGAGTCGCACAAGTTTGGGTTATGTTTATGTGAACTGTATACTACTGTTTGACATGTCAAGTGTGGATTAACTAGTTGCCATGATCCTACGTGTTTGCCATGATCGTTATGTGTTGTAACCTGTTAGCTTATGTGTAAACCTATGTGCACTACTTGAACCTAGACCTGACTTGTATGGTAACCATGTTAGGACGTGGTTGACCACAAATAGCTCAAGTAACCTTTTGTTTATCTGCCGAGCTAACCTAAGGTGAGTTCACACTTTCTACAAGGCATGGGATTCCCGGTGGTTGGGAATGGGTAAATGATTGAAAGGAAACTTGCGTATTCTCCTTGGTTAGAATACGTACCTCCACCCTCTTAATTGAAGGGTGACAACATTGGAACCTGCGTGATCACCTTATATGGGACACGTACCTCCACCCTCTTAACTAAAGGGTGACAACATTGATGCTAGACCAAAAACTCTATCATTAAGTCCCTCATTTTTATATCGACTTAATCACCAGGCCAATGGCGAACGGGTCATTAGTTAAATAACGCTATTAGGTTTGACAAGCCTCACACCGTGCCACAGAGGACGGGAGTGGACTAATGGATCTGGGCACGTCAATGATGATAGACATTGACTTAGGGCACCCAACTTTCTCAGTCAGTAGTCGATATGGTAACGGGTCTAGTGGGATATTCATGGGGTAGCCCCCACGGCTGGGAGCCAGAGTAAAGGAAAGGGTTAATCATGTTTTTCAACTATGGGGTAACCCCCACGGTAAGTAAGCCAGCTAAAAGGAACTTATGTTTTTGAAACAACTTAAAACGAACACCCAACTGTGAACTCGCTCAACTTTGTTGTTGATTCGTTACTATATGCCTTGCAGGTCATTAGGTGCTTATATGGAGCTTGCATAGGAGGACAGGGTCGTTGTGGGACATGGATTGTTGAGTTCCATGTTAAACATTTGAACTTTTAAACTTATGTTTTGGTTTTAAACTTTATGCTTCCGCTGATAACTTGAACTTAGTTAATTTGTTTTGGACACCAATTATATTGTTGGTTGGTTTTATATTTACTTTAATACATTGTTCAATATGATTGGTGGCTTGATCCTGGTCATGTCACGCCTCCTGTGGTGATACTCCGCTTGTGGATTTTGAGGGTGTGACAGATTGGTATCAGAGCCATTGGTTATAGTGAACTTGGTTTTAAAAAGGGAAAAGGCTTTTTGACAAAACCAGACTATAACCTGTATAGTGCTCAACGATCCACAACGACACTTCGCTTCACGTGCAAGACTCAACACTATAGGTGATATAGTTTATGTTTGTATTGCCTGCCTGTTAGTTTAAGTAGTGCATTGATCAGGGTATGCTTAGTTAGTGTAACGACTGTTGCTTGAAACCCTGTGTGCTTACTCTCTTCTGTCGACCCATACTTACGCACTTTCGCGACACCTCTCTCACTTGTGTTTACTTCGATGTGAAGATCATGAGTGGACGCTTGAACTTGACTCAAGCCCAGCTGACGGCTCTAATCAACGAACGAGTTGCTGAGGCACTCGCAGCAGCTCTAGCAGGAGGTATAACCTGCCATTTCGACCTATCCTAGGATGTTTAGATCCTACTCTCGTGAACCAACTCTCGTGCTTAACCTTGTCTTTTATTTCTCGCTCGATAGGTCAGCATGCTCAACCTCCCGTGTGCACGTTCAAGACCTTTATGGACTGTCGACCTAGTACCTTCAGTGGTACAGAAGGGGTTGTAGGTCTCCTCCACTGGTTCGAGAAGATCGAATATGTCTTCGAAATGTGTGAATGCCATGTTGCTAGTAGGGTGAAGTTTGCTACAGGAACTCTTGAAGGTGGTGCGCTCACTTGGTGGAACGCACAGGTTCAAATGCTAGGGTTGGCAGCTGCTAATGCCACCCCATGGAACGACTTTAAGGATCTGATCAAAGAAGAGTATTGTCATCGTGATGACCTTCACAAGCTAGAGGTGGAGTTCTATAATTTGAAGATGACGGGTCTGAAATCAAGGCGTATACGAAGAGATCGAATGAACTAGCTGCTATGTGTCCTACTATGGTGGATCCTCCCTGCAAACGTATCGAACTATACATCAAGGGTTTAGTGCCAGAAATTCAGAGTATGGTGACTTCAGCTAATCTTCTCACGATTCAGCAGGTCATACGCCTATCCCACCGTCTCACTGATCAGGCAGTTGAGCAGAACAGACTGCCAAAGCGTATTAGTGCTACCACTACTTCTGATGCTCCCAATGACAACAAATGCAAATGGGATGGAAACTCAAGCCAGGGTTCAACTTCTGTTCAGTCTCAGTCTCAGCAGCGAAGGACTGACGACTACAAGAGCCCTAGTCATCAATCCTCTGGTAATCAAGGTCAGGGTGGGTACAGGGGAAGCCACCCTAAGTGTAATCGATGTAACTTTCTCCACAGTGGGCCATGTAGCAAGGGTAACTGTCAGAGGTGTAACATAACCAGGCCATGCAACAAAAGATTGTAGGAGTCTGTATCCTGCGAATCAGAGACGACATCAGCAGCAGCAGCCTCCACAGAACCAGCGCCAGCAGCAGCAACAACATCAGGGTAACAACAAGGGATGCTTTCAGTGTGGTGCTAAAGGCCACTTCAAAAAGACTGCCCCCAATTGAACCAGAATCAGAACAACAACAACAACCAGGGAAATGTGAACAACAATGGGGGTAACAACGATGGCAATGGTGCCAGGGGACGTGCGTTTGTGATTGGTCAGGGTGATGCGAGGAACGATCCCAACGTTGTGACGGGTAAGTTCCTACTGGATGATTTCTTTGTTACTATTTTATTCGATTCGGGTGCCGATACTAGTTATGTGTCCTTAAAAGTTAGTCGCATGCTTAAGAGTACCCCAATTCCCTTAAACACCAAGCATGTTGTAGAACTAGCAAACGGTAAAAGTCTTGAGGCCACACACATAGTTAAGGGTTGTAATCTCGCTTTAGCTGGTCAGATCTTCTCTATCGATCATTCCCCATCGTTCTTGGTAGCTTCGACGTCGTCATTGGGATGGATTGGTTATCCCAACATCGAGCAGAGATCCTCTGCAAGGAGAAAATCGTTCGCATTCCTCGTTCTAGTGAGGAACCTCTCGTCATTCGTGGCGAAAAGAGTGGTGCTGTTGTGGGCATTATCTCTTTCCTTAAGGCCCAGAAGTGTTTGCGAAAGGGCCACACTTCTATTCTAGCTCTCGTTATTAACACCTCAACGAAGGAAAAGAAGATGGAAGATGTTCCAATCGTACGCGACTTTCCTGAGGTATTCCCTGAGGAATTACCTGGTCTTTCGCCCCATCGTCAGGTCGAGTTTCAAATCGAGCTAGCTCCTGGAGCAGCTCCTATAGCTCGTGCACCTTATCGTTTAGCCCCATCAGAACTAGAAGAACTGTCAGCGCAACTGCAAGTGCTCTTGGACAAGGGTTTCATTCGTCCTAGCTCTTTGCCCTGGGAGCTCCAGTTTTGTTTGTGAAGAAGAAAGACGGTACCTTTCAAATGTGCATTGACTATCGCGAACTCAACAAGGTGACTGTGAAGAATCGTTATCCTTTTCCTCGTATAGATGATCCGTTCGACCAGTTGCAAGCGTCGAGCTTCTACTCTAAGATTGACCTGAGATCAGGCTATCATCAGCTGAGAGTCCGAGACGAGGACATCTCTAAGACCGCATTTAGGACTCGCTACGGACATTACGAGTTCCTAGTTATGCCTTTCGGGCTGACAAACGCACCTGCGGTCTTCATGGATCTTATGAACCGAGTGTGCAAACCCTACTTGGATTAGTTTGTTATCGTATTCATCGACGACATCCAGATCTATTCCAAGAGTCAGGAGGAACACGAGCGTCATCTGCGACTCATTTTGGAACTTCTTTGAACATAACAGCTTTATGCTAAGTTTTCAAAATGCGACCTTTGGCTTCGTGAAGTCCATTTCCTAGGCCACGTGGTTAATAAGGATGGGATTCACATTGATCCATCCAAGGTTGACTCAATTAGGAATTGGCCTGCACCTCGAACTCCAACTGAGATCCGTCAATTCTTGGGTTTGGCGGGTTACTACAGAAGGTTTATCAAAGATTTCTCAAAGATTGCGCAGCCACTTACTGTCCTTACTCAGAAGGGTGTCACCTACCGTTGGGGTGATGCTCAGGAATTTGCATTTCAGCAGCAGAAGTCGAAGCTTTGTAGCGCACCTATTCTCTCGTTGCCTGAGGGCACAGACGATTTTGTGGTTTATTGTGACGCGTCATTCCAAGGACTTGGTTGTGTGTTGATGCAACGTGAGAAAGTCATTGCTTACGCATCATGCCAACTTAAAGTTCACGAAAAGAACTACACTACTCACGACTTGGAGTTGGGAGCAGTGGTGTTTGCTCTTAAGATATGAAGACATTACTTGCAAGACACCAAGTGGACCATTTACACCGTTCACAAGAGTCTCCAGCATATCTTCGATCAGAAGGAGTTGAACATGCGACAGCGTCGATGGGTCGAACTCCTTAACGACTACGAATGCGCAATCAAGTACCATCTAGGCAAGGCAAATGTGGTGGCTGACGCCCTCAGCCGTAAAGAAACTAAACCTAAGCGTGTACGTGCGTTACAGTTTATTATTCACTCTAGTCTTCCTGCTCAAATTCATGATGCTCAGGTCGAAGCATTGAAGGAAGAGAACATCAAGGCTGAGTCCCTGCGAGGATTAGAGAAATGGTTAGAACTAAAGGAAGACGGTGCCTACTACTTGGCGGGGCGCATCTGGGTTCCTCTTTATGGTGATCTACGTGACCTTGTGATGGATGAAGCACACAAGTCTCGTTACTCAGTACATTCTGGTTCTAATAAGATGTACCACGATCTCAAAGCTACGTACTGGTGGCCCCACATGAAAGCTAACATAGCGACCTATGTTAGTAAATGTCTGACCTGTGCTAGGGTCAAGGTTGAATACCAGAAGCCATCAGGCCTACTGCAACAACCAGAGATCCCGACATGGAAATGGGAGCAAATTTCCATGGACTTCGTTACTGGCTTACCTAGATCTCAACGAGGAAACGATACCATTTGGGTGATAGTGGATCGACTGACAAAGTCTGCACACTTCCTGGCTATCAAGGAAACGGATAAGTTCTCTACTCTAGCAGACATCTACTTGAAGGAAGTAGTCTCGAGGCACGGTGTGCCAACTTCCATCATTTCTGATCGTGATCCACGTTTTACCTCTGATTTGTGGCAAGCGATGCACAAATCCTTTGGCTCGCGTCTAGATATGAGCACAGCATATCACCCACAGACGGATGGGCACTCTGAACGCACCATTCAGACTCTTGACATGCTTCGAGCATGTGTTATCGACTTTGGTAATGGCTGGGAAAGACACCTACCTTTGGTAGAGTTTTCGTATAACAATAGTTACCACACTAGCATCCAGGCTGCTCCGTTCGAGGCTTTGTATGGACGGAAATTCCGATCACCCTTATGCTGGGCAGAAGTTGGTGACAGTCAAATCACTGGCCCAGAACTCGTCGTGTCCCAAATACGACAACGAATGGCGGCAGCTCGTGACCGTCAGAAAAGCTACGCTGATAAGCGCAAGAAACCACTCGAGTTCCAGGTTGGGGATCGAGTGCTACTTAAAGTTTCACCTTGGAAAGGTGTGATTCGCTTTGGCAAGCGAGGCAAGCTGAATCCATGTTATGTCGGACCTTTCGAAATCACTGAGAGAATTGGCAAGGTGGCCTATAGACTGAATCTACCCGAAGAACTCAGTGGAGTTCACAACGTATTCCATGTGTCAAATCTGAAGAAGTGTCTGTCAGATGAGACCCTCATAGTTCCCCTCAAGGAACTCACCATCGACGATCAGTTGGGATTCGTCGAGGAACCAATAGAGATTACGGACCGAGAAGTTAGGGTTCTCAAGCGTACCAGGATACCCATTGTTCGAGTTCGTTGAAACTCCCGTCGTGGCCCAGAGTTTACCTGGGAACGAGAAGACCAAATGAAACACAAGTATCCCCAATTGTTCGAGAAAAGCGAAACCACTACTGAGACTGAAGCTACTGCGAAATTTCGGGACGAAATTCCAAACCAACGGGGGAAGGATGTGATACCCCAGGAAAACCAGGAAACCACGCAACCTAATAGCTTCCTCAGTAACTACATGCTAAATTTCGGGACGGAATTTCTTTCAACTTGGGGATGATGTGACAACTCGCATTTCAGAACCTATCTTTGTGTTGAATGTAACTTGTTTGAACGATATGTGATTATGTGACACGTTGATTTAATGAATGAAATGAACAAAGTTTTTCAAAGATGAAGCACCAATTGCCCCACGGTGGGCGCCAAACTGTTTTGGTCAAAAATCACAACAAGGATAATGTAACCAAATCTGATTTTTGTGAGGTTGAGTGCTTGATTAGATGAACAAAGGTATGAACAATTATCAAAAGGAAATGATAATGAGCACAAGGATTTATACAAGGAAAAAGCCCTTGTTCAATGTATGATCTCCGGCATAAAAAACCTCGGATAGTGAAAACTATCACTATCAACTATATTGAACAAGAAAGGTTACAACTTTGGAAGATAACAAGCTCAATACAATGAATTACTAATGTGAATGTGTGTGTTCGCCAATGAATGTCAGAGAATTCGAATGTAAGCTGTTGTGTTTCTAAAATGAGCTTGTTAACCCCTTAAAAGATAAAAAAATATCCTAGTAACTAACTCTCCGAAGATCATGCAAGACTTCCCAGGATCCCCTTAACGGCTATGACTCTCATGCACGTGCCAAAAATAACATATTCCTCTGATATTCTCGTGTTGACTTAGCTCACATAACACCTGCAAACGTAAACTACGAACGCAAGGAACAATTGTTAAAAACATTAACATTAGTAAGGATCCTTGATCCTCAGCCTCCCTGCATTATCCATTAAGGATCCGTGATCCAGGCCCAGTCTCAGGATGGATGATCCTTAGTATAAAATACATGCCCTAACAATTATAGTGCTATAGGAGTAGCACACCACCCGACAGGGTATTGTTAAGTTAACATACTTTATGGTCTCGATTACTTCGGTGTCGAGGGATGCACGTTATTATACATAACGGTCTCATTCACTTCGGTGGCGAGGGATGCACATTATTCTTGTGGGCACTCGAGTTTGACTTTTAGTTATGCATGCTAGTTCAACCTTGTATACAAAATTGCCATGTTGGATTTGAGAAATTCTTTTATACTTATGCTATGTACCTAAAACTTGTGTACTCGCCAATACATTTGTATTGAACTATACCTTAAAACATTTTGCAGGTTTATGATGATGTTGATGATGCACATAACTTAGTAGGATACCTAGAAACACATTTAAATTTTAATACTTGTTGTATTGTAATTTATTTTTTTCGACTTGTATTTTATTTCAAACAATGTAATTGATTCTTTTAGCAATGAAATGAAATTTATTCTTAAATACTTGTCACATGTTAGTGTTATGTGATGAACAGTCTAGTTTTCGTCTCACTCCGATGTTTCCGCCATCGGTTGGGGTGTGACAACGAAGAGGCTGAAACGTCGTCACAACGGCAAACTAGGAGAGCCGCCTTAAACCGAGACCGAGAAGGTATTTTATTTTTTAGTGTATCTTTATTTAAATTTAATAATGTATTTAACTTTTTACAGTGTTAATAATGAATTTAATTTATTTTTCGTTGTTAATATATAGCCAGCCATGATAATTTAGTGGCCGATTATTTTGCCGATGAACCTGTGTACACGGACGCGATGTTTTGACATCGGTTCCGAATGAGTCGTCGACTGTTCTTACGTAACACAGACGACTTGGCCTAGTCTGATCCGTTTTTCACACTGCGATACGACGCTAGGGGCCAAAGGGGATTCACTACTTTACAGAAATGTACGTCGGCCATTCGCCAACTGGCATACGGGGTGACACCCGATTCGTTGGACGAGTATTCAAGGATGTTAGAAAGAACTGCACGTGAATGTTTGCATAGGTTTTGCGAATGGATCGTGAAATTATATAGCAAGAAATATATGCGGAAACCAAATGCAAACGACGTCCAAAAATTATATCAAGCACACGAACAAAGACATGATTTTCCAAGAATGCTCGGAAGCATTGATTGAATGCATTGGCCGTGGCAGAACTGCCCTACTGCCTGGCAAGGTCAATATACTCGGGGCGATCATGGTCATCCAACTATACTTCTAGAGGCTGTTGCGTCACAGGATCTCTGGATTTGGCATGCTTTTTTTGGTCTACCTGGTTCACTTAACGACCTTAACGTAATCTACCAATCACAAATATTTGACGATGTAATAGCAGGAACAGGTCCAGACACCAGTTTTACGGTTTCAGGGGATCGAATACAGGCGGGGTTACTACCTTGCGGATGGCATATACCCAACGTACTCTACAATCATTAAAACTATTTCGCACCCGACAGAAGATAAAAGAAAGAAATTTGCGAAGTTTCAAGAGGGGGCGATAAAAGATATTGAACGGTGTTTTGGAGTTCTACAAAAAAAGACATATCATTGAACATCCAGCACGCTCTTCTACACCACAGAGGTTGCGATACATTATGTATGCTTGTATCTTGCTGCATAACATGATCATCGAAGACGAAGGTAGAGCGATTTGTGACTACGACGAAAACGCGTATAACGGGAATTCTGTTCTAGTGAGTTTGGAATAACAAGATTTAAACGGATTCTCTCTACATAATGAGTACACACTTCAAAACCTACAAGTGGACTTGGTGGAGTACATTTGGAACAACGCACAAAACGAACCTAACGAGTACATGTCAGATGAACACTAGTAGTTTTTATTATTTTTTTAAGAATATGTTGGTTTTTTTAATGTAACGTTGGAATCAATATTTATTTAAGAGTTTATATTAATTTTAGTTATATATATATATATATATATTGCATATTTAATTTGCCAAAATTAAAAAAATAAATAAATTAACTTGGTGGGGTAGGCGCATCCTCCATTTCCTTGGTTTCATCCTTGGAGGGGCATCCTCCAAGGACTATGACGTGGCGCTTACGTGACGGGTCATCCTCCAAGGATGAGCCTCTACCATACCGTCTACTACCCTTCTAAGTGTAGTTTTACCACCATCATATTCCTGGCATTTTATGTACACATCAATCATTAACAATTCTCTCTCCTTTTTTTCAAACTATCACATTTGTTCATCACAAAAAAATTTATTTTTTACTCTTTAAATATTTACACTACCGTAAATTTTACATAATGTTTGTTATGCAGAGAAACATGACATATATAAAATAAAATGTCTTCACTCTTTGATCTTGATCTTCATGATCTTCGTCTGGAAAAAATGTTCAACGCTGACGTGCAACCTGAAAAACCCCAATGTAAACCTAAAAAACCCAATGTAAACCAACCAAAACATTGTGTAAAACCTCTAAACCCCCAATGTAAAAAACCAATAACCGACTCAAATATCAAATAACCTCGACGAAACTTGACACAATAACATAATTGAACAAGCCATGATGTTTTCTTATCCATCCCATGCCAAAAAATGGTTAAACATAATCTTAGAAATCCAAATACGAAGAATTAACAAAATATCCGACTAAAACTCGACACGATTACAAGAACTCGATTTAAACTTCAAAAACTTTCATATAAACCGATTGTTTCGATAAGCATCGGTTCATTGTTTTGACATTTTAGCATTAAAGATACAAAAGCATAAAACTTTTTGCATACTTCAACGTAATGTTCTACTTTCAACCTAACAACACACAAAAAAACACAACAAAATAAGCATAAAAAAATGATTTGAGAGTTTACCTTGGTATGATTGTGGCTGGATCCAACTTCGTATGATTCCAGAGCCCCTACAATCTGGGTTTTGACCCTTCGATTTGTCCAAGATCCAAACAGGTACCCTTCAATTCGTCCAAGATCCAAACAACGACCCTGGTACTTCAGCAAAACAACGACAACATCTGCAAAAACAACGACATCAGGTTTATTCCCATCTAAGGGGGTGTTTGGGATTGCTTATTTAACTTAAAAAGAACTTTTTGGCAAAAGAACTTATTAACTTATGACTTATCCAAAAGGAGTTTTTTTTTAAAAGTGTTTGGATGAGCTCATAAGGTGGGAAAAGTTAATAAGTCAATAAGTTGTTTTAAAAAAGTGTTTGGATGAGCTTATGAGGTGGGACAAGATAATATTTAATGAAAATTTAAAAGGAGTTTCAAAAAGACAATGTTTCCTAGCTTTTCAAAATGACTTTTCTATCTTATACAAAAAGTTGAGTTGTTTCAAAAAGTTCTTTTCACTTGTCTAAACATTATTTTGACTTATTTACTTTTTCAAAAAAGTCAGTTGTTTCAAAAAGCTAAGCCAAACACCCCAAGACTCGATGTGCCCACTAATAGATAATAGGATATATGTAATATGGAATGTATATCTCTCCCCTAAAATAGGAGATCTCAATTGTAATTATATATATTGAATGATGCTAATGAAAAGAGGGCAACGATTATCATTCTATCATGGTATCAGTCCAAATTTCGGTCCAACCCTAATCCCCTTCCAGCCGGCGTTCTTCCCCTGTCGCATCTTCCTGCGATTTTTTTTCTCTGTTTTCAGCAGCCGACTCTCTCTCTCTCTCTCTCTCTCTCTCTCTCTCTCTCTCTCTCTCTCCTCTCTCAACCCACGTCTGCTGCCTATATTCTTTCCTTCTGCCCTCCCTCATGGCATCACCTATTCACCCTGCAACCACCATCTCTAACATCAAAACACTTATTCCTGTTACCCTAGATATCGAATCTGGCCACTATACAACATGGTCAGAACTCTTCAAAATTCATTACAAGGTATACCAGGTGTTCGATCATCTTAAACCCAGACCCACTGCCTCCTCATCTGATAAAGATAAAGAAAAAGCCTCATTTGAATGTTGTGAACGACTGGATTCAATCGTTCTACAGTGGATTTACGGGACTATCTCTACCGACCTGCTTCACACTATACTCAAACCTGACACCAATGCTTATGATGCATGGTCTGCCCTCGCCAATCTTTTTCAGGACAACAATGCTACCCGAACAATTGATCTTAACAACAAATTTGCTACAACAAGACTTGATCAGTTCCCCATTATGTCTGTTTATTGTCAAGCAATGAAGGTTATCTATGACCAGCTGCAGAATGTCGGTTCTCCAATCACAGACGAGCAGCTTGTTCTCCAACTTCTCACGGGTCTCACTAAGCAGTATGAAGGTATCGCTATGTTTATTCAACAAACTAAACCATTACCAGATTTTTATGATGCTAGATCTCGTTTGTGCATGGCCAAAACAAGGAAAATTAATCAGGCCAAACTTGCTGCCCAAGTGGCTGGTACCGCTTTAACTGCCACTGCTGATCAAAATCCTTCCAGCAACTCGCGTGAAGAACAACGGACCGACAACACTGAGCGAGGAAAGGGACGTGGGCGAGGTCGGGGCAGGGGCAGCGACCGCGGATCCCCCACTCGTGGTCGCGGTTCTAAACCACCACAGCATACTCAAAATTTTCCTCCATGGCCCAACCAGTTTAATCACTGGGCCGGCCCAACCATAGGTTATGCTCCATCCCCTTGGCACGCATGGAACTCCAGCCCTCCATGCCCGTATCCAACTGTATCTCGGCCCAATAGTTCTAGCCCGGGTCTGCTAGGCCCACGACCTGCTCAGTCCTATGCTGCAAGCTATGCTCCAACAGACATAGATCAGGCGCTTTATGCGATGTCTCTCAATCCTCCGGATCACAATTGGACCATGGATACCGGCGCCTCAGGTCATATGACTCCTAACTCTACTCTCACGTCTAATTTTAATTATGGCATTATTCGAAATATAATTGTCGGCAATGGCAAAACCATTCCCGTTTATGGACAAGGCGATCTAACATTACCTCCCCCCCCCCCTCCCACCTTTTAAATTAAATCAAGTTCTTTATGCCCCTTCTCTAATTAAAAACTTATTATCCGTCCGTCGCTTTACTACTGATAATAAACTTTCTATTGCGTTTGACCCTTATGGCTTTTTGGTGAACGATCTCAAGACCCGGACCCCTATCCTATGATGAAATAGCTCCGGGGACCTCTACACCTTTGATCCTACACAAGTTTCCAAGATCACTTCTCCTACAGCCCTTACTGCTCTCACTCAAGACACCTGGCACCAGCGTCTCAGACACCCCGGATCCAATTTATTGCATTCTCTTAAAAATTTTAGTTTTATTAATGTTGGTACTTTGAAACCTAAAGTTTGTCAATCTTGTGTTTTTTGGTAAACATATTAAACTTCCGTTTGTTGATTCCATTAATACTAGTTCTTTACCTTTTGATATCATTCATAGTGATTTGTGGACCTCTCCTGTTTTAAGCATGGGTGGTCATCGTTATTATATTCTCTTTCTCGATGACTACACCAATTTCTTGTGGACATACCCTTTATCAATTAAATCACAAGTTTTCTCCATATTTACTACTTTTTCAAATCTCATTAATACAAAATTTGACCGTAAAATAAAACAATTTCAGTGTGATAACGGTCAGGAATATGCTAACTCAATGTTTCAACAATTTTGCCAACAAATTGGAATTCAATTTCGGTTTTCATGTCCCCACACCTCATCCCAAAATAGGAAAGCCGAACGTAAAATACAATCCATTAACAACGTTATTCAGACACTCTTATCGCGCTCATCCTTACCAAACACCTATTGGCATCACGCCCTTGAAATTGCCACCTACCTTCTCAACATTCTACCTAGTAAACTACTACATAACAAGTCCCCCACACAGACCCTATATCACTGATGGGTTGGTAAAATTCCTTAGCTTAATGATTTTAATTTCGGTTAATTACACGAAGTTACTTTCTAGAATACACTACTTTGATATGGTTTGGGTTTTGCAGGCATTGACGGGTTTAAGGTGCATTTTGGAGAATTACTGAAGCTTTGGGCGGATGCTAGAGAGAACATAATTGAAGAAAATGCAAAAAGTGGCAAAACTGAGCTGAACTCTGTGCCAGAAACAGTCCAAACTTCATTTTGGCTTATCCTAAGCTAGAAAGTGAGTTTCGGGGCTTATAATATATGCATTTGGGGTAGCTCGACGAGACGAATCAAAATATAGGGTTTTGAAAGGCCAGAAATTATCACATTATCTGCTGGACACTGGCTGATTGGTAAAAACGGGATTTTTTAGAGAAAAGGTCAATTTTGGAAAAGGGGGAGTTACACTTTGTTATTCCTTCAACTCCCATTCATTTGAAAAAAAAAGGGAAAAACCACTTCATCTTCATCCATTCTCCACCATCCAAACCCTAACCCCTAACCCTCAACTCTCCTTCATGACTCAAGATTATGGTTCGGTGCTCGTATTCATCCTCCGGTGATCGTGCCTCCTCGACCATGAACGGCTAGTCTCTTCGGTTTCACCCCGGTATAGATTGTTGTAAGAATTTCTAGGGTTTATGCATTTGTATTTTCATTTGATTTTGTGACAAATTGTTTAGTATTTGAAACCTTTGATAATTGTCGTGCATTTGAATTGAATTTGTGAATTGTCGAATGATTATAAAATTTGACTTTGCGAAATGAATTTGTGCACTTATGCCTTATCGTAGGTTAGGATGTACATGTCCGAGGTAATGAAGTGCATTGTGGTCCATTGTCTATGACGTAGTGTAACGCCCGTCTTAATAAATCAAGATTTTAATAATTAAGATACACATTTTAATGCTAAAATGTGACTTTACAAAAAAAACTTGTCATACTTACATTCCCATATGTTTACAATATTTCAAAACATATTTGTAAGTGTTTACATAATTCACTTATAACAAAACAAAACCAGATTTGACGCGGAAGCTTCATTTAATGTGTGTTCGGATCTTGCTCGACGTTTGATCTTCATCCGGGATTCTCGACATTCACCTATGATCAAAACCAACTTAGAAGTCAGTTTTGATAGTTAAATAACAAGTACAACAAGGTAATTGGGTCAAATATTCAAAATAAACAAAATAAACAAAATTTTCAATATTTTAGCCCGTCGCCGCGCGCCACGGCAAATGCCTTTGGCCGTGGCGCGACGCCACGGCTTCATTTTGACAGAATGTTTGCATCAGTTGCTGCATATTCCCAGCCAGGCTTGATTTCACGAAAACGAGCATAACTCCTTCGTTATTGATCCGATTTACACGATTATTTTTCCTACGTGATCGTAATTTAATTCTCCATCACATGGAGTTAAAATCCGACATCCGGATTAAATAAATTTGAGATTTTTAAGCCTTCGACTTATTATCCTTTTTACTAAATTTTGACCCGTCTATGTGTTTATCAAACAAACATGTTTGTTTGACCCCCATTTTTCACGAACCCTTTATCTCCAACATTGTCTATCATATTAGGTTCCAGTCACGGGTTCCTATGCATTATTTGCCCATTTTTACTTATAATCTTACTTTGACCCATTAAGGGTATTTATGTCCTTTTAAGCATAAATCCCGCCCATTTCTCGTATACCTCATAATTTCAACCATTCATATTGATTGGTCTTCCACCACAACTATGATTGTGGTGGATTTAAAGTAATAGACTATTTATTCCGAGTTTTTATCCTTCGTGTCACACCCCCAAAATCCACCATGCGGAGTACCACCGCTTGGAGGCGTGACGTGACCAGGATCGAGCCACCAATCATGTTGAACAATGAAATTAAGTAAGTAAAACCAACCACAATACGATTGGTGACCAAAAGGAAATAAACCGACTTTAGGTTAACAGCGGAAGCATAATACGTAAAGCTAAAACATAAGTTCATAGTTCATAAGTTTTAAGACCCAAAACATAAGTTCCATAAGTTTATAAAGTTTCATTAATAAGCATGGGACATAACAGTCCGCATCCCACAACGACCTCCTCCTCGTGCAAGCTCCATAAGCATCTAGCGACCTGTAAGGCATGTAACAACGAGTCAACAACAAAGTTGAGTGAGTTCACGTTTGGTTGTTTAGTTTTAAGTTGTTTCTGAAAAACGTGGTTTGACTTTCGTTGGCTTATTTGCCGTGGGGGTTACCCCGTAGTTGAAAGTATGTTTAACCAGTTCCTTTTCATTACCCAAACCATATCCATAATCGGTGGGGGCTTCCCCATGTGAACTACTAGACGGTATGATATCGACTACTACGAACAATAGTTGTGCCCTACATCAGTGTCTATCATCACTGACAGTTTGCCATAGTCCATTAGTACACGCCCGTTCGGACGACACGGTGTGAGGTTTGTTAAACCTAATAGCGCTATTAACTAATGACCCGCTAGCCATCGGCCTCGGCGATTAAGTCGATATATAATGAGGGACTTAATGATAGAGTTTTGTCTAGTAAGTTTTAAGGGTGTTGTCCTACCCAAGGAGGACGAACATACGTATTCTACCCAAGGAGAATACGCAGAATTTATTATTGGCATCCTACCTATGGAGGATGGCCGTACATATCCTACCCAAGGAGGATATGTAGATCCCGTTTTAATTTCTTTAACCCATTCCCAACCACCGGGAATCCCATGCCTTAGAAAGTGTGTGAACTCACCTCGGTTGCTCGGTTTGACTCTCAAAAATAGCCAACAGTCAAGGTCGGTCAATCACGTCCTAATACGATTACCAGTTAGTCATTTAGTGGTTTTCAAATAGAGCACAAAGTTCCTACACGTATCTATCACACAACATGCATTACTTTAACGGTTTATGCCCATATAAACTTCCCATCTATTCCCGTTCTTAAGCAAACATACGACCTTACACATAACACATATAACATGTTATATCATTCTCGGACAACCTACCCGACATTTAGACACGCAAATTACTACTTATGTCGTTTCAGCTTTTATATTCAAAACTGGGTTGTTTTCGGGGATTTTAATAAAATAGTTAACTTATTCCAAAAATTCCCAAATTTTTACAGAATATCTTAAACGATCCAAATATTATTGTGTAAAAATATCGGGGTCCAATTCATCACCAATATTTTATAAAAATTCATTTTCCAGACTGAAATCAGATTTATCTTTTTCTGACTGCAGTCCACGGAATAATTTATTTAAAATTCATCGAGAGTCCGATTTACGAAATTCTAGTGAGAGAATTACAAATACATCGGTGGTCATCTACAGTACAAATTTCATGATCTAACTCTACACAGAATTCAAGTTATGACTGAAAACAGAACGCATATTTTCAGCAGCAAAAATGCAGCTTTAGCTGCTGTTACAAAACGACACTTTAAAAATAGTAAACGAAGTCCAAAAATTATGATTCCAGTGCCATTAGAACCGTATCTCAAAATAAATAAATCTAGACTTCAGAAAATACATTTTTCGTTTTATTAAGGTCCTGTTACAGCCAACTGAAGTTGGCTGTAATCACCAATCAGACTCCTGTTTTCAGCTTTTAGTTTTCTAACTCGTGTTCGATTGATTCCGTTAACATGTTTAGTGATCACAACAACATCAAACATCAATATTAACAAGCAAATCATCAAATAATCAACAAGAATCAAAACAACTTCATATTAACATCATGTTTTCATCTTATTTCATCATCATGTTACTTACATTCAAGACTTTGTTTATAACCCTATAGTGTTCATGGATTCTCATCATCAAATAACTATTAACCACTCTAATGACATGAAAAATGAATGGATCTAAGTTCTTACCACTAGTTCAAGACTAGGGAAGTTCGAGTGAAGAAATGTGGTGGTTAATAGCGAATAGAGAAGGTCCTTCAACTTCCGAACACACCGAGCTTCGTTGTATGCACTTTAACACCTTTGTATGCTTGTGGAATGTATGAGAAATGAGTTGAAGGTGGTGGTATGGTGATGGTTGTTGGCTGCCGAACAAGGGGAAGGAAGAGGGAAGTGTGGGTGTTTAGTGATGAAGATGAGATTGAATGAGGAACCAATGGGTTTATAATGGAATTTCCCAACATCTCATTAACCAATAGTCACAATGTCTTGAAAGTACTTAACATAATCTAATTTTTAATTCAAGGAAATCAAGAGTGGGGTGTCCACTTCATAACCGGTTGGGGGGAAGGGGTTGGGTTAGTTGTGTTGCAATTGGTAAGTAACTAAGTTAGTTAGAAGGTTAAATGTTTAGTTGGTGTCTTAGGGTATGTTATGCAATATATAGTGTGTTAGGGTGTTCGGGGACCCTAACTAGCTCAGAAAAATAAAAACAATGTGTCTGACAATATTTTTGTGTTCCGGGTAAAGTCCGGTTGTTCGGTTCGGTGTTGTTCCGTTAAAGTGCTTAATTAATCCGTAAAGTGTCCTATATATATATTTTTGTAACGTTTTTTATTTTCAACACTCAGGAAAGCATAACGGACTATTTAGTAACTTTTCTGTACATTACTAGTATGTTAACAAGCACATGTAATTATAACACAGTAATCAGAAAGCAGTTAAGTGATTCAGCACAGTCAGCAAGCACTTTAATTATCATTAATAAATCGTACAGATACATGAGATTTTGAGGGTTGTCACACATCGGATATGCCATTCTACGGCAAGACGCATTTAAGGCATTCAACCCTTGAGAGTTTATGCCTTCAAATCTTTTACGCATCTAAAGGTTACAAAATCATAATATAAGTTTCTAAACAACCTCTAAGGGTTGTTTACCCGGTTTACCCATCAAGGGCTTTATGGTCATTTTTAATCCTTCATTTTTACGATGAAAGACTTCACTAAATATTCAACCTTACTTGCACTTTTAACTATAAATTCATATAAGCGTACCTGACCCGGGTCAACAAATAGACCCGATTTATACCTCGCTTTAATTATCACACAATCTATGGCGACGCAATTATCCGATTTGCTAATCGCTCCTGTCAACATAAGACTTGACAACCACATTAGTCGATATTGTCAAATGGTGTTATCACCACCATTCGACCTGTTTGGCCTATATGCCCAACGTTACCTATTTAATCAAAAACATGGTTTTTGATTTCCAATTCATACATCCATCTCATCCCGGATTTTATTACCAAATCATTTTTCTCTTAAACTCTTTTCTTACAAATTCAACCCATTTCGGCTTACGCCATGGGTATTCTTTTAACCTCGATTTACATTAGTCGACACTTGACCAATTTCCAGTTTCACCCTTTTCCTCATTATTAGATTACACTACAAGGTAATCTTAACGAAAATCCATATTTTCGATATTATCGTTATCGTATTATAACGTATAGAATAAACAAGTATTCTACATAAGTATGTAAATTTCACTTACCTCGCATCCCGAATACGCTTTTCCTTTATGCTTGACTCGTTTGACCCGCTTTCACCCCAAGTTTCACCTAGCTTCTTTAAGCGCCAACTATTATTCATCATTTCACAAGGTGGTTAGTTATATCACAACTTAATATGATTTTACACCTTACACATTTTATATCCAAAATTATCATTCATCGTATTATAGGCCGGTTTGACCTTTTAAAAGTCAACGATCTAGTAACATTAGTAATTACACGATGTAGCTTGACTACTCGTTTAATTACTTGGTCAATTACCCGGTAGCGTCCTTCTTAGTCTACCGTTTATCCCCTTTATTAACCAATTTTTATAATCATTATCCATCGAATTAACACTACATTAATCTTTCTTAACACATGATGATATCAACATCATTTTAAACACGAGTTTTATCATTATTTCCATCTTTTTATACCAAACCCAATTCATGGTAATTATGATTCATGTACTCAAACACCTAAATGGTTCAAGTAGCTTGTCTTTACTAACTAATATGATGATTCTAATCGCAAGTTTAACACTAACATCACCATGTCAACAAAAACCCATTTCAAGTCATGTATGGTTAAATACCCAAACTTGCAAATTGTTTAAGTATCTCGCATCAACCATCAACTATGATGATTTCTAACACAAACATATCATCATCTTCATTATTTAATCAAAACCCACTTGTCTAAGTGTGGTGAATCGTCTAATTATTCAAATCATAGCAATTTTACTTCAAATTTCTACTTAGGGTTTGTCCCTAAGCAATCACACTTCATTAATTCGGCCATATTCTTTACGATTCATGCATAGATCGGATCATGCAAAATCAACTAATTTTCACAACTTCATGAATGTTAAAAATTCAACATACCTTACGATCCCCTTGACTTGGTGATCACTTCTATGTATTCAAATCCGAATTTGGCCTTCGATTGATCCTCCAATTTGAAGGTTTTGTTGAGTTTAGGGTTAGCTTCCATGGAGCTTGTCTCCTGACCATTTTCACGCACGCACACACACACTCTTGTGTGTGTTGTGTGATGTTTTTAAGTTTATAAAACCATTTTCAAGTTATACTACTTTGGTCCCTCATGTTTGGTTAGTTATTAATTAGATCACAACCTAATTATTTTTAACAATATTCCCACTTATTAACTAGGTTTGGTATTCCTAGTTATCTTAGTGGGTTTGGGGAAATTATGACTCAGTTTATTTTAAGTCCCGTTAACTCGGGCCTCTTATAAACTTTACTTCCTTAAAAGCTTTTATTCACGTTTTATTTAATATTAGGTTTAATTATTTAAATCCTAATATTTACCGGGTTAATTTTTACCACTAACGGTATTTTACCCGTTCATTAATATTAAGGTGGTTTGATTACCAAACCCTTTTTTCGGGGTGTTACAAGTCTAAGCCCCTTAAAGAGGTTTCGTCCCCGAAACCTTTCTCATGTACTTCCTTAGTTTAGAATCACCTGAACCTTGGTTTTGGTGATTACTTGAGCATTGCTCTCATAAAAATCTTGCCATAAAGTATGGTAACGTGTTCTTGGTTTTAAGGCGTATGCGCCTTTCACATGTAAGGCCATTACTTTCATCTGATCGCTCGGTTGTATTTATTTTCATCATGTTTACTTCAAGCTAATCGTATTTCAACAGGCGCTTTATCTAAGTCATAACGCTACTCCGACTTTGAAAGGTTTTACCGGCCAGACTGATTAGTCGCCTTCACTTTATTCCCCGTCATTAGGGTATATCTTATTGCCAACTCGGCCTTCTACGTGTTTTCTGATTTTCATATCTCGTAACTCACGTTACGACTTGATTGTATTCTATATCACTTTTTGTGACCGTGATTACATCACGTTTTGTTTAAGTTTATGTCGACTTTTATTATCGGAAATCTTTCCTTCGAATGTATCGCTTTGCACCTACCGGTGTCAAGATCTATATTCCTTGATATTAATCATTTTCCGAATTCGTTTCATAATATTCATATTTGTTAAAGCGTTGATTCTTACTAATACCAAATTTTAGTTTAACGCTTTTCTCTTTGACTATGTCAATTACTCATGTAAAGGAAATTGACAACCCACAATTTATTCTTTTTCCGTTCTCGTTTTAGACGGGGAATCATAATCAGTTCCCTCGTTTTACGCTATTGACCCGTAGGTTCTTTCACTTAGTCTCATAGGCTAATTCTTTAGATTTTCCCCCTTTTTAAGGTGAGACCCAACAGTTCGTTTCCTTCTATTTATGACTCGTGAGTCAATTTGGTCTGTAGAATTTAACACTACTTATAATCCCGTAGTTTATGATGATCTCATAGATCATCTTTTATTTGTGTCTTTATGCAAATGTACCTAAGACATCCCTTGTTTGTTTGGAATCGTTTGTTTTTACTTTTGAACTTTAGTTGACCTTGACCGTAGTCTAAGGCTTCATTCATAACCCATTTCAGACTAATCTTCCGACTTTATGACTCCTCACCTCATATACACGTCGGTTTGCTCTACGTTTACCGTTTCCCGGTTCATACTTATACTTCCTTACAGCCTATTACTCGGGTTCTTTTATCTTAATGTTTTCAACGCCAATGACCCTTTACATAGGTTTATTAATATTTCGCGCTCTTATTTATTCAGTTCGCGCTTACTTGCATTAGCAAGCGTCATCCTTTATTTAACTCGTTTGACTTATTCGTGTGAACTTCGTCACTTATAAGTGTCAAGCCTCATTCTTTGTTCGACCCGTTCAACTTTAAAATGGTTGAACGTAATTTTTTTTTTTCAAAATTTCTATCTACAGCATCTTATCATCTTTTAGTCATGACTCGAAACCCGAGTCTTTTAACTCTCCTTCCGAGTTCCTGCTTCTCGGTCTACGCATGTGTTTAAATCCTTACCCATCAACCGGGTGTTTTACCGAAGTCGTTATTATTGCAACCCTTCCGGTATGCATTAAGACTTCACTTCGATTTATTTGGTCGTCTTAGCGAAATCCATCACTTTCATTCGACTATGTCTTTTATTCTTTATGTGACCATCCTTGACGGCCTTATAGATTATGAATGACGATTATCATCGTCATCCTTTCTTTACTACGACCAAAGTTAACAACTTTGATTATCTTTTTCGTGTGGGCAATACCTTCGCCTTTATGATCCGACGGATCATCTATACTTTGGTTTTACTTGCCCATTTTATCAACCATGGCTCTTTCGTCCCTTCTCTCGGGCTCATTATTCTAATGTAATACGCTTCCATCACCCGGCTTGCGTTTACATTATTCTCAAGTATTTTGCTTATTTGATTCATTTGGGTACTTTTAATTTATCTCATTTACCCTGTCCTTATTACATCGGACGTAAGTGTGTCCATCATAAGAAGTTCATGGTATCATGTGTTCACTACTTACTTGGCCAGAGTAAGCGATCAACACACGACATACATGACCTTTTTATAATTTCCACATCACGCCCCATGTCGGTAACGTCTCTATTTATTTCACTTGGAAACAATATCCTGGATAGGTATTCTATTCTGGTTTTCCAAGTTTTTAATCTACATATGCAACTATCAGTCTCTACTTATTTGTTGCATATTACTATTCGTGCAATGAATTTAAAACGTGCACCTGGTAAATGTTTGCCCTAACGGGCTTCCCTGCTAATAATCTTATTCGTGACCGTTACGCGATTTAGGTCCTTGGTGAGCATGTTTTACTTGTCATACTTTGGACCGTTCCTTTGTCAAATCCGCAATTTGTGAGACTCCCGCTATCTTCAGATGCGAGTGTCCTTCAACTAACACATTTACAAGAGTTAGTAACATCAACTTCAATAATCACCCGTATTATAATACAAGGCTTTTCTACTATATGCGTCAACGCGCGTAATTTCGTTGACTATATCAATCCTTTACCGATTTGATTGGAGTAGCGTGTATTACACGATAACTCTATGTGTTGTTTATAACACTTTAACTCATACTAAACCATTAATATACATGTACTTACCGGATTTGCGATCAAGCCTCGAAGCGAACACTTTATTCTTTTAACATTGAGCTCTGATTACCAACTTGTAATTCCCGTCTTAATAAATCAAGATTTTAATAATTAAGATACACATTTTAATGCTAAAATGTGACTTTACAAAAAAAAACTTGTCATACTTACATTCCCATATGTTTACAATATTTCAAAACATATTTGTAAGTGTTTACATAATTCACTTATAACAAAACAAATCCAGATTTGACGCGGAAGTTTCATTTAACGTGTGTTCGGATCTTGCTCGACGCTTGATCTTCATCCGGGACTCTCAACATTCACCTATGATCAAAACCAACTTAGAAGTCAGTTTTGATAGTTAAATAACAAGTACAACAAGGTAATTGGGTCAAATAATCAAAATAAACAAAATTTTCAATATTTTAGTCCGTCGTCGCGCGCCACGGCAAATGCCTTTTGTCACACCCCGACCACGTAGAACATACAAAACGTGGCGGAAACATCGGGGAGTGTTGTAACAGAATTAATTGTCTCAAATCCATGGCAAATGAAGTTTCGTTTTATTAATCAAAAGTGTTACAATGTCTTAACAATAAAGAAGTACAACATAATTAACTAGTCTTGCATCTTTTAATGTCACTAAGGCACAGGTCCGCCTAAGTATGTCTTGATAAGTCCTATGCATCATCTCCTGAAAACACATGTGAAAATAGGTACGTCAGCATAAAAATGCCTGTGAGATACATAGGTTTTGTGAAAATAGGATTCATGACTTATGTTTGAGAAAATGTTTAGTCATGAACCTTGTAATTTGCTTTGTCTTGTAAATCATTTGAAAAACGATAAGATCAGATGATATGTATAAATAAATGTAAGGTTAAATGAATAACCATGTAAAATGTGTTTGTATAAGATAAGTTGTTTGTAAATCAATGTATTGTGAAAAGTATGTTATTTGTATAAAATGTTATATGTCTTAAACTGAAATGATTCAAATAACGCTACGATATGTAATACCATACAAACACTTATATATAGGAAGTACCAGCGGCGTATCCACCATGCTTGTATCATATTACACACGCTTCGTTACTTAATCACTTACTCAAACCAAACTACTAAAGTAAAATGTTCATGTCTAATGTAAATCATGTAATATGTATCCAAAATGTAAGCATGTGATGAATAACAAATGTACTAAGTATGCAACAAATAGACATACGTAGCATGAAATGTAATGTCAAACGATGTACTAAGTAATGCACACAATGGCCACACCTAGCATGAAATGTAATGTAAAACGATGTACTAAGTAATGCACACAATGGGCACACCTAGCATGAAATGTAATGAAATCAAGTACTATAATGTACTAACGAACATAGCAGTTATATGATGTGAAAACAGGAAAGCTTGAAAGTAACAAGTAGGCACATGTGTTCCACCCCAAAATGTTTGGAAAACAGTAAAAGAGGGGTCTATGTACTCACTTGAGATTGCTTAGTAGTCCTTGAGTAACAACCAAACAATGCTAGAGATCGCGGATATCAAACGGCACCTAATATAGGTAACTACGTTAATTAACCGGACCTAAATCGGAGGATTTAGATAGAATGAGGGTTTGTAAACCAAACGAGTATAGAGACTCGTGTCATATGGTTTAACAAAGCCTACATACTAAATGAAACCTAACCTAATAGCTTACGACCCATTACGACCCGTTTAGGTAGCTTATGCTACTTTAACGCGTCGTTCGCGTGAAACGCGTTCGGACCGCCTAACTAGTCCTATGACAAGTGTTATATGCCTAAACATGTTACATTATCAGTTATGTGACAAAAGTTTAGGTTACATATGCTTAATTACCAATTATACATGAAAAGGGTATTCTGGTAATTTACCTAAGGCATATAAACTACCTATCATACAACTACTCAAACGATGTGACCATAAGGTATAACCTCGGAAGGTTATTCCCTATATACTATGGTCACCTAAAGTATTTGGTCGGATCCTAATGATCGACCAAACTGGGTCGGGTTCGAAGATATAAGCGATTTATCAGATCGCTTACCCTTACGACCCTAGACAACGTGGTAATCAGTAGGCATAGTCCCAAGGGACTATAACCATCGTGATTACAATCACGTTGCGAAGTTCAAACGAACTTCGCATTGACCATAAGCTGGTCAACGCTGAAAGTCAAACAAAGTTTGACTTTCGGACTCGAAAACGATAAAAGAACGAAAGAATACTTACGAAGGGTCCCCGAATGCTAATCTAGATCACAATAACTCAGGTATGAAACAATGGTTCCAACTTAGAGTCACTTAGATCAGATTCTAGTGGTTTTTAAGCAATGGGGGGTGGGGTATTTATAGTTTTCGGGTAACCATTAAGATCGTTTCATGGAAACCGTGCTTGAATCCAAGGCGTACACTTGTCGGAAACTCATGGTAGCTAAAAATGGGTCTAAATGAGCTGAATGTGCAGTTGTGAGTGTGTGGTTGTGGTTAAAACAGCTGGAATATGCTGACTGTTCATTCTGATCTGTTCTGGGAGGCTGAGGCGGCCCGCTTCAGGATCAGACAAATCTAATGCGGGCCGCATGGCCCTTCTGATCAGCATATAACTTTCAAAAATGACAGTTTCAGCCCCTGCACGTGTTTAAGGCCATTCCCGACACTTCTAAGGCCCGTAAAGCCAACTTTAAGGCCCTAAAATGATGCCTAAACATTGTGGACATGAAACATGCTCAAAAATATGTCGGATGCCAGTTCGTTTGGCCGTACGAACGCGATGTTCGCTTATTTACGACGGAATGCGCACAAGCGCGAAAAACGATCCAAAATGCGTGACGAATGGATTTTTCTTATGCCAAACACTAAAATAAAATATTATAGTGCTTACATAAATTTTTGGATGTCCGGATGTATTCAGAACGTAAGTTATGCGCGAAAATGCAAACTTGTGCACTTTTTGACGCTTTTAGTCCCTGAATGACCCAGAAGTTTATTTTAGAACACCGAACCCCTTAAAGCCTATTTCTAAGCTATGTAAAGGATATTTAGGGTATGTTTAACTTGTGGTCATGTTCCGGAATGTCTGTTACAGTTCAAATTGGCATACTTTCGTAGTTTGTCAATTTTAGTCCCTGTAAGCGATTTAACTTTGATTTCACCACACCAAACCTTCCAAAACTTATATCTAAGTCATGTAAAGGTTATTTAAGGTATGTTAAGCCTATTTCACTATTCCGGAGTGTTCGTTGCATTAAACTAGTTATATTTACGCATCAGTGCGTGTATAACCTTCCAGAAAGCGATTTAGAGCTTGAAATCGAACAAGAGTTGATATGTGCAATCGATACACATATTTTTACAAATCCCAAGTATGAAATACAATATTTCATTGGTTTGGCATTTGTTTGATGGTTGAAGTGACACAGGTGTCACAGTCTCCCCTACTTTAGGAAATTTCGTCCCGAAATTCATTCGTAGGAGTCTATTTGTGACTTTGTGTTAAATAACCATCAAAGATAAGCAAGGCATAATCCTGTTATCTCTCTTTAATGGACATTTTTCAAAAATGAAAAATGAACGGAGTTATTTTCAACAGGCATTCTTTAGAAACGAAAATGAACGAAATGAATCATTTTCCACAACTCCTCCAGAAACGAAATGAGTCATTTTCCACAACTTCTTAAGAACCGAAAATGAACGAAAAGAGTCATTTTCCACCACTTCTTCAGAACCGAAAATGAACGAAAAGAGTCATTTTCCACCACTTCTTCAGAACCGAAAATGAACGAAAAGAGTCATTTTCACCACTTCTTCAGAACCGAAAATGAACGAAAAGAGTCATTTTCCACCACTTCTTCAGAACCGAAAATGAACGAAAAGAGTCATTTTCCACCACTTCTTCAGAACCGAAAATGAACGAAATGAGTCATTTTCCACCATTTCTTCAGAACCGAAAATGAACGAAAAGAGTCATTTTCCACCACTTCTTCAGAACCGAAAATGAACGAAAAGAGTCATTTTCCACCACTTCTTCAGAACCGAAAATGAACTAAATGAGTCATTTTCCACCATTTCTTCAGAACCGAAAATGAACGAAAAGAGTCATTTCCCACCACTTCTTCAGAACCGAAAATGAACGAAAAGAGTCATTTTCCACCACTTCTTCAGAACCGAAAATGAACGAAAAGAGTCATTTTCCACCATTTCTTCAGAACCGAAAATGAACGAAAAGAGTCATTTTCCCACCATTTCTTCAGATAGAAACGAAAATGAACGGAACGAACTCTAGACACATGACAAAACTCGCTGTGGTTTCCGGGCACTGAATTTCATAATTATGTATGCATCCATAATTACGCAATTCCTTGCATAGTCCGCACAATTTGTTTGTAATGTGAAGGGGAGGAAAAATCAAACCTGTGATGAGTGTGACTAGGCTACCATAAGGTCCTTTTAATTAGATCGACAAATGACCCTTTTAATTAGGCCACCAAGGAGTCCTTTCAGCCATCTCATCACATGATATTCCTAACCAGATTTTTGGATCAATCTGTTTACCTAGACCACTCAGGGGTCTAATTATGGAATGGTACAATATAATCCAAGGGTCTTTACTATTACGTACAAGCCCATTGAGGATTTAATATAGCACCTTTGGATATCCTACTATGAATCCCTTATACGAAGATATGGAAGATTCTAAGAGGATTTGGATAACAAAAACTTGGATTACACAAAAACATAAAAGGAAACACATAAGCACATAATCACATAGTTGTTTATCTTGGTTATTAATTTGTTATCTTTGGATGCGGTTACTTAAAGCACACCAGGAATCCAATTCGTGGATTTCATTTGGCACTTTAATCATTTCAAGAATCCATCCATGAAGATAGGATGATCTACCAAAAATTCGATTTTCGTTTTCAGGAAAACGCAATGTTCGAATTAAGGTACATAATAATTTAGGACATACGGAAATACCCTTAGGTACCCTATTAAGAATTTATAGTGGTACTTGGGGTATTCGTACAGAATTATAACTTGCACCTTGTACTTCGTTTCTTTGCAAGAGACGGGTACTTAGGATCTTTGTGGAAAACGCAAGAGATTGTAAAATGGAAGAATTTTGAGGGTAGTTTGCTTTTCAAGGAATACGATTCCTTGATTGTCGGTATTGTAGGGGATATGTTGTTTATGCATACAACCACATAAATACATTGTAATGTAAATAAAAGATTTATTTATAAACAATGTTAACAACTGTTTCATGGACCTTGACAACAAAAGAAAATAATACATAAGATGTGATTATTTCTAAAGAGTGTTGTCTTCTAGTCGGTCAGATGCTCATCTCTGTGCTGGATTAGCATTAGCACGCTTTGGGCAATTTCTTCGGAAATGTCCCATCTCGCCACACTTGTAGCAAGAACTTGGTGGAAAACGAGCTCGAGCAGGTTTGTTATCAGCTTGATTTGGTGCAACTGCTGCTACGCAAACTTTTGCTGTATGACCTTTACGTCCACAAATTTGACATTCGCGGCACTTCACATTAACATGATGATAAAGGTTACATCGGTTGCACAAAGGTGAAGTTCCATTGTATGGCTTCCTAGCACGGGGTTGAGCTGGTTGTTTGGGGATGGCTCGATCATTGTGAGCAACCATGGCGAAGTTCTGAGAAGCCTTTTGCTTCTTTGACCGCTCAAGGGATCCAGTCTGTTAATCCATGGTCTTTGATTCCTCGATTGGTTTCGATTCCTCGATTGGTTTCTTGTCACCCTTTCGGAAAAGCTTACGTTTCCTGATCTGAGATTCAGTCAACGTTGCAGATAGCTCAATGGCCTGCCTAACCGTAGTGGGGTTACTACCGGTAACAATGTCCTGAACTGAGTCAGGGAGACCATCAATGTATTTTTCGATCGCCTTATCCAAAGGCGTAACCATGGTAGGACACAACAGGCTCAGCTCTTCATATCGATCAGTGTATGCTCGATGTTCACCGCTGTCTTGCTTAAGATCGTCAAATTCCCTTTCCAAGGCCCTGATCTCGTGACGAGGGCAGAATTCCTTCATCATCAGTGCTCTAAGTTCTTCCCACGTTTGAGCCAGTGCCACTTCGGCACCCCTATCTCTCACCACACCGTTCCACCACGTCAAAGCTCGTTTCTCAAAGACACTAGATGCGAAATCTACCTTTCGCTCGTTTGGACATTGAACATGCCTGAAAGTGCTCTCTAGACTCTCAAACCATTGCAGAAGTGCAGTCGCTCCTTGAGACCCAGAAAACTTTGATGGCTTGGCCGAGTTGAACGTCTTGAAGTTGCAGAGAGCATTATTGTTGTTGATAGCTTGGTGACATTGGGCAACGATGGTCGGAATTACAGCAGTTATTTGCTGTGTAATGACAGCTGCCAGATCGTCAATAGATACCGGATTTTCGCGTCGAGGAGGCATTCTAAAAGAGGAAAACATGAAAGGAAACAAGTGAGAGAATTAGACGAAAAGAATGAGATGAAACAAATCTGATGAAAGCAAGGATAGTGGTCATTTGTTTGTTACTACAAAGCAACAAACGACCCTGGTGATTAATCAAAGTAAATAGGTCAAAAATAATGTATCGCGAAGACATGCTCGCCTATAAGTGAACACTCATCCCAAGAATTCCCAGGTAAGCACAACTGGTCTCGCGTCTGATGAGATGTATACGAAGTGCTTGCCTAGACAGAAAACCCAGAATACAGGCATTCACCCTTCCAGTTTGCACGTGTTCACATTATTAAAACCCAAAACCTTGACGAGATTTTGAAAACTCAAAGGGGTTCAAAACCATATAACAGAGGGTTCAAAACCTAGTAATCAATCATCCTAGAACAGATGATTAGTTTTCAAAGCGGTTTTAAAATTTATGTTCTTGTTGTGGTGGTCACCTAAGGATAGGTGACGGTATTGTTTTATGACTAAATGCAAGTAAACTCGCGTTAGGGTCCTAGAAAGGTTATAGACTAGGTCAAAGTATTACTAATAACCTAATTCCCTATAACCATTGGCTCTGATACCATCTTTTCTGTCACACCCCGACCACGTAGAACATACAAAACGTGGTGGAAACATCGGGGAGTGTTGTAACAGAATTAATTGTCTCAAATCCATGGCAAATGAAGTTTCGTTTTATTAATCAAAAGTGTTACAATGTCTTAACAATAAATAAGTACAACATAATTAACTAGTCTTGCATCTTTTAATGTCACTAAGGCACAGGTCCGCCTAAGTATGTCTTGATAAGTCCTATGCATCATCTCCTGAAAACACATGTGAAAATAGGTACGTCAGCATAAAAATGCTTGTGAGATACATAGGTTTTGTGAAAATAGGATTCATGACTTATGTTTGAGAAAATGTTTAGTCATGAACCTTGTAATTTGCTTTGTCTTGTAAATCATTTGAAAAACGATAAGATCAGATGATATGTATAAATAAATGTAAGGTTAAATGAATAACCATGTAAAATGTGTTTGTATAAGATAAGTTGTTTGTAAATCAATGTATTGTGAAAAGTATGTTATTTGTATAAAATGTTATATGTCTTAAACTGAAATGATTCAAATAACGCTACGATATGTAATACCATACAAACACTTATATATAGGAAGTACCAGCGGCGTATCCACCATGCTTGTATCATATTACACACGCTTCGTTACTTAATCACTTACTCAAACCAAACTACTAAAGTAAAATGTTCATGTCTAATGTAAATCATGTAATATGTATCCAAAATGTAAGCATGTGATGAATAACAAATGTACTAAGTATGCAACAAATAGACATACGTAGCATGAAATGTAATGTCAAACGATGTACTAAGTAATGCACACAATGGCCACACCTAGCATGAAATGTAATGTAAAACGATGTACTAAGTAATGCACACAATGGGCACACCTAGCATGAAATGTAATGAAATCAAGTACTATAATGTACTAACGAACATAGCAGTTATATGATGTGAAAACAGGAAAGCTTGAAAGTAACAAGTAGGCACATGTGTTCCACCCCAAAATGTTTGGAAAACAGTAAAAGAGGGGTCTATGTACTCACTTGAGATTGCTTAGTAGTCCTTGAGTAACAACCAAACAATGCTAGAGATCGCGGATATCAAACGGCACCTAATATAGGTAACTACGTTAATTAACCGGACCTAAATCGGAGGATTTAGATAGAATGAGGGTTTGTAAACCAAACGAGTATAGAGACTCGTGTCATATGATTTAACAAAGCCTACATACTAAATGAAACCTAACCTAATAGCTTACGACCCATTACGACCCGTTTAGGTAGCTTATGCTACTTTAACGCGTCGTTCGCGTGAAACGCGTTCGGACCGCCTAACTAGTCCTATGACAAGTGTTATATGCCTAAACATGTTACATTATCAGTTATGTGACAAAAGTTTAGGTTACATATGCTTAATTACCAATTATACATGAAAAGGGTATTCTGGTAATTTACCTAAGGCATATAAACTACCTATCATACAACTACTCAAACGATGTGACCATAAGGTATAACCTCGGAAGGTTATTCCCTATATACTATGGTCACCTAAAGTATTTGGTCGGATCCTAATGATCGACCAAACTGGGTCGGGTTCGAAGATATAAGCGATTTATCAGATCGCTTACCCTTACGACCCTAGACAACGTGGTAATCAGTAGGCATAGTCCCAAGGGACTATAACCATCGTGATTACAATCACGTTGCGAAGTTCAAACGAACTTCGCATTGACCATAAGCTGGTCAACGCTGAAAGTCAAACAAAGTTTGACTTTCGGACTCGAAAACGATAAAAGAACGAAAGAATACTTACGAAGGGTCCCCGAATGCTAATCTAGATCACAATAACTCAGGTATGAAACAATGGTTCCAACTTAGAGTCACTTAGATCAGATTCTAGTGGTTTTTAAGCAATGGGGGTGGGGTATTTGTAGTTTTCGGGTAACCATTAAGATCGTTTCATGGAAACCGTTCTTGAATCCAAGGCGTACACTTGTCGGAAACTCATGGTAGCTAAAAATGGGTCTAAATGAGCTGAATGTGCAGTTGTGAGTGTGTGGTTGTGGTTAAAACAGCTGGAATATGCTGACTGTTCATTCTAATCTGTTCTGGGAGGCTGAGGCGGCCCGCTTCAGGATCAGACAAATCTAATGCGGGCCGCATGGCCCTTCTGATCAGCATATAACTTTCAAAAATGACAGTTTCAGCCCCTGCACGTGTTTAAGGCCATTCCCGACACTTCTAAGGCCCGTAAAGCCAACTTTAAGGCCCTAAAATGATGCCTAAACATTGTGGACATGAAACATGCTCAAAAATATGTCGGATGCCAGTTCGTTTGGCCGTACGAACGCGATGTTCGCTTATTTACGACGGAATGCGCACAAGCGCGAAAAACGATCCAAAATGCGTGACGAATGGATTTTTCTTATGCCAAACACTAAAATAAAATATTATAGTGCTTACATAAATTTTTGGATGTCCGGATGTATTCAGAACGTAAGTTATGCGCGAAAATGCAAACTTGTGCACTTTTTGACGCTTTTAGTCCCTGAATGACCCAGAAGTTTATTTTAGCACACCGAACCCCTTAAAGCCTATTTCTAAGCTATGTAAAGGATATTTAGGGTATGTTTAACTTGTGGTCATGTTCCGGAATGTCTGTTACAGTTCAAATTGGCATACTTTCATAGTTTGTCAATTTTAGTCCCTGTAAGCGATTTAACTTTGATTTCACCACACCAAACCTTCCAAAACTTATATCTAAGTTATGTAAAGGTTATTTAAGGTATGTTAAGCCTATTTCACTATTCCGGAGTGTTCGTTGCATTAAACTGGTTATATTTACGCATCAGTGCGTGTATAACCTTCCAGAAAGCGATTTAGAGCTTGAAATCGAACAAGAGTTGATATGTGCAATCGATACACATATTTTTACAAATCCCAAGTATGAAATACAATATTTCATTGGTTTGGCATTTGTTTGATGGTTGAAGTGACACAGGTGTCACACCTTTGGCCGTGGCGCGAAGCCACGGCTTCATTTTGACAGAATGTTTGCATCAGTTGCTGCATATTCCCAGCCAAGCTTGATTTCACGAAAACGAGCATAACTCCTTCGTTATTGATCCGATTTACACGATTCTTTTTCTAACGTGATCGTAATTTAATTCTCCATCACATGGCGTTAAAATCCGACATCCGGATTGAATAAATTTGAGATTTTTAAGCCTTCGACTTATTATCCTTTTTACTAAATTTTGACCCGTCTATGTGTTTATCAAACAAACATGTTTGTTTGACCCTCATTTTTCACGAACCCTTTATCTCCAACATTGTCTATCATATTAGGTTCCAGTCACGGGTTCCTACGCATTATTTACCCATTTTTACTTATAATCTTACTTTGACCCATTAAGGGTATTTATGTCCTTTTAAGCATAAATCCCGACCATTTCTCGTATACCTCATAATTTCAACCATTCATATTGATTGGTCGTCCCCCACAAATATGATTGTGGTGGATTTAAAGTAATAGACTATTTATTCTGAGTTTTTATCCCTCGGATATGCAATTCTACGGCAAGACGCATTTAAGGCATTCAACCCTAGAGAGTTTATGCCTTCAAATCTTATACGCATCTAAAGGTTACAAAATCATAATATAAGTTTCTAAACAACCTCTAAGGGTTGTTTACCCGGTTTACCCATCAAGGGCTTTATGGTCATTTTTTAATCCTTCATTTTTACGATGAAAGACTTCACTAAATATTCGACCTTACTTGCACTTTTAAATATAAATTCATATATGCGTACCTGGCCCGGGTCAACAAATAGACCCTATTTATACCTCGCTTTAATTATCACACAATCTATGGCGACGCAATTATCCAATTTGCTAATCGCTCCTGTTAACATAAGACTTGACAACCACATTAGTCGATATTGTCAAATGGTGTTATCACCACCATTCGACCCGTTTGGCCTATATGCCCAACGTTACCTATTTAATCAAAAACATGGTTTTTGATTTCCAATTCATACATCCATCCCATCCTGGATTTTATTACCAAATCCTTTTTCTCTTAAACTCTTTTCTTACAAATTCAACCCATTTCGGCTTACGCCACGGGTATCCTTTTAACCTCGATTTACATTAGTCGACACTTGACCAATTTCCATTTTTAGCCTTTTCCTCATTATTAGATTACACTACAAGGTAATCTTAACGAAAATCCATATTTTCGATTTATATCGTTATCGCATTTATAACGTATAGAATAAACAAGTATTCTACATAAGTGTGTAAATTTCACTTACCTCGCATCCCGAATACGCTTTTCCTTTATGCTTGACTCGTTTGACCCGCTTTCACCCCAAGCTTCACCTAGCTTGTTTAAGCACCAACTATTATTCATCATTTCACAAGGTGGTTAGTTTTATCACAACTTAATATGATTTTTCCACCTTACACATTTTATATCCAAAATTATCATTCATCGTATTATAGGCCGGTTTAACCTTTTAAAAGTCAACGATCTAGTAACATTAGTAATTACACGATGTAGCTTGACTACTCGTTTAATTACTTGGTCAATTACTCGGTAGCATCCTTCTTAGTCTACCGTTTATCCCCTTTATTAACCAAGTTTTATAATCATTATCCATCGAATTAACACTACATTAATCTTTCTTAACACATGATGATATCGACATCATTTTAAACAGGAGTTTATCATTATTTCCATCTTTTTATACCAAACCCAATTCATGGTAATTATGATTCATGTACTCAAACACCTAAATGGTTCAAGTAGCTTGTCTTTACTAACTAATATGATGATTCTAATCGCAAGTTTAACACTAACATCACCATGTCAACAAAAACCCATTTCAAGTCATGTATGGTTAAATACCCAAACTTGCAAATTGTTTAAGTATCTCGCATCAACCATCAACTATGATGATTTCTAACACAAACATATCATCATCTTCATTATTTAATCAAAACCCACTTGTCTAAGTGTCGTGAATCGTCTAATTATTCAAATCATAGCAATTTTACTTCAAATTTCTACTTAGGGTTTGTCCCTAAGCAATCACACTTCATTAATTCGGCCATATTCTTTACGATTCATGCATAGATCGCATCATGCAAAATCAACTAATTTTCACAACTTCATGAATGTTAAAAATTCAACATACCTTACGATCCCCTTGACTTGGTGATCACTTCTATGTATTCAAATCCGAATTTGGCCTTCGATTGATCCTCTAATTTGATGGTTTTGTTGAGTTTAGGGTTAGCTTCCATGGAGCTTGTCTCCTGGCCATTTTCACGCACGCACACGCACACTCTTGTGTGTGTTGTGTGATGTTTTTAAGTTTATAAAACCATTTTCAAGTTATACTACTTTGGTCCCTCATGTTTGGTTAGTTATTAATTAGATCACAACCTAATTATTTTTAACAATATTCCCACTTATTAACTAGGTTTGGTATTCCTAGTTATCTTAGTGGGTTCGGGGAAATTATGACTCAGTTTAATTTAAGTCCCGTTAACTCGGGCCTCTTATAAACTTTACTTCCTTAAAAGCTTTTATTCACGTTTTATTTAATATTAGGTTTAATTATTTAAATCCTAATATTTACCGGGTTAATTTTTACCACTAACGGTATTTTACGTGTTCATTAATATTAAGGTGATTTGATTACCAAACCCGTTTTCGGGGTGTTACAAGTCTACCCCCCTTAAAGTGGTTTCGTCCCCGAAACCTTTCTCATGTACTTCCTTAGTTTAGAATCACCTGAACCTTGGTTTCGGTGATTAATTGAGCATTGCTCTCATAAAAATCTTGCCATAAAGTATGGTAACGTGTTCTTGGTTTTAAGGCGTATGGCCTTTCACGTGTAAGGCCATTACTTTCAGCTTGTATTTCTTATTCTTGTCACTTATTTGACCGAGTTGTCATCTGATCGCTCGGTTGTATTTATTTTCATCATGTTTACTTCAAGCTAATCTTATTTCAACAGGCGCTTTATATAAGTCGTAACACTACTCTGACTTTGAAAGGTTTTACCGGCCAGACTGATTAGTCGCCGTCACTTTATTCCCCGTCATTAGGGTATGTCTTATTGCCAACTCGGCCTTCTACGTGTTTTGTCACACCCCCAAAATACCACATGCGGAAACTCCCGCTAGGCGTGTGACGTACCAGGATCTAGCCACCAATCACATTGAACTCATAGTTATATTTAAATAAAGCTTTCATTTATAAACCTTAAGTGTTACAATTTTACAAATAATTCACAGTATACAGCGGAAGCATAATTCATTCATTAAGTGTTTATAAACCATATGTAAAAGCCATTAGTCTTGTGTTGTGATTCCATGTATCTCGACCCATGACCACTCCAGCCTCCCAGATAGCAAGTTCCAACAACATGCACCTAAAGGCCTGCAAGGCATGTAACAACGAGTCAACAACAAAGTTGAGCGAGTTCACAGTTGGTTGTCCAGTTTACAGTTGTTTCAAAAGCCATAAGTTCATTTGAAAACCAGTAGTTAATCAGTTCCTTATTTCCCAAACCATATCCATAACCAGTGGGGGCTTCCCCATGTGAACCACTAGACCCGTTACCATATCGACCACTGACTGAAGTAAGTTGGTGCCCTAACGTCAATGTCTATCATCATTGACTAGTGCCCAGATCCATTAGTTCATGCCCGTCCTCTGCGGCACGGTGTGAGGCTTGTCAAACCTAAATAGCGCTATCTAACTAATGACCCGCTCGCCATTGGCCCAGCGATTAAGTCGATATAAATGTGAGGGACTACATGATAGAGTTTTGGTCTAGTATCAGCGTTGTCACCCTTCAATAAAGAGGATGTGGTACGTGTCCCCAAACCAGGAGATCACGCAGGTTCCGCGTTGTCACCCTTCAATAAAGAGGATGTAGTACGTGTTCCAAACCAGGAGATCACGCAGTTTCCGATTAAATCCTTTACCCATTCCCAACCACCGGGAATCCCATGCCTTATAGATAGTATGAACTCACCTTTGATTGCTCGGTTGAACTCTTAAAATAGCTAAAGGTCAGGGTTGGTCAATCACGTCCTAATATGATTACCATTTAGTTTGTTAATGGTTTTAAATAAAACACAAAGTTCCTACACGCATCTATCACATAACATGCACTCACTTTAACAGTTCACGCCCATATAAACATCCCATCTACAACCATTCAAAAGCAAGCATACGATATTTCACATAACACTTTCATTGACATATAACACGTTAAATCATTCTCAGATAACCTACCCGATATTTAGACACAGAAATTACTACTTACGTCGTTTCAGCCTTAACATCCAAAACTGGGCTGTTTCGGGCATTTTAATAAAATAGTTAACTTATTCCAAAAATTCTCAATTTTTTACAGAATGTTTTAAACGATCCAAATATTATTGTGTAAAAATCTCGGGATCTAATTCATTACCAGTTATTCTATAAAAATCATTTACCGGGCTGCAATCAGATTCGTCACTTTCTGACTGCAGTCCATGGAAAAATTCATTTAAAATTCTTCGTAAGTCCGATTGACGAAATTCCAGTTGGAATTACAAAGACACCCGTGGCCACCAGCTGTAAAAATTTCATGACCTAATTCTACACAGATTTCAAGTTATGATGAAAAACATAACACACATTTTCTGCAGTAAAAACGCAGCTTTTGCTGCTGTACAAAACGGACCTTTAAAAATAGCAAACGACCTCAAAAAAATATGATTCCAGTGCCATTTGATTCATTTTTCGAAATAACACGTTATAGACTCAAGAAAACCCAATTTTTGTTAAATTATGACCCCGTTACACCCGATTAAAGTCGGCTGTAACTGTTTGACAGCTTACTGTTTTCGTTACCCAATCCCGCAAAGGATTGAGTAGCGAACCCGAGACACATAAACATTAATTCACAGCAGGTTTATATCATAGATAGGATCATATAGTAACTAATTTATCACTAACCATCGGTTTAAACTCATAGACAACACCCGCGAGACGTACCCGTACCCGTGTTCAACCACAACATCCAAGAATCATCATCTAATCCTAAAAAACGCAGCCAAGATAACTTCACAAACTAATGCATGAACATCTAACTATCTTAAAAAAAGCACACGATTCAACCCGTAATTAAAAACCCGAGTAACGCAACCAACTCGTGCTTAATTAAAACGTCAACAATTATGTCTTGCATCCTAATACTACAAGCACCATCATATAACACAATACTCATCATAGATCATAAAACGCAGCCGAGATTCAAGAGTTTTAACTACCAAAATCATACGAGAACTAATAGAACTAAGCATAAAAATATAAGATGTGGGTACCTAGTGATTGGAGTGAGATCGGCCTAGAGGTCGCGTTCTTGGGTTTGTCGTTCGTTCACAGCTGCAACGAAGGAGAAGCAAAAGTCGACGTGTTATCTGGTGTAGGTTAGGGGTTTTTTTTTATGAGAAGTTATTAAAATACATGCACTTCACGTAATTTATTGTGGCAGATTAGGGAATTGCGATTGGGCCGTAGACTATAGAAAGTTGGGCTGCACATAAAAGATGGTCTAGAAAAAAATGGGCTGCAAGAAAGTAGCAGACCACACTTCGAAGTGTTTGGATGTTGTTATTATCATTATTTTTTTTATATAAACAACAAATATGAATGTATAATTAGTCAATTAAATATAAATGTATAAGTTTTTTTTTATCACTAATATTTAGAAACTAGTATAAGTGTAATTAATACTAATCAATTAGCATAGATGTACAAAGTTCGTACTACGGTTCGGGTCTTGTAAGCTTTGAGCTACGCAAGTGGGTTCCAATAGTTTGGTCGGTTCAACGCGATATAAACTGTAATTAATTCATCAAATAATAAAAGCGTAGAATTTGATTTATGAAAGTGAAACAAGCGGGTTTTTACCTCAAAGTTACGAGTTGTCACATTATCCCCAAGTTGAAAGAAATTTCGTCCCTAAATTTAGCACGTAGTTACTGAGGAAGCTAGTTAGGTTGCATGGTTTCCTGGTTTCTCCTGGGGTGTCACATTATCCCCCCGTTGGTTTGGAACTTCGTCCCGAAATTCCGTAGTAGCTTCAGCCTCAGTAATGGTTTCATTGTTCTCGAACAACTGGGGATATTTATGTTTCATTTGGTCTTCTCGTTCCCAGGTAAACTCTGGGCCACGACGGGAGTTCCAACGAACTCGAACGATAGGTGTCCTGGTGCGTGTGAGAATCTTGACGTCCCTGGTCCAAGATTTCCACTGGTTCTTCGACAAATCGCAACTGATTGTCGATGGTGAGCTCCTTGAAAGGAACTATGAGGGTTTCATCTGACAGACACTTCTTCAGATTCGACACATGGAGTACGTTGTGAACTCCACTGAGTTCTTCAGGTAGATTCAATTTGTAGGCCACCTTGCTAATTCTCTTCATGATTTCGAAAGGTCTAACATATCGCGGGTTGAGTTTGCCTCGTTTACCAAAACGAACTACACCTTTCCAAGGTGAGACTTTAAGTAGTACTCGATCCCCAACCTGGGACTCGAGTGGTTTCCTGCGCTTATCAGCATAACTTTTCTGACGGTTACAAGCTGCCGCCATTCGTTGTCGTATCTGAGCAATCTTCCCTGTTGTGTCTACGACGAGTTCTGGGCCGGTGATTTGGCCGTTTCCAACTTCTGCCCAATAAAGAGGTGATCGGCACTTCTGTCTGCACAATGCCTCGAACAGAGCAGCTTGGATGCTGGTGGGGTAACTGTTGGTATACGAAAACTCCACTAAAGGTAGATGTTGCTCCCAACCGTTACTAAAAGTCAATTACACATGCTCGAAGCATATCTTCAAGAGTTTGGGTGATGTGTTCAGTCTGCTCATCCGTCTGTGGATGATATGCTGTGCTCATGCCTAGACGTGAGCCAAAGGATTTGTGCATCGCTTGCCACAAATCAGATGCAAATCGTGGGTCGCGATCAGAGATAATGGAGGTTGGCACCCCGTGCATAGCTAGGTGGGCCTTCATGCCCGATTACCAGTACAAGGTTTATAAATCCTAATGCCTCTCATCAAAACCCAGACGGCTAGAATATCGAAGCCGGTGTGTTTTGCTCAACATGAGTTCCTTACAGTTGCCGTATAATGAGACCCACATTCGTTCCATGAGGTAACGAGTATCGTCCGACCTGTCAAAGGTTGCTTCTCCATGCCCCGCATGGGTTCAACTTGAAAATCCTCTTCCTTCAGTTCTCGAGTTTGAACAGAGCGAGTCTGATCGGGTAAGTTAGAGTCGATAGTGAGCTGCAAAGCTCGTGCACATTCAAATTTCATAGTCGTAATCATCCTAAAGTTCCCTCCAACGATGCCATTAACTGATTTAGCTTTGTCGAAGCCAAGGTATACGGGAGGCCGTTGTGATCGGTCTAAATAACGCATCTGGTACAGTCCAAGTGATGCCTCCATCTAAAATCCAAAGACCGGGGTTTCCATCGCAGGTTGTGATTCTTGCAACTCTTCTTATAATTCCGCTACGTAAGCCATCATCTTCTCGTGTTGCATTGGCGTGTAACTGGGACTCTGATTCGGACCATCATGGTATACCACTAGATCACCCGCACCCTCGGGTAAAGACGATGCTCGGTACACTGCAGAGTTGGAATTCAAAAGCTGAAAAGACGTCCCCCCGTTTGTCTTCCACGAACACAGCACCCTGCTGTGCTAAAGAGGTTGCAGCAGCGCAATTTCTGAAAATCCCTCTATGAACTTTCGATAGTATTTAGCAAAACCAAGGAATTGTTGTGTCGATCAGTTTTAACCAAAATGGGTCTTGGCGAGATCCATGCGTATTCCCACTTCGTTGATTATATGTCCAAAAGGTACCTCTCGAACCCCGAAATTACATTTGACAAGACTTCGCACGCAATGGCTCCTCCCACAGAAGCGCTGAGATATGATACATACGCCACCCATGGTGTTCCTTTCTCCTGGTCATGATCCAGAACCTTGTCAACAAATACAGTCGATTCATGCGATCCCTGAAGTTGCTGGTGTGTTGATCAACTCAATGATCATGATGTACAAAGTTGAAATGGTTGCATTGCGTTCGACATGCTGTTATAAGAGCATTCTCCTCTTAGAGTTCCATCTGATGAAAGTTCGTTCACTAGCCAATCCTCGAATGGAAGCTTGTTCCTCGCAATTGGTTAACAGGGTGTTACTACATGGTCGTAGCGAACGGTTCTTGACTGTCACCTTGTTGAGTTCTCGATAATCAGTACACATATCCAACGATACAACCTATCTTCCTGGATATAACTGGGCCTCCCCAAAGCAAAAACTAGGTCCGACCAAGCTCCTGTCCAACAGTCCCTGTTGTTGATTAAACAGCTCTTGCAACCCTCCTGGTGCAGGACGGTAAGAGTACGAGTAATCAGGGCTGCCTCTGACATGATACTGATCTGATATTCCACCGGACGATGTGAAGGTACACCTGATAGTTCTTCTGGTAGCACATAGGTAGAAATCACGAACAAAGGGTGGATCCTCGATCCTCTTTTCCTTAGCCTTAACATCAATAATAAGTGCTAACATAGCGGGGTAATCCTTCCGTGGACACTTCCGGGCTTTCATTGCAGAATTGACGCTAACCTTTGCACAATTCCGATATTTTGAAACAGATACCGATTCTCCACTAGGGAGAGGGATACGCAAAGTTTTCTTCTCACAGGGTATATCTGCGCGATGTATGACTACCAATCCATTCTAACTACTGCTTCAAACCATCGAGGATAGCAGAAAGAAGATCGATGTCGAACGCTTGTCCGACAAGGTCGAGTTTGCATCCCAACTAACATATGAAATTTCAATTGTCTTGCCGTCAGCCGATCCCACAATATGTTCAAATTCAAGGAGCATCGGGGTCAAACGGAACAGAGACGAAGCGATTAGCTACTCATACTAGCTACCATGTTGCTAAAGTCCTGGCATCGCCCACACCAATTCTAAATGCCCTTCCATGAGCATCAGTTCTAGTGTTGCTGTTTTCATTACAAGGATTTCAAGTACTGTCGTTGTTCCTTTGGTCGTTGTCTTCTTAACATTAACCACGGCCAATCCATGTTGTAGGCACCTTCATTTCCTTACTGTAGGCTAGGGTTATGAATACCTTGTTGTCGTTGTGACTGTTGCCCCCAATGTCGTTGTTCTAAACGAAGCCCTACGATTCTTCACCATCAAAGTCCATCTTTTCACATTCTGAGCCACGTCCTAAAGCGCTACTCACTGTGCTGGCAGTTACGCATACCACACTATGGTCAATTATCATCAATTACGCTTCGATTGATTCGTAAGAGTTGACTCCCATAAATCGCTGACTAGAGTTACGGACTCGATTGAAATCAATCCACTGATGTTCGTTGCCGATAGTCGGGGTCGTCCAAATACTGAGGTTGGTAAAGTACTACGCTCATCCTCTTGTTCATCGATGTTGAAAGTTGTTTGAGTAATAAACGGTCTGCTACGAGAGTGTTGCAGAAGTGATCACACTTCAGGATCTAAGACGTCAATACATGAGTTCCAGCAAACGAAGAGGAGTAAGAAAGGTATCGATTAATCATTTGACGCTGCGACATCCAACTCAGGGACGTTCGTATAAGCACCTAACATTCTACGCGGTTCGCTAGGTGTTCAGATGGGTGTTCAGGTACTACTCGATAGCATCGAGATTCGAAAGGATCCAGAGATGAATGGAAAGTTCATGTTCGAGTAGGGGACAATCACTGCTATGACCCCTATAGGTTTGTTATGTTTCACATCGGTCAAATAACGGAACGAAACCCCTTTTCCACTTGTTAAGGCTCACTGGGACTCGCATGCACCCCACATTATTATTATGTGTGCACCCACAATAATATTGTGATTTGCATGCTTATCTCAGTTCCTCCTAACTCATGTCAAATGGTTCCTCAAACTCAGATGTCAAACGGAGGTCGTCAAAGTAATAAGATCACAAAAATCCAAGGACTATGGCATACTATCAACGCATCATAAGGTAAGCAAGCAATCCATGCCATCATGCTATAGTGACGAGTGTGTGTTCGTGTGTTTCGCCATAAACAAATGTGTACTAGTCACGTAGTGTATGCAATAAGTAAGAAAGACGAACCTTGCAATCTGGAGCTGAGTGTCATGGTCGTATTCACGTTTTCAGAACTGTTCGGTTATAGTCTGGTTTTATAAAAACGTTTTTTTTCCTTTTTAAAACCAAGTTCACTATAACCAATGGCTCTGATACCAATCTGTCACACCCCCAAAATACCACATGCGGAAACTCCCGCTAGGCGTGTGACGTACCAGGATCTAGCCACCAATCACATTGAACTCATAGTTATATTTAAATAAAGCTTTCATTTATAAACCTTAAGTGTTACAATTTTACAAATAATTCACAGTATACAGCGGAAGCATAATTCATTCATTAAGTGTTTATAAACCACATGTAAAAGCCATTAGTCTTGTGTTGTGATTCCATGTATCTCGACCCATGACCACTCCAGCTTCCCAGATAGCAAGTTCCAACAATATGCACCTAAAGGCCTGCAAGGCATGTAACAACGAGTCAACAACAAAGTTGAGCGAGTTCACAGTTAGTTGTCCAGTTTACAGTTGTTTCAAAAGCCATAAGTTCATTTGAAAACCAGTAGTTAATCAGTTCCTTGTTTCCCAAACCATATCCATAACCAGTGGGGGCTTCCCCATGTGAACCACTAGACCCGTTACCATATCGACCACTGACTGAAGTAAGTTGGTGCCCTAACGTCAATGTCTATCATCATTGACTAGTGCCCAGATCCATTAGTTCACGCCCGTCCTCTGCGGCACGGTGTGAGGCTTGTCAAACCTAAATAGCGCTATCTAACTAATGACCCGCTCGCCATTGGCCCGGCGATTAAGTCGATATAAATGTGAGGGACTTCATAATAGAGTTTTGGTCTAGTATCAGCGTTGTCACCCTTCAATAAAGAGGATGTGGTACGTGTCCCCAAACTAGGAGATCACGCAGGTTCCGCGTTGTCACCCTTCAATAAAGAGGATGTAGTACGTGTTCCAAACCAGGAGATCACGCAGTTTCCGATTAAATCCTTTACCCATTCCCAACCACCGGGAATCCCATGCCTTATAGATAGTGTGAACTCACCTTTGGTTGCTCGGTTGAACTCTTAAAATAGCTAAAGGTCAGGGTTGGTCAATCACGTCCTAATATGATTACCATTTAGTTTGTTAATGGTTTTAAATAAAACACAAAGTTCCTACACGCATCTATCACATAACATGCACTCACTTTAACAGTTCACGCCCATATAAACATCCCATCTACAACCATTCAAAAGCAAGCATACGATATTTCACATAACACTTTCATTGACATATAACACGTTAGATCATTCTCAGATAACCTACCCGATATTTAGACACAGAAATTACTACTTACGTCGTTTCAGCCTTAACATCCAAAACTGGGCTGTTTTCGGGCATTTTAATAAAATAGTTAACTTATTCCAAAAATTCTCAATTTTTTACAGAATGTTTTAAACGATCCAAATATTATTGTGTAAAAATATTGGGATCCAATTCATTACCAGTTATTCTATAAAAATCATTTACCGGGCTGCAATCAGATTCGTCACTTTCTGACTGCAGTCCATGGAAAAATTCATTTAAAATTCTTCGTAAGTCCGATTGACGAAATTCCAGTTGGAGAATTACAACGACACCCGTGGCCACCAGCTGTAAAAATTTCATGACCTAATTCTACACATATTTTTAGTTATGATGAAAAACATAACACACATTTTCTGCAGTAAAAACGCAGCTTTTGCTGCTGTACAAAACGGACCTTTAAAAATAGCAAACGACCTCAAAAAAATATGATTCCAGTGCCATTTGATTCGTTTTTCGAAATAACATGTTATAGACTCAAGAAAACCCAATTTTTGTTAAATTATGACCCCGTTACACCCGATTAAAGTCGGCTGTAACTGTTTAACAGCTTACTGTTTTCGTTACCCAATCCCGCAAACGATTGAGTAGCGAACCCGTGACACATAAACATTAATTCACAGCAGGTTTATATCATAGATAGGATCATATAGTAACTAATATATCACTAACCATCGGTTTAAACTCATAGACAACACCCGCGAGACGTACCCATACCCGTGTTCAACCACAACATCCAAGAATCATCATCTAATCCTAAAAAACGCAGCCAAGATAACTTCACAAACTAATGCATGAACATCTAACTATCTTAAAAAAAAGCACACGATTCAACCCGTAATTAAAAACCCGAGTAACGCAACCAACTCGTGCTTAATTAAAACGTCAACAATTATGTCTAGCATCCTAATACTACAAGCACCATCATATAACACAATACTCATCATAGATCATAAAACGCAGCCGAGATTCAAGAGTTTTAACTACCAAAATCATACGAGAACTAATAGAACTAAGCATAAAAATATAAGATGTGGGTACCTAGTGATTGGAGTGAGATCGGCCTAGAGGTCGCGTTCTTGGGTTTGTCGTTCGTTCACAGCTGCAACGAAGGAGAAGCAAAAGTCGCCGTGTTATCTGGTGTAGGTTAGGGGATTTTTTTGTGAGAAGTTATTAAAATACATGCACTTCACGTAATTTATTGTGGCAGATTAGGGAATTGCGATTGGGCCGTAGACTATAGAAAGTTGGGCTGCACATAAAAGATGGTCTAGAAAAAAATGGGCTGCAAGAAAGTAGCAGACCACACTTCGAAGTGTTTGGATGTTGTTATTATCATTTTTTTTATATAAACAACAAATATGAATGTATAATTAGTCAATTAAATATGAATGCATAAGTTTTTTTTATCACTAATATTTAGAAACTAGTATAAGTGTAATTAATACTAATCAATTAGCATAGATGTACAAAGTTCGTACTACGGTTCGGGTCTTGTAAGCTTTGAGCTACGCAAGTGGGTTCCAATAGTTTGGTCGGTTCAACGCGATATAAACTGTAATTAATTCATCAAATAATAAAAGCGTAGAATTTGATTTATGAAAGTGAAACAAGTGGGTTTTTACCTCAAAGTTACGAGTTTTCACATGTTTTCTGATTTTCATATCTCGTAACTCACGTTACGACTTGATTGTATTCTATATCACTTTTTGTGACCGTGATTACATCACGTTTTGTTTAAGTTTATGTCGACTTTTATTATCGGAAATCTTTCCTTCGAATGTATCGCTTTGCACCTACCGGTGTCAAGATCCATATTCCTTGATATTAATCATTTTCCGAATTCGTTTCAGAATATTCATATTTGTTAAAGCGTTGTTTCTTACTAATACTAAATTTTAGTTTAACGCTTTTCTCTTTGACTATGTCAATTACTCATGTCAAGGAAATTGACAACCCACAATTTATTCTTTTTCCGTTCTCGTTTTAGACGGGGAATCATAATCAGTTCCCTCGTTTTACGCTATTGACCCGTAGGTTCTTTCACTTAGTCTCATAGGCTAATTCTTTAGATTTTCCCCCTTTTTAAGGTGAGACCCAACAGTTCGTTTCCTTCTATTTATGACTCGTGTGTCAATTTGGTCCGTAGACTTTAACACTGCTTATAATCCCGTAGTTTATGATGATCTCGTAGATCATCTTTTATTTGTGTCTTTATGCAAATGTACCTAAGACATCCCTTGTTTGTTTGGAATCATTTGTTTTTACTTTTGAACTTTAGTTGACCTTGACCGTAGTCTAAGGATTCATTCATAACCCATTTCGGACTATTCTTCTGACTTTATGACTCCTCACGTCATATACACGTCGGTTTGCTCTACGTTTACCGTTTCCCGGTTCATACTTATACTTCTTTACAGCCTATTACTCGGGTTCTTTTATCTTAATGTTTTCAACGCCAATGACCCTTTACATAGGTTTATTAATATTTCGCGCTCTTATTTATTCAGTTCGCGCTTACTTGCATTAGCAAGCGTCATCCTTTATTTAACTCGTTTGACTTATTCGTGTGAACTTCGTCACTTATAAGTGTCAAGCCTCATTCTTTGTTCGACCCGTTCAACTTTAAAATGGTTGAACGTAATTTTTTTTTTCAAAATTTCTATCTACAGCATATTATCATCTTTTAGTCATGACTCGAAACCCGAGTCTTTTAACTTTCCTTCCGAGTTCCTGCTTCTCGGTCTACGCATGTGTTTAAATCTTTACCCATCAACCGGGTGTTTTACCGAAGTCGTTATTATTGCAACCCTTCCGGTATTAATTAAGACTTCGCTTCGATTTATTTGGTCGTCTTAGCGAAATCCATCGCTTTCATTCGACCATGTCTTTTATTCTTTATGTGACCATCCTTGACGGCCTTATAGATTATGAATGACGATTATCATCGTCATCCTTTCTTTACTACGACCAAAGTTAATAACTTTGATTATCTTTTTCGTGTGGGTAATACCTTCGCTTTTATGATCCGACGGATCATCTATACTTTGGTTTTACTTGCCCATTTTATCAACCATGGCTCTTTCGTCCCTTCTCTCGGGCTCATTATTCTAATGTAATACGCTTCCGTCACCCGGCTTGCGTTTACATTATTCTCAAGTATTTTGCTTATTTGATTCATTTGGGTACTTTTAATTTATCCCATTTACCCTGTCCTTACTACATCGGACGTAAGTGTGTCCATCATAAGAAGTTCATGGTATCATGTGTTCACTACTTACTTGGCCAGAGTAAGCGATCAACACACGACATACATGACCTTTTTATAATTTCCACATCACGCCCCATGTCAGTAACGTCTCTATTTATTTCACTTGGAAACAATATCCTGGTTAGGTATTCTATTCAGGTTTTCCAAGTTTTTAATCTACATATGCAACTATCAGTCTCTACTTATTTGTTGCATATTACTATTCGTGCAATGAATTTAAAACGTGCACCTGGTAAATGTTTGCCCTAACGGGCTTCCCTGTTAATAATCTTATTCGCGACCGTTACGCGATTTAGGTCCTTGGTGAGCATGTTTTACTTGTCACACTTTGGACCGTTCCTTTGTCAAATCCGCAATTTGTGAGACTCCCGCTATCTTCAGATGCGAGTGTCCTTCGACTAAAACATTTACAAGAGTTAGTAACATCAACTTCAATAATCGCCCGTATTATAATACAAGGCTTTTCTACTATATGCGTCAACGTGCGTAATTTCGTTGACTATATCAATCCTTTACCGATTTGATTGGAGTAGCGTGTATTACACGATAACTCTATGTGTTGTTTATAACACTTTAACTCATACTAAACCATTAATATACATGTACTTACCAGATTTGCGATCAAGCCTCGAACCGAACACTTTATTCTTTTAACCTTGAGCTCTGATTACCAACTTGTAACGCCCGTCTTAATAAATCAAGATTTTAATAATTAAGATACACATTTTAATGCTAAAATGTGACTTTACAAAAAAAACTTGTCATACTTACATTCCCATATGTTTACAATATTTCAAAACATATTTGTAAGTGTTTACATAATTCACTTATAACAAAACAAATCCAGATTTGACGCGGAAGCTTCATTTAACGTGTGTTCCGATCTTGCTCGACACTTGATCTTCATCCGGGACTCTCGACATTCACCTATGATCAAAACCAACTTAGAAGTCAGTTTTGATAGTTAAATAACAAGTACAACAAGGTAATTGGGTCAAATAATCAAAATAAACAAAATTTTCAATATTTTAGCCCGTCGCCGCGCGCCACGGTAAATGCCTTTGGCCGTGGCGTGATGCCACAGCTTCATTTTGACAGAATGTTTGCATCAGTTGCTGCATATTCCCAGCCAAGCTTGATTTCACGAAAACGAGCATAACTCCTTCGTTATTGATCCGATTTACACGATTCTTTTTCCTACGTGATCGTAATTTAATTCTCCATCACATGGAGTTAAAATCCGACATCCGGATTAAATAAATTTGAGATTTTTAAGCCTTCGACTTATTATCCTTTTTACTAAATTTTGACCCATCTATGTGTTTATCAAACAAACATGTTTGTTTGACCCCCATTTTTCACGAACCCTTTATCTCCAACATTGTCTATCATATTAGGTTCCAGTCACGGGTTCCTACGCATTATTTACCCATTTTTACTTATAATCTTACTTTGACCCGTTAAGGGTATTTATGTCCTTTTAAGCATAAATCCCACCCATTTCTCGTATGCCTCATAATTTCAACCATTCATATTGATTGGTCTTCCACCACAACTATGATTGTGGTGGATCTAAAGTAATAGACTATTTATTCTGAGTTTTTATCACTCGGATATGCCATTCTATGGCAAGACGCATTTAAGGCATTCAACCTTTGAGAGTTTATGCCTTCAAATCTTATACGCATCTAAAGGTTACAAAATCATAATATAAGTTTCTAAACAACCTCTAAGGGTTGTTTACCCGGTTTACCCATCAAGGGCTTTATGGTCATTTTTAATCCTTCATTTTTACGATGAAAGACTTCACTAAATATTCGACCTTACTTGCACTTTTAACTATAAATTCATATAAGCGTGCCTGGCCCGGGTCAACAAATAGACCCGATTTATACCTCGCTTTAATTATCACACAATCTATGGCGACGCAATTATCCGATTTGCTAATCGCTCCTGTTAACATAAGACTTGACAACCGCATTAGTCGATATTGTCAAATGGTGTTATCACCACCATTCGACCCGTTTGGCCTATATGCCCAACGTTACCTATTTAATCAAAAACATGGTTTTTGATTTCCAATTCATACATCCATCCCATCCCGGATTTTATTACCAAATCCTTTTTCTCTTAAACTCTTTTCTTACAAATTCAACCCATTTCGGCTTACGCCATGGGTATCCTTTTAACCTCGATTTACATTAGTCGACACTTGACCGATTTCCATTTTTACCCTTTTCCTCATTATTAGATTACACTACAAGGTAATCTTAACGAAAATCCATATTTTCGATATTATCGTTATCGCATTTATAACGTATAGAATAAATAAGTATTCTACATAAGTGTGTAAATTTCACTTACCTCGCATCCCGAATACGCTTTTCCTTTATGCTTGACTCGTTTGACCCGCTTTCACCCCAAGCTTCACCTAGCTTGTTTAAGCGCCAACTATTATTCATCATTTCACAAGGTGGTTAGTTTTATCACAACTTAATATGATTTTTCCACCTTACACATTTTATATCCAAAATTATCATTCATCGTATTATAGGCCGGTTTGACCTTTTAAAAGTCAACGATCTAGTAACATTAGTAATTACACGATGTAGCTTGACTACTCGTTTAATTACTTGGTCAATTACCCAGTAGCATCCTTCTTAGTCTACCATTTATCCCCTTTATTAACCAAGTTTTATAATCATTATCCATCGAATTAACACTACATTAATCTTTCTTAACACATGATGATATCGACATCATTTTAAACACGAGTTTATCATTATTTCCATCTTTTTATACCAAACCCAATTCATGGTAATTATGATTCATGTACTCAAACACCTAAATGGTTCAAGTAGCTTGTCTTTACTAACTAATATGATGATTCTAATCGCAAGTTTAACACTAACATCACCATGTCAACAAAAACCCATTTCAAGTCATGTATGGTTAGTTATTAATTAGATCACAACCTAATTATTTTTAACAATATTCCCACTTATTAACTAGGTTTGGTATTCCTAGTTATCTTAGTGGGTTCGGGGAAATTATGACTCAGATTATTTTAAGTCCCGTTAACTCGGGCCTCTTATAAACTTTACTTCCTTAAAATCTTTTATTCACGTTTTATTTAATATTAGGTTTAATTATTTAAATCCTAATATTTACCGGGTTAATTTTTACCACTAACGGTATTTTACCCGTTCATTAATATTAAGGTGGTTTGATTACCAAACCCGTTTTCGGGGTGTTACACGTAGATAGCAATTGGCACCTAAGTTTCGTGATAGTAGTCCGTTAATCACTATATGCAATTAAATCAAGTTAAAACATGTAGGAACCCTAGGTCTTGCAATTATCGAACCGGGTGTGATCCGTATTCCTAATTCTTGTTTCAACTTTTTAGTTTAGTTTACAATCTTAATTAATCACACATTGTTTTAAGAATAACATCAATTTGTCGGTTCAATCCGATTTATTTTCAAAACCAAACAAACAAATAAAATTAGCAATCTTCATAATCACTTTGTACATTATTTGTAGATAGTCTAACTAATCGAACGGGTCGTGCGATACTGACCACATGCTCTTCGTGGATACGATACCCGACTTACCCTAGCTACCTAGGTTTAATTGGGTTTTTGATTGATCGCGACGACACGGTCACGTCAAAATGAGCCACTTTTACATCATAGAATTACATATTTGTGTTTTCTTTGTTGGAGTGGACCATTAGTCACGTATTGTAGAACTTGCGACTTTTGATACGTTTGAGACCGTAGACCGAATACAAGCACGATAATGATTAAGGCATTAGGTAAACCTTTTCCGTTTACACCATTTGCTTACCTTCTCCCAAATAAATCCCCTAGTCACCCACTTTGAGCCTAAACCTTTCGTTTGATCAACCCGTTTAGCCCACAACCGTTAACCCTTTTTCTTTTAAAACCCGTGTGATGAAAATTCGATTGTAGGTCTATTTGTTTGTATAGTTGTGCTTTACATTTTGCGGAAAAAAATCGAAAAATTCAGAAAAGTTATGAAAAAGAAGAGAAAAGTTGTTGAGAAAAATACAAAAATATGAGTAGTAGCTATTGAATAAAAGGCGAAACTCGTTGCCTCTTAGCTTGATGTTTATAGTTAATCATGTTAGATTAGTTGTTTTGTAATAAAAATCGAGTTTTCATCACCTTCGCCACTTAAAAACATCCTATTCCATACCCTTAACCTAGCCCCGTTACAACCCTTCAAAGCCCTTTTGACTTGTGCTTAGTATTCGTGTTCGGTGGTGGAGAATGATTGAGTTGCAAGCCTATGCGGGTACGTGTTCTAATCGGTTTTGAGTGATTACTTAGAAAGTGCTAATTCATTATCTAATTAGCCAAATGTTAAACTGAGTGGAGAGAACATTGTGAGGGATGTGCATGAATTATTAGTTTCAAGGCCGGGTTAATCTTGGATAACCATTTTTACATGATTAATCAACTATTGCTAAATAGGTCAAAAATTGTAAAAAGTTTGAACCGGGTATGACAATAGACCTTAACCTTAGTCTCGGGAATGGGGAGTGTGTTTTTTGTTCGACCCACGTGAAAGTGAAAAACAGATTTTCTTGAGGGCAAGCAAAAGACAAGTGTGGGGATGTGATGGGTTGGTAAAATTCCTTAGCTTAATGGTTTTAATTTCGGTTAATTACACGAAGTTACTTTCTAGAATACACTACTTTGATATGGTTTGTGTTTTGCAGGCATTGACGGGTTTAAGGTGCATTTTGGAGAATTACTGAAGCTTTAGGCGGATGCTAGAGAGAACATAATTGAAGAAAATGCAAAAAGAGGCAAAACTGAGCTGAACTCTGCGCCAGAAACAGTCCAAACTTCATTTTGGCTTATCCTAAGCTAGAAAATGAGTTTCGGGGCTTATAATATATGCATTTGGGGTAGCTCGACAAGAAGAATCAAAATATAAGGTTTTGAAAGGCCATCAATTGTCACATTATCTGCTGCACACTGGCTGATTGGTAAAAACGGGATTTTTTAGAGAAAATGTCAATTTTGGAAAGGGGGAGTTACACTTTGTTATTCCTTCAACTCCCATTCATTTGAAAAAAAAGGGGAAAACCACTTCATCTTCATCCATTCTCCACCATCCAAACCCTAACCCTCAACTCTCCTTTAAGACTCAAGATTATGGTTCGGTGCTCGTATTCATCCTCCGGTGATCGTGCCTCTTCGACCATGAACGGCTAGTCTCTTCGGTTTCACCCCGGTATAGATTGTTGTAAGAATTTCTAGGGTTTATGCATTTGTATTTTCATTTTATTTTGTGACAAATTGTTTAGTATTTGAAACCTTTGATAATTGTCATGCATTTGAATTGAATTTGTGAATTGTCGAATGATTATAAAATTTGACTTTGCGAAATGAATTTGTGCACTTATGCCTTATCGTAGGTTAGGATGTACATGTCCGAGGTAACGAAGTGCATTACGGTCCGTTGTCTATGACGTCGATAGCAATTGGTACCTAAGCTTCGTGATAGTAATCCGTTAATCACTATATGCAATTGAATCAAGTTAAAACATGTAGGAACCCTAGGTCTTGCAATAATAGAACCGGGTGTGGAACTTGTCTCTAATTTCTTGTTTTAATCATTTAGTAATTTAGTTGCAATTTTAGTTATTCAATCACCGCATTCCATCTTACGCTCATCTACGCGTCTTTGGTTGCCTTTGCTATCCTCTCATTCCCTATACCACTATCGACACACTCTCTTACCGCTCCATGCCTTGTGTCTTTCTTGGTTACCCCTCCAATCATCGAGGATACAAGTGCCTAGACCTATCCACTCGTAAAATTATCATAAACCGAGATGTGATTTTTGATGAGCAAATTTTTCCATTCGCAAGTAACCCTAAACCGTCTCCACAATCTTATGACTTCCTTAACACCCACATACATCCTGCCCTGTGCCACCAGCCTACTTCACCATCTTCTACACCATCCTCCACTCCGGCCATAACAGCAACCAGCAACATCACAGGCCAAAACGCTGATGTTGTTGGGCCAACCCCCTCTACACCAGGCCCTACGACCCAACTTCCCCAATCAGATCAGCCCACAATACCACTTACCCAACCCGCACCGTTACATCAGCCTCTCCAGCCTGCTTCCCCACCATTACGCACCTATTCCCGAAGACCCAAACTGAAACCGCCAACCGAACCACCCCCAAACCCAACCCCACCGCTCATTCCATCTCCTCCACCACCCCCTCCCGCACGAACCATTCGTACACGTGCTATGGATGGTATCTCTAAACCTAAGAGCATCCTTAATCTCTTCTCCTCTATTGTTGTCCCCATCCCTAAAAATCCTAAGGAAGCCTTATCCAATGCAGAATGGTATAATGCTATGACCACCAAATTTAATGCCCTAATTAAAAATAAGACCTGGGAGCTAGTTCCTAGGCAGCCTCATATGAATGTTATTCGAAGCATCTGGTTATTTTGTCATAAATTTAAATCAGATGGCACATTGGAACGTTATAAGGCCTGGTTAGTGTGTGATGGGAGTAATCAACAGATTGGGGTTGATTGTGTTGAAACGTTTAGTCCGGTTGTTAAACCAACCACTATACGGACAGTCTTGTCGCTTGCACTGTCTCAGCCCTGGCCTATCCACCAATTGGATGTTACCCACCTTTGCTACAAACAGACCAGCATCAGGTTTAGGGGTGTAAACAAGCCAAGAGGCTCGAGAGCTACTCGTTATCAGCTCGGTTAAAAGCTCGAACGAGCCGAGGTTTAACAAGCTCGAGCCTGAAATAGAGCTCGTTTAGTTATCGAGCCCGAGCTCGAGCCTGAAATACAAATCTCGTTTAGGCTCGCAAGCCTAAACGAGCCCAAACAAAAATTTATTTATTTTTATATAATATAATAATAATGATTATAACATTGGCGAGCCGAGCTCGAGCCGATCTTTGGCTCGTTTAAGCAACAATGAAGCGAGCTCAAGTCAAGTTTTTAGCTCGTCTGAGGTTGTTCTTAAAATAGCTCGAGCCGAGTCGAGCCAAGCTCGAGCTTTGGGTTTTACTCAGGAGCCGAGCTCGAGCTCAAATTAGTAGGCTCGAATCGAGCCGAGCTCGAGCTCGAGCTTCATAAAAACATAACGAGCCGAGCTCAAGCCCAGTCAAGCTCGGGCTAGGCCCGGCTCGTTTACACCCCTAAAATTGAGGTTTAAAGGTTTTTTTTCGCACGAATACTATCTTGCAATCAAAAACCCTAACTTCTATCTTCATCAATCACAATCATTACTTTAAGGTAAGCCCTTCTCTCTCTCTCTCTCTCTCTCTCTCTCTGTATAATCTATCAAAACTGGTTGAATCGTTCTTCGTCTTCTTGTTTTTGATGCATTTGTGTTAAGCAGTGATGATTTCAAGTTGATTCAAGTTTTGGATGATCAGAAAATTGAGGGAGGCATACTCTGCCGTTGAATGCTCCGACCGACAAGATTTCCCCAAACAGAATGCAAATTCTAGTACCCAAGTGCAATCTACACAACTTTCACCGCATTCAATCAACAACCCCTTTTATTTCATCATCTTTTCTAGCTTATTTTCGATCCAACCCTACATGGTTCAACACGCCGGTCAGTTTTTTCATCATAACTTCTCTAATTCCTTTTCCCTTTTGTGAAAGCTTCATTAATTGGTTTACAACATTCTTAATTTGTAATGCCCTTATACCCTTAATTAATTATTTAATTGTCCAAAAAAAGTTTGCAACTTTGAGGTCTAATGGGTTCCATTTGATATTCAGACTGTTATGCATTTGATTTTCCAGCTAAAATTCTTCTTTCAAAAGTTTATTATAGCATTGGGTATTGTTATAGTAGTGGGATTTTATGGAATGAAATCAATAGATTCATTTTTTTAATGAAAACAATGAGCATATAGGTGATTGTAGGCATAGTTGTTAAAAGCCATCGCCTCTTGCGCCTTAAGTCAAGGCAATTGCGCTTTAATTCTCCAAGTGATGGTTCATGCACAAGTTCCGGCGAGATTCCTAGATTCTTGAGAGTTTTCGGCCAAATTCTCTAAATTCTGGCAAGATTTTAGCTAGATTTCTACTTTTATCTAACGAAACTACTTTTCTACACTAATAAACTAGCATTTTATAACTTTTGGTACTAAATAGAAGATATTAAATGTTATATAATAGCTTTAGTTTATTTTATTTGAAGAATAGTATTAATTTTCTATTATATAAAAATATTTTATGTTTTTTTTGTTGTACGCTTTTTTTTTTCTCAGGCCCGCGCTTTTTTTACGCCTTGCGCCTAGGCCCTAGGCGAGGCGTATGCGCCTTGAGTGCTTAACGCTTTTAATAACTATGATTGTAGGTTGAAAGTTCTTTTTTTTTGAACTCAGATGGTGCAGTTTTGTATGGGGTAGAGACTAGAGATTACTTTTGAGTTGTTTAAGCTTTAGTATGTTATATAAGCTCAATCTGCATCTTTTGGGACCTAAAGGCCTCGGAGTGTCTCATGCCTTTATAAACCAAGATTGTATGATTGTTTATGCATGTGTCTTTTAAGACTTGCCATTTCATGTTTGTGCTTGGTTTAGGTACTAATGTTCAAGAAAAACATACGTAGTCAAAGGAATAGGAGATGATATACTTGTTGTTTCAAAATGCGATGGTATTTGTTAGTTAAGGACCTGTGTTTAAAAGCGCGAGGCGCTCCGAGGCGATAAGCGAAGGCACACACATCACACATGCAAGACGTAGTTATTAATAAACCGGAAATTTAAATCCCTAACAATAATCTATATTTTTGCTAATTCCTCTACTGACCCAATCATTGAAATGTGAAGAGGCGGAGCTCTTAAAGGTACAGGTTTGACAATTGTATAGCAACGTAAGTTAGAATAATGAAACATGTTAGTTGAACGAGTCACTTTTTACTAAAGGGCAAAAACACCATATCTGATTTTGCTTTGATTGAAGATCAAATAAACCTTTTAGTCATTAGAAACTATAAGAATGGGAAGCAATTGGGCATTCACATACATATTGCTATGAACTTCTTTCTCACCCGTGTTCAGTCAACAATCTACTTTTAAAATTATAGGCTTGTATAAGCAGGGAGTTGGATATGAGTTCCATTGTTGTAACTTTATAAGAGAATCTCATACAACTTAAGCGTCGACATCTTGGAAGTATTCCTACTTTAGTGAGGACCCTAGTAAGATGACTTGGTTGTCATTTTTTTTAATCGTCAATCTCATTTTCCCTTTATCAGCGTTATTAGAATTGTGGAAAACTGGAAATACCAGATGGAAGGAAACTAACTTCACCAGTCCCTTCTTTCTTTCTATCTCGTTTTTTTTTACATTGAAACATTCATGGCTGAATTTTGCATTCAATCATTGATTCAAGTTGATCACTAATGGATGGAACTTAATCCATTAGATTAACCTGTTGCATTGCATCAATTACATAACGTTTAGTCTTCAACCTTAATATTTTATGTCGCCTTCTCTATTATTTGTTGATTTTTTTATTATATAAGCAGCTTGTGTATTTATGTATGCTTACTATTTCCTTGTGTTGTTTCTGTAAAAGTAAAAGGTTTCACTTATGTAAATACAAATGTTTGTTGTGCTCACACATCTTACGACGTTGGACTCGGGAGGCTGTTCCCAATACACTACATAAACACAATATAAAGGTCCAGTTCAGATTCATACCATACGTTTCCTACGGCACAAAATATACATCGAGCCAGTGTGTCTTCAGACTTATCACGTCCGTTTCTCAACGAGACAGCTTGCTCGACGTACGGTGACCGCAGTGCATCCGGAAGAATGATTGTTCGTTTCGGCCTTGGTGATCCACCTCGCTGATCAGGCTGCGTTATGTCGTTACGTTCTTCATCCGTTACAACGTCGGCCGGCCTTGTTGACAAGTTCATCGCTTCAATTCCCGAAACGTTGAATCTTGTCTCTGGTGTTTTTTCACTTCGTACCCCTTCAACAACTCTATCCACCTCTGCGATAAACGATGACGTCATTGGTGAAAAGGGAGAAGTGTACTGTGTTATACCATCTTTATTTTGCACGTTCGCAGGAGTGTTATCTCCGACTAACGATACACTACCTTTTTGCAGATCAATGGGTTCAGCTGCTTCAGCCACATCATCTTCTTCAGCTTCAACGTTTTTATTTCCCTTCTCCACATCATCACCCTCCTTTTCTTTCTCATCTTCAACTATAGGTACTTTTTGATTATTTCCTTCCACTCTATTGCTTTCCGTTTCAACAGATCACTCTCGGGGAACATCACACATGATTCTGTTAAAGTGTTATTGATTTTGTTCACGCATATCTCAAATTCTGTAAACAGGTTATCCAACAAATTTGACCGAACCTGTACGAAACCCCGGTTTAATAACATATCAACAGAAATAACATATAGTATCAAATCTAGTACGAATCATAATATGTTTACCAGCTCAAAATCGCCGTCAGATGTTCATCGACAAGTTCAACAATATGTGAACTGTGTGATGAAGGTATCTTCTTTATCGCAATTCCGTATGCAATCTGCGAGAATATTTTGCAATAAGTTTCAAAAGATTTGTAAACAGATCTTGTTGAGAAGAAGAAAGCGAACAAAAGGAAAGATGTTGTCCAAGAGTTCAGAAATCAGTTTGAGCATACGGATACCAAGCGATTGTCGCCGTTGCAGCTGATGAATTACATATTAGATATGCATGATCACGGAAGGCTGTTTGTCGTGAACTTCTTGATTCTCTACTTCTCACTCCTAGGTGAAACCACAACGAACAATACGGTGAACGTGCGATACAATACGGTGAACAACACCTTAGCAGTAAGCTTGTCCATGATGTGCCACATGCATAGCCTATGTCTACTCTCAGTCTATGTATCTTCAATAGCCTTCTTCATGGCTGGGTCTTGGTCAGTGAAAATCACCGGAGGGGCACAGCCAAATGCTTCACGAAACACCTTAAGCAACCAACTATAAGTTTCTGTCGTTTCGTTGCCTATTATAGCGGCACCAAGAGTAACGTTACGATTGTGGTTGTCGATACCAGTAAATGGAACAAACATCATCCTGTACCTAAACAACAAATACGGATTAAAAACACCATACAACTAAATGATTTATACTAAACAAAGGAGCTGTACAAATCGAAATAAGGATGATAATTAACAAACTTACTTGTTACGACGATATGTCGCATCAAATGAAACGTCACCAAACACCGAAAAATTCCTTTTGGCATCTTCGTCGGCCCAAAACAACGCCCTTAAAACACCATCTTCTGTGGTTATATACTCCATTGAAAAGTTTGGCATGTACTCTTTCTTCCTCAATAGCCGTTTAATCATCATATCAGCGTTAAACTCAGATATATACCTGTTCAGGTCTCGCTTAAAATTTTTAAAATCGTTTTTGGCAACCCCAACCTTGTCAAACCCACCATATAGTGTCCTCATGGTATTAAACGCTTTGACCGGTCCAATATTCAAGGCACTCAACGCGTTAACGGCTTGCTCTTGCATATAGTTCATACCTCGGTTAGCGGGAAGCAAATGCCTATCGTCCTCAGTAACAAAACAGTGATTATGGGCCTCCTTGAAAGAATATACCTCGTATAGATTCGAAGCGTTTAACTTTACACACATACGTGCTTCGCAACCCATCCTTATAGAAGGAACACGTCGAATAGATTTCCTCTTTGACCCATTATTTGAGGTGTCAATTTCTTAGATGTATCGATCGCCTTAAAAGGTTTAGTTCCATCCTTTGAGCAAACGAACCATTTAGATTTTATAACACCATGAGGCGTCTATTGAGAAGACTTCCTGGCAGTGAAGCCTGAAGCCATTGCATATCTCTGATAAAAGAGGAATGCATTATTCACCGAATCAAACGTCATCTACCTCAGGTAAATAAGTCCTCTTACCGGAGTTTGGAGACAGATGTAGTTGCCCAACCGGCTGATAAGTTTGAATGCCTACGAAAAAATTAAATTGAAGGATTCAACAGTAAAGATGTGCAAAAAAAAAAAAAAAACACCACAACATAATATGTACAAAATAACACCACAAGCAACTAATCAACTATAGCAAATCAACAACTGTTATAAAAAACACCCTTCAACTTCAATAGTATACATCAAAAACACCATGTACATATAAAACACCCTGTAAGGAACATCACACATGCAAAAACACCATACACTGTCACTGCCAAACACATGTTCATCAGAAAACTAAATCAGATTGTAAACAACCAAACACAACATAATATGTACAACATAACACTACAAACAACTAATCAACTATAGTTCATCATCAACTGTTATAAAAAAACACCCTCCAACTTCAATAGTATACATCAAAAACACCATGTACATATAAAAACACCCTGAAAGGATTGCACGTGGTGTCATTAAAAAAATTCGTATACTAAAGGAACATCACCCATGCAAAAAACACCATACACTGAAACATCAAACTGTCAAAACACATGTTCATCAGAAAAACTAAATCAGATTGAAACAAACCAAAAAACACCACAACATCATATGTAGTATGTACAACATAACACCACAAGCAACTAATCAACTATAGCAAAATAAACAACTGTTATAAAAAAACCCTCCAACTTCAATAGTATACATCAAAAAACACTATGTACATATAAAACACCCTGAAAGGATTACACGTTGTGTCATTAAATAAACTCGTATACTAAATGAACATCATCCATGCAAAAAAACACCATACACCGTGACATCAAACTGTCAAACACATGTTGATCAAAAAACTAAATCAGATTGTAAACAACCAAAAATATGAACATAACCGACATAACAGATGATTGAAAATTGAAGCTTTGCTTTGACGAATGTTAATTACCGTTACATAATAAACGAAAAAACAACATAATAATATTACCTGCATGGGCGGATCTTAGTGGAGCCGTGGCAGGGCCACGGCCCTGGCAAGTTTTTCGACCGTAGTGCTAATTTTCCGCATTTCGATCGAAATTTTGTATATATACTATGTTCAGCCCTGGCAAGTTTTTTCGGCCGTAGTGTTAATTTTAGTGCCCGTGTCTTTCGGCCCTGACAGGTTCAACAGGCAAGATCCGCCACTGATTACCTGGATCGTCGTTCTCCATGCAGAATTACGAACCGGTGTTCTTGAATCGCAGATGTTTGGATGAAAGATGAATTGTTGTTAGTTATGTAATATTTACGTATACTGATAAAAGATTCAAAATTCGAATTCCCTAAAATAACTAACTAAAATCGGTTACATAAATTTAATCCTTAATTAGAATTATTGGTAGAATTACAATTATAACCTTGATCTAAGGAAATTGATATGGAATGATCTAATGGCTGAGATTCTTTCTTACCTTTCTTACACTTTAGGTCTTTTTTACAGGAACCTCTATCTATATATATATATAGGGGAGGTTCTATTCAGAAGCCACATTAATACGAGAAGAGTGAGAAGAAGATAAATAATTCATTTTTCAATATAATAATTCCTGTTTAATGGGCGGTATAAACGCGAATAATTTTTTTTTTCTGGCAGACATTTATTAGATACAAAACTCGGCAAAAACGTGCTGATGCAAAGAAAGCTTTGAACGATATCTACTTCGGAAGTGGGAGCTCCAAATTTACACTTGAGGTAGTCTTTCACTTCTCTTGTTTCAATCCAGGCCTTCGTTTTATACTTCATCACAGTTAACAAAACATTTTATGCATACAAAAACGCGTCACCCTTATCTATCATATGTTAGTTTGATTATTTTTTTTTTAATCATGATTCAAGCACCTGGTCTGAAGTTTTGATTTGAGTGTTTTCTTCATTTTTTTAATAACCTAGGGTGAATATTTGAAAAAGCGATGGAAAAAAAGTTGGGATGACGATCCAACAGAACACAAAAACCGAAGGGACCCGTCAGCTCGAAGATGGTGGGATGATGATCGAACAGAACACAAAAACAGAAGAGACCCGTATGCTCGAAGATGGGATGACGATCCAACAGAACACAAAAACAGGAGGGACCCGCAAAGATGGGATGACGATCCAACAGAAAACAAAAACAGAAGGGACAGTAAAGCTCATCAAAAAAGAAAGAAAAGTAATATTCATGACTTGGCGCCTTTTCTCCTTATATTATTTTTGAGTCAATGCTTATTCTGCTTTATTTAAATGTTAATCAAATCCAACCTATGTATGCTACTGAGTCTCATAGGGTCCAATAAGTCGAACGTCGCCCTAATCAAACGCAGAAGAGTTCTGTAGTCATTATTAATATAATTTAGTTTTGTAATCACATTTGACAAAATAAATATTAACATGCTGTTTTGAATTATACGCATGTACAGATAAGTGGAAAAGAGCAAACAATTTTGAAGAATTTGATGATGATGATGAGGATGATCCTGAGAAGCATTTCCAAGCAACATTTGGAAATCGACGGTATTTTTGGTCTTTTAAGTCGTGGGAAGAGTCTTTTTCACAAAGTAAAAAATCTGGATGCAAGTATTCAAATACCAGAAATAAATGGAGGACTGTGAGTGATGATGATGATGAATCCTCAGAAGATGATGATTCCTATGTTGTTGGTTCACATTCCGATAGAGTAGCACTTGGTTTGCCGACAAACGGTCCATTAAAGATCGAGGAAATAAAAAACGCGTAAGTTCATGTTTATCTTAGTTTTGTCTATAACATTAAAAAGCAAGAAATTGTCATTTTTGCCATACAAAATGTTAACTTTCAAAACTAGTGATCTTTTGACAGGTTGGGTTGACATGAAACTCTTTTGTCCATAAAGTTTTTATTTTTATTGTAAATAATTAATTTGTTATATATGATTTCATAAATTATATTAATTCATTAATAATAATGATCTAACTCTATTATAAATACTTAGTTTGGTAATTCGCTCGTATAACCTGTGAGGTCTATCTTTCCTATTTCAGTTTTCGCCTTTCCGCTCTGAAGTGGCACCCTGATAAACATCAAGGTCCATCACAGGTTAGTTTCTACTTATATTTTGTATTTAATATTTTTTTACTTCAAGTCGGTTTTTGAGGTGAGTTTAAGATCGGATTTCGGGTAATGGGCATCCCAATGGGTAATGTTTTACGTTTTACCACATAACCCACGGGTACATGACATGTAAGGGACGGGACCCATCTCTCACCTGTTCTTTATTGGTCCTTTCGCACCAAAACAATGCTTATTAACTCACTCGATAGCTTCTGCGTTTTATAACACTTAAAAAGGATACTTTTGTTGAAAAGTAAAGGCTAGTCTCTGCCATAAAAGTCAAATCATAACGCATGAGGTTAAAAGTCAACTCTTGGAACTGCAAATTTGACTAAGATATGGTTCAAGCCTGTACATGCATATAAACTTATTCATGATAATGAACCATGTTTGTGCAGGCAATGGCTGAAGAGAAATTCAAACTTTGTGCAAGCGCGTACAAGTCGTTGTGCAACGCGCTCTCACAGGTTTAGCCGTTTTGCCAATAAATTTACAATCTTAAAGCTGGTTTTCACGCCCGTCAGAATTCAAAGGTAGGAGCGGGTTTTTTGGTTTTTCTGCATCTGCACGAGGCGTATATATAACAACCAAGAATTGATGTGACTTAGTTTCTGATCAGAACGATTATGGGTATGAGTTAGATAACATGGTCGACTTTGGTTTATATATAGGATTAAGAATCATACCCAAATCTGAATTTTGGTTCATGAGAACATGTTACAAAATCTTATTTTCACCTTACATTGTTTATTAGAATTTTATATAAGAAAAAACAAAGATACGTAAACTTAATATTTTGGCTGTTTGGAATAAACTACAAACAAATCATGTTGAATAAAAAGCTGAAAACACACACAATAATTCAATTATAACATATATTGGTGACAACAATTCAATTAGTATAGGCTAGGGGTGTAAACGAGCCGGGTCGAGCCTGAGCTCGTTAGGTTTTTATGAAGCTCGAGTTCGAGCTCGGCTCGGTTCGAGCCTACTTCTTTGAGCTCGAGCTCGGCTCGCGAGTAAAACCCAAAGCTCGAGCTCGGCTCGGCTCGACTCGGCTCCAACTATTTTGAGAACAACCTTAAACGAGCTAAAAGCTTGGCTCGAGCTCACTTCAACATCGCTTAAATGAGCCAAAGCTCAGCTCGAGCTGGGCTCAACAATGTTATCATCATTATTAATATATTATATATAAAAAAAACTAAAATTTTGTATGGGCTCGTTTAGGCTCGCGAGCCTAAACAAGCTTTGTATTTCAGGCTCGAGCTCGGGCTCGTTAAGGCTCGGCTCGTTCGAACTTTTAACCGAGCCGATCACGAGTAGCTCTCGAGCCTCTGGGCTTGTTTACCCCCCTAGTATAGGCTAATGGGTTAGTAAATTTTTTGGCCGGTCTGTTTGAATATATTCAAACCGTACTGTATGGTTTAGTTTACCATTTTTAATCGAAAACAATAAAAAAAAATTATGTGGTTTCAACGGTTAGCCAAAAGAAGAGGAGGAAACTAGAAGGATTTTAATTGGGAATTTCTTGAATAAAACATTTTGGTTGGTTGTTTTTCATCATTCATACGATTACAATTTAGAAGGAATGAAAATGAACATGTTATCTCACAGATCAGAGAACGGCTGAACATGGATGATAATGCAACTAAAGATTAATGAATTCGAAAAGTTGTGGCATGGAAGTTGGAACTAGTGGTGCACAAATCGGGTTTTTTTCCAGGTATGAAACCGGGTTCGGATACGATCGGGTTCTACAAAATCGGGTTTTGAGAATACCCAGGTCGGGTCCGGGTTTTATACCAAAAATGTATACCCTATATACATGGGTTCGGGTAGGGTCCGGGTCGGGTTTTCTAATACCTGGGGTATTATAATACCCTAATTCCGGGTTAAGGTATGCATCGGGTAGGGAAATAACCCGACCGGGTATTCAAAAAACCCGGATCACGAAAAACAAACAGAAAGATAGCAACGATTTTTGTGGTTTTTTTGGAGGCATGGAGTTAGTTAGATTAGAGAAACTTAAAAAGCTTCTGCAGCTTAGCCTTTTCAGCCCCATTAGAATTGCGACCAATAAGCATGGATTGAGTGTCAAAAAGTATTGACCCGTACTCAACCCGAACCAACCTGGACCCGTTTCAACCCGACAAATTGCCCGCTTGATGTACAATCACTTTTAAAAATCAACATTTTTTAACCAACCCGACCCGACAAAATTGCCCTTTTGATGTACAAGCCCAGCCTCCAAAATAAACATTTTAAGCCCCTAGGTTTCTTTTAATCGTTTTCACTTTTACATGTTTTCAATATTTATACAACCTTCGTTCATTAAAAAAGAACAACGGTAGACCATATCTGGTGTACCCTTGTTCATACACTCGCGCATCGCATACACCACAAGGTAACGTAGTCAACCGGGCACAACAAGGCAATACCATAATCCGTATAGCGTATTGCCCTTCCATATATATACGCTAGGGGTGTGCACGGTTCGGTTCGGTTTTTGGGCAAAACCAAAACCAAAACCGAAACCGAAATGTCGGTTTTTGGTTTTTTAAAACCGTTCAGTTGCGGTTTTTTCGGTTTCGGTTTTTTCTTTTTCGGTTTTTTCGGTTTTTATGTCGGTTCGGTTTTTTGGAACAAAATTATGTAAGATTCAAAAAATAAAAAGTATAATTTAAAATATAAGAATCGTTCTTGTATGTTTACATTTAATATATAATAGTTAACCTCTTTAATTAATATTGCTTACATAATTATAACCTTCTAATGTATTTTTATGTTTCTCTAAAGCTTTAATTAAGACTTTTTTTTTTATAATAATTTGAAGATCATTTAATTTTTATATTAATATTTGTTATTTCTTGTAGGTAATAAATAAATCATTTCAATTATAAATAAACATATAATATAATGTTTTTATTATAAAGACTAAACATTCAAGAATAAAATTAATAATATATACTAGCATTGGGTTAAACACTTAAACAACTTAAGCTTAAACATAAAAATATATGTATTGTAACTTATCGGTTCGGTTTTTTTCGGTTATTGAAAATGGTAATATGAAAACGGAACCGAAATTTTCGGTTATTAAAAATCCGAAAACCGAACCCGTCGGTTTTTGTTTCGGTTTGGTTTTATCAGTTATTTTGGTTACGGTTCGGTTATTTCGGTTTTCTGCTCACCCCTAATATACGCTCCCATATGCATTTTATAAAATAATATGTAAAAAACAATCGTAGACAAGCCTCAAAATAAACATATGCCCAACCCCCAAGCAAAAGGCAACCAGCCCCCAAACAAATCAAGCCCGACCTCTAAAATAAACATTTTCACCCCCAGGTTTCCTTTTATCATTTTTACTTTTACATGTTTTCAATATTTATACAACCTTCTTTTAGTTCACCCAATGATTAAAAGAAACCTAGGGGCTGAAAGTGTATGAACATGTAAAAGTGAACGATTAAAAGAAACCTAGGGGCTTAAAATGTTTATTTTGGAGGCTGGGCTTGTACATCAAGCGGGCAATTTTGTCGGCTCGGGTTGGCTAAAAAGTGTTTATTTTTAAAAGTGATTGGACATCAAGAGGGCAATTTTGTTGGTTTGAAACGGGTCCGGGTCGAGTACGGGTCAATACTTTTTGACACCCAATCCATGCTTATTGGTCGCAATTCTAATGGGGCTGAAAAGGTTAAGCTGTGTACGGGTTTTCTAGCAGAAGCTTTTTAAGTTTCTCTAATCTAACTAACTCCATGCCTTAATGAGCCACCTTAATAACAACCTTTAGTCTGAGTAAGGAAGTATAATTAATTAATAACTTTTTAAATATTAAATTATACATTTAATAGAATAGGTTTTCCTCCACACTTTCACAGCCGCCACACACAAACACCTCTTCTTCTCCTGTGGATTTTCTGGGTTCCTTCACCGGAGCTCTGGATGTTCAGAAGCAAAAAAATGTCATTTTTAATGAAAAAGAATTGTACAAAGACAGAAACACTAAAAGGCAGTTCAGAAAGAATATGTTGAATTTGAAAGTGGTGAAACAAGAAAAGAAGTTAAGTCGACATTCCAGAAAATGGGGATAAGTCAAGCGACAGTGGGAGCTTAGGGGACGATTACGATTCAAGAGGTTTAAGGGTTCTTATATCATTCTACTACTCTATGTGGATGATATGTTAATTGCTGGTTTAGACATGACAGAGATCAAGAAGTTGACGAAGCAAATGTCTGAAGAATTTGAGATGAAAGACTTGAGAGCTGCAAACCAAATACTCGGGATGAGTATTTTCAGAAACAAAGAAGATGGTTCTTTAACACCTTTCAAGAGACTTACATTGAGAAAGTGTGAAAAATTCAGCCTTAAAGATGCCAAGATTTGGTTCAACCTGGTATCGGGGTATGCATTGGTTACTCCACTATCGTTGTACCCTTGAGAATTGTATCTTAACCGCTGCCCTTTGGCCAGAAATATCGTAACTAGCAACGGTGATTCTGTTCATCATACGTACCACATTCGCCAACATCACCAACCGTTGCAGGCCCAAGTGGGTTTTGTTCAAGGAAAATAATCGAAAAACGAGGATGTGCGGAGTAAAACATTAGTGTTATATGCGAGTGCGGTCTGCTTGATCATTTAGCTGGGAAAAACAAACACCTAGCAAAAGCTGAATGTTCAAAATGAAACAACGCTAGTGATGACATTGGTCTTGAAGTGAAGCACCAACTAACGGGTTTGTATCCTCACTACTTAAAGGGAAGTTTTTATATTTAACCTTTTTAATTAATAACTTTCTCATGAACCTAACTTTTTAATCTATTTTCATGTTTCTTTAAAGTTTTTATTAAGACATTTCCTTTTATTAGAATGGATGGATTAGGCCTACTATTGTAACTTGTCGGTTCGGTTTCTTCGGTTCGGTCAGAGAGCCGTAATGCTCAAAATAAGATTGTTGGTGAGTTTCGCAAAGGCAATGTATGTCTACTTAATGATCAAGAAAAAAATCAGTGAAAAAGACATGGGGATCACGTAAATGTATTGCTTCTGCATATCAGTTTCTCGAACCGAGTAGTACTACCGAAGATTACTTTGCTAACAGCGAAGCACCTACTAAGGGTAGTAGGTGTCCATTGGGGCCAACACCTACTAGGTGTCAGAGGGGAAGCACCTACTACACGTAGTAGGTGATGATGGCAGAGGTGGTACGTATGATGAACAAAACCACCGTTGCTGGTTACGATGTTTCTTGCCAAAGGACTGCGGTTAAGATACAATTCGCAAGGGTACAACGGTAGTGGAGGTCGCCCCCAGGACATCAGTGAATTTGAAGCGCCTCCGTTTCAATGGCTACCACCGTTGCCTAAGATCAAAGTGATCAGCACCATGTATCAATCACAGGACCTTAACAAGTAGTCACTGTGTCAAGGATCCTATTATATTCATAAATTTACAATACATATAATACCAGGAAAAACGATTTTTAGAAGGGGTTTATTTGCAGCCTTCTCATGCCCAAATATCACGACCGCCCCCATTAGGTAAAAAAATCTTATGAGTTTATATAAAAAATTTTACATAAACTCTGTTTTTTTTTTAAAAAAAACCTAAATTCCTAAACTATAAAACTATTAACCAACTCTAAAGTCTTAACTCTTAACCCAGTTAACAATCAATTATAACTTAACCTAACTAACAATCTACTTAACCTTTAGCCCAATTACCCAAGCCCAATCCATTACAATTTGAGCAAACATAAAACAAGTCGAGTATGGTTGCGCAATGGTGGTGGGAGAAGACCAAATATGGGTTTGCTTCGGCAAAGGTCTTTGTACTCCGCTAGTATGGGATCGTGAGAGCCGCTCAAGTATAGTTGCACTGAAGCGGAAGTGTTATGTTCAAAAACCTACGGTACAAGCAACGCCGTAAAAATGAAGTTTTGTGAAAGCTGCTACAATCCTCCAGGTTCCCGTATGCCTGAAAAATGGTGAACATCGACACCAACATAAATCCGATGCGGCGGATGTCAACGCCAGTCAAAACCAGAACTGACGTAGAATATTGAACATGCACGACTGAAGATCATTGTTGCTGTGCTTCCGGGTGTCCTACCCTCCCAAAGTGAATCATGCTCAACATAAGAAGACCATGCATTGTAAGGACGAAACCAGTGACAAGCGGGATGGATTGGCTTGTCCCCGGGGACTTGGGGACGCCACACGGGGCTCGAAAACTAACCCTGTGACATAAGCCTCAAAATAAATATGCCCAGCCCCAAAATAAAATGCACTCAACCCCTAAACAAATCAAGCCCAACCTCCAAAATAAACATTTTCAGCCCTAGGTGTCTCTTAATCATTTTCACTTGTACATGTTTTCAATATTTATATGAGCCGGTTCCAACACCGCTGGAATGAGTCCAATCGGAGTTCGTTTGAGTCGGTTCCCCACTGTTCCCCACTTATTTAGTGTTCCCCCCAATGAACCTCACACACTATATATATATATATATACAATATGTCCCTAGCATAGTCTTTTGACGGGAACGTGTGAAGAGTATTGCCCTTTGTTGGTCCTTCAAATGTATAGCCACACCGACAGGCTTTTTGGTGTCCAAGTGATCTACATCTATATTTATCATATCTAGGCTTTTTTTAAATACCCAATAGAATACCCGATTTTAGAGTATATTTTTATGTTTAGTTTACAACTTTTGTATTTAAGTTTATTAAATGCATATTACAAAACAAGTAATTTGTACTTTTATATTTATGTTATTGTAATTTATTTGTAATTATTCTTACAAATTACAAACCAAATTGAAATTTTAAAGATTAAAAAAAAAACAGCCCAAACTTATCATGTCAAAGGCCAGCCCAAAAACCATTTTAACCTTCGTTTTGGGCCTTGCTGATCATATCCTAAACCCAGCTTTCCATTGTCTTGCAGAGACACTTCAATTAACCGTGTGGCGATCCTTAAACCTAGTTTTGTATTGTGGCAATCCATTGCTGTTTTCGAAACTTCAATTAACCGTTCCAGCGATTTTCTGTTATATTAGAAACTGTTGCCCCACTCTATAAGTGAAAAATTCAAGTTCAAAAAAGGTTTTTCAACTTCTGCAAACCCTTGCAGGTATATTTGATTTGATTTTTTACTTCGTTGATGCTCATATTACATTCCTTGCAAATATAAGTTCCGGATGAACACTCGTTACACGGTCTGTATAATTCTTTCGGTTTTTAATTTCCGTTTTGTAGTTGGAACTTGGAAACCCTAGTTAGTGGAATTAAAGAGATGGACCAGATTTCACACCTTCCTGAATTAGCCCATCACATACTCTCGTTCTTTGATATAGAAACCCCTCCTGCAGAGCTTGTTCGGTTGAGTCTATTGTCTAAAAACTGGTTTCACCTAACCGCTTCATTCCCTATTTTACTTTTCCATCTTGAAAAGTTCAAATCTCGAGAAAGGTCTTTCAAATATGTTGAGTATACCACCTCTAGATTTTGCAATCAAAATCTCACTGCAGACACGTTCATGCTCTATACAACTCTCTTGGAGCCTGCATAAATAGATGTTGTTGACAATTGCCTTGAATTAGTTCTTGAGAAAGGCGTGCGGCATTTGGTGATTGATTCTATCAACCTGTTAGAATCCCATTATGCTTCTTGTAAGTATCGTTTGCCTAACATACTCTTATCTGTTTCGGTGTTAGAATATTTGACCATATGTGGGTGTAAGTTATCTTCTTCCTTGATGGTTGATGTTGTCAAGTTTAAGTCATTGTTTGTGTTGAGGCTTAACGAGGTCCCCATAGTTGATGAAGTGATCAAGTATCTCGCCTGCTCTCTTCTACAAGTATTTGAGATTGATGGTTTCAAAAGGTTCTTTGTTCATGGGCATCAAAATCTACAAGAAGTTAACATTCAGTATATCACTCCAGTTGAGAGAATAGACATTGAAGCTCCTAATCTATCTTGTCTTATAGTAAGATATTTTCATGATGTTGGGGCTCCACAAATGAACGTGGCTTCTTGCAAAAAAACTAACATCAGTGACTTACCATGGGCTTCCCTTGACAAACTCGAATGCTTTTACCGACTTCTTATCCAACTTTCCTTTCATTGAAACTGTGGTTTTGTTTACTAAATATAAATGCAACAACCTCAAGTTTTCAATCCATTCCTTGAGGACACTGATATTACATTCAGTTTGTGATTTGGAAGAAATTGAGTGCAGTACCCGCAACATGGTTTTTTTTAGTTACGCTTGTGATTTGCGTCTATTCTGGCCTCCAGTAATAGAATTGGTATGTCACTTAACTATTTTGAAATCATGTATGCAATGTCATCCCCGCGGTATAGATGCTCTTTGGTTCCAGAAGTTAAGGCAGTTTTTGACAAGAAAAACGGATTCAAAGTTTTGAACTTGTTTATTCACGCAAAATACAGTCAGGTTTGTTTCTAAGATCAGTCATTTATGTGTTACTTTGTTGTGAACAATTACAAAAATAACTCATACACAAAGTTGTATATTCATTCCAGAAATTCACAGAGTTAGAGTGGCTAAAGGCGATTGGGTTGCCAACTTATGAACTGGAGCATGTTGAGCTACAACTGGAAAGCTATGAAGAATCATCAGTACATGTAGCTTTTTAGATGCTGTACTTTGGTGTTGCCGTCCTCGATCTCTAACTTTAAGACAACCCTTTAGACCGTCCCCTTTCATTGATTTTAGGGATGTTATCCAGGTAAGAGTGAGTTATATGTCCTATTCATTATATTTGATTTATTCTAACAAATATGATCCGTTAGTTCACTTTAATTGCACTTTAAGACAACATTAACTTAGATATATTATCCTTTCTGTATTACACACACATTCAGTTTACACACGAGAAGCTACTTGAACAAGAAAAGCAAGGCCATACCAATATTCGGATTGTTTTACCTTTCTTTTCTGAAACCCAAAAGCAATTGAGGGACTTGAAGTCATCGTCAATGGCATTAAATCGTGTGGAAAAAGCATATAGCTATATAAAGGAGGAAGGTACACTTTTTATTAGCGAACATTATTGATACGTTCTTTACCTCACATGTTAATGTTCAAACAATTTTGTAAGAAGAAGCAAGATAATGGACCAGTCAATGACAAAGGTTTCTAGTATTAGTTTTTTTTTATAACAGTCATTGCCATTTAGACCAATAATGTTTGGTCGCAACCAACCAAAAATCCGGGTTGCATGTCACCGAAGTGTATTACAAGTGTATTACAGACATTTTTTTACTAGATGATGTATAAATTATTAATTTTCTCAGTGTCAAAGCCCGAATCAGGTTTAGGGCTATCAAACTCAGTATCTTTTCCAATTATTATCATAATCTAAATATTTTTATCTAATAAATGGGAATTTCTTTTTGCCTAACATTTGTCTTTTGATTTTACCCAAAAAAAAAAAAAAAACATTTGTCTTTTGATGGTTAGTTTACCCCCTATGACACCTATTAACCTTAATCCTCATTTATTAGATAAAAAGATTTAGATTATGATAATAATTGAAAAAGATACTGAGTTTGATAGCCCTGAACCTGATTTGGGCTTTGACACTGAGAAAATTAATAATTTATACATCATTTAGTAAAAAAAATGTCTGTAATACACTTCGGTGACATGCAACCCGGATTTTTGGTTGGTTGCAGCCAGACATTATTGGTCTAAATGGCAGTGACTTTTATAAAAGAGTAAACTGCCATTTTGGTCCCTGTGGTTTGGCCAGTTTTGCCACTTTAGTCCAAATCTCAAACTTATTACATCCAGGGCCCTGTGGTTTGCATTTTGTTGCCATTTTAGTCCAAAATCCAAAAACCCTAGTTTTTTTACTGTTGCAACCTCCTATTTTGTCATGTAGTGCAGGGGCATTTTGGTCATTTTTTAAATTTCATTTGTTTTAGTTTTTTTTTTAGAAAATTATATGAGGAAGATGATGATGATGATGATATTGGGGATGATTATGATCAAAATGATGGCAGTTTACTCTCTCTCTCTCTATAGCACCACAACCGCCACATCCTCCCTCTCTCTCTCTTCGTGAACTCCACCACCACCACAACCGCCACATACAAGAGCATGGAGAATGAGGCAAATCCTCCCTCTATGTTCGATCTGGAACCTTCTACGTGAGCAAGCCCAGCCTTCACCACATAGCCTAATTTTGCTACTTCCTCCCTTGGATCTGCTACTTCCAGATCTGCTACTTCACCAAAATAATCATTTACCAAATGCTTATGAGCACCTTCACCAAGAGAGAGAGAGATCTGCTACTTCCGCCGGCTTGCTCACCAGATCTGGAACCTTCTATGTTCGATCTACGATGGTGTAGCAAAATTAGGGATCTCTGTTTTACTTTTGACTCGGAGAATGAGGCAGAGAGGAGCAAGGGTTTCTGAGGGTGGTTGCCGCCTCTTTCCGCCAGTGATTTTGATTATCTTCAACAACCCTCCGTTATATATGTATACATATCTCTGTGTTTTTTTTTTTGAACGGTAAACTTCTTTATACATGAGGCTGTGATGAAGATGATGTTCTTGATTTTCGTGGTGTGTGTTGTTACTTGTTCTGTTATGCTTGTTCACTAAGAGGCTGTGATGAAGATGATGTTCTTGATTTTCTGTATACATATCTCTGTTATGCTTGATTTTCTTGAAGATGATGTTCTGTTCTTTCGTGGTGTGTGTTGTTACTTGTTCTGTTATGCTTGTTCACCATGAGGTTGTGATGAAGATGATGTTCTTGATTTTCTGTATACATATCTCTGTTATGCTTGATTTTCTTGAAGATGATGTTCTTGATTTTCTGGATTTTCTGGGTTTTGAAGATGTTCTTGAAGATACAGATCTGAGCCTCGTTTCTTTTTACAAATCGGTTTTTGATTTTCTTGAAGATGATGTTCTTGATTTGCTGGATTTTCTGGGTTTTGATGATGATGTTTGATGATGTTCTTTAAGATACAGATCTGAGCCTCGTTTTTTCTTGAAGATGTTCTTGATTTTCTGGGTTTTAATGATGAACTTTGAAGATGTTCTTGATTTTCTGGGTTTTGTTGTTGTTGTTGTTGAATTGCTTTAAATAAAACATAAATGACCAAAATACCCCTGCACTAAAGGACAAAATAGGCAGCTCTCAACAGTCAAAAAGGGGGTTTTTTGGATTTTGGACTAAAATGGCAACAAAATGCAAACCACAGGGCCCTGGATGTAATAAGTTTGAGATTTGGACTAAAGTGACAAAACTGGCCAAACCACAGGGACCAAAATGGCAGTTTACTCTTTATAAAAAAAAACTAATACTAGAAAATTTTGCCATTGACTGATCCATTATCCTGCTTCTTCTTACAAAATTGTTTGAACATTAACATGTGAGGTAAAGAACGTATCAATAATGTTCGCTAATAAAAAGTGTACGTTCCTCCTTTATAAAGCTATATGCTTTTTCCACACAATTTAATGCCATTGACGATGACTTCAAGTCCCTCAAGTGCTTTTGGGTTTCAGAAGAGGAAGGTAAAGCAATCCGATTATTGGTATGGCCTTGCTTTTCTTGTTCAAGTAGCTTCTCGTGTGTAAACTGAATGTGTGTGTGATACAGAAAGGATAATATATCTAAGTTAATTGCAATGTACACACATAATCTAAACAATGTTGAAATGCAATTAAAGTGAAACAACGGATCATATTTGTTAGAATAAATCAGATAGAATGAATAGGACATATAATTCACTCTTACCTGGATAACATCCCTAAAATCAATGAAAGGAGATACTCTAAAGGACAGTCTTAAAGTTAGAGATCGAGGACGGTAACAACATCTACAAAAGCTACATGTACTGTTGATTCTTCATAGCTTTCGAGTTGTAGCTCAACATGCTCCAGTTCATAAGGTGGCAACCCAAACCAATCGCCTTTAGCCTCTCTAACTCCGTGAATTTCTGGAATGAATATACAACTTTGTGTCTGGATTATTTTTGTAATTGTTCACGGCAAAGTAACACATAAATGACTGATCTAAGAAACAAACCCGACTATATTTTGCGTGAATAAACAAGTTCAAAACTTTGAATCCGTTTTTCTTGTCAGAAAACTGCCTTAACTTCTGGAACCAAAGAGCATCTATACCGCGGGGATGACAATGCATACATGATTTCAAATTAGTTAAGTGACATACCATTTCTATTATTGGAGGCCAGAATAGACGCAACTCACAAGCGTAGCTAAAAAAAACCATGTTGGGGGTACTGAACTCAATTTCTTCCAAATCACAAACTAAATGTAATATCAGTGTCCTCAGGGAATGGCTTGAAAACTTGAGGTTGTTGAATTTATATTTAGTAAACAAAACCAAATTTTCAATGAAAGGGAAGTTGGATAAGAAGTCGGTAAAACCATTCGAGTTTGGCAAGGGAAGCCCATGGTAAGTCACTGATGTTAGTTTTTTGCAAGACGCCACGTTCATTTGTGGAGCCCCAACATCATGAAAATTTCTTACTATAAGACAAGACAGATTAGGAGCTTCGATGTGTATTCTCTCAACTAGAGTGATATACTGAATGTTAACTTCTTGTAGACTTTGATGCCCATGAACACAGAACCTTTTGAAACCAGGACAACAATCAATCTCAAATACTTGTAGAAGAGGGCAACTAGTGGCGAGATACTTGATCATTTCATCAACTATGGGGACCTCGTTAAACCTCAACACAATCAATGACTTAAACTTGACAACATCAACCATCAAGGAAGAAGACAACTTACACCCAAATATTCTAACAGATAAGAGTATGTTAGGCAAACAATACTTACAAGAAGCATAATGGGATTCTAACAGGTTGATAGAATCAATCACCAAATGCCGCACGCCTTTCTCAAGAACTAATTCAAGGCATTTGTGAACAACATCTATTTCTACAGGCTCCAAGAGAGTTGTATACAGCATGAACGTGTCTGCAGTGAGATTTTGATTTCAAAATCTGGAGGTGGTATACTCAACATACTTGAAAAACCTTTCTCGAGATCTGAACTTTTCAAGATGGAAAAGTAAAATGGGGAATGAAGCGGTTAGGTGAAACTAGTTTTTAGACAATACACTCAACCGAACAAGCTCTGCATGAGGGGTTTCTATATAAAAAACGAGAGTATGTGGACTAACTCAGGAAGGTGTGAAATCTGGTCCATCTCTTCAATTCCACTAGCTAGGGTTTCCAAGTTCCAACTACAAAACGGAAATTAAAAATCGAAAGAATTATACAGACCGTGTAACGAGTGTTCATCCGTAACTTATATTTGCAAGGAATGTAATATGAGCATCAACGAAGTAAAAAAATCAAATCAAATATACCTGTAAGGGTTTGCAGAAGTTGAAAAACCTTTTTTGAACTTGAGTTTTTCACTTATAGAGAGGGGCAACAGTTTCTTATATAACAGTCTCTGCAAAATCACCAGAACGGTTAATTGAAGTTTCGAAAACAATGGATTGCCAGAATACAAAACTGGGTTTAAGGATCGCCACACGGTTAATTGAAGTGTCTTTGCAAGACAATGGAAAGCTGGGTTTAAGATATGATGAGCAAGGCCCAAAACGAGGGTTAAAATGGTTTTTGGGCTAGCCTTTGACACGATAAGTTTGGGCTGTTTTTTTTAATTATTATACACAAAAAAAATTCTTTAAAATTTTAATTTGGTTTGTAATTTGTAAGAATAATTACAGATAAATTACAATAACATAAATACAAAATACTTGTTTTGTAATATGTATTTAATAAACTTAAATACAAAAGTTGTAAAGTAAACATAAAAATATACTCTAAAAATCGGGTATTCTATTGGCTATTAAAAAAAAAGCCTAGGTATGATAAATATAGAAGGACCAACAAAGGACAATACTCTTCACACACTCCCGTCAAAAGACTATGCTAGGGACATATTGTATTATATATATATATAGAAACAGGATCCGGAGAAAACGCTCAAAAGTGTGAGAACGGTGAGAACGCTTCCTGGCCCAACACGTGTCCCACCGCTTAGAAAAGGGCGGATGGGCTTTTTTGTCCTTTCATCTTCTGCTTTTCCAGTTCCGCTTTTTCCCAATGTTGTTTTAATTTTTGGTTTTTAAGATTTTTGGCATTAACCAAATTCAATAATTTATGGCGTTTTAATAGTTTCATTGCATCAACATTTTGGCGTTTATTCACATCGTATGCATTGGAACCCAGGGGGCAGGAAATCTATATGAATGGCGTTTTTCAAGGGGTTTTAAACAAGATGGCCCATTGTTCTATTATTTTTTATAAACATTTTGGCGTTTGGGTTATCTTGGCGTTTTACAATTGTTGGATTATATTTTAGCCACAGTAAAAAAAAAAAAATACAAGCGAAGAAAATAAATTAAATGCCATTTATTCACATCTGGGTTATCTTGGCGTTTATTCACATCTGTTGAAGTTGCTTTTTTTGTGGATGTTTGGGGACATAGATCTATGACGTGTGGGTGGGTTTTTCGCTTTTTCTTCGTGTTGATTTTCATCTTTATCATCATCCCACTCTTCAGTGTCATTGATCTCTTCTTCTCATCCAAGCCTTCTTCAAGAACAAAAAATACAAAATGCCATATGACTGGCATTAGTATTTTTTCTTGAATTTTTGTCCATCTCATGCAGCAAAATCTTACTGAGTTACTCGCCTCCTCTAACAAAATTTTTTTTGGCGATTTACTGTGAGTGGTATTTTAGTAGTATTGGCGTTTGTGTTTTTTTTTTTTTTTTGTTTGATCAAATGGAAGTTGCTGAGATGTATCATTTTATAGGATATCTTTTTGGTGCCTAAGTTAGGCGGTGCGTTATTATAATAAAGTATTTGTCTTTTCAGTTACTGTTTGTAATTATTGTTTTTGACAAGCTTTATCTCTGAAGTCTGTAACACGTCCCATCTTTCAAGTTTGGCGTTTTAGATTCTAATATAATAAACGGAGGCGCTTCAAATTCACTGATGTCACAAGGGTGACCTCCACTACCGTTGTACCCTTGCGAATTGTATCTTAATCGCCATCCTTTTGCAAGAAACATCGTAACCAGCAATAGTGGTTTTGTTCATCATACGTAATTACGTACCACCTCCGCCATCATCACCTACTACGTGTAGTAGGTGCTTCCCCTCTGACACCTAGTAGGTGTTGGCCCCAATGGACACCTACTACCCTTAGTAGGTGCTTCCCTGTTAGCAAGGAAATCTTTACCACTCGGTTCGAGAAACTTATATGGAGAAACAATACATTTACGTGATCCCCACGTCTTCTTCACTGATTTTTTTCTTGATCATTAAGTAGACATACATTGCCTTTGCAAAACTCACCAACAATCTTATTTTGAGCATTACGACTCTGTGACCGAACGAAGAAACCGAACCGACAAGTTACAATAGTAGGCCTAATCCATCCATTATAATAAAAGGAAATGCCTTAATAAAAACTTTAAAGAAACATAAAAATAGATTAAAAAGTGGTTTATGAGAACAATATTAATTAAAAAGGTTAAATATAAAAACTTCCCTTCAAGTAGTGAGGATACAAACCCGTTAGTCTGTGCCTCACTTCAAGGCCAATGTCATCACTAGTGGTGTTTTTCCCAGCTAAATGATCAAGCAGACCGCACTCGCATATAACACTAATGTTTCACTCTGCACATCCTCATTTCTCGATTACTTTCCTTGAACAAATCCCACTTGGGCCTGCAACGATTGGTGATGTTGGCGAATGTGGTAAGTATGATGAACATAATCACCGTTGCTGGTTACGATGTTTCTGGCCAAAGGGCGGCGGTTAAGATACAATTTGCAAGGGTACAACGATAGTGGAGTAACCGATGCATACCCCGATACCGGGTTGAACCAAATCTTGGCATCTTTAAGGCTGAATTTGTCACACTTTCTCAATGTAAGTCTGTTGAGAGGGGTTATATAACCAGCTTCTTTGTTTCTGAAAATACTCATCCCGAGTATTTGGTTTGCAGCTCCCAAGTCTTTCATCTCAAAATCTTCAGACATTTGCTTCGTCAACTTCTTGATCTCTGTCATGTCTGAACCAGCAATTAACATATCATCCATATAGAGTAATAGAATGATATAAGAACCCTTAAACCTCTTGAATCGTAGTCGTCCCCTAAGCTCCCACTGTCGCTTGACTCATCCCCATTTTTCTGGAATGTCGACTGAACTTCTTTTCTTGTTTCACCACTTTCAAATTCAACATATTCTTTCTGAACTTCTGGCCTTTTAGTGTTTATGTCTTTGTACAATTCGTTTTCATTAAAAATGACATTTTTTGCTTCTGAACTTCTAGAGCTCCGGTGGAGGAACCCGGAAAATCCACCGGAGAAGAAGAGGTGTTTGTGTGTGGCGGTTGTGAAAGTGTGGAGGAAAACTTATTCTGTTAAATGTATATGTATAACTTAAGATTTAAAAAGTTATTAATTAATTATACTTCCTTACTCAGACTAAAGGATGTTATTAAGGTGGCTCATGAAGGCATGGAGTTAGATTAGAGAAACTTAAAAAACTTCTGCTAGAAAACCCGTACACAACTTAACCTTTTCAGCCCCATTAGAATTGCGACCAATAAGCATGGATTGGGTGTCAAAAAGTATTGATCCGTACCCAACCCGAACCAACCCGGACCCGTTTCAACCCGACAAAATTGCCCGCTTGATGTACAAGCCCGACCTCCAAAATAAAAATTTTCAGCCCCTAGGTTTCTTTTAATCATTTTCACTTTTACATGTTTTCAATATTTATACAACCTTCTTTTAGTTCACCCAATATATATGTATACAAAATACAATATGTCCATTAAAAAACGGTAGACCATATCTGGTGTACCCTTGTTCATACACTCTCACATTGTATACACCACCACTAGGTAACGTGGTAAACGGGCACAACAAGACAATACCATAATCCGTATATCGATGATTCGTTTACTAGTAATTCCAAGTTAAATTAGTCTTTTCATTCAAGACATTTTATCAAACACCTTATGTGCATCTAAAGATTGTTTACAAAATTCGTTATATTCATTGTCCTTTCAATCCTATATTTCTTCACAATCTTCATATAACCAATTTACAATAAAAATAACTATCCATAACAATATCATCTCTTTTTCATGCATACAACCAGAACACATTCAAAGGGTTCGACCCTATCCCATACCCAGTGGCGGAATCAATTTACAAGGAGGGGTAGCCCGGACTACCCCTCAACTCCATTTTCGTAGTGTAAAAATACCCTTCAACTTCGTCTACGTAGTGTAAAATTTTTATCTTTTCATACAAAGGATACCTCTAATCCCCCCCAAAAAAATTGGGATACCCCTGAATTTTTGGGATAGCTCCGCCACTGCCCATACCCACAACCAAATGTATAATTTTTCAAGAAATCATCGTGATTATATAGTTTACTCATGAATCTAGTATGTAAAATCATATATGAGCATAAATCAACAGCAAATTATTAAGCTTTCATCTGTTATTCTTTCATATGAACACAATAACTACTCCATAAATTATTAAGCTTTCATCTGTTATTCTTTCATATGAACACAATAACTACTCCATAATATAGGTTGGGTTAAAACTTCATACCTTGGAGTGCTATGGTTCTTGATTTAACAGAATATCTCTCATGCAATTAAGTTAGGCAAGGATTTGAAGATGGATTTGACCTACCACCCTTGACCATCTTTCCCCTTTCTTTTTCCATACTTGATGTTTTGATTTTGTAGAAAGTGAGAGAGAGATGTCATGGGTTTTCATCCCCACTTCTGATGACATTTATCCACTTTACCCTATTTAACCTTTAGCCCCTCCACTTTTAAGTGTTCATCTAATGTAATTTCCAAACTAGAATTCTATATATCTATATTATTTTATATTTTCCTTTTTACAATGAGGTGGTTTTACTCATATCTTAATTAAGCGTTTAGTTATAACATTCATTTTTTTTATCGTCCTTTTAACTTGCTATTATAATTAAAAACATCCCACTATTTAAGTCTTCATTTATAAAAATTCTAAGCAAATTCTTTTTTTATATATAATACTCATCTCCTCAAATATAAGTATGTCCCATGTAAATTTCTATTTGAACATATCAACATGCCCAAAACTTGGGATGTTACAATAAACAACTTACAATTTTATCCCACTAGTTTACCACAATTTACATTTAAAAAAGACATTAAATATTTCTGTATTTATTAACCCATATGTAATGACATAAGTTTTATTTATTTTTTTATTTATTAATCCGTTATTTGATGACATAAACTTTATTTATAACATAATTTAAAATTCTTTTATTCGTTTTTCTTAATCTACGTTATTTTTACAATACTTTTCATACTTTCCAAATATATCATTGTTAAACGGGTGTTCTTCCTCACATTTATTTATTCAAGAAACACTTTGTAAAAAAAATGCATTATTCCATCGTGTAGCGTGAGGGAGCATACCTGCTAGTATTTATAATCCACAAAATATTATCATTAAGATCTATTATTATACTTCATCCAACAAACCAAACCAAACCAAAATATATACATTCGTCATTCACCCAAAACTAACATTTGATACACGAAAGGAAAAACAAGTTGTTCATTTTGTGCTTTGAGACCCTCCTGTCCTTGAAGTGTCCGCAACCTCCGTGTCGCCGTCTTTTCCCTTCTCCACCGTCCGGTTACCAACTCGTTGACCCGCCTTTTCTTCCTCCAACCTTTTGAACTCCTCTAACGTCGACGGTGCTCTCTCGTGGCTCATCGTTTCGCGGCAGTATCCCTTCCAACAGCAAATTAAATACATTATTATTATTATTATTATTATTATTATTATTATTATATCATCAGCTTGTTTTATAGGATGTTAGCATAAAATAATTTCTCATCAACACCGGAATTTTGAGTTATTTTCCTGATATGAGAGTGAGTGACGGATCCAGCCTTGTTTTGTGAAGTAGAGATTTTTTTTTTTTTTTTTGAAAATTTTTCCTGATATGAGAGTGAGTGACGGAATAGGTTAAGTTATTGTACAAACGGGTCTTAACTACAAACGTAAGTGAAGTAGATTTTTTTTTATTTTTTGAATTTTTTTTCTTCTTAGTAAGCACATATTTTAGTCCAGTAATCCAAAAAAAAAAAAAAAAATCGTGATTATACACTAGTAGATTAATTATGTAATTTTTGTAAGGTAATTATAATAAGAATAAATTATATGGTTAGTACATGTTGTTTACCTATTTTACCATTTTTATACCTGTTTTTGGTAATTACACCATTGGTACCAACATTTACAAATAACTTCACCATTAGTACATGTGGTTGTAGAATTAATTACATTGTTAGTACGTGTGATGTACCAATGATGAAATCATTTTGTAAAAATTTGGTACCAATGGTGTAATTTTCAAAAAATAGGTATGAAAATGGCAAAATAGGTAAACCACAGGTACTAATCATGTAATTAATTTTTATAATTACTGTAGTGATTATAGAGTAATTATAATTACTCTACAAAATTTTTCTACTACTATAAAATCACAATTTTTTACATTTTGCAATTAAATAGCATAGTTTTACAGGGAAAAAAATTTCCCTTCATTACTTAAGTTGAGGGTATTTCACTATTTTGTATGACCCATTTGTATTAGGATGGCAAAAATACCCGAGTCCGACGGGTATATCCGAAACCCGACACAAATGGGATGGGTATACCCGAGGCCGGGTATGAGAGTAGTTTTGAAAATTTTCGCGGGTATGGGTCAGGTACGGGATTAGGTGATACCTGGCACGATTACCTAAAACCACATACTCGTTTAACCGAACTATATACCTGAACATATACCTGAATTTTTTAATTTTTTTTTTCCGTTAACTCTTTTCTATTAGTGATTTTTTTTAGTATGTTCCTATTGTGAAAAAAAAATTCTTTTAGTATATATTTAATAATTTTGTATGTTGTGATATACATATAAGTTATAAGTATTATAAAGTTATTATTAATTCATGATAAAATTTGTATGTATATAATGTATATTTTTAATTTATAATAGTTGTATAAATAAAATAATATACTAATTATAATAGCAAAAAGTTGTATTTGGAAATCCCAACGTATATCTTTTACCAAACTAATGGGTATACACGATACCTGACGGGTAATTACCCGACAAATACCTGACTCGTATTGGGTGGACACGATTTTATAACTGGGTATGGGTATGGAATTACTAATACCTGACCCGAACCATGACCATCCCTAATTTGTATTTGATGTTTACACTACGTCTCGTGTAACTAAACGCGGTGGTGATGGGATTACCTTGCGGAAAAGTAGCGGCGGAGGCGGTGACGGCTGCAGGATGAAGTAGGGAGGAGAGGAGGGCGGACGTGCAAAGGAGGTGTAGAGAAGGTAGAGAAGATGGCGACGTCCCATTGCATCCGGATAACAACGGTTGGTTGGTTGTGGAATTATGGGAATTATTGGGAGGATGCATGCGATGAGGGTGACGTTGAGTGAAATAGGTGTAGTAGTGACCGGTTGACACCTCATATAACATGTATCCACGTGGAGAAGCCTCTTTGGCTGTACATGTTTTGGAACCATTTTGTCTCTTCCACGTTTTTGTTACAGGAGTTGCTATATTTTTATTTGCATCTTTCAAGGTTTGGTTGGTAATGCGTCATGTATGGCAAATTTCAATATCCAACTCGCTTTTAAAATCTTGTCTCATGTTCAGTTTACTACTTGTTTGATATCGAGTATGCTAGAGGTTACCGGATATATCCATTAGCGTTTTAAAAAATACTCAAGATTTTTATGTATGTATATTTTATTTTTTATTACAATTGTAGGGTGAGTTCCTGTAAAAATGACTTTTTTCGTGAGAAGTGTGAGAAGCCATAGGAATTGACATGTAGACATCATATTTTGGATTTTGGCAAGAAAAACACCAAACACAACAATTTAAAACACAATGCAACGTATTATGGGCGTGAAATTTAAAACATAACTAAAACACACTCCTTAACACTTAAAACACACTACTTAAAACACCACTTAACGTTCTTAGCGTGGTGTTTTAAGTTTTAAGCCGAGAATTCATTGCATTGTGTCTAAAATTGTTATGATGCTCACGATTTCGATAGCCATACCAGTGATCCTAATCGCATACTAGTCATGTACCCGTGAATTTTTTTTTTTTTTTCAATCCCATGCCCGTTGGGAATCGTGTATACATGTCCCCGATGCTTTGGGTTTTGGATAGTGTGGTACTAAGCAAATTCGGGAAGAGAGGTGATTACTTCACTTATCATCTTATAATTATTATTTTTTTTTCAATCCCATGCCCGTTGGGAATCGTGTATACATGTCCCCGATGCTTTGGGTTTTGGTTAGTGTGGTACTAAGCAAATTCGGGAAGAGAGGTGATTACTTCACTTGTCATCGTATTCAAAACCAATTCTTCATAGCGAATCAACTCATAACATCTAATAATTATTTTTTTTGTAACTTTTAATATAAATTGATAATCGGATGGGTGGAATGAAAAAGATGGACACCTCTCCTTTTTGAGATGGAATCTAAAAAAAATGTGACATGACACTAAGAATAAGGATAAAAAGTTGTGAGATGGGTAAGATGCAAAAGATGGCTACCTTATAACGAGTTTGTTGACTACCATTGTACAACCAACTCTTAGATTGGGTAGCAATTCATACTTAAGAACTAATAATTTGGTTTGGTTCAAATCGAATGACTTCAAGTTTAAACACGTCATTTTAGATGAAAATATTAAAATTGGTTCACACATATAGAGGGGCTTGCATTTCTAGGGCTGGCATAACGTGTCAATCCGATTTGGTTAACATACGAACACAATAAGACATGAACCCGAAACACGAAAACACGAAAACACGAACACGACACGAAATCTTATCATGTCAGATTTTCGAAACACGAACACGAACCTGTTAATAAATAGGTTACACGAAATGACCTGTTAAGACACGAAAAAAATTACCAACGTATCATACGACCTGTTTAAGACACGAACACGACCTGTTAAAACACGAACACGACCTGTTTAAGACACGAACACGGCCGAATTGGGGAAGCTGTGAACCGAATTGCGAATGGTGGTGTTTGTGAGAGAGATTTAAAAATTAGGGTTTGGATTGTGGAAAAAGAACCGTGTGTGTTTGTGTATAATTCATCCCAAGTCCCACAACTAATGACCCCATGTCCACACCCACATATAATATTTTTTTTAATTTTTAATTATTAACATGTACTTAATGGGTCTTAACTGGTTTTAACCTGTTTAGACACGAAACCTGATAAGGTCTTATCGTGTCGACCTGTTTTAGACACGAAACCTGTTAAGGTCAAACACGAAACATGATAACTTCGTATAGGTTCGTGTCGTATTATCGTGTTCGTGTCAGAATTGTCAGCCCTATGCATTTCATAACCCATAATAATATGTTGAAAATCGTAGGAACTGGGTAATAGATTTTTACCTATGGTTTTGAATGTAGTACATCAGGACTTATGTAACTTCCTATGTTTCTCTCTCCCATTATCTCTAATTGTATTTTATGCACTATGTATAAGTGCATTATACGGTTATGTAGGTTCTTGATATTTTACTAGTTTTGAACGGAATGCATTCCCCCCTATATATATTGTGTCTGGGGACTAGTGGTAATGATGGGGCACATGACGACCAACGATGATGCTGATTGACGACGAGGGTCCCCGCTTGGGCTCCTCGTCCGGGCCCATCGCCCTAGATTGGTGGCTGGGCTTGAGCCCACTTGTGCCTTTCTCGGTATGTTTAGTTGGTTTGAGTGGGCCATGTCCTGATAAGCCCACTCTTGGATCGGCCCATTAGGGCTATGGCCCAAATGTCTCACTATATAAAGAAGACTCCCTTCTCCAAGAAGGGACAGATTACATTTTCCCCACAAAATAAGAATGTTACTTCTCTTCCTTCTCTCATACATCTGCTCCCTCTCCCTAGATTATATATTTTACTTGCACTTATAACATCTTTACCACACAAGATACTGACTTGAGCGTCGGAGTGCCCACGGGGTGAACCCCCTCGGGCCCTCTAACTAGAGTTTCATGTGGATGCAGCCTGAGGCCCGACACTCCGCAAAAGGAACCATCACTATGACGACAAGATGACGAACCTGAACCGGAGCTCACCGAATCTAAGGTTAGTACCGCCAAACCCTTTGAACGACTTCAGGGATTTGGGGATTCGACATTGGCGCCATCCGTGGGACTGAGTACAAACAGGTCTCGGTCTCTTCACATAAACGGCCAGATCTGCCCTCTTTATGTATTTGACACGAGGTTTAGGTCTGCGTATACATCTCCGGTTCAAAAGGTTCTGAATTTCTTAACTATCTCAAACATACTATGCTAAAAGTACACTTACAGATCTTGAGGGTCTTGGACAAACTTTAAATGTTTTTGCCCCAAATCCTGTTCACTTTTCTGAATAAAAGTTACAGATCTGTAAAGATATACATCATCATGCCAAGCACGTGGGCTTGGAAATATCTTCAAAACCAAGATAACAAACATGGAACACTACAGGTCGTTATCATACTTTCATCATAAAAACATGTCATTTTTTGAATAAGATAATGAAAATAACAAGTGTTAGTGCTTTGTGCACAAGTCTGTAATGCACAGAAGAATGCATCATGTGTGATGACATGGGATTTAAAACCTCAAAAGTACATATGAACTAATTGCTTCGTGGCACCTATCATCCACATACATGATCCTATACATGATACTGGTAGGATAAAAATAATGATATTTTGTAAATTCATGAAAGACGTCTAGGACACAATTTTGAATAAGTACAACTCTCCTATGCATAGCTTGAAAAGATTTGTTACCTCAAAATTTTACTCATGGCATGTACTGAGATTTAAAAAAAAAAAAATAGAAAAAACGGTTTGACCATCTTTTATTAAACGCCATGTTCATACGAATCATGAAAAGAAAATGTTATAAGGTGTTAACCATCTTTTATTGTTAAAATAAGATATATGAACAGATCCTTATGTGAGAGTTTAAAGGATTCTTTACTCTTATGAAAGAAACACATGCCCTCATTACAGGGTAATGGAGTATTAGATTACATTTTACCATATATTATTTTAACAGTGTTTGAAGGTGATTTGCATGAGTCAGCCACCATTTGAGTTACACTAAAATGATTTTTTAATAGATCATGGTGATCTTGCTAGGACATGATGACAAAAGTTAAAGTTAGTCCTATTAGAAAGTTGGATTCTAAATATTAGTCAAAAGACAAAACTTCTTGCTCACTTTGGAAAGTACAAAAAGTAGTGTGGTAAAGCTTAACACAGGCTGTCAACAACTTTTTTAATTTTTTTTATACAAATTAAAAAATACAGTTGATAAGAAAGTCATTAATTACCTTGTACTAATTTGACTTTTGTTATGCTGACAAATAAAATGAGGAAGGAAAAAAAAACTAAGTTTTTATCTTTCCAAGGTGATTTGACCTTACTTTTTCAAAGAGTTAATAACTTTTTACCCTTACCAAGGTGATAAGGTTTCTTTATAAAAAGAAAGTTACTTTGACTTTCTTATGAAAATAATAATATTTTCCTAGTACCAGGTCCTTCCAACAGGTCCTTTCGTGGGGCCCCTTCCCCTGGCCCCTTCCTCGGGCCCTTCAGCCAGGGTCCTTCCCTAGGACCTTCCTCAGGTCCTTTCACGGGACATCCTCAGGCCCTTCAGCTAGGTCCTTCCCTAGGACCTTCCTCAGGTCCTTTCATAGGGTCCTTCCTCAGGCCCTTCAGCCAAGGTTCTTCTCCAGGTCCTTCCTCAGGACCTTTCACGGGACATCCTCAGGCCCTTCAGCCAGGTCCTTCCCTGGGACCTTCCTCAGGTCCTTTCACAGGGCCCTTCCTCAGGCCCTTCAGCCAAGGTCCTTCCCCAGGACCTTCCTCAGGTCCTTTCACATGGTCCTTCCTCATGCCCTTCTACCAAGGTCCTTCCCCAGGTCCTTTCTCAGGACCTTTCACGGTGTCCCTTTCACCAGGCCCCTTGCCTTGACCCTTTATTCAGGTTTTTCCACCAGGTTTTTCCAGCAGGTCCTTCCTCAGGTTCTTTCACAGGGTCCCACCTCAGGCCCTTCGGCCAGGTCCTTTTCTAGACCCTAACACAAAACACTCATGCATGGCCCTCCTTCGAAGCCTTGCATCATACACCACTTCTAGACACAGATTTATCGTTCCCATTACAACGTTGTTAGGATACGTAGGCTACCCCCATTAACGATATGATGATCACATGTCTTCACAAAATAAAACATGAGGCACAAGTACTTGTACACACAACACAACATGTTTAGCACATAAAGAAATTGATCTTTGGTATGACTTACCTCTTTGAAAGTGTTTTCGTGGCAAATATCGAAGCATGAACATGAACAACATAAGGAGCTATCAGCCACGACCTACGGGATAGGTAGACAAAGGCTAATATTAGACTAGATGATGTGCACCCGAGAAATAAGGCATGATCTTTGAAAAGATACTAAAGAATAGTGATCACCTTCAACATCCTTAAACAAGGATATAGCTTCGGGTAGGAGGAAAGTGACACAACATTAGTAAAAGCAAGAAATACCTTTGTGCAACATTGAACTGGGGGACTAGTATGTCTAGGGGGATATTGTGGGACAGAGTTTTTGCTAACCTCGGGCTACTCTCATTCAACAAAGAATCATCTGCCGGATACGTCTATCAGTTATATCCTTGCGTGCTATCGTGTCTCGGATAAAGACATCACTCATTAGAAGTGATTATGATTTAGAAGACTTTCGATACTCATCAAAAGTAACTATGCTCTTTATTCACAACCGAGGGTCTAGACAGACGGGCTCAAGGGTAGCCTATTTCATAAGTTCAGTATTACCAACTACGCTTGACAACACTGAACTGGGGAGCTAGCATGGTATAACACCATCGGGTCCTACATTGAAGACTTCTCGAAAGGATCTTTATTTTTGTATTACCTCCTCCGAAAAGGATTAAGCATCTCCATAAGTTCTCATGATCGAAGATCTCAAAAACAAAAAAAAGGGAGGGAGGGGGAATTGGCATGAACTGCCTTACTAACTCCTCCACTGGAAGAAAAGAAAAACCTGGGATGTGTATTTGGCTCCTTCCCTGAAGGAAAAAGAATCAGTAAGCTGCATCATTCGTCCTCCACTTGAAGACAGGGAAAAGCCAAGGATGTGTATTTGGCTCCTACCCTGAAGGGAAAAAGAATCAGTGGGCTATGTCACTAATCCTTTACTTGAAGAAATGGGAAGCCTGGGCTGCATATTTGGCTCCTCGCCAGAAGGCGAAACACTCCCTGGACTGCGTTATCAATCCATAAACCGGGACACTCACTCCTTGAAGGAAGGAAGAACCCCCTCCTGCGAGCCGCGAATTCAGTCTCTTCCATGGAGAAAAATAATCCACACAATAAGTTCGCAACACTTATACTCTATACCTTAGGGGGAAATGAGCTCCTCCCATCAGCTAACATCTACAAAGATTCTACAAGGAAAAAGAAAAAAGAGGGAAACCTTAATAAGCATATCTTCGCTTTAAGGGGAAAGTGAAGTCCTTCTACGGTCTTTCGTGCTCAAGAAACCCTGGTCTCCTTGAACAAAGCGATATTCTCTCCTAAAGACTAAAGCATTTCGGAAGTCCCTTCCATCAACAAGAAAATCCCTTCTCTTGTGGACAAGGTACCTCAGCAGTCGCTGGCAAGAACAGGAACGTATACTTTCCATGGAACTACGTCCAGGAAAAGTTCCATCCAAGAATATGAAGAATATCCCATTATCTGGGATCAAGTATTTTAGAAGTCCCTTTCGTAAACAGGAACATACCCCTTCCTCAAGACTAAGTCTTGACGAAGCCCCTTCCAATAATAGGAAGAAACACATCCCTCCAGCGGGATCCAATCTTAAAGAAACTCCTTCCAAGAATAGGAAGGAACATATCCCTCCAGCGGGATCCAGTCTTAAAGAAGCCCCTTCCAAGAATAAAGAGGAACACATCCCTCCAGCGGGATCCAATCTGAAAGAAACTCCTTCCAAGAATAGGAAGGAGCATATCCCTCACTCGAGATTCAGCCTTGAAGAAGCTCCTTCCAAGAATATGAAATGAGGAAGTACAGGGGCCGTTCGGTCATTAAACAAAAGTTGAATTGAATAAAAATACAAAAGGAATGTGGGAGGTAATTAAAGTGTGAGTAAATGAGTCGGGGATCCAATGTGTCATTATTTGAAACTTAAATGTGGGAGGTAATTAAAGTGGGAGTTTCACGATGGGGATTAGTATATCTGAGGATTAAGTCTTGGAGGAGCCGCCTCCGAAAAAATGAGGATGTCCCCCTATGTGATTAGGGGTCTCGTAAGTCTCTTCAACGAACAGGAACAAGTTTCTCCCAAGAAAAGGAGGGTATCCCCTCCCATGGGATTAAGTATTGCAGAAGTCTATTCAACAAACAGAAGTGCTCCCGGCTACGGGATCAAGTATTGGTAAAGTTCCTTCTAAGGACGGGAAAGTACATCCCTGGGATTTGATATATGAGAAAAATCCTCCTTGAAATTTCGCACCTGAACAACTTATTCAAAAAAAAGGGGGGGGGGGGAGCCCCCTTGACAAGGGACTTCGAATCTGAAGAATCCTTTCCTTGAAAAGAAAAGATCTCCGCCACAGGTCTGTGTTTTAGAAAGTATCTCTCCAAAGAAGAGGAGCCCCATCCCGGGGTCGCATACCCCATCTCGGGGTCGCATACGTTTAAAGAAGTCTCTTCAAGAGTAGAGGGTTGCACATTCCATGGGCACCCATTTTTAGAGAATTACAACACCCCTCAGGGGAGGAAAGAGCCCTTAACAAGGACTCACATAGGAAGTTTCCCTTCACATAACAAGTGTTTTTAAAGGCCTCATAAAACCCCTCCAAAAGGAGAAGATGCTACCCCTTCTTGAAGAACAAAAACCTGAACGGTTTGAGGACCTTGCTAACAGGTCAAACAGGATCATCTAGGCAGACGTGCCGAACGATCTTACAATAAAATAAACATGTACATAGGCATACAAACATGCCGCCTTAATCAAAACAAGGCAAAGCCCGGCCGTGGGGCTAGGACTAAGTCGAGTACGTCCAAAAAAACGCCGAAGCAGGCATATGAAAGTCCAAGTGGCCCAAACGCCATTGGACAACAGGCCCAACAGAAGCTTTAACAACTTAAAACGAGTCACAAAGCGGGCCTAGGCAAAGCCTTTACAACTTGAGCAAGTTACGAAGCAAACTATAGAAAGCTTTAACAACCCAAGCAGGTTACGAAGCAAACTTGTACAAAGCTTTAACAACTCAAGCAAGTTACGAAGCAAACTTATATAAAGCTTTAACAACTTAAACGAGTGACAAAGAAAACTTATATAAAGCTTTAACAACTTAAACGAGTAACAAAGCAAACCTATATAAAGCTTTAACAACTTAAACAAGTGACAAAGCAAACTATAGAAAGCTTTAACAACCCAACCAGGTTACGAAGCAAACTTGTACAAAGCTTTAACAACTTAAACCAGTGACAGAGCAAACTTATATAAAGCTTTAACAACATAAAAAGTTACAGAGCGACCCATAGAAAGTCTTAACGGCTTAAACAGGGTACAAAGAAAATTCATGAGAAAGTTTAAACAGTTCAAGCAATACAAAAACCCTCATTAGAGGAACACAATACAAAGAGTACAACACGGTAAACAAGGCATCTCGGTCGATGCCCTTTGAGAAATTACTCTCGAACGAGTACTCTGATCGAAATGCATCTAAGAAGTATATGCAAAGATGGTCTAAATAGCATAAACGCTATAAAAAAGCACTATCGAACAAGTGCATTGGAAAAAATGCCTTCAAGAAGGCATAAATTGAAGTAAGGTATTGTGCTACCCTACTTAAGGGGTCACCTGGCTATTTTAAGTACTAAATGCAAGGTCACCCCAAGGACAACAAAGTAGATTGGTTTGGCATGACGTGCCTTAGACTATGCTTACACCACGGATAGGGGGAACGATTGAAGGGCGGATAACGACCCGCCTAGATTGTCAGGGACTGGAACAAGTCCTGCGCCCATTCATGAGTGAATAGACTGGGACTAAGGATGACTTGACGACGAGGGTCCCCGCTTGGGCTCCTCGTCCGGGCCCATCGCCCTAGATTGGTGGCTGGGCTTGAGCCCACTTGTGCCTTTCTCGGTATGTTTAGTTGGTTTGAGTGGGCCATGTCCTGATAAGCCCACTATTGGATCGGCCCATTAGGGCTATGGCCCAAATGTCTCACTATATAAAGAAGACTCCCTTCTCCAAGAAGGGACAGATTACATTTTCCCCACAAAATAAGAAGGTTACTTCTCTTCCTTCTCTCATACATCTGCTCCTTCTCCCTAGATTATATATTTTACTTGCACTTATAACATCTTTACCACACAAGATACTGACTTGAGCGTCGGAGTGCCCACGGGGTGAACCCCCTCGGGCCCTCTAACTAGAGTTTCATGTGGATGCAGCCTGAGGCCCGACACTCCGCAAAAGGAACCATCACTATGACGACAAGATGACAAACCTGAACCGGAGCTCACCGAATCTAAGGTTAGTACCGCCAAACCCTTCGAACGACTTCAGGGATTTGGGGATTCGACACTGATGGTGGGGATGGCAGTGTTCTTGTTGGTGCGACCGATAGGTAGGGCACAAAGTGACAATTGGTGTTGCTGGTCTATATTAACCGCTCTAAGTGAACTAAGTTTAATAACCTGTTACATAGTTTTTGGGTAGCTTCAAATCAGTCAATTTAACAAAGAAAAACTATACAAATCACAAGTGAACTCATTCTCGGATAATTGTTATGATTGTCAAGGATCCTCTACACTATAAAAAATTATAGTAATATCGTATATTATTATATGTATATATGAGGATAAGGATCAAATACAAATAGATATTAACGTGTCAAACGTGAAAAGTGAAGGAGGATTTTTTTCTTTTTTTCCATCTAATCATGCATTTTTTAGTTAAAAACAAATAAATAAAAAGTTTGTATAGTTGCAAAGTATTTATATAGAGTAATTATATAAATTTTTTTATTACTTTTCATTTTCTTTTAGGTTTTTATTACTTGCTTGTAGTTTTATCCCTCAAGTTACAGTGTCGATAAAACAATTAAGACGAAAATAAGAGATCTTGTACGAGAGAGAAATCCCATACAAAGTGTAGGGGAAAATTATGGCCCTACACATGTCTTTCTCAATTTAGGGAGGGAATTATATGATGGTCTTTTCTCCTTTGAACTAGTTTCCCCCTTGATTTTCAAACGTCTATATACGTTAACATTTTTTTTTAAATTACACCGTATTAACGAGCATTTCTTTCTCTTTAATTCGAGCAGACTATTGCTATAGTTTTCTTAAAAAGGTTTTACAGTATACGTGATTACACATTCAACATAAATCATTACGTGATTACACATTCAATATAAATCGATTACGTGCTTACACGTTCAATATGATTTGTTATTATTGATGTTATTACAATAGTGCTTATTACATGATTACACATTCAATATTAAGAACTTAATTCTTTATGCTTTAGTATGTTATTAAATCTCTAATATATGACATTTTGTGGTTATTATAGGTTGATTGACTAATATTTGGTATTACAATTATACTTAATACGTGATTAGACCTGAAATATTTAGGTATTACATGAAATATTATGTATTACATGTTTTTTTTATAGTTATGGTTAGTACATAATTATGTAATCACTCAGTAAGGTTTCACAAAAAAAACTATAATGAAATCACGTAATGGGTATTCAAAAATCACGTAAGAATACATAGTTAACTATTGTTACGTAATTACGTAATCACTCAGTGTAAAATATTATAATGAAATCATGTAATCATGCAATGGGTATTCATTGATTATGTTCCAGTACGTAATTACGTATTAGAACATAATCACGTAACATTATACCTTGTAAAATAAAAAAATAAAAATTAAAAAAAAACTATAGCAGTCGCCTACTCGAATTAAAGAGAATGAAATTCTTGTTAATACGGTGTATTTTTTTTCTAAAAAAATATTAGCGTATTAAAAAGTTATAGTCGTTTGAAAATCATGGGGGAAGTGGGTTTACGAGTAACAATATTGGATTTTCCTATTGTGCCCTTTACCACACATGTTTCCCTTGTTTTTAGTTAAGTGAATTCTATATTTGAGGACCACATAATCTCAACCATTGGTCTTGCAATTCATCGGCTGACCAATGTCGAAGGGTCAATAAAAAATACGAGTAAAACTCAAACCCAACACCTTATTAGATAGGGTAAGTCGGGTGTCGAATCATGAGGAGTACTGTGGAAAGCGTTGTTGTTTAATTGCTTCTTTACTAATTAACTAACTTACTGAAAAAGAGAATCGGTTGTTTGAGAGAGTTGGTTTGAAGACTAAATTAACTATGAGTTGGAGAAAAGGTGATTCCTCCAAGTTTGAGATTCAAAGTGGATTCAAGTGATTAGTTTTTTATTAAGAAAATCACATAGACATGATTAAAATAATTAATTAGTGGATTGTGATACCGAGGACTAATTACTTTGATTACAAAACAACGACGGGTTATCACACAATTATCAATTGAATTAAATTGAGTAGAAGATCGTTGTTTCATATTGATAATTGTGTGAAAAAAAAGAGTGCCTTTAGGTGATCCAGGATTTTTGACAGAAAAAGAGTGCCTTTAGGTCAAAAACCTGCAAAAGCTGCAATCCCCTAGAAGATAGCTGTTTGAGACAGCAATGTTATATAAGGTCGTTGTTTGAAACAGCAACTTTAAGAAGGTCGTTGTTTGGTTCTGAAATCTTACCAAAGATTGCTGTTTGAAAGAGAAATGTTATAAAAGATCGCTATTTCATACTGCATTGTTAAGGTTGCTGTTTGAAAGAGAAATCTTATATAAGGTCGTTGTATCATACTGCATTGTTAAATAAGGTTGCTGTTTGAAAGAGAAATCTTTGTTTTTTTTTGTTTTTTGTTCATAACGACTTGAAGTGGGTATTCGAACTTAGTTTGTATAAACAATAATACCCAAAAATTTCAATGAAGCTTTGAAGCCAGCCAACTTAATATAGTTTTGGAGTTAAAAGAAAAGAAATATATTTGACAATCACCACGTCAATTTGTAGATAATGATTCTGATTAGTCAATAATATACCCTCACCATAATTAAATTTCAACTTATATCGATTATTAATTGATATTACATGCTTTGATCAAATCATTTTACTACCTAATGTGCTAGTTAACGTTTTATTATCTTTTTTCATCTTATTACTTTTAATAAATAAAAGTTGTTAATTATATTATAAAAGTATTTTAATATAATAATACTAATAAATTAGAAATAGAAAGATGGAAAAACAAAAATATGAAATAAATTAAAAATATAAAATCAAACCTTTTTTTCTAAAAAAGTTCTAAAACTTTTTTATTATTTAAAAATTATATTTTTTATTAATTTGTAATAATATTTAATATTTAATAGAAATATAATAAAATACGAGTTAGAGAAAAAGTCTTCAAAAACAATATTTGAATTGTATAAAGGGGTGAAATTTTACAATTTTTAAACTATATTTTTAGAAAGAGGGTATGACTAGTAAAAAAAGGGGGTGCATTTAGCCAACCCTATTTATTAAAATACTCTTTTGACATTAAAATATTAAAAACATAATAAGACAAAAAGAATTTAATATTGTTTTTATAACAATGCAGCAACCTTATATAACATTTCTCTTTCAAACAGCAACCTTATTTAACAATGCAGTATGATACAGCGACCTTATATAAGATTTCTCTTTCAAACAGCAACCTTATTTAACAATGCGGTATGAAACAACGATCTTTTATAACATTTCTCTTTCAAACAACAATCTTTGGTAAGATTTCAGAACCAAACAACGACCTTCTTAAGGTTGCTGTTTCAAACAGCGACCTTATATCACATTGCTGTTTCAAACAACTATTATTCTAGGGGATTGCAGCTTTTGCAGATTTTTGACAGAAATTGAGTAGAAGATCGCTGTTTCATATGGCGACCTACCTAGATTTGCAACAAAAATCCTGGATCACCTAAAGGCACTCTTTTTTTTTTTTTTCTCTAAACCACTTATTTTTGCAAAAAATTCCTTGAATGCCATCCAACTCTATTTTATTCCACACAAGAATTGTCTGGCGTAGGATTTGTTATCTAAAAATTACCTCCTCACCTGGAAATTCAGACGTAAACACGATAACACGACACGAACCTACATGAAGTTAACATGTTTCGTGTTTAACCTTAACATGTTTTGTGTCTATAACATGTCGATATGATAAGACCTGTTTAATTTCGTGCCTTGTTCGTGTTTATCTATTTCGTGTTTGTGTCTTAACAGGTCATGTCAGACACGATATAACATGTTAAGACTCAAGACCATTATACAATACATGTTCTTGTTAATGGCTAAATATCAAACATGTAGTAAGAGGTCGTGTTCATGTCTTAACATATCGTGTTCGTGTCTTAACAGGTTGTATGATACGTTGGTAAATTTTTCATGTCTTAACAAGTCGTTTCGTGTAACTTGTTTATTATCAGGTTCGTGTTCGTGTTTGAAAAATCCGACACAATAAGATTTCGCGTCGTGTTTACCTGTTTCAGGTTCATGTCTTATCATGTTTGAGTCTTGACAGGTCGGGTTGACACAATACGCCAGCCCTAGTCAATAGTCTTATCATGTTTCGCGTCGGTTTAGTTTATGATAGTACTGTTTTATGATACCAAATAAATAATTTTTATTAGTATAATTTCGTTTAAAAAAAAAAACTTATAACGGAATGTCCGGGAAAAAATCAAGCATAACTACTGTAACACCCTAGATTCTAATTAACAGTTTATCTGTAAATTACCAACAATTAGATGCGTAGTTAAGACTACACATATTGTAAAAATGCGGGTTTATTAAAACTTTTACACGTCATAAGTTATTCTACATAACGTGGTTGAATTCGTTGTTTAAGATTTACAATTTATCAAAGTGCGGAAGCGTGTGTCTTTATTGTGTTCGGTTCTTCGCTGAGCTTGATCGTCTTCCGGCATCCCAAGGCGTACCTACATTTCATAAACATGAAATGCTTTAGTCATTCGGGGTTTAAATCATGTCCGAACAATGTCCGGGAAACATTTGATTTTCAAAGGAAAAACAAAATATTAAAAAAATCATATCCACCGTAATTTACGGTGGGACCGTAAATTACGGTGGCACCTGGATTGCTATACTTCTGCCGTAAATCAGGAGTGTTCCACCGTAACCCATTTCAGGTCCACCGTAAATTACGGTGGCACCGTAATTTACGGTGGCACCTGCATCCCTCCTTTCCATTTTGCCGTAATTTGACACGAAATCTTTCGTATCTTTCAAACCGTTTATCCGTTTGACCTACCGTTTCTTCCTACATGTTTGTAATTTGATTCTCCATCATATGGAGTTAAAACCCGACATTCGGCTTAACAAAATTTAAGACCTTTAAGTGTTCGGCTTATTACTCTTTTACCAAAATTTGACCCGTTTACGCATTTTATCAAACAAACGTATTTGTTTGATTCCTATATCACATACAACTCTTTAATTTTATATTACCTACTATTATAGGTTCTAATTATAGGTTTATTACACAGTTTAAACCCATTTTCACTAGTATGCTTATTTTGACCCGTTAAGGATATTTTAAGCACTTATAAACCCAAATTTCGTTTTTATTCCAATCTAGCATTGTAACCTATATTTCTTATCTAGTACTCTTCCATCACAACTAATGTGTGTTGGATTTAAAGTAGATATCTATGTGTTCCGGATTTATTTCCCTTGAAATATCATTTTACGGCAAAGACTCATATTGAGTCTTTTAGCCCAAGAATTACATCTTTCACTACCTATACTCGTTCTAAACTTTTGTTTAATCATAAGACTCCTTTCCAAACAACCTCTAAGAGTTGTTTGTTCAATTTAGCCTACAAGGGCGTTTTGGTCGATTTTGGTCCTTCTTTTACAATGAAGGACTATCACCAATTATTCGACCAAATTAGTACTTTTACATTCATCATAAATAAGCGTACCTGGCTCGGATCAACCCTTAGACCCAATTTTAATACCTTGCTTTATATTCGCTAATTAAGAGCAATGCGAATATCCATTGGATATCTATTCCTGTAAGCATATGACTCGACAAAAGAATCATTAGTCTATATAGTCAAAAGGTGTTGTCTACACCTTTTGACCCGTTTGACTGAATTGAGCATGTATCTTTGCGAGATGATATTTATTATCATCTCTTCTACATGACTCTTCTCGTTTAACGCCGTGTATTGTTTTTGACATAATATGACCAAATTATCAATTTACTTCTTTTTAACCATTATTATGGTTTCTATCATCTTTGATTTTCTTGTTCCGTTCGACTACACAACGGAACATCATATTTCAATTGTTTAGATACCTCATTCATAATTTATATGACAAGAAAACATTCCACAATTTAAGACTAGTGTAAGCTATACTTACCTTGCATCCGAATTATGCTTTTCCGCCATACTTGCTTCGTTTGACCCGCTTCCTTTCCAAGCCTCCACCTAGCTTGTCAAGCGTCAAACTATCATCATAATTTGTAAGACGGTTATATTAGTCATCATTAATTATGACTATTCCATCTTACATATTTTCTATCACAATTATCATTCGATCTTATTAGTGGTCGGTTTGACTACTAAAAGTCAAACGCCCCTTAGCATATAAATGCACATTCAAATTCTATCTATCAATTAGTAGCTAACATGATCTTATACACTTAGCTACATGAACATGGCTACCAAATTTCATCATAACGTTCAAAACCCATTTCAATCATGTATGAACAAGTTCCCAAATCACTTAATTTGTTTGAGTGCCTTGTTTCTATTACCCGATATGATGATTTTAAACATAACTTATCATCATCTTTACTATTACATAAAAACCCACTTCCTAGTTTACTTGTTAATCACATACTAGTGATATTACTTCAAGTTCTTCATGATTTCCTCATATCTAACAAAACCCACTTCTAGTTACTTATGAACTCTTAACAAACTCTCTAATTTGTTCAAGTAGTTTATTCATATGAGTTAGTATGATGTTTATAAACACCATTTGAACATCAATTTCATCAATTTAACCAAAACCCACTTAGCTCATAATAGGGTAATTATCAAATCCCTAGTTTATGGCACAATTCTACAAGTTTGCATCTAGGGTTTGTTTCTAGGCTTATACCCACACTAATATCACTATAACATTGAACATCCATGCAAGAATTTCGTTCATGCAAGTTCATCAAAATTTCGAAATATCACCAAACATCAAAATTCAACATACCTTGTGATCTTCTAAGCTTGGTGATCACGATTTTATTAAAAGCCCTAATTTTTCAGCTCGATTTCTCTTTGATTTTGTTGAATTTGAGTGCTTAGGGTTCTTGAGGGAAGCCCTCTTTCTTCTCCTGCATATATCGACCAAACACACACTCATGTGTGTGTTTTGGTGTTTATTTATTTTAATTAAAAACAATCTTTCATCTTTGCCCCCTTTTGGTCCCTCTAGTTTCAAAGGTTATTTAAAATGCTTACTAATTCATGCTTATATATTGTCTTAAAACAAATAACTAACTAGGTTGATTATTCCTAGTTAACGTAGTGGGTTTCGGGAGCTATAACCCGTTTATTTTAAGTCCCGTTAACTCGGGCTCCTTATAACTTTACTTTTCTCAAATCATTTATTCATGTTTTATTGAATATTAGGTTTATTTATTTTAAATCCTAATATTTACCGGGTTACCGTTACTGCTAACGGTATTTTACCCGTGTATTAATAATAACGAGGTTTGATTACCAAACCCGATTTCGGGGTGTTACAAGTCTACCCCCCTTAAAGAGGTTTCGTCCTCGAAACCTTTCTTACTTAGTTCATGGAGTTTTAAACTCAATGTAATTGACCTGAGAATCTCTTAAGCATTACTCATACTTTACCCAATTGTTAGTATTACCAGAAAAATATATGGTAATATCTTTTTGGTTACATAACATCTACGTACCTCATATGACATAATGCAACTTGAAATAACGTAATCTCGTTATTTCCACTAGTTTAATTAACTTAGCGATATACATCGCTTTCATATACTATCGAATTCTTTATGAATCCGTTACTTTGACCGTTTAAAGGTCTCTAGTGAAATCTTTCACTTTTAGCAACAAACTCTTTTTGTTTTCACATTTATTTATTCGATTCAGCTATACCGAATTTATCGTTTACAAGCGAACCCAATTTCTTAACTTGAATTGCTGACTTTAACCGGTTTCACTAACTAGACTTATTTGTCCAGTTCCTTTTTACCGCTTGCTTGGTTATAATGTGATTTTTCTTCACATTACACTTCTTGACCGTGATTGTGTTACATCATGTTTAATTTATATCAACCTTTCATTTTCGAAAATATCTCACTTTTCGAATATATTGTCTTGCGCCTATCAGTGTCAAGACTTGTATCTTTCATACTTATTATTTAAATTCCTATCAGAATTTATGTTTGTAAAAACATTATTTCTTACTAAATCCGAAGTTTTAGTTTTAGGATCTTCTCTTTAACTTTTGTCAATTATCCATACCAGGATATTGACAGTCCATAAATTATTCTTTTACAGTCTTAGTTTTATGCGGGGATTCTTAACTGATTTCCTCGCTTCATTCCATCTAACCCGTAGGTTTTATCACTTAGCCTTATGGGCTATTTTGATTAGACATTCACCTCTTTAAGGCGAAGTCCTTATAACTTCTTTCTAATCATGACCCGTGGGTCGTTTTAGTCCGTAGATCTCTCATTTGTTTATAACCTAAAGGTTATGTTGATCCCGTAGATCACTCTTTTATTCTTGTCTATATTCAAATGTATATATACACATATGGCTTCAGGCATTTCTTGGTATGTTTGGAATCGTTTATTTTTCACCCTTGAACTTCAATTGACCTTGACCGTAGTCTAAGGCCTCATTTGTTTACTTCCGGACTAATCCTTCCGACTTTATGACTTCTGACGTTATTTACGCGTCCGTTTGTTCTTATGCTTACTGTTATTTGATTTGCATATATTCTTATTTGGTTATATCCCATTACCGGGCTTATTATTCTCTTGCATTGAACGCTACCTTTATCTGGCTAACGTTCATTAGTGCCATTCGGCGTTATATTGTATTCAACTTGTTTGACCTATTAATGTGAAATCCATCACTTATAATAATCAACTTTATTCTTTATTCAACCCATTCGACTTCGAATAGTTGAACATATTTACTCACAATTTCTATTTACGAGATTTTATAGTCATAACTCGTAATCCAAATCCTTTGACTTTAAATTCATGTTCTCGTCTCTCGGTTTACGCATGTGTTTAAATCCTTACCCATCAACCGGGTGTTTTACCGAAGTCGTTATTATTGCAACCCTCCCGGTATGCATTAAGACCTCGCTTCATTTTTATATTCCGACTTTGTCTTTAAGTTGGACGTTTTACAAAAACGACCCGTTAAGGGACTCATTTGCAATTTCCGGGTTCGAGCGTAAGTACACTCCCTCCCAATACTTGTCTAATCATGCTTGCGTTTTCTGGGTTCGAGTGTAAGTACACTCCCTCCCAATACTTGTCTAATCATGCTTGCGTTTTCTGGGTTCGAGTGTAAGTACACTCCCTCCCAATACTTGTTTAATCATGCTTGCGTTTTCTGGGTTCGAGTGTAAGTACACTCCCTCCCAATACTTGTTTAATCATGCTTGCGTTTTCTGGGTTCGAGTGTAAGTACACTCCCTCCCAATACTTGTTTAATCATGCTTGCGTTTTCTGGGTTCGAGTGTAAGTACACTCCCTCCCAATACTTGTTTAATCATGCTTGCGTTTTCTGGGTTCGAGTGTAAGTACACTCCCTCCCAATACTTGTTTAATCATGCTTCTTTGTCCCTTCACTCGGGCTCATTATCCTAATGTAATACGCTTCCGTCACTCGGTTGTGCGTTTACATTATTATCAAATATTTTGCTTGTCTGATTCATTTGGGTACTTTTTACTTAGTCCCATTCACCCCGCCCTTACTACATCGGACATAACTGCGCTCATTATAAGAAGCTCATGCTATCATGTGTTCACTACTTACTTGGCCAGAGTAAGCAATCAACACGTGGTACGCGTGACCTTATTATAATTACCACATCACGTCCCATGTAAGTAACTCCTCAAATTATTTCATGTTTATGGTTTCATTTGATAAAACTTTATTTAATTGTTAGTTAACAATTATTAGTTTTAATCGTTTATCCTTGAACATGTACAATGTCCCTTTTTATAAACATTTATTCACATTCATTGATGTGATCATTACTTTTCTCAATAGGATTTGTATTGAGAATACTTACTTGGATGATCACTCTCGTCCAAGTTTCTATATAAACAAGTCTTGTTATTCATTTGTTATTCATCATTGTGAATAACACATTTCCTATTAAATTTCTCTTGGAAATCAGGTTTTCCAAGTTCTATCATATGTGTATGCAACCGTTATTACTTACGTGTTTGTTGCATATAACGACTCGTGCGATTAAATTTAAAAGTGTGCACCTGGTGATGCTTGCCCTAACGGGCTTCTCTTGTCATTAGTCTTGTTCGCGACCGTTACGCGATTTTGGTCCTTAATGAGTATGCTCTTCCCGTCATACCTCGGACCGTTCCATCATCATATCCATAATTCGTTTGACTCTCGTCGTCTTCAAACGCGAGTGTCCTTCATTTAAAACATTCACAAAAGTTAGTAAAGTCGACTTCAATAATCGCCCGTATTATAATACAAGGCATTTTCTACTATACACGTCAACGCGCGTATTTTCGTCAACCCTAACAATCATTTAAATTGGGGTAACGTATACCACACGATAGCTCTATGTGTTGTTTACAACACTTTAGCATACTAACTAATAACGTACTTGTACTTACCGGATTTGCGATCAAGCTTCGAACCGAACACCATTCTTTGTCAAGAGCATAAGGTTTAAGTCCAAGCATGGTTCCTCCCAACCATACTCGAATCTCTTAAACCAAGGCTCTGATACCAACTTGTAACACCCTAGATTCTAATTAACAGTTTATCTGTAAATTACCAACAATTAGATGCGTAGTTAAGACTACACATATTGTAAAAATGCGGGTTTATTAAAACTTTTACACGTCATAAGTTATTCTACATAACGTGGTTGAATTCGTTGTTTAAGATTTACAATTTATCAAAGTGCGGAAGCGTGTGTCTTTATTGTGTTCGGTTCTTCGCTGAGCTTGATCGTCTTCCGGCATCCCAAGGCGTACCTACATTTCATAAACATGAAATGCTTTAGTCATTCGGGGTTTAAATCATGTCCGAACAATGTCCGGGAAACATTTGATTTTCAAAGGAAAAACAAAATATTAAAAAAATCATATCCACCGTAATTTACGGTGGGACCGTAAATTACGGTGGCACCTGGATTGCTATACTTCTGCCGTAAATCAGGAGTGTTCCACCGTAACCCATTTCAGGTCCACCGTAAATTACGGTGGCACCGTAATTTACGGTGGCACCTGCATCCCTCCTTTCCATTTTGCCGTAATTTGACACGAAATCTTTCGTATCTTTCAAACCGTTTATCCGTTTGACCTACCGTTTCTTCCTACATGTTTGTAATTTGATTCTCCATCATATGGAGTTAAAACCCGACATTCGGCTTAACAAAATTTAAGACCTTTAAGTGTTCGGCTTATTACTCTTTTACCAAAATTTGACCCGTTTACGCATTTTATCAAACAAACGTATTTGTTTGATTCCTATATCACATACAACTCTTTAATTTTATATTACCTACTATTATAGGTTCTAATTATAGGTTTATTACACAGTTTAAACCCATTTTCACTAGTATGCTTATTTTGACCCGTTAAGGATATTTTAAGCACTTATAAACCCAAATTTCGTTTTTATTCCAATCTAGCATTGTAACCTATATTTCTTATCTAGTACTCTTCCATCACAACTAATGTGTGTTGGATTTAAAGTAGATATCTATGTGTTCCGGATTTATTTCCCTTGAAATATCATTTTACGGCAAAGACTCATATTGAGTCTTTTAGCCCAAGAATTACATCTTTCACTACCTATACTCGTTCTAAACTTTTGTTTAATCATAAGACTCCTTTCCAAACAACCTCTAAGAGTTGTTTGTTCAATTTAGCCTACAAGGGCGTTTTGGTCGATTTTGGTCCTTCTTTTACAATGAAGGACTATCACCAATTATTCGACCAAATTAGTACTTTTACATTCATCATAAATAAGCGTACCTGGCTCGGATCAACCCTTAGACCCAATTTTAATACCTTGCTTTATATTCGCTAATTAAGAGCAATGCGAATATCCATTGGATATCTATTCCTGTAAGCATATGACTCGACAAAAGAATCATTAGTCTATATAGTCAAAAGGTGTTGTCTACACCTTTTGACCCGTTTGACTGAATTGAGCATGTATCTTTGCGAGATGATATTTATTATCATCTCTTCTACATGACTCTTCTCGTTTAACGCCGTGTATTGTTTTTGACATAATATGACCAAATTATCAATTTACTTCTTTTTAACCATTATTATGGTTTCTATCATCTTTGATTTTCTTGTTCCGTTCGACTACACAACGGAACATCATATTTCAATTGTTTAGATACCTCATTCATAATTTATATGACAAGAAAACATTCCACAATTTAAGACTAGTGTAAGCTATACTTACCTTGCATCCGAATTATGCTTTTCCGCCATACTTGCTTCGTTTGACCCGCTTCCTTTCCAAGCCTCCACCTAGCTTGTCAAGCGTCAAACTATCATCATAATTTGTAAGACGGTTATATTAGTCATCATTAATTATGACTATTCCATCTTACATATTTTCTATCACAATTATCATTCGATCTTATTAGTGGTCGGTTTGACTACTAAAAGTCAAACGCCCCTTAGCATATAAATGCACATTCAAATTCTATCTATCAATTAGTAGCTAACATGATCTTATACACTTAGCTACATGAACATGGCTACCAAATTTCATCATAACGTTCAAAACCCATTTCAATCATGTATGAACAAGTTCCCAAATCACTTAATTTGTTTGAGTGCCTTGTTTCTATTACCCGATATGATGATTTTAAACATAACTTATCATCATCTTTACTATTACATAAAAACCCACTTCCTAGTTTACTTGTTAATCACATACTAGTGATATTACTTCAAGTTCTTCATGATTTCCTCATATCCAACAAAACCCACTTCTAGTTACTTATGAACTCTTAACAAACTCTCTAATTTGTTCAAGTAGTTTATTCATATGAGTTAGTATGATGTTTATAAACACCATTTGAACATCAATTTCATCAATTTAACCAAAACCCACTTAGCTCATAATAGGGTAATTATCAAATCCCTAGTTTATGGCACAATTCTACAAGTTTGCATCTAGGGTTTGTTTCTAGGCTTATACCCACACTAATATCACTATAACATTGAACATCCATGCAAGAATTTCGTTCATGCAAGTTCATCAAAATTTCGAAATATCACCAAACATCAAAATTCAACATACCTTGTGATCTTCTAAGCTTGGTGATCACGATTTTATTAAAAGCCCTAATTTTTCAGCTCGATTTCTCTTTGATTTTGTTGAATTTGAGTGCTTAGGGTTCTTGAGGGAAGCCCTCTTTCTTCTCCTGCATATATCGACCAAACACACACTCATGTGTGTGTTTTGGTGTTTATTTATTTTAATTAAAAACAATCTTTCATCTTTGCCCCCTTTTGGTCCCTCTAGTTTCAAAGGTTATTTAAAATGCTTACTAATTCATGCTTATATATTGTCTTAAAACAAATAACTAACTAGGTTGATTATTCCTAGTTAACGTAGTGGGTTTCGGGAGCTATAACCCGTTTATTTTAAGTCCCGTTAACTCGGGCTCCTTATAACTTTACTTTTCTCAAATCATTTATTCATGTTTTATTGAATATTAGGTTTATTTATTTTAAATCCTAATATTTACCGGGTTACCGTTACTGCTAACGGTATTTTACCCGTGTATTAATAATAACGAGGTTTGATTACCAAACCCGATTTCGGGGTGTTACAAGTCTACCCCCCTTAAAGAGGTTTCGTCCTCGAAACCTTTCTTACTTAGTTCATGGAGTTTTAAACTCAATGTAATTGACCTGAGAATCTCTTAAGCATTACTCATACTTTACCCAATTGTTAGTATTACCAGAAAAATATATGGTAATATCTTTTTGGTTACATAACATCTACGTACCTCATATGACATAATGCAACTTGAAATAACGTAATCTCGTTATTTCCACTAGTTTAATTAACTTAGCGATATACATCGCTTTCATATACTATCGAATTCTTTATGAATCCGTTACTTTGACCGTTTAAAGGTCTCTAGTGAAATCTTTCACTTTTAGCAACAAACTCTTTTTGTTTTCACATTTATTTATTCGATTCAGCTATACCGAATTTATCGTTTACAAGCGAACCCAATTTCTTAACTTGAATTGCTGACTTTAACCGGTTTCACTAACTAGACTTATTTGTCCAGTTCCTTTTTACCGCTTGCTTGGTTATAATGTGATTTTTCTTCACATTACACTTCTTGACCGTGATTGTGTTACATCATGTTTAATTTATATCAACCTTTCATTTTCGAAAATATCTCACTTTTCGAATATATTGTCTTGCGCCTATCAGTGTCAAGACTTGTATCTTTCATACTTATTATTTAAATTCCTATCAGAATTTATGTTTGTAAAAACATTATTTCTTACTAAATCCGAAGTTTTAGTTTTAGGATCTTCTCTTTAACTTTTGTCAATTATCCATACCAGGATATTGACAGTCCATAAATTATTCTTTTACAGTCTTAGTTTTATGCGGGGATTCTTAACTGATTTCCTCGCTTCATTCCATCTAACCCGTAGGTTTTATCACTTAGCCTTATGGGCTATTTTGATTAGACATTCACCTCTTTAAGGCGAAGTCCTTATAACTTCTTTCTAATCATGACCCGTGGGTCGTTTTAGTCCGTAGATCTCTCATTTGTTTATAACCTAAAGGTTATGTTGATCCCGTAGATCACTCTTTTATTCTTGTCTATATTCAAATGTATATATACACATATGGCTTCAGGCATTTCTTGGTATGTTTGGAATCGTTTATTTTTCACCCTTGAACTTCAATTGACCTTGACCGTAGTCTAAGGCCTCATTTGTTTACTTCCGGACTAATCCTTCCGACTTTATGACTTCTGACGTTATTTACGCGTCCGTTTGTTCTTATGCTTACTGTTATTTGATTTGCATATATTCTTATTTGGTTATATCCCATTACCGGGCTTATTATTCTCTTGCATTGAACGCTACCTTTATCTGGCTAACGTTCATTAGTGCCATTCGGCGTTATATTGTATTCAACTTGTTTGACCTATTAATGTGAAATCCATCACTTATAATAATCAACTTTATTCTTTATTCAACCCATTCGACTTCGAATAGTTGAACATATTTACTCACAATTTCTATTTACGAGATTTTATAGTCATAACTCGTAATCCAAATCCTTTGACTTTAAATTCATGTTCTCGTCTCTCGGTTTACGCATGTGTTTAAATCCTTACCCATCAACCGGGTGTTTTACCGAAGTCGTTATTATTGCAACCCTCCCGGTATGCATTAAGACCTCGCTTCATTTTTATATTCCGACTTTGTCTTTAAGTTGGACGTTTTACAAAAACGACCCGTTAAGGGACTCATTTGCAATTTCGAAACGGTGGTGGTGGCGGTGCTGTGGTGGTGGTGGTGGTAGCGGCGGTGCGGTGGTGGTGGTGGTGGTGGCGGTGCTGTGGTGGTGGTACGCGTCGAAACGGTCCGGGTCTAAACGGTCCGCGTCTAAACGGTACGCGTCGAAACGGTCCGGGTCTAAATGGTACGCGTCTAAACGGTACGCGTCGAAACGGTCCGGGTCTAAACGGTACGCGTCGAAAACGGTCCGGGTCTAAACGGTCCGGGTCTAAACGGTACGGGTCGAAAACGGTCCGGGTCGAAACGGTCCGGGTCTAAACGGTCCGGGTCGAAACGGTACGGGTCGAAACGGTACGCGTCGAAAACGGTCCGGGTCGAAACGGTATGATTTTTAGAGTTTTTTTGATTTTTTTGAATTTTTATGATTTTTATGATTTTTTTTGATTTTTTTAGAATTTTTTTGATTTTTTTAGAATTTTTTTGAATTTTTTTGAATTTTTTGAATTTTTTTGATTTTTTAGAATTTTTTAGAATTTTTTTGATTTTTATGAATTTTTTTATAACTTCATGGACTGTTTGTGTAATAAATAAAACTTAAAACTAGTAAATTATAACTACAGGGACTGTTTGTGTACTAAATAAAGCTTAAAAACTAACTTGAGTTAAAAAAAACTAACGGAGGTCTATTGAGTACCAACAAGTTAAAACGTAGGATTATTACATACCAAGTCTGTAGGTTGGATTATTAATTACCAATTTGGAAAAGGTTGGTTTATTAAAAACCAATTCCCCAAAAAAGAAAAGAGAATTATTAAAAAGTGGTATAGGAAAATATATGGTTTTAAAAAAGGGAAAAAATTAAAAATATGTTATTAAAAATAAAAAAAATAAAAACTTTATTATAAGTACAATTTCGTTTTTAACAAAACTTATGACGGAGTGTTCGGAAAAAAATCAAGCATAACTACTTACTTAAGTTTTTAGAAATAGTTATAAACGTAATAAAGAAGTATCAAATTAATCGATAATATATGTTCTAAAAAAATGAGAATTATTAAAAATATGGTATAGGAAATATATGGTTTTAAAAAGGGAAAAAATAAAAATAAAAAAAGATAATAAAAAACTATGTATTATCACAAAATTAAAATTACTATTCATCATCCATCACTAAGACTATGAGGTATGGGGCGGGGGTTGGGGCGTGGGTTGGAGAGAAACGCCCAAGTCACCACCCCGGGTGGGCTTGGGTTTGGGCGTGGCCCCTTGGGCGGGAGTTTAAGGCCGGGCGTGGGGCATGCTAGCGATCCTATGTGGCCGGCTCTTATTGGCTTGTTGGCTAGGGCATAGCGGGCCATTTAAATTTTAAAATATAACCCTTTGAAATTGCCTTTTTTTTCCACGCCACCCAACCCACGCCCCACCATACCCCTTTAAAATTGGCTTTTGGTCTTTGGTGCCCCATAATCCACATGTCGCATCATGCCTCCAACCCACGCCCCACCATACCCACGTTCTAATGCTAAATTGTTGTGGCATTTTGTGATTTTATCCATCTTTATTTTCTTTTCTTTTTTGTCCAATAAAATTCTCTTTTAGTTGGCTGCACAATCAAAAACCAAAGGCAAATTGGAAATAAATAATCCCAACTCACTGTTATTGGCCAATAATAATCCCAACTCATTTAATCACCAATAATAATCCGAACTATTCACTTTTGTTTGTAAAGTACTCCCACGTTAAAAAAACACTAACTAGGTTAAAATATTGCTGATGTGGCTTAACATGTGTGGACTAACGTGGCTGGTTAACATCTTACCTGTGTATAAAATGATTATCAGCCTCATTTGCACACACAATCGACTGAATTTGCCCAATTTGTAGAATTAGGGTTTTGAAGGAGAGTGCGATTGTATGTGCAAATGAGGTTGATAATCATTTTATACACACATAAGATGTTAACCAGCCACGTCAGTCCACACATGTTAAGCCACATCAGCAATATTTTAACCTAGTTAGTGTTTTTTTAACGTGGGAGTATTTTACAAACAAAAGTGAATAGTTCGGATTATTATTGGTTATTAAATGAGTTGGGATTATTATTAGCCAATAACAGTGAGTTGGGATTATTTATTTCCAATTTGCCAAAACCAAATAGTGAATCAACATAATAAACTACCCATATCTTTTATGACAATAAATGTGGAGTTATTGAAACTAGAAAAAAAACACCCGCACTATGCGGCGGTGTTTCAGGTAATATCGAATTTGTTTGGTTATAGGAATTCAACAAATTTGTCCAAGATGATATCTACACGTATTTTACATCGATTAAAACCATAAAAAGAATTTACATTAGATGATATCGTCATAATGCGTTAAACCACGGAAGAATAACGTTTTCAAAACCAAAAAATCCTTTAAGAAGTGATAAATTAATTATTCTATTGAACTGTGTGAACTTTCAGCTACTTTTAGACCGTTTTAAATAAACGTACTTTATAATAAGGGTACATAATGAAAACTATCAAATTAAAAGCCTTACATTAAAATTTAGCTAAGTTATAAGGAATGTGTAGAGACATTTAAAAATCTTAATCATACTTGGATAATTATGAGGTTAACCCCACGTGGCCTCATATATTTAGTTATTACTATATATTACTAAACGAATTGAAATGAATAGTAATTTTAATATTATAATAATGTATAGTTTTTTAATACTTTTATTATTTTCATATTATAATAATAGTTATTTTCTATACTTTTTAACTTTAATCTTTTTTTTAATATCAGGGGTTGGGATAAGCTTGGTGTCAATCGGTATCGAACCATTGATGGAGAAAGACTAGCTTGTGGCAATCGGTATCGAACCATTTATGTAAATAGATAAGTGCTTTATGTTGAGGTTGTTGTTTTGTGCGGTGGCCGAAAAAAACAAAAAGAGGGTACAAATGCTTTCTGTTAAGGGACCAAAATTCTAAAGATGGAGAAAGACTAGCTTGTGGCAATATCCTAAAACTTTGGTAATTACTATTCCACCGATATTTATGAATTAATACATATGAACAATGACAAATGATAACTCATGATAATGTATTTGTTTCAATTTTTATATACTTTATTTTCTTTATCAGTTTTTATATTAATATAATAATCCTTTATATGATCTTCCACCACATTCATTGTTATTTTTTTCAACTAATTAGACCATTTAACTTGTTTTATTTAAAACCCACATAATTTGTATATGAATTTATGAACCATTTATGAGTGACATTTATTAATATAATCTAAAAACTACTCATAAGTGTAGGAAATATTATATAAAAATATGTATAATTTTGATCATATCACATGTCTTACCTACGACAGTTGCGTATACGACGTTAAGTTGGTTTCCTTGACTCGGAAGCTGTGTGTATACCTAATGTGTGTATAAATTTGGTACGAGTAAAGGCTAACTTTTAATAGTCTTTTTAAAAACCTAGGCTATGAAGCATTGCTGAGCCTTATTTTTGTTTAAGTTGTTGATTTTGGGTTATACTCAATTTGTTTTGGGTTGGCATTTGAGATAGCTTGCTGCAAGCAACCATGCCAGCTTCATTCTGAGTCTACGCTTACGTGCAATGTATGATACATAACAGGTTTGATAATCTGCTTTATTTGTGTACAATGGTTTTTATTTGATATAAGAGAAAAATGCTTGGATAGTCCCTGTGGTTTGCTTGTTTTTCACCTTTAGTCCCTAACTTTCTAAAATTACACCTAGAGTCCCCAAGTTTTTGAATTTCGTTCCCGGATAGTCCCTGGGGTGGATGTGGGTTAGTTTTTGGTGTTAGGTGCGGGTGAAATGACAAAAATACCCTTAGTGTCAAATTAAAAACTAAAAAGTTAAAAGAAATATAATTAATATTTGAGCTAATTACCAAAATAGCCAAGAATTTCTTTGACTTACCAAAATGGCCATTTGATGCCTCCTTGGAGCAGGGCATCACGGATTCAAATGTGCGGGATGCCTCTTTCAAGACCCCTCATGCGTCTTTAAACATGGAAGTGACACGTGTCTCAATGATTAGGTAGACTCCTCCAATGCCCCTCAGCAGACTCATCCAATGCCTCAGCAGACTCTTCCAATGCCCCTCAACAGACTCTTCCAATGCCTCAGGCATGAGTTAAAATTTTATGTGGGACCTACCACCACCACCATAAAATTAACCAATATATACATACAGTTTTTGGATGAGTCTGCTTGACCAATATATACATACAGTTTTTGTATATATAGGTCAAGAAGAAGAATAATAAGAACATGAATGGTGTGAAGGGGGAGTTCTTGAAGAAACTGAAGACGATTAAGACGGTCGGGTACTTGCAACCCGATCGAATTCTCCATGTCGATGCAGCCGGTGTGCTTATCGATAAATTCTTTTCGAAGTCAAGCGATAAATCTGAAAAAGAATTAATGCAGATTGAAAACAAGAACAGTGTTTTAGAGCAAGGATATGAAGTTATTGATGTGTTGGAGCTCATGAAGGATCTTGAAGATGAAGTGGCGGTGGCGGTGGCGGTGGCGGTGGTAGTAGTGGTGGCGGTGGTGAAGATGAAGTGGGTGGTAGGTCCCACATAAAATTTTAACTCATGCCTGAGGCATTGGAAGAGTCTGCTGAGGGGCATTGAAAGAGTCTGCTGAGGCATTGGATGAGTCTGCTGAGGGGCATTGGAGAAGTCTACCTAATCATTGAGACACGTGTCACTTCCATATTTAAAGATGCATGAGGGGTCTTTAAAGAGGCATCCCGCACATTTGAATCCGTGATGCCCTGCTCCACCGACTCATGAAGTGGCCATTTTGGTAAGTCAAAGAAATTCTTGGCTATTTTGGTAAATATCTCTTAATATTTTACAATTTATTTGGGACCCACCACCCACCCTACCTACTTCATCTTCTCCACTCCACGCCACCACCACCATCTCCACCTTAGGACAGCCATACGTCATTAGTTGAATTTCTTCAACTTGGTTGTAACCTAGCCTTACGTGTTTGGTCTCAAGACTTAACACCCACATGTTTGTATCTGGGCTTTAGGACAGCCATACGTCATTAGTTGGTGTGTCCTTCATGTGTTTATCCATATCACCACATAACTGTGCACCAATAGTTTTGAACTACATTTTGGATGCAGTTTGTGAATTGTGATTACCAAGCATTTGGTGCGTTACATGGGCAGTGTTTCTGCTTTTAAGGCAATGATGATAAATGATTTTGTATGGTTATTGTGATGGTATGGCGAATTCTTTATTCGCACCCGCATTAACCTGTCTTTTCTAAGGCTCGGTGTTTAGGGTTAAATAAAAGTATCAAACGTGTTATCTTTACATGGCATCACAATTTGTTGCGGCTACGACAGAGATACATTTAGGCCTATCGCTAACGTTTGAAATTCGTCTTATGATGTTCTTGATATTATCCATGTTACACTAAAAATAATTTCCCATCACCTTTTTCTAAAAGCATTTTGGATTTCTTTATAGTGTTCAATATGTCAACTACAAACAAGAGATAACTTCTTGCACGTTTACAACCTTTGGTTGACGAGGTAATCGCATACGATCGACACACTACAGAAATACTTGATCGATGACCTTACGCTGAGGGTGGCTAATATTCGTGCAAAACAACTTGAGCTACCAAGCTACAATTGATGCGTTGTATGCGCGTTATGCAGTGGAAACAAAAATTGAACGACTAGATTAGCTCTTATTGTATAGTGTTATGTTATTACGTAAGAATTGTTACTGTAAGTGATTGTAAATTTTGTATAACGATTTTATACAATCAATCGGATTTTTAGTAAGTCTCAAATATATACCTTTGGCACTTTAACGCTTTCTTCTAATGTTAGCTATGATGCCTGCACCGCAACACGCGCAGGCATAATACTAGTTACAAATAACAAATACATATAAAACTTGAAACACCGTTGATTATAACTGTCATTACAACAAATACTAAACAAAACTTAAATGATAGATATGTCTAACGAGAATGGAAATGAAATATCACTACCTTTTTTATTCTTTTTATAATTATCAAAATTAGTTTACGAAAACTAGAGTAGATTTTTTCAAATCTAACGTCTAAAAAAGAATTCTAAATAATGTCACACGACATTTTCTCTTTAACGTCACAATTTTTATTTGCATTTTTATTAATTATTACTTAGATATCACTTATTCTTATTGTTATCTTTTTTTTTTTCTAATAAAGAGTTAATTGCCCGGATAGTCCCTGTGATTTCACGTTTTTTCACGTTTAGTCCCCACCTTTTGAAAATAGCAGGTATGCTCCCTATGGTTTGTTATTTTGTTACTCGGATAGTCCCCTGAGTAAATGTCAGTTAGTTTGGTCAGTTAAGTTGGTGTGAAATTACTAAATTGTCCTTACTAAACATAAGAATCATGGTTGGTCCCTGTTGTTTGCAAATATTGCAGACTTGGTCATAGTCGTTTACTAATTACAGAGTTGGTCCCAGTGGTTGCAAATTTTGCACTCGGGTGATCCTTATCACTAACTCATGTTAATTTTCTCAGTTAAATGTATGTGAAATAACTAAATTGCCCTGAACAATAAACTAAACAAAAAATAAATATGGCTCACCCTCATCTTCTCCAATCACCAATCACCATCGTCATCTCCCCACCCAGCCCCCACTTCTTCTTCAAATCACCAACCACCGCCCATCATCCTCCCCAACCCTTCTTCTCCTCCGGCGACCCTTTCTTTCTCCAGATCATGATACAGTCGACCCTTTCTTAATACGCAATTATATTACAACTAAAACAACCATTTAGGTAACAATTTTACAACAATATAAACACAAATTGTTTATAATAATCCTCCTGTAAACAAAACAATTGAGCATAAACATCTCAATACGCAATTTCATTAAACCTAAAACAACAACATACACAACAATTTTACATCAACATAAGCACCAACTGTTCATAATAATTATAATAATACTCTACGCAACCAGATCGAGTACAAAACAACATCGTAACGAACTAAAAGTGCGAGTAGTTACCGAATTGAAGCGATTGGAGGTTAATCGTGAAGCAGGAGCAGAGATGGAGGAGTAGAGTGATTGGCTGCTGGTTGAAGAAGATGATTTGGCAAATATGATGAAGAGAATTGAGAAATTAGGGTTAGTGAGTGGCGGTGGCGAATGTCAACGGGGACGGCGACGGTAGGTGGAGAGTGGCTGAGTGTGGGGAAATGATGGATTGTGTTGGAGAAGAAAGGGTCGATTGTATCATGATCCAGAAGCAATTCCACTCAGGATATTTTTTTTATAGGTGGCTTGAGGTTGGGGGAGTTGGCCGGAGAGAGAAAGGGTCGCCGGAGGAGAAGAAGGGTTGGGGAGGATGATGGGCGGCGGTTGGTGATTTGAAGAAGTGGGGGCTGGGGTGGGGAGATGATGGTGGTGATTGGAGAAGATGAGGGTGGTCATTTTTTTTTTTGATTATTGTTATTGGGCAATTTAGTCATTTCATATACATTTAACTAAGAAAATTAACATGAGTTAGTAATAAGGATCACCTAAGTGCAAAATTTGTAACCACTAGGACCAACTCTGTAATTAATAAACCACTGGGACTAAGTCTGCAATATTTGCAAACCACAGGGATCAACCAAGCATTTAACTCGATTTATTATTTAAAAGAAATATATATATATATATATATTAAATTTTTTAAGTGGGGCCCACCCCCACCACTACCTAACCATCCTCCTCCTTCTCCACCACCACCCACCACCACCACCACACCGGTCTCTCCTCCAAACCGACACCATTTCATGTCCTCTAGACTTTAACTGACTCTGCCGTCTAGTCGGCTCCGACCGCTCGTCCATCACCGCCGAAACCGCCTACCGGTACGCTCAACAAGCTCTCCGACTAGTCGAATCCGATTACCTCCGTTGTACATCATCCTTCGTGTCGCCGTCGGACACCGCGAGTCATGCTGGTGACGGAGCTGTTGGAAAAACATGTTTGTTGATTTCCTACATCAGCAATTGTAACACCTCAAAAATTCACGTCCTATAATGTGTTGACACGTGTCATATGTTTGAACGTGTGAAAGAATGTTATAAAAGGATTAAAGTTGACAATCATGGAAAGTATGTGAATATACGAGTTCTAAATGTCAACAGTGAATAAATATATTGTACATTAACCCTACATGATGCTCATACCTTCAAACGAATAAATCATGGATCATACGAAGCTAAATATGAAAGAAAGTGAGATATTACAAACTACAGGGGTTAAATGTGTCAACATGTTTAAGTTATACATCTGAGTGACCTTTTGACAAACCCGAAGCTTTGTAACGGTTAATTATGCTCACTAGAATGCACGATATAAATTTCATAAAGTTTCGTTATCGTATGAGAAAGTTATGATCAAATTCGTATGCGAGGGGTTAAAAGCGTCAACGATAAAGTTTAGGACTTTCGGGTGACAATAAAGTTAACCGAGGACTAAACAAAGTGGGTAAATGTCTTAAAGCCCTTATAAGTCAATTTAGAGGGCTCATTGTGCAAAACAAGACGTGAAAGCGACCTTTAGAAGGACCGGGGACCAAAACTGCAAATAATGGAAAATTGTGTTGGCTGGACACCACATGCTCGCGTAGCGCGAGCACTAACCCCATATGCCGTCGCGCTACGCAACGGCCATATCTGATCAGAATTCCTATTTTGTTGGATTTTGTTGGATTCATGTCTGCCATAGCCCTTGTAAACCGCCTTTAACTCGATTTTCCTCATCTTGCTTGACCCCTAAACAACCCCTAGACATTTAGGGACACTTGTTACTGATCAAACATCAATGGTAGACCTTGTTGTCAACAATCCATGAAGATTTGAGCACTATATAAAGGGCCAAGGTTGCAACAAACTCTTCACACCTTCCTTCAGCACTTTGGAACATTTCTGGAGCTCAAGACTTCTCTCTAAGCTTCACATTTCGTGCATAGGACTTCAGTAAGTTTGCTTAACCTTTCTTAGTTAAGTTTTTGCTTAGTTTTAGCTTAAAAGTCAAACCGTCGTAATTAACGGTTGACTTAACGATTAATCACTAATGGTCCAGTGATTAGTCGAATTGAAAGTAGTTATAAGTTGGTAATTATGTGGGTAATAAACCCTTAAAAGGGTTCCCCCTGATTCCCACTCTAACTAGGTCAAATGTCGGGTCAAACTTGTTATTTAAAAAGTCAACAGGATACTTATTTTCTAAATTATGCATAATTAGCAATGTAGAACACATACAACCTGTTTAATCATTAATATAACTTGGTAATTAGTGTAAGAACATGTCTAAACATGTTCAACCCGACAATTTTATGTTTAGACCCGGTTCGGAACCAAAAGTCGCAAAACTTTGACTTTTGCTTTTGCTTTTGCTTTGACTTCAGTTCTGACCCGTTTTGGTATGCTTTAAAAATACCTTAGAGCTCTAATAGGACCAGGTTACATGCTAGTATAACCCTCTGTGATTATACACCATGGTTCATTAGTTAACCAATTAATATGCATGATTCCGTTAATTGCTCATATGTTGACCATTATGCCCTTTTCACCTTAAAACATGATTTTTGAAAATGTAAAAGAGTAGAAACTTTAATTACTGATATATAAACTTGCACCCAAAATTTGATATCAGTTGGAGGTGTAGATGGAGAGTTATGTTCATTAGCGTAATTAGAAAGTTTATTAGCGATTAAACGACATAATTAGCGTTTAGCCTATTTAAACCTACTTTTTGATATCAAACTTATTACCCACTGATGTAATATATTATTTTGGGATTTTTGAAGATTTTTAATTAATTTTAGGCTGAGCATAACTTATAGTCGTAGGCTTAATCCGGTAATTGTCGGTTTTGCCCTTACGGGCTATAAAATGAGTTTTACATATCTAATCGACTCCAAACATTTTGCTACTGATTATAAATGATAAATAAATTATTTTAAGCCTTCTGGAATAATAAAAATATCAGATTTCCATATAGAACCCGGAAACGGCTTCTAATCGCCTTATTAAGCGTTTTTAACGCATAGTATGTACTAGAACTATTTTAAACATACAAAGGGTGATACCTACTGATATTTTAGGTAAATTATAATATTTTAATAGTAAGCAAAAGTTGTTAAACTCAGACGTCAGTTTTGAGCTTTTCGGCTTATGTGAAATTACCAAAATGCCCCTACGGTGCATAGTTTGGTTATAATTGATAAATTTCACATATATACTCTACCCTACTGTTATAACTTAGTAAACTAAGTATTTTTTCTGATTATATCAGTCCTGTAACTCAGGTTAATACTTAAACTCTTTTATAACCTTTTAAATGACCAAACTACCCCTACGGGGCATAGTTTGTGTTTAAATTCGTTTCGGGCATAATAAAAGACATCTTACTGATGTCACAACATATTTGAAGCATATTAACTTAGGAAACCTGTATATGGCTCTCATGAATACCCGTTACGCTTATTACGCGTTCGGTTCGGTTTATGTAACTAGTTTACATAAATTAGCCGAAACGGGTCAAACCTTATCGGTTTTATCTCAAAATCCAGAATGTGTATGAAATACCCATATTAAGAAAGTCTCCGAACTTGTCAGGTCTAAATCACATTCTAACCGGTCTTCGCTTAATCATGCGTACGAACCGTATCTTTGAAACTAACCGGTCTAAGCTTAAGCTTAACTAAAGACCCGTTAGGATTCTAATAGGTTATTATAAACCTTTGTTCCAGAATAGGAGACCAGTAAAAGCTACTTGCATTTTATTATTGTGATTATTACTTTGCTCAGGTAAATACTTTTAACTTATTTTCCCTATACGGGCTTGGGTTACGGTATATAAAATACCGCTTGGTCGGGCATTAAATCTTCCATCGTTTGGTGGTTAATTGAATAATTTAATCGGCCCGTTTAAATATGTTCTGTTTGCTTAAAGCCTTTGGGGGGTTAATGACCATGTCCCGGATATCCTTGGCATCATTTTACGAAATGGCCACGACCTAAGCGCGGAGTGTAGGCGTACACTCGTCAGTGCATAAATAGTTGATGTGGTGTGTCTATTGATCTTTAACCCGGCACGCTCCGGGCTACTGAACGCATAAGGAACATGTAATTCGTTCACACGATTATATATTTAAATGATTGTCCCAAGTATAAAAGATTAATTTTGCCTCTGTGCATTTTAATCAAATTATAAAAGATATTTTGTGCCACGTGCATCCAAATTAATTTTCTTAAACCATTTTCAAAATGAGTCAGTTAATTGTATTTACCAGTGTAAACTGACGTATTTTCCCAAAAAGATTAAATGCAGGTACTAAGCGTAATAGGCTGGATTTGCTCCTTAGCATCAATAGAAGTCTCGCAAGCTTAAGATGCCTAAAGTCTGTTGAACTACTATTTATTTTTTATCCTTCTGTGGACAAACTTTCAACTGTTTGTGATACACGATATTACAATATTTTATTCGGTTGAAATATATCTTTAAATTGCTTCCGCTGTGCATTTAAATGTTGTGTTGTTTGACTATTATGTTGCCAACCACGTCACGATACTCCCCACCGGGCCCACCGGTGACACGTGGAAATCCGGGGTGTGACAGGTTGGTATCAGAGCCAACATTGAGTGAATTAAACACTAGCTTCTTGTGTTTAATCTCAAAGACACTTTAGCACATTCCTTCACCTTCTGAGTCTAGACTTAACATAGGAATAATCTCAATCCTAATCTGGAAATTTTTGCTTCCAAATTTTTTTTATATATTGGATACGTCGCCAAGCGAAGAAGTTGTAATAAGAATTCTCCACATCCGGAGCCTTGAAATGCTGAGCTTCGTACCGCGGCCAAGGTGAAATGTGCAACCAAGGAGAAAGCATTCAGAAATAAAATGAAGAAGAAACTCTTTTTTTTGCGGAAGATCGTTTCCTAATAGTCCTTCTAAGGACATATTTATTTTTCAGTCCCTTCGAGGACAACATTATTTCTTTCAAAGTCCCTTTTTGGGCAAACCTGAAATTTTTATTTTGTAGTGGAATGACTGAATTTTCATCCTAGATATGAAATATGAAATAAATGAAAAATAACATTTCTTTTATAAGATCTACCATTATAATAAAATGGCAAAATCTAAAAAGGACAAGACCTAGCCACGTGTCATTTTAAGACCGGGCCAAGATGGTAGTTCCATAATTGGATTCAGATCCTTGTTAACATTCCAATTTAGGATTGTTCTGCGTTAAATATTAAAAGAGTCTTAAAGGTAAAACCTAGCCTGCATGTCATTATAAGACCTGGCCAAGATGGTAAAACCTGTTAAAAAGATTCAAATCCCAGTTAACATCTGAAAACATGTTAACGCTCCTGGCAGACGTGATTCGTTAAAATCACACACGTCATTTTTATATAAGGATCTTTCCAAAGATTCCAAACCCAACTTAATGATCTCTGAATCATGGGTTTAAATCATCAATTAAGATGATCATATTTCGACCATACGTGGTAATATGGTGCCTACGGGCCTTGCTCATTTCCATATGAGCCAAAAGACAGTGGTAGCTATGACTCCCTGTCAGAAAAAGGTAATGAACTTTGATTCAAACCTTAATGCCTCGATTCTCTGAAATCATGGCTTATATCATCCTATGGGATGATCATATTATAAACATCCCTTAGAAGGGAAGTGCCTACGGGCTATAGTTAATGTCCCCTGAGACTAAAGACAGTGGTAGCCTAAAACTCCCTGTCAAGAAAAGGTAATGAACTTTGATTCAAACCTTAACGCCTCGATTCTCTGAAATCATGGCTTATAAATTAAACTTGTCTACGCGACTAGGCCTTTTGTGCTATTATTAACTTGTAAATTAGGATTTATGATAAAAATTCTGAATAAAATAAATATCCTTCCATCCCTGCCAGTATAAATATTAAAAGAGAATCTTAAAAGGTATAACCTAGCTTGAACGTCATTAAAGACCTAGCTAAGATGGTAAAACCTGTTTAAAAAGAGATTCAGATCCTTGTTAACATCTGCAAACATGTTAACACTCCTGACAAAGGTGATGCAATAAAATCACGCTTGTCATCCTTATATTAGGGACTTCCAAATCCCTTTTTGCATAAGCGATCAATAGGAATCATGGCTAATAAACGTCGAACATGATGTACGCATCAAAACATCCATTCGAGGTGTATACCTACGGGCAAAGGTGAATGCATGAAAAAGATAGTTTTATTTCATAACTTCTTGTCAGGACAATGAACTATGAAATTTTCCGACCCAAAGAAATCATTGATTATGTTTTAAAATTTCCCTAGTGACAAGGCCTCTGAGCCATCAAAAGTCCTTTGGAACAAGCCCTTGTGCTATATATAAAAGATGTCAGTATGACATTGGCAGTCGTGACTTATGTCCCCTGTCTAATAAATATGAAGGATTATATTCCGTTTAAACGCCAAAGATGGTTTATTTAAAAAAAAAAAAAACTTAGGCAAAACATAATCAAATAAATTAAATACTATCTATTGGCCTATATGGTTTATTTGCACCATGGCTATTCATTCATCAAATTCGACAATTCGCTATATGATTAAACAAATTATTACTACTTGGTTTGTAGCCTTCAAAGCTTCACCATGGCTGATGTAACAACCCGCACTTTTGTGCGTTGTTAGTACTCGTTATACTCGTTACGCCTAGCACCAGAGATTCAGATCATAATGTAACTATATCGTATATACATCGATAATCGAAGGATAATCACATATTTTCGAAATACAATATCACTATACTACACTATTATCACACTAACACTCACGGAGGCATTGAGTGAGGACCTATTCTACCCTTCTCAGTGGCCGTGATGTGTCGAACGTAAACAATTAACGCTAACAAGAACTCTCGAGTGAGTGCTGTAGCTCCAGTCGTCATGACGATGATGACAATACGAGTAAACGGTACCCCGTCAGTCTTTGTGGCCCTACACGAAATAACGTTCACGATGACATCAAGAAAGGACCTATGCTACCCTCATTGATGGCCGTGAAACGTCGCTAATAATCGTATACCCAAATCGGAAACCGACTGTTAATTATCGAAACTTTGGATTACGGATACGTAAATACGACCCCTAGTGATATATATATATAATAATAATATAATAATAACAATATAATTGATAATATAAACTAATTATGGACGTACACGCTTCGAAAACTATCAAAACGGTCAAGAAACGGAGAAGTCCAAGCGTCAGGATAGCTATCCGGACGGATGGACCATCCGGACGGATGGACATGCGCACGGATGGCCATCCGCACGCATGGGCCATCCGCACGGATGGGCCATCCGCACGGATGGGCTATCCGGGCCTGATTCCTCTTCTTCTCCTCTTTCGCCTATAAATAGCCTGCCACACCACTATTCAAGTGATGGGACAGCTCCTGTTCAACCAAACGCGCACCAAGACCCTTTTCTCTCGATTTCCTCGCGATTCCGGTAAGATTTCAACCTAAAACTTGTACTTCTGCAATCTACACTCAATTCTACATCATTCTATCTTTCAAAACTCAAATTCTAACCGTGAAATCTACGGATTTGAGGCGTTTTGAGGTGATGTCACCAAGAGTTCTTATGAACTTCAAGTTGGGGTCTCATTTCACTATAAACGACTCAGATCCGGGTGATTTCCACATGTTTTATGACAAATCTCACCCAAATCTGTGCGATTTCGAGTTAACCATGAAGGACCATCACGAACGGCCAGATCTGATGGAACGGGGTGGTTCCCGGCCATTAGAACGAGCCGGAATTGACGGAACTTCAAGTGTTAGCGCGAAACTACACTACCCTAGTGAAAACAAACATATTCCTTCCGTTAAACATTCGAAAACGGGGGTCATAGTGCGAACCAGACAAGTCAGTCCGCACGGATGACCCTAGTCCGCACGGATGACATGTCAGTCCGCACGGATGACATGTCAGTCCGCACGGACCACTGCCATCCGCACGGATCGTGATGTCCGCACGCACACCCCACCCGCGCGTACTGTTATCCGCACGGACCATGACACCGTACGCACATGTCATCCGCACGGATGACATGTCACCCGCGCGCACAAGTCAACCGTGCGCACACCAATCCGCACGCACAAGGTCAATCCGCACGCACACCCATCCGGACGGATGACCTGTCCATCCGCACGGATGAGAACAGTCCAACCAAATGAGTAACTTTTCAATCTCGCTTAACCGTATATCGTTTACTCTATTATTCAAGGATCAGTACAGACATACTCGCAACCGACTCGAACAAGTTGTAATCTCGCTAAATACGCACTGTGAGTATACTTGACCCCTTTTTAATCGAATTTTGGGTGTAACATACGTTTCTAACAAAACGAACTTATCTATCGAATTATTCAATCAATCGAATCATCACTTGCGAATAACTGTTATGCATAGATATACGTGATGCTAGTTGCATATGTGCTAGGGCTTATACTCGCGACGTCCCACCACGACTAGTATAGTACTATTGCGCCCGACGGGGTCTAGTTATGCCATCGTACATTCGAGCATCGAGGACTTAGTTGGTAGTATCAGTTTTGTGAGTATATATGTCGTGTATTACGTTTATGCATATGGAAATTCGCTACACTTTTATCTACTATGCTATACTTATCAAACCTGTATACTCGCCAATACTTTTGTATTGACAAATCTTTTAACGTATGTTGCAGGTTAGATCGCAGACTATATCAAATCAAGCTAGGGAGTCTAGAAACTCAACTAAAATCTAGGTTGTCGGATTTGTATTGTTCGAGAGGACAAGAAATCTGTGATAACTTATGTGATTGTATTATTTGTTAGTATGGGATAACGAATGTATTAAATATTATCGCAATATAGTTGTTATGGATTCTCTTGAGCAATCTGATTCGCCTAGTGCCGCGCCCCGATGATTCCGCCATCGGTTGGGGTGTGACAGATTGGTATCAGAGCCATAACTATAGGGAATTAGGTCAGACTCGACCTAGTCCGGGTCGATGTCTTAGAAATTGACCTAGCCTATAGTCTAAGTACCAACAGGCCGACTCATACGAACCCAGTGGGGTTTGTATTGGGCTTACTTGATACTCTCGATCGAAATTGCTAAAAGATACAACTTTGTGTGACCCCCGCGTACTACAACTTCACACGAAGAAGCCTTTCCTAAGGCTGAAATACTGCTTAGCCTTTCCTAAGGCCGACACAATATACACGTTTTCAAAATACTCGCATAACGAAACCGAGCGACCCAGTCGAGATCAGGTGTGAAAACCAAGAACTCTCGATAGGATTGCTCACTCAGCGCATTTTTTTTCTAGCACGAGAACTCTTCATCGAGTTAGGAGTGACATCCACATCTCGACAAAAGTCTCCATTTCTAAATCTAGTGGAACTCACGAATTTACTCGAGGAGCATAACCACAAATAGGAACGAAACTGTTAAGTCAGGGGTGAAACCCGTACCTTAATAAGTCGTCCCATTCTCTATAAACTGGTTTTCAAAAGCTCTCACCAAGGACTCGACTATTGCAATAACTCGAGCCACGCGATGACTAGGAAGCCGAATGCCATGAGCTGCATCCCAGTGGAAGCATGGAGTCTTCTAAGTCAACACGCGTGCACGAACTTGTTAAATATAGTTGGGTTACCTTGGGTAGTCGACGCCTAAACACCCAAGGCACTCTATCATACGACCCGCCAATTTTACAATGATTGGAACTTATTTACGTTTTGAAACTTTACGCTTTATCGATTTCTCGACTTAACGATTTTCACTCCCTACTTTATAAACACACAATTCGCACAGCCATCGCAATCTAAAACGAAATCCGAATGTTCGCAACAAAACTAATGCATAATCTATCGCATTCGCTCTCGTTTTCTCACTTCGACGCGACCTCGCTTATTCTAAGTCGACCTGTATATGTATGATTACAAATTACATCTATATAAATATATATATAAATACGTATAAACAAACAAGTCATTGTGTGAGAACTTAGGAATTTCGTGTTTCCTATGTGGCTCCTATGTGATTCGTATTACTACTATACTATCGCCCCAAGTTTTGAACGCGCTCAATCGCAACGCAAAACTCAAAAATCATTATGATCGAATCTCACTCCAAGTCTCTTCCTGTCTAGATGCCTTCCAACAACTCTACCTCGAGACGAGTAGCTAGGAGGAAAGCCAAACGAAGCGCCGAGAAGAGAATTGCTTCACTTGTGATTAAGGAAGTGAGTAAGCTTAGTTCTCAATTTGCCGCTCGAGCGCGCTCTCTCAGCCACTCTCGAGCTTCGGAAGACGTTAAGACAGGAGAGCCGCAATCTACTTTTCTCTACAAGCACTTCAAAGCCTGTGACCCGATGGAGTTCACGGGTGAAGGAGGTGCGACTCAACTACTCCAGTGGTTCGATTCTATCGAAGTTACCCTTCGTCAAAGTGGGTGTCCCGATAGTCTTCGTACTACTTGCGCCACCGGAGTATTCCAATCGCGAGCACTCGACTGGTGGACCGCCGAACGTAACAAACGTGGGATCTCCACAGCTTACGCTCTCTCTTGGAATGAGCTGAAAGAGCTCATGGAGAAAGAGTACTGTCCTCCTCACGAGATGCAGAAGCTGGAAAACGAATTTTGGGAAATCAAGCAAACCGAAGGTGACAATGCTGGCTACACCGCAAGGTTCAAACAGCTTAGCGTAATCTGCCCAAGTCAAGTCAACACTCCGGGGAGGGCCATCGCGAAGTACATTCGTGGCTTGCCTGAGTGTGTGGGTGATTTTTTCGAAGCTGCAAGGCCTGCTACCATCGAAGAAACCTACCGCTTAGCCGCAGAAATCAACAACAAACGACTCATGGAAGGAGTATTCTCAAAGAATCCTGTCAAGCAAGCTCATCAAGCAATCGCCAGTAATCCTTCAGGCGAACATGTTGACGAATCCTCCGATGAATCTACCGACGAATCTTCTGACAAACCTGCTGGCGATTCCTCTAATGAATCAGCTGACGATTCTTCTGACGGATCTGCTAACGATTCTTCGGACGGATCTGCTGCCGATTCTTCTGACAAATCTGCCGACGGATCTTCCGACAAATCAGACAAAGACTCCGCAAGCGAGTCTTCAAACGAATCCTCCAACGACGACACTTCTTCGCAAAACACCGACAAACCCAGCCGCAAGCGAAAGACTTCAAGCCCGAACTCGTCAACAACCGAACTGCTGCAACCGGAACCTCTTCGAACAGTTCTGATGTTTCCAAAACGAGCTTACACTGGAGCTCATCCTCAATGTTACTCGTGTACCTATCATCATCCAGTTGGGGCTGACTGTCGCTACTGCAATAACTGCAACCGTTACGGTCACTTCACCCGCAACTGCCGCATCGAACCATGAACTTGAGTACTACAATAACAGCTCCAGCAAAAGTTTTAGCATCAGACATCTAGCAAGCGTAGGATAAAGTTGTAATGATATGATTTTCGACGTTTACTTCTAAGTTTTGAACCTACTCTCTTATTCGAAGTTACCACTATGTGTGACATTAACTCTCATTTTCGTTTTCTCTTCCGCTCTCTAATTGTCGCACTTAGACTAGATTCACACACATACTATATACTATATACTATATCACGAAATAATGTGTTTTACCCTCACTGCACTTTTAGAACGAGGTACGATAAACGTGCAAGGAACAATTAATCGCGGGTGCACACGGGACTACTTGGGTCAGTGCACGGAGATCGTAGTAAATCCTAAAGTGCCATAGCGTTCTGACAAAAGGTGACACCAAAACACGGGATGAAAGTAGTAGGGGTCGGGCAAGGTGTGCCTTATCATACTACCGAAATTCCGTGAAGAAAGTGCCACGTGGAGTTGAACGTTATTAGACCTATTATGCTATTGTGATTATTTTCCAACACACTACACTCAATCGCAAGGCGTAACAACTGAAATTGCATCATCGCAAGACTTGTCGTAAGTCCGCAAACGCAATGCAATCGCCTCATCGATGGACTCTGGGGAGTCTACCTCGCAGGACAATTGCATCAACGCAAGACTGGTCGAAAGTCTATAGCGAGCAATCTCATCAAACACACTAACGCTAACGAAATTATCGGTTGAGGACCTATTCTACCCTCCTCGATAGCCGTGATGCGTCGCAGCGTAACGTTAAGCGTACTCGAAACAAAACTCGACTAATCGCAATCATTTATTATGTGTATCTCGAGACCTCTATCGTTTATTGTGTGAATCTATATCGCCTACTGTGTATCAATCTATCGCTATACCGTTACCCGTGATATTCGTGTTAAGTTAGCACATGACCTCGCTTCACGAGATGAAGCTCATATGGTTAAGGCAGGATGTTTTAGCCATATCAGCAACCTTTCGTGGAAAAAGGCCATGTGGGGTCTAATGCTAGTCCGACTCTGTGGTGTTAATCAATCGAACCGAACTGCGTAAATCGAACCGCATACCTCCATCGATTCCAACGCAACAACTATCGATTATCCTAATTCGTTTATCATCACCGTCATCACAAGTGTTTTGTGTTTAGTCGCTTAATCACCTAATCGCTTATCGCCTATCGTGTATAATCTACCGCTTATCGCTCGCTTGGTGTTCATTGCAGTCTATGTGGTATTAGTACACATGACACCGCTTCACGAGGCGAAACTAACCTGGCGAAGCATGGTGTTTCGCCATGTTAGCAAACTCTCGTGGAAACGTGCCATGTGGGTTTAATGTGGAATCTAATCGAAAACGCGCTAATTGCTTCTCGCTTATCAACTCGCTGGATTAATCTATTCAAATCCTATCTTATGCTCGGTCCGACTTTCTATCGATTGGGCCAAGTAAACGCAATTCTACCCGAGTCATATCAGCACACCTGACATTGCCTCACGAAACGGAAGTAATATGGGCAAAGCATGGTGGATACGCCGCTGGTACTTCCTATATATAAGTGTTTTAAACATATTAACGAACTTCCGTAGGAAGGTGCCAAGTGGGGTTTGATGCTAAATCATCCTTTTCAAAAGGCTAAAACTGATTTTTATAAAACTTTTATTAAAACCATGGAACAAGTGAAATTCCTCACAATGTGGAGGTAACATCGAATCAGCTTAACTCCATGTTCGAAGGGAGCTTCATGAGTCCAATTTTTCCTTAAAACCTTTTTCAAAGATCAAAAACAAGATTTTCCTGAGATATTGGTTCAACACTGAGTTCAACTAGAACCCGTATCATAGGAGAGTTTACGTAACCTTCGTTTTCATTTTCGAATTCCTTAAATGTTAGAAGCTTAAACTTCCTTGTAACATCGGTTAACATCGATTCTGTTGACCGCACGTTAAGAAGGAAAATTTTCAAAAAGATTTTCATCCTAAATCCCTTTTAATATCTAAAGCGAACGCTTCTTGTAACGTTGGTTAACAATCGACACAGTTAACTCTACGTCATGAGAATTCTTTCAAATTGCAATCGCATCGAACTAACGAATTTTACACAAGACAAGGTACTTTGAAATGCCAACTCGTGGGATTAATACTTTCGTCCCTACGTCGCCTCCTCGCCATCGCAGTCGAGCTCTTTTATTCGAAACGTTCTCGCTGTCAACTTATGGTCAAACCACTCGCTGTATCGCTACTTATACAAGATCAACTCTTAGAAGTCTACCTATTGGATTAATTTCGGGACGAAATTTCCTAAAGTAGGGGAGACTGTAACAACCCGCACTTTTGTGCGTTGTTACTACTCGTTATACTCGTTACGCCTAGCACCAGAGATTCGGATCATAATGTAACTATATCGTATATACATCGATAATCGAAGGATAATCACATATTTTCGAAATACAATATCACTATACTACACTATTATCACACTAACACTCACGGAGGCATTGAGTGAGGACCTATTCTACCCTTCTTAGTGGCCGTGATGTGTCGAACGTAAACAATTAACGCTAACAAGAACTCTCGGGTGAGTGCTGTAGCTCCAGTCGTCATGACGATGATGACAATACGAGTAAACGGTACCCCGTCAGTCTTTGTGGCCCTACACGAAATAACGTTCACGATGACATCAAGAAAGGACCTATGCTACCCTCATTGATGGCCGTGAAACGTCGCTAATAATCGTATACCCGAATCGGAAACCGACTGTTAATTATCGAAACTTTGGATTACGGATACGTAAATACGACCCCTAGTGATATATATATATAATAATAATATAATAATAACAATATAATTGATAATATAAACTAATTATGGACGTACACGCTTCGAAAACTATCAAAACGGTCAAGAAACGGAGAAGTCCAAGCGTCAGGATAGCTATCCGGACGGATGGACCATCCGGACGGATGGACCATCCGGACGGATGGACATGCGCACGGATGGCCATCCGCACGGATGGGCCATCCGCACGGATGGGCTATCCGGGCCTGATTCCTCTTCTTCTCCTCTTTCGCCTATAAATAGCCTGCCACACCACTATTCAAGTGATGGGACAGCTCCTGTTCAACCAAACGCGCACCAAGACCCTTTTCTCTCGATTTCCTCGCGATTCCGGTAAGATTTCAACCTAAAACTTGTACTTCTGCAATCTACACTCAATTCTACATCATTCTATCTTTCAAAACTCAAATTCTAACCGTGAAATCTACGGATTTGAGGCGTTTTGAGGTGATGTCACCAAGAGTTCTTATGAACTTCAAGTTGGGGTCTCATTTCACTATAAACGACTCAGATCCGGGTGATTTCCACATGTTTTATGACAAATCTCACCCAAATCTGTGCGATTTCGAGTTAACAATGAAGGACCATCACGAACGGCCAGATCTGATGGAACGGGGTGGTTCCCGGCCGTTAGAACGAGCCGGAATTGACGGAACTTCAAGTGTTAGCGCGAAACTACACTACCCTAGTGAAAACAAACATATTCCTTCCGTTAAACATTCGAAAACGGGGGTCAGAGTGCGAACCAGACAAGTCAGTCCGCACGGATGACCCTAGTCCGCACGGATGACATGTCAGTCCGCACGGACCACTGCCATCCGCACGGATCGTGATGTCCGCACGCACACCCCACCCGCGCGTACTGTTATCCGCACGGACCATGACACCGTACGCACATGTCATCCGCACGGATGACATGTCACCCGCGCGCACAAGTCAACCGTGCGCACACCAATCCGCACGCACAAGGTCAATCCGCACGCACACCCATCCGGACGGATGACCTGTCCATCCGCACGGATGAGAACAGTCCAACCAAATGAGTAACTTTTCAATCTCGCTTAACCGTATATCGTTTACTCTATTCTTCAAGGATCAGTACAGACATACTCGCAACCGACTCGAACAAGTTGTAATCTCGCTAAATACGCACTGTGAGTATACTTGACCCCTTTTTAATCGAATTTTGGGTGTAACATACGTTTCTAACAAAACGAACTTATCTATCGAATTATTCAATCAATCGAATCATCACTTGCGAATAACTGTTATGCATAGATATACGTGATGCTAGTTGCATATGTGCTAGGGCTTATACTCGCGACGTCCCACCACGACTAGTATAGTACTATTGCGCCCGACGGGGTCTAGTTATGCCATCGTACATTCGAGCATCGAGGACTTAGTTGGTAGTATCAGTTTTGTGAGTATATATGTCATGTATTACGTTTATGCATATGGAAATTCGCTACACTTTTATCTACTATGCTATACTTATCAAACCTGTATACTCGCCAATACTTTTGTATTGACAAATCTTTTAACGTATGTTGCAGGTTAGATCGCAGACTATATCAAATCAAGCTAGGGAGTCTAGAAACTCAACTAAAATCTAGGTTGTCGGATTTGTATTGTTCGAGAGGACAAGAAATCTGTGATAACTTATGTGATTGTATTATTTGTTAGTATGGGATAACGAATGTATTAAATATTATCGCAATATAGTTGTTATGGATTCTCTTGAGCAATCTGATTCGCCTAGTGCCGCGCCCCGATGATTCCGCCATCGGTTGGGGTGTGACAGCTGACTCCTCTGAAGCTCACAATCATTCAGTTAGTCAGAATGATGTCCATTGACTAGCCTTTGTGGCAAAATAAATTATCTTCCAAAAAGATAACGGCTGTAGTCTTTGACTCTCTGTCCAAAGGTGAAGAACTATGTTCGAACCTTAAGATCTCTGATCCAATAAGATTGCGGCTTATATATTAATGCCTTAAGTGCCATATCTTATATGTCCTTTGTGACAAGGCCTTCGTGCCTATGATTATTAATGTCCTTCGTGACAAGCCTTCCAAATATCTAAGGATTGTCGTTATGACAAAGACAATTGTGACAGTGTGATTCCCTGCCAAAAGGTAATGGACTTGGTCCAAACCTTAAACACAATTGATGGTCCTTTTTGACCTAGGCTAAATATAATTGTCATACTTTCTAGTAGCATACTATAATGAAGTTATAAACCTAACAGCCATTATGGTTTAATAATACCATGGCTTATAAATCATCCATTACGATGATTCCATAATAGTTTGTATCTAAGCATATGTTAATTTGGTGTTTAGTACCAAAGCTCCAGAATGGAGGTTTCCGACGAAGCACACAGCAGCACTGCGGCTAAAAACAAGGATGCAAATATAAATATAAATGTTAATGGCACTACTCTTCAGGTCTTGATTAGCGCAGCAATTAGTGAAGCTGTGGATAAGATCCTTGAGAACAAAAAGGAACCGAGTGACACTCACTCTAAGGTCCATACGGAAACACATACATCAGCTTGTAAGGAGAGATCCGTTCACTCTTCAGATGAAAAGAGCGAACCTCAGAAGTTAGTACTCTTTCCCAAAAAGAGTACGACAATATATATTATTTTATTTTATTTTTCTCATTGTTTTCTATCGCCTGCGAATGCCAAACTATGTTTGATAAAAGTGCCATATGAGGATTGGCGTATCTTAGTGTGTCCCATAGATTGCTCCCATGCCTGATCAGTATGGAGGTTTAATGCATGGAACCCCTGAGATATCCCAATGGTCATATTGTACTAAAGTCGACTAGTAGTATTCAAAGAAGATACCCAATATAAAAATGTCCTTATAAGTATCTCTACTTAGGGCATCCTTGCATTTATAAAGAGAATGTGTCATTTATCTGACACCGACATCGATAGATGAACCAAAGCCTGAGAATACGGACACCTCTGACATCTCTGTGTGTCGTAATTATCTTCTTTATAAGAACTACCATGTTTACCTCCTGAGAGGCAAGAGGATGTTAGGACAAACATCCCGCTTAGGGCTACAGTTATTGTAAAAGCCTTATATCTGTTAGTACCAACGGAATAGGCAAGTGGAATTCAGAATTTACATCATCCCTGGAGCAGCACCTGTTGCTAGAGCACCTTATAGGCTGGCACCAACCGAGATGAGAGAATTGAGAGCACAACTGGATGAATTGCTAGCTAAAGATTTCATTAGACCTAGTTCGTCTCCTTGGGGAGCGCCAGTTCTGTTTGTCAAAAAGAAGGATGGATCGATGCGTCTGTGCATCGATTACCGTGAACTTAATAAAGTCACAATAAAGAATAGGTATCCTTTACCCAGGATCGACGATTTGTTCGATCAATTACAAGGGGCAAGTTATTTCTCGAAGATTGAAGACGTACTTAGATAAATTCGTCATGGATCTCATGAATCGCGTTTGGACTCGTTATGGTCATTACGAGTTCCTAGTGATGCCTTTTGGGCTCACTAATGCACCTTCCGCATTCATGGATCTCATGAATCGCGTTTGCAAGCCATACTTAGATAAATTCGTCATCGTTTTCATCGACGACATTCTCATTTACTCGAAGAACCGAACTGATCATGAGAAATACCTTCGCAGTATTCTTAAACTTCTACATCATGAGAAACTCTACGCCAAATTTTCCAAATGTGAATTCTGGCTTCGAGAAGTCCAATTCCTTGGACACGTGGTTAGTGAGCGTGGTATCCAAGTGGATCCCGCTAAGGTAGAAGCAGTTATGAACTGGAAGGAGCCAAAGACGCCTACAGAGATTCGTAGTTTCTTGGGATTGGCAGGATACTACAGGCGCTTTATCGAAAATTTTTCAAGGATTGCTGCACCCCTAACTTCCTTGACTAGGAAGAAGATTAAGTTCGATTGGGGTCCTAAGCAACAAGAATCTTTTGATATCTTGAAGCAGAAGTTGAGCAATGCTCCTGTACTGACATTGCCTGAAGGTACCGAAGAATTCGTAGTTTACTGCGATGCATCACACATGGGCATGGGGTGTGTGCTTATGCAGAAAGGCAAGGTTATTGCCTATGCATCACGTCAATTGAAGGTGCATGAAAAGAATTACACCACCCATGACTTGGAGTTGGGTGCCGTTGTATTTTCACTGAAGCTCTGGAGGCATTATTTATATGGAATCAAGTGTGTGATCTATTCTGATCACAAGAGCCTCCAGCACCTGTTTAATCAGAAAGATTTAAATATGAGGCAGCGCCGATGGATGGAGACTTTGAATAATTATGATTGTGAAATCAGATACCATCCAGGCAAGGCGAATGTAGTCGCCGATGCCTTGAGTCGAAAGGAAAGGGTGAAATCCATCCGAATCAATGCCAAGAGCATTGAGATTAAGAACAGTTTGAATGAAAGGTTGTTAGCTGCACAGAAGGAAGCTGTGTTGGAAGCTAACTATCCTAACGAAAAGCTAGGAGTAACTGAGGAGCAGTTATCTCTTGGCAAAGACGGAATTCTGAGATTGAATGGATGAATATGGGTTCCAATTTATGGGGGACTTCGAGATGTTATCCTCCAGGAAGCCCATAGTTCTAAATATTCCGTTCATCCTGGAGCTGATAAGATGTACCAGGATCTAAGGGCAAACTATTGGTGGATAGGCTTGAAAAAGTCTGTAGCTGCCTATGTAGCTAAATGCTTGACTTGTGCGCAAGTAAAGGCTGAACATCAGAAACCGTCAGGTTTGCTACAACAGCCTGAACTTCCCACTTGGAAGTGGGAAATGGTGACGATGGATTTCATCACCAAATTGCCGAAGACAAGGAAAGGCAATGATACTATATGGGTGATCGTTGATAGACTGACTAAGTCAGCTCATTTCTTACCCATCAAGGAGACTTATAGCTCCGACATGTTAGCCCAGTTGTACGTGGATAAGATTGTAGCCTTACATGGCATACCTGTGTCTATTATCTCTGACAGGGATACTAGATACACGTCACATTTTTGGAAAAGTTTCCAGCAATCTTTGGGCACACGTTTGAATTTTAGTACGGCTTACCATCCTCAGACGGACGGTCAGAGTGAGCGTACTATTCAAACTTTGGAAGACATGCTTCGAGCATGTGTGATCGATCTAGGTGGTAGTTGGGATAACCACCTACCATTAATCGAATTCTCCTACAACAATAGCTACCATACCAGCATTTAGGCTGCGCCTTTCGAGGCCTTATACGGTAGAAAGTGTAGAACGCCCGTTTGTTGGGCGGAAGTTGGAGATGTCCAATTATCAGGACCAGAGATAGTCTTTGAAACGACGGACAAGATTGTCCAGATTCGTGACCGTCTCAAAGCTGCCCGAGATAGGCAGAAGAGTTACGCAGATCCAAAGCGTAAACCTATGAACTTCGAAGTAGGTGACAAAGTGTTGCTTAAAGTATCACCCTGGAAGGGAGTGATGCGATTCGGTAAGAAAGGCAAGCTAAGCCCGAGATACATAGGACCATTCGAGGTCATCGAATGTGTCAGATCAGTTGCTTACAAGTTAAACTTACCTGAAGAGCTCAGTGGTATTCATAACGTATTCCACGTCTGCAATCTGAAGAAATGCCTAGCTGACGAATCGCTAGTCATACCACATACAGATGTGCATATAGATGAGAGTTTGAAATTTGTGGAAAAACCATTGTCGATTGAGGATCGACAGGTTAAGAAGCTTCGAAGGAAGCATGTGCCTATTGTAAAGGTAAAATGGGATGCCCGTAGAGGTCCCGAATACACGTGAGAGGTTGAATCCACCATGAAAGAAAAGTACCCTTATTTGTTTCAATAAATCTCGAGGTCGAGATTTCTTTTAAGGGGGTGAGGATGTAACACCTCGAAAATTCACGTCGTATAATGTGTTGACACGTGTCATATGTTTGAACGTGTGAAAGAATGTTATAAAAGGATTAAAGTTGACAATCATGGAAAGTATGTGAATATACGAGTTCTAAATGTCAACAGTGAATAAATATATTGTACATTAACCCTACATGATGCTCATACCTTCAAACGAATAAATCATGGATCATACGAAGCTAAATATGAAAGAAAGTGAGATATTACAAACTACAGGGGTTAAATGTGTCAACATGTTTAAGTTATACCTCTGAGTGACCTTTTGACAAACCCGAAGCTTTGTAACGGTTAATTATGCTCACTAGAATGCACGATATAAATTTCATAAAGTTTCGTTATCGTATGAGAAAGTTATGATCAAATTCGTATGCGAGGGGTTAAAAGCGTCAACGATAAAGTTTAGGACTTTCGGGTGACAATAAAGTTAACCGAGGACTAAACAAAGTGGGTAAATGTCTTAAAGCCCTTATAAGTCAATTTAGAGGGCTCATTGTGCAAAACAAGACGTGAAAGCGACCTTTAGAAGGACCGGGGACCAAAACTGCAAATAATGGAAAATTGTGTTGGCTGGACACCACATGCTCGCGTAGCGCGAGCACTAACCCCATATGCCGTCGCGCTACGCAACGGCCATATCTGATCAGAATTCCTATTTTGTTGGATTTTGTTGGATTCTTGTCTGCCATAGCCCTTGTAAACCGCCTTTAACTCGATTTTCCTCATCTTGCTTGACCCCTAAACAACCCCTAGACATTTAGGGACACTTGTTACTGATCAAACATCAATGGTAGACCTTGTTGTCAACAATCCATGAAGATTTGAGCACTATATAAAGGGCCAAGGTTGCAACAAACTCTTCACACCTTCCTTCAGCACTTTGGAACATTTCTGGAGCTCAAGACTTCTCTCTAAGCTTCACATTTCGTGCATAGGACTTCAGTAAGTTTGCATAACCTTTCTTAGTTAAGTTTTTGCTTAGTTTTAGCTTAAAAGTCAAACCGTCGTAATTAACGGTTGACTTAACGATTAATCACTAATGGTCCAGTGATTAGTCGAATTGAAAGTAGTTATAAGTTGGTAATTATGTGGGTAATAAACCCTTAAAAGGGTTCCCCCTGATTCCCACTCTAACTAGGTCAAATGTCGGGTCAAACTTGTTATTTAAAAAGTCAACAGGATACTTATTTTCTAAATTATGCATAATTAGCAATGTAGAACACATACAACCTGTTTGATCATTAATATAACTTGGTAATTAGTGTAAGAACATGTCTAAACATGTTCAACCCGACAATTTTATGTTTAGACCCGGTTCGGAACCAAAAGTCGCAAAGTTTTGACTTTTGCTTTGACTTCAGTTCTGACCCGTTTTGGTATGCTTTAAAAATACCTTAGAGCTCTAATAGGACCAGGTTACATGCTAGTATAACCCTCTGTGATTATACACCATGGTTCATTAGTTAACCAATTAATATGCATGATTTCGTTAATTGCTCATATGTTGACCATTATGCCCTTTTCACCTTAAAACGTGATTTTTGAAAATGTAAAAGAGCAGAAACTTTAATTACTAATATATAAACTTGCACCCAAAATTTGACATCAGTTGGAGGTGTAGATGGAGAGTTATGCTCATTAGCGTAATTAGAAAGCTTATTAGCGATTAAACGACATAATTAGCGTTTAGCCTATTTAAACCTACTTTTTGATATCAAACTTATTACTGTAACAACTCGTATCAAAAGTCATATTTAATTAATTAATTTATCTAATAGGAAACCCTAATTGAGAGACCCAAGTGATTCTGCACAAACCCTAAAATTTTCAGAATTTTCAGAATCAGGATTAGGGCCCCTAAAACTCAGGGGGGGTAATACCCTAGTTGACGATTATCTAATTTGCGTGCGAAGGAAGTTGAAATAACGAAAACTGGCAACTCAGCAAGGCTAGTCCCAATCGTGGCAACCCTACACATAAAACAAAACCTTACGCGGGCCGCGTAAGGTTAAGCTTATTCCTCACGCGGGCCGCGACATACCTCAAATCTACCTATAAATAGAGCGTCTTGGAACTTGAATTCTGTCTTTTGAACGACGTAAATTCGAGTTACGTAGAACGAGTTATCGTCTGTTTAATCTCAAAAACACACACTGATCACGAAGTGCTGCCGCAATCAGGGTAATAACTAGATCGCTATTACGATTCAACGTCCGATCGATTATAACTATCCAACGATTGTTTAAGTGCCGCTCAAATTGAGATTATACTTTATTAATTCATTGTGATTTTGACTTGAATGTTTGAGTACTGCTCGAATTCGGACTATACTCTGTCATTCGTTGAGAATCCACTGAATTGTTAAGTATTGCACTAATAACTCGTTGTGAAGGTTTAATCTCGTGAATTGTCGTAACTGTTGTATTAGTTACTAACCAATTATGTGTGCATTGTTAATTAAATTAGGTTAATCAAGGCTAATCAGTAGGCTTATATTCTGCTCGTTAAATCTACAATGTGAGTCATTCTCTTTTTATCAAATTACTTTCAAAAGCATGTTTTTATCAAAGTTATAGTTACAGGGATTAAGTCTTTGTTATCTGAAATTACTGCCAGTATGTGGGGGGATGTGCACATAGCTACTAATTATTTATCACTTGGGGTGAAAGGACCCTACAAGTGATATGTCCACAGTCACAGTCCGGTAATGTGACAACTGGATCAGTTAATTTAAAAGATGAGGCAATTGTAATCGCTCTTAATACTGTACATTATAATAAACAGGATGTTTTACTAAATAGAATGATTCACTCAGTATTTCCCTGCTGACAAAACCTTTTTCAAACATGTTTCAGGTGATCTGTTGTGAGCAAAGGAAAAGTGCCGAGTAGCACTACAAGCTTAGAAAGTGGCTCAATGTAAATAAATAAAGAAACATGTTTTAAAGAAATAAAGGATTTCCCAGTGAAATCAAGTGTTTGTAAATTATGGGAATTATCCCTATATTATATACAAACGAGCAGTTTTAATAATAATTGATCCTGTTTAAAAAGTCTTCCGCTGTCGCTAAATTAAATACCACGGGATTTCCTGCCCGCGGCTCTGGACCGGGTCAAACCGGGGCCAAGGGCCGTGACAGGAAAAGGTGGTATCAGAGCCACTGATTTAAGCTTACTATTGATTTTAGCCTATTAAAATAATTAGGAAATTTAATTGCTATTCTGTGAAAATATGTTTTATTAACTGATTAATTGTTGAGTTACAGTATGGGTAAACACAAGATTTCTGCTATCTACCACAAATTAGATACTGCACCCACAAGAAAAGGAACCTCTTCCTCCAAACACCCAGTAGACTTAGATGAAGGGATTTTTGTCCGTAAAGCAAATTATGAAAATCCTCTCACCCAAGATAAAAGAAATTCGATTCTTAGAAAGGGACAAGAGAAAATAAAGAAAACCCAAGCCAAGAAAGTGAGGTTTAATCCAGAAATCCAGGAATTAGGCAATAAGTCACCTTGGGAAGATACCTTAGATGAAAAATGGGCAAACCTTCATATGCTAGCTACCGTAGCAGAGAATGCAAATCTCTAAATTTTAAAACCTGGTCTAGTAGAAAAGTAATACCCAGTAAATAAATAAATTATAGTGTGTTCACTTTCCTGTAGTCTTTTGTACAAATCTGTATGCAATAAACTTAATGTTTATTTGTTAAACTTTGTTCCAAAGTTTTAACTTAGCATTTTTGTGCATTTTGCATATATGCTGTCCAGCATGACTGAGATATCGGAAGCATTTCAGAATCTCAACCTCTACCCAGTACCAATTGAAGTCTCCCACGACTTTACTGGTTATATTGCTGACATAGAGGAACCCGTGGAATTCCAAGCTCCACCGCTGGAAAAAGCAAAACTTAAAAAGAAGAGAAGATATGTAGGATGGAGAAAAGTACGCAGAAGAAAGCCAGCTACTAGGAAACTCCCTAAAATAGAAAACCCTATAGATAAAGGGAAAGGAATCGAAATCGGAGAAAGCTCAAATCCAGCAGAGATAGAGAACAGGAACGATTATAAACAAAAAGGAATAGAAATTGGAGAGAATTCTAGACAATCTGAAGAAATCACATTCCAAGACGAAATCGACCGTCTACTGGCAAATTGTGATGTCATTAGCCCTATCCATAATAATCTATATCCTTACCTAGAAACCCAACTACCTGTCAATCTGGAACCAGCTATTCCAGATCCACTAATCCACACTCTACCTTTAGGTCAAATGGAAGAATGGTGGACAAATGACTGGCCATTCCAGAATATTGTCAACAGTCCTTATTCTTTCCTTCCACAGTGGGAGCCAGACCCTATCCCCAATCCTCCAATGAGTAACGAAAACTTAGCCGAACTCCGTCAGTACGGTGAAGAACTGATAAATACAGGAAATAGGATTAGGGATATGGGAAAAAGGATTACCTGGAAGTACGACGAAAGGGAACGTCGCTACTAAAATTTTTGTGACCAAAGAATAGTGGGGTTGGGAAGAATGTCTGTATATTAATAATAATAATTAAATATAACTCTGTAAAATGGGAAATAAAACATTGTAAGATAAACGGTGTGTATGGATGCCTATCTAATATATATAAAGCAAAATAGAAGTCGAAACATCGGCAATTTTGGATATATATCTGTGTTACCAACCAGATTTTATGTGCTTCTGTGAAATTGTTTTATTCATCACTTGATACTAATAATTATATTTTTAATAATTATCAGATGGAAAATGCTAATAATGAACCATTTAATGAAGGGAATCAATCTGAACAAAATCAGGAAAACCAGTATATGACTAGACAGGATATAGAAAATATTGTTGCACAAGGGATAGCCAATGCTATTCCAGCATTCGTTGCTGCTGTTAAAAATCCAGTAGAACCGCAACAAATCATTCCTAGTAAACGTACTCAGGAAGATAATTTTAGTCACAGTGTAAATGGAGGCAGCAATCATGATGATAATAATCTACGACAGGCTCCACCTCCTAAGAAAATGAAAGTCGCAACACCTGGTTGCACTTTCAAAGAATTTCTTGCTTGCAAACCTGCTGAATTTGCAGGTAATGAAGGAGCAACTGCAGTACTACGTTGGTTAGAGAAAACCGAAGCAGTAATTGCAATAAGTAAGTGTTCAGAAGAAGATCAGGTGATGTATGCATCAAATTTATTCAAAGAAGGAGCATTAGAGTGGTGGAATACGGTGCTACAAGCAAAAGGAAGAAGGATGGCTTATGCCATGAACTGGGAAGAATTCAAGAATCTTGTAGAAAAGAAATATTGTCCTGAATATGAGAAGGAACAAATGGCAAATAAGTTCCTAAATCATCGTATGATAGGAGTAGAGTGTCGCGGTTATACTTCGACATTCTTTGAATATGCACGAGTGGTACCTACACTGGCTTCGCCAGAACCGGTACTCATTTCTCGATACATCTGGGGATTAATTAGTGAAATCCGCAATATTGTTAAAGCTGCGAGACCTCGCACTATTGACGATGCTGTGGAATTAGCTAATATCCTAACTGATGAACTGGTGCGAACAAGAGAAGAAGACAGAAAGAAAGAATTGGCTCAAAAGATTACCCAAGGATTTCGTGTGGGTAATGATAATAATCGATTCAAGAAAAGAGGAACCGGGCAATCCTCAGTTCCTCCGTATTGTAGAAATTGCAAAAAGAAGCATTTCGGAAAATGCAAGGGATATTGCAATTTTTGCAAAATTCCAGGGCATCAAGAGGAGAATTGCAGGAAGAAATCTCTAATCTGCTACAACTGTGGAGAAATAGGTCATTTTCGAACTGAATGTCCTAAGTTGACAAAACCCGTAGACAATAAAGGCAAACCAGCTGATGGAACAACAAAGAAGAATGCCCGAGCATTTCAGCTAACTACTCAAGAAGCTGAACTCATTCCTGATGTCATAGCCGGTACGTTCTTGGTCCACGACGTTTATGCAAAAGTATTATTTGACTCTGGTGCAAACCAAAGTTTTATCAATACTTCATTTTGCCAAGCTCTTAATTTACCTTTAACCACCCTTAGGAAAATTTTTACAGTCGAAACGGCAGACGAAAATTCTGTTAACATAAATAAGGTTTTGCAAGAAGGTAAGATAGAACTGTTAGGTCATAAGTTTTCTGCAAAACTATTACCTATGAAGTTAGCCGGATTCGATGTCGTGTTAGGAATGGATTGGTTAATAGCCAACCATGCTCGAATCCTTTGTGACAAGAATTCCGTAGAAATCCGTACTCCCACAGGAGAGGTAATTTTAATTACCGGAGATAAACCACGAAAGCCACTAAAGTTCATATCAGTAATGAAAGTTGCTAGTTATGAACGAAAGCAAGGAATGGTGTATATGATTTCCGTAATCATTAACACTAAAATTAAGGAACTTTCAGACATCCCTATAGTTTCAGAATACCCAGACATCTTTCCAGAAGAATTACCTGGGTTACCACCAGATAGGGAAGTAGAATTTAGAATTCATCTAATTCCAGGTACTACACCAATAGCTAAGACACCTTATCGATTAGCACCCACCGAAATGCTAGAATTGAAAAAGCAGTTAGATGAATTATTAAGCAAAGGATTTATACAACCTAGTTCATCCCCTTGGGGAGCACCAGTGTTGTTTGTGAAAAAGAAAGATGGATCGATGAGAATGTGTATCGATTATAGAGAACTAAATAAAGTTACAATTAAGAATCGATATCCATTACCTAGGATTGATGATCTTTTTGATCAACTTCAAGGTGCTAGGTATTTTTCTAAGATAGATTTAAGATCTGGATATCATCAGTTAAAAGTTCAAAAGGAAGACATACCTAAAACTGCTTTCAGAACTAGGTATGGCCATTATGAGTTTACAGTCATGCCCTTTGGACTAACAAATGCCCCAGCAGCATTTATGGACATGATGAATCGGATCTGTAAACCATATTTGGATAAATTTGTTATCGTATTCATCGACGATATACTAATTTACTCCAAAAGTCAAGAAGAACATTGCAAACATTTGCATGCACTCTTAACCTTGTTAAGAAAGGAAAAGCTTTATGCAAAATTCTCAAAGTGTGAATTTTGGTTAAAGGAAGTGCAATTTTTAGGTCACATGGTAAATCATGAAGGAATTCATGTAGATCCTGCTAAAATAGAAGCAATTACAAAATGGAAGGTCCCACAAACAGCTATGGAAATTAGAAGTTTTCTAGGCTTAGCCGGATACTACAGAAGATTTATTAAGGATTTCTCTAAAATAGCTGTACCTTTGACTAAGTTAACCTGTAAAGCCACTAAGTTTGAATGGGGACATAGGCAAGAAGAAGCTTTTAAGATTTTGAAGCAACGATTGACAAATGCTCCAATTTTAGCATTACCTTAAGGAACAGAAGATTTTGAAGTATACTGTAATGCTTCAAAATTAGGATATGGATGTGTATTGATGCAACGCAAGAAGGTAATTGCGTATGCTTCCCGGCAGTTGAAAAAGCATGAGGAAAATTATACAACTCATGACTTAGAATTAGGAGCCATAATTTTTGCCTTGAAAATTTGGAGACATTATCTGTATGGAAGTAAGTTTACTGTTTATACAGATCATAAAAGTTTAAGATATATATTTGGACAGAAAGAATTAAATATGAGGCAAAGAAGATGGATGGAAATTCTAAGCAATTACGACTGTGATATTCAATATCACGAAGGGAAGGCAAACGTAGTTGCAGATGCCTTAAGTCGTAAGTATCATGAAAAACAACGACGAGTTCGTGCTCTTAGATTAAATCTACAAGTAGATTTAATAGAACAATTAAAGAACATTCAAGAAACAGCAATCAAGGACGATGCTGAAGGAATAAAAGGGTATATAAAAGAACTAGAGCAAGGAAATGATGGAATTTGGAGATTTCACAAGAAACGAATTTGGGTACCTAAACAAGGAGAGTTAAGGAATAAGATTTTAGAAGAATCTCATAAATCTAGGTATACTATGCACCCTGGAAACAATAAGATGTACCAAGATTTAAGAAAGAATTTCTGGTGGATAGGAATGAAGAAAGATATAGCAAAATATGTATCTAAGTGTCTTACTTGTTCACAAGTTAAGGCAGAACACCAGAAACCCTCAGGTTTACTACAACAATTGGAAATGCCGGTATGGAAATGGGAACTTATAACAATGGATTTTGTTACTAAGTTACCCAAGACCAGAAAAGGTAATGATGCGATTTGGGTAATTGTGGATCGATTAACCAAATCAGCTCATTTTCTACCAATGAAGGAAACCTTTAGTATGGAAAAGTTAGCCAAGTTGTATGTAGACGAAGTAGTATCTCTACATGGAGTCCCACTCTCCATTGTTTCAGATAGAGATAGTCGTTTCACTTCTCATTTCTGGAAAAGTTTCCAGCAAGCAATGGGAACTCGACTAAATTTAAGCACTGCATATCATCCTCAAACAGACGGACAAAGTGAAAGGACAATACAAACACTAGAAGACATGCTCCGAGCATGTGTAATTGATTTGGTGGATGTTGGGATGATCATTTACCATTAATTGAATTCTCCTATAACAATAGTTATCATTCAAGTATTGAAACTGCTCCATTTGAGGCACTTTATGGAAGGAAGTGTAGAACTCCAGTTTGTTGGGCAGAAATAGGAGAAAGTCAATTGTCAGGGCCTGAAATAGTACAAGAAACAACTGATAAGATTACTCAAATCAAGGAAAGACTGAAGACAGCTCGAGATCGCCAAAAAAAAGTTATGCAGATAATAGATGCAAGCCATTAGAATTCCAAATTGGAGACAAAGTAATGTTAAAAGTTTCTCCTTGGAAAGGAGTAGTCCGATTTGGTAAGAAAGGAAAGCTAAGTCCAAGATACGTAGGACCATTTCCAGTGATCCAACGTATAGGATCAGTTGCTTATCGTTTACAACTACCTGAAAAATTAGCTGGAGTACATGATGTATTTCATGTATCCAATCTCAAGAAATGCTTATCAGATGAATCACTGGTAGTACCTCTTCAAGATATAGAGTTAAACGAAAAGCTGAAATTTGTTGAGAAACCTCTTCAAATTGAGGATCGAAAGATCAAATTTCTCAAACATAAACGACTAGTTTTAGTCAAAGTTAAATGGGATTCAAAGCGAGGAGCTGAATACACTTGGGAGCTGGAATCAGAAATGAAGAGAAAGTATCCTCATTTATTCCAGTAAATCTCGAGGACGAGATTTTTATTAAGGTGGGTAGAATGTAACAACTCGTATCAAAAGTCATATTTAATTAATTAATTTATCTAATAGGAAACCCTAATTGAGAGACCCAAGTGATTCTGCACAAACCCTAAAATTTTCAGAATTTTCAGAATCAGGATTAGGGCCCCTAAAACTCAGGGGGGGTAATACCCTAGTTGACGATTATCTAATTTGCGTGCGAAGGAAGTTGAAATAACGAAAACTGGCAACTCAGCAAGGCTAGTCCCAATCGTGGCAACCCTACACATAAAACAAAACCTTACGCGGGCCGCGTAAGGTTAAGCTTATTCCTCACGCGGGCCGCGACATACCTCAAATCTACCTATAAATAGAGCGTCTTGGAACTTGAATTCTGTCTTTTGAACGACGTAAATTCGAGTTACGTAGAACAAGTTATCGTCTGTTTAATCTCAAAAACACACACTGATCACGAAGTGCTGCCGCAATCAGGGTAATAACTCGATCGCTATTACGATTCAACGTCCGATCGATTATAACTATCCAACGATTGTTTAAGTGCCGCTCAAATTGAGATTATACTTTATTAATTCATTGTGATTTTGACTTGAATGTTTGAGTACTGCTCGAATTCGGACTATACTCTGTCATTCGTTGAGAATCCACTGAATTGTTAAGTATTGCACTAATAACTCGTTGTGAAGGTTTAATCTCGTGAATTGTCGTAACTGTTGTATTAGTTACTAACCAATTGTGTGTGCATTGTTAATTAAATTAGGTTAATCAAGGTTTAATCTCGTGAATTGTCGTAACTGTTGTACTGCTCGTTAAATCTACAATGTGAGTCATTCTCTTTTTATCAAATTACTTTCAAAAGCATATTTTTATCAAAGTTATAGTTACAGGGATTAAGTCTTTGTTATCTGAAATTACTGCCAGTATGTGGGGGGATGTGCACATAGCTACTAATTATTTATCACTTGGGGTGAAAGGACCCTACAAGTGATATGTCCATAGTCACAGTCCGGTAAAGTGACAACTGGATCAGTTAATTTAAAAGATGAGGCAATTGTAATCGCTCTTAATACTGTACATTATAATAAACAGGATGTTTTACTAAATAGAATGATTCACTCAGTATTTCCCTGCTGACAAAACCTTTTTCAAACATGTTTCAGGTGATCTGTTGTGAGCAAAGGAAAAGTGCCGAGTAGCACTACAAGCTTAGAAAGTGGCTCAATGTAAATAAATAAAGAAACATGTTTTAAAGAAATAAAGGATTTCCCAGTGAAATCAAGTGTTTGTAAATTATGGGAATTATCCCTATATTATATACAAACGAGCAGTTTTAATAATAATTCATCATGTTTAAAAAGTCTTCCGCTGTCGCTAAATTAAATACCACGGGATTTCCTGCCCGCGGCTCTGGACCGGGTCAAACCGGGGCCAAGGGCCGTGACAATTACCCACTGATGTAATATATTATTTTGGGATTTTTGAAGATTTTTAATTAATTTTAGGCTGAGCATAACTTATAGTCGTAGGCTTAATCCGGTAATTGTCGGTTTTGCCCTTACGGGCTATAAAATGAGTTTTACATATCTAATCGGCTCCAAACCTTTTGCTACTGATTATAAATGATAAATAAATTATTTTAAGCCTTCTGGAATAATAAAAATATCAGATTTCCATATAGAACCCGGAAACGGCTTCTAATCGCCTTATTAAGCGTTTTTAACGCATAGCATGTAGTAGAACTATTTTAAACATACAAAGGGTGATACCTACTGATATTTTAGGTAAATTATAATATTTTAACAGTAAGCAAAAGTTGTTAAACTCAGACGTCAGTTTTGAGCTTTTCGGCTTATACGAAATTACCAAAATGCCCCTACGGTGCATAGTTTGGTTATAATTGATAAATTTCACATATATACTCTACCCTACTATTATAACTTAGTAAACTAAGTATTTTTGCTGATTATATCAGTCCTGTAACTCAGGTTAATACTTAAACTCTTTTATAACCTTTTAAATGACCAAACTACCCCTACGGGGCATAGTTTGTGTTTAAATTCGTTTCGGGCATAATAAAAGACATCTTACTGATGTCACAACATATTTGAAGCATATTAACTTAGGAAACCTGTATATGGCTCTCATGAATACCCGTTACGCTTATTACGCGTTCGGTTCGGTTTATGTAACTAGTTTACATAAATTAGCCGAAACGGGTCAAACCTTATCGGTTTTATCTCAAAATCCAGAATGTGTATGAAATACCCATATTAAGCAAGTCTCCGAACTTTTCGGGTCTAAATCACATTCTATCCGGTCTTCGCTTAATCATGCGTACGAACCGTATCTTTGAAACTAACCGGTCTAAGCTTAAGCTTAACTAAAGACCCGTTAGGATTCTAATAGGTTATTATAAACCTTTGTTCCAGAATAGGAGACCAGTAAAAGCTACTTGCATTTGCTTATTGTGATTATTACTTTGCTCAGGTAAATACTTTTAACTTATTTTCCCTATACGGGCTTGGGTTACGGTATATAAAATACCGCTTGGTCGGGCATTAAATCTTCCATCGTTTGGTGGTTAATTGAATAATTTAATCGGCCCGTTTAAATATGTTCTGTTTGCTTAAAGCCTTTGGGGGGTTAATGACCATGTCCCGGATATCCTTGGCATCATTTTACGAAATGGCCACGACCTAAGCGCGGAGTGTAGGCGTACACTCGTCAGTGCATAAATAGTTGATGTGGTGTGTCTATTGATCTTTAACCCGGCACGCTCCGGGCTACTGAACGCATAAGGAACATGTAATTCGTTCACAAGATTATATATTTAAATGATTGTCCCAAGTATAAAAGATTAATTTTGCCTCTGTGCATTTTAATCAAATTATAAAAGATATTTTGTGCCACGTGCATCCAAATTAATTTTCTTAAACCATTTTCAAAATGAGTCAGTTAATTGTATTTACCAGTGTAAACAGACGTATTTTCCCAAAAAGATTAAATGCAGGTACTAAGCGTAATAGGCTGGATTTGCTCCTTAGCATCAATAGAAGTCTCGCAAGCTTAAGATGCCTAAAGTCTGTTGAACTACTATTTATTTTTTATCCTTCTGTCGACAAACTTTCAACTGTTTGTGATACACGATATTACAATATTTTATTTGGTTGAAATATATCTTTAAATTGCTTCCGCTGTGCATTTAAATGTTGTGTTGTTTGACTATTATGTTGCCAACCACGTCACGATACTCCCCACCGGGCCCACCGGTGACACGTGGAAATCCGGGGTGTGACAGCAATCTATGTAAATCAGGTCTCCAGAAGACACAAATTTCCACTCAATTAAACTTACAGTTCAGCAAATCAAACTCACAATTTCCATCAAAACCCACAAAATCTAGAATAAATAACAAAAGATTGGAATTCATTTATTATCATGACAACACTAGAAACTGAAATTTGAGTAGCCAAAAGGGTTTCAGAAAAAGAACCAATTTTTCTCTTGAAAACACCCAAATCGAAACCGGAAGATTTCATCACGTCCATACGAAACACACACAATCTTCAAACAAAATCCAAACGATCTCTGCCATTCTCAATTCCTCCTTCCAGCGAGCCTTGGAACTATCTTTTTGTGTCTTCTACGAAATAATCACCGTAGGGAAGGAATTGCTGGTGTAGGAAATCAACAAAACAGGGCCTCAGATATTCTTCGACGATTAGAAGACCTGAGGCGCTCATATTCATTCAAAACAGGGCCTCAGATCTTCTTCGACGATTAGAAGACCTAAATTAACATTTCACAGAGAGGAGGTTAATCAGATGAATTGTGGAGGGAGAAACGAAGGTGTTTGTTAGCAGGGGAAGTTGGAGTTGAGGGTGACGCGGGCGACGGCGGTAGGGCGACGGGAGTCGCCGAAGAAGGTGAGGTTGTTTGTAATGTGAGGGAGAAGAAGAAAGGGGAAGGGGTGGGGTAGGTTTTTATATTTAATTATAACTAGGTTATAACCCGGAAATTTTCCGGGTAGGAAAATTTAATTTACAACAAATAAAAGTATAAAAATAACATTTTTAACCTCTAAAGTATCCTCTTTCCGTTTTCTCCACCAAAAATTTTTAATTCGGTTTCATAAACTTTTTCTTGTTGTAAACTTCACATCACTATTATAATATTTCCAGTACACCAGTACTTGCTATTGAATTCAATGCAGTAAGTAGTTCCAAAATATTCAAAAATCTGTATAAATTCATTTTAAATGCAGAGTTAAAACTTAAAAGCATATCTTGTATCTAGCTGCATACTTGTTCATCCATCATAGTTTTTTGATCTAACAACATGCAGCACCTCTGTCTCAGAACAGTTTATGACTTAATCCTAAATTTAAGAATGATACACAATTATCACAATCAACATTAAAGAAATTACAACTCTTTTAACAAAGACTTAAAGTTTTGTGAGATAAGCTTAATTTCAATCTATACACATGCCCATTCTAATTCAAATTATGTATCAAATTAAAAACCTGTTAATAACCATATTAATTAAACACATTGCACAACACTTACATAGGCCTTATAGGTGGGTGTTGAAGAGTAGTTGCAACATGACCCTGCTGCATCACCAGCTATCTGAATAAGAAATATAACTAAAAAGGATTGTAATTGCAAAACCAAGCTATCTCAATAAGAAATGTAATTGGAAAATGATAGTAATAACCAGTAAGTAATCCTAATCATCCTATATCATTTATCTATTTAATTATACCTTCACATTATGTTTTATATCCAAGTCAAAACACAAAATAATACATTGAAAGAAATTATAAAGCAAGAGAATTCAAGTAATAAAAAGATAGAATTTTGATTTAAGCAACTAATCACAAGAGAAAAAATTCTGAAATTTTTAATTTTAATTTAAAGTAGTATTACTCCTTTTTCTCTGTTTGTGTTCATCATAATCAACTCAAAATCTTTTCTTGATTAATGTTATCAATGGAATAATGATATTAGTAAGAAATTATTCAATCCACTGCATAACAATTAAGAGATAATAATTAATAAAACAGTAAATAAAACCTAAAATCAGCTAAAAAGATATAAAAAAATTATAGATTCTAACAAAAGATTAAAGCTTCAAACATCAGTCACATGACAAATAATAAAAAGATTAAAAACAAATTATTAAAACCTAAAAAAGCTAATAAAAAACCATTACACAAAATAAACCTAAAAAACCAATCTTCAGATCTAAAAAACTTCACATCAAACAATAACCTAATGGATTTACAGCCAAATTAAACCTAATCAATAACCAAAACGCTACGCAATCAAAGAGCTAATAAGTCTAAATTCATAAATACAAAATATATGTGAGATTAAAAGGTAAAGATTACCAGTAATCAAATCTTGATAGACCAACTGTAAGACCCATCTTAAAAATATCAGAGTTTATAATATTTAACACGCATTTATTACAAAAATGCGAGCTTTCAAAAGCTCTGTTAGGTTTAAGATTATACATCATTAAAATATACTAGTCATCATCCACCTATTTAAACCTTCAAAATGTAATATTCAAGAGGTAACATATTAACTAAAACAAAATAGATCAATGCGGAAGCTTGGTTTGGTGCGTTCGGTTCTTGAAAGTCGCTTGATCTTCATCCGGAGTATTGCGTGCATTTTCCTAGTGCCAAAACCACGTTAAATGTTAGTTTTGACAGTGTTAGAATACGTATAAACAAGTTCTAACATTAAACAATGAAATCGGAACAAAAATGCTGAAATTTGGGGCTGTCGCGCCCCGCGACAGCTTAGACCCCATCTTACGCGGACCGCGACAGCCGTCGCGACACTCGACGGTGATTCAATATTGGCGTCGCGTAGCGCGACGCCCACTTTTTCACAAAATGTTGTTTATTTTTGTGCTGTACTTGCCCAGCTACGAAAAATGCCATATAACAACTTAGAACTTGCACAACTTTCGCTATACAAGTCCGTTTTACGCAATTCTTTTTCCTACGTGTCCTTAATTAAATTACGGACCCGTTTATCAACACAGTTTACATCAAAATTTTGTTTAAGAACAGTTGGCCTATAATTCGACTCTTTGTTTATTCGACCCATTTGTTTACAAGTCCTACAACTTGTTTTTGTTATCATCACTTGATTTCAAGGATTTTACCCATTCCCGGGTTTTCCAACAATAGCGTTTCGCTCCCTTACCGAGAGTTACTTACGCCTTAACAACATGCTTCGTTTTCGAGGGCTTTAACATGCTCCTCTTAACAATTTGACAAGCATACTTTCTAAATTTTAATCCCCATACCAAGGGTTCATTTACAACAAGTTTAGCGTGTCCGCTTCACGGCTTGCGCCTTAATTATAACTAATCATCGAGTAATAACTCATTCACTTCAATATTTATAACTCGACATTATTTTGATTCGTTTGGATGTCGAATGGAGACCACCATTTCAAAGACATACCAAACTCTACAATTAACCAATGTTTTTGACCTGTTTCATTTGTCTAAGATACTTCGTCACTTTCGTGACATAGCGGGTTCTCCTCTTTTGCCAAATTCTAATACAACAAGCTAAAATAGATAATTAACATAATGTAACGAAGCCATAAGTCGCGTACCTTTAGAGCACACCCTTCAAACGCGTATCACCTCCGGCTTGTCCGCTTGAGGATCCGGATTCTTTACCTAAGGAGTTCCATTCACAACAATTTAGAACTCTTTTTATAATCATTAACGCATAATTCATTATGATTTTCGAATCTGCGTTTTTGTTAAATCTTTAACATTTTGATCCTCACTTAGGCGTTTTAACAAACACCTAGCGGGTGAGATTTTTACATAATCAATACTAAATTCATCACTTGTTATTTCCATCACTATCAACTTCAATTAGGAAATTCTACACATAATTTTAACATCAATATTTCAGAAATTACCTCATAAATTCAAATTACACTAGAACAAGAATCATAATCCTAGTGTTTATCTAGTTTCTACAAACCCGTTAATCACCTACAATGGTGATTATAAACTCCCACAAGTATGATGCAAGATTTTAACAAGAAATCATCTAGGGTTTATCCCTAGACATCATATCACTTCTAATTTCATCTATACAACAATTATGCAGGCTCAAATTCAAAACTCATGAGTTCATCTAAAATTTGAAGTGGAACCAAATATCAAAATTTCACATACCTTACGATCCCATCATCGAGGTGATCACTAATATGTATTCAGATTTCGATTTAGACTTGATTTAGGCCTCTAATTTGTGAGTTTTTGTGAAAATTAGGGTTTGAAAAGAAACCCCTAATCGCCCCCTTGTTCTGTTCGACCCAGACACACACACATGTGTGTGTTTGGTGTGTTATTTGCTATTTTAACATTCAAGTTTCAGTTTTTTACAAGTTTGGTCCCTCAACTTTTGTTTAACTTATAGTTTAGGTGTTTTAACCTTATTATAAGTCACTTCAAGACTCGTAACTAACTGGGTTATCAATTCCTAGTTAGTTGATTCTTGTTTGATTAATACTTTATAATGAAAATATAAAGTTTTATATTTTCGGGGTGTTACAAGTCCACCCCCTTAAAAAGGGTTTCGTCCCCGAAACTTGATTACGTACCAAATAATGTAGGGTAGAGCCGTTGCATTTCCTCTTCGGATTCCCATGTGGTATCCGAACCCTTCCTGTGTTCCCATTTGACCTTTACTTGGTTGATCTCTTTGTTCCTTAAGATTTTCACCTTAAGATCCAAAATCGCAATCGGCTTCACCACATAGTTAAGGGTGTCATCCACCTCGATGTTATCGTAGTGGATATAAGTTGTTTCATCCGCTAGACATTTCTGAAGATATGACACATGGAATGTGCTATGAATTCCGCTTAATTCCTCCGGTAGTTCAAGGCGGTATGCTACCTTTCCTACTCGTTCAACGATTTTAAACGGCCCAATAAATCTCGGGCTTAATTTTCCTCTTTTTCTGAACCGGATAATCCCCTTCCATGGGGATACCTTGAGCATGACCTTGTCGCCAACCTGAAACTCGATCGGTCTTCTACTTTTGTCCACATACGACTTTTGTCTATCTTGAGCCGCCTTCAAATGTGCCCGAACCATATCAATCTTCTCATTGGTGGCTCGAACTATGTCCTTATGGGCGAGTTCACATGGACCCACCTCATCCCAACACACTGGGGTCCGGCATCTCCTACCGTAAAGCATTTCGTACGGAGCCATCCCGATACTAGCATGGTAGCTGTTATTATATGAAAATTCGACCAATGGTAGATAAGCATCCCAACTACCTCCGAATTCGATAATACATGCTCGTAGCATGTCTTCGAATATTTGTATTGTTCTTTCACTCTGTCCATCCGTCTGAGGATGGTACGCAGTGCTAATGAACAATTTTGTTCCCATTTGCTCTTGGAAATCTCGCCAAAAATTTGAAGTGAATAGGGTATCTATATCGGACACGATGGATACTGGTACTCTGTGGCGTGCCACTATCTCATTAGTATATACTTCGGACATATTTTCTGACGTATATGTTTCACGTATCGAGATAAAATGAGCACTCTTTGTCAGTCTGTCAACAACTACCCATATAGCATCAAATCCGCGGTTCTTCTTTGGTAGTTTGGTTAATAGGTCCATTGTAATATGTTCCCATTTCCAAACCGGAATTTCCAACGGTTGTAGTTTACCATATGGTTTTTGGTGCTCCACTTTGACTTGTAGACATGTCAAGCATTTTTCCACATATTCTACTACATCTCTTTTCATTTCGGGCCACCAATAATTTTGTTTCAAGTCGTTATACATCTTGGTCGCTCCCGGATGAATGGAATAACGGGATTTGTGAGCTTCATCAAGTAGAAGCTTTTTAACCCCACACGAGTTAGGAACCCATATTCTACCGAAACGTGTTTTCAAACCGTTGTTGCCATCTATGAGATCCTCAAATTGGCCGACTATTCTTTCCTTCTTCCAGTTTTCCACATTCACAGCTTCAACTTGTGCTTCTCGGATTTGTTCTAGTAAGCCCGAGGTCACAATAAGCTGCATCGATCGTACCCGTATCGGGGCATAGTCTGCCTTTCGGCTCAACGCATCAGCCACTACATTGGCTTTCCCGGGGTGGTAGTGTATCTCACAATCATAATCCTTTACTGTTTCCAACCATCGCCTCTGCCTCATGTTTAATTCCTTCTGACCGAAGAAATATTTCAAACTTTTATGGTCGGTAAAGATAGTACATTTTACCCCATATAAATAATGCCTCCATATTTTTAAGGCAAACACAACTGCTGCTAACTCAAGGTCATGAGTCGGGTACTTCATTTCATGGATCTTCAGTTGTCTCGAGGCATAGGCTATGACCTTGCTTCGTTGCATTAAAACACATCCGAGTAAACCACCATGTCGTCGACTCCATCCGGCAACGTTGATACCGGAGCGTGAGTTGACTTTTCTTTGAGTGTTTGGAAGGCTTTCTCTTGTTCAATGCCCCATACAAATCTTTCCTCCTTACGAGTCAATTTGGTTAACGGTAAGGCAATTTTGGAGAAATCTTGTATGAATCTCCGATAATATCCCGCGAGCCCTAAAAAGCTTCGGATTTCTAACGCATTCTTCGGAGTGCTCCACTTTGACACGGCTTCTATTTTTGACGGATCCATAAGTACCCCGTCATCATTAATGATATGCCCGAGAAACTGCACCTCTCGTAACCAGAAAGCGCACTTTGAGAATTTTGCATACAACTTTTCTCGTCTGAGTGTCTCTAACACTTCTTGCAAATGATACACATGCTCAGCTTCATTTTTCGAATATACTAGAATGTCATCGATAAACACGACCATCGACTTATCCAGCATAGGTTTGCAAACCCAGTTCATGAGGTCCATGAAAGCCGCGGGTGCATTGGTCAACCCAAAGGGCATCACGAGGAACTCGTAATGCCCATACCGTGTACGAAAGGCCGTCTTCGGTACGTCTTCCTCCTTGACCTTTAACTGGTGATAACCCGATCTGAGGTCAATCTTTGAAAACCAACTCGCTCCTTGTAGCTGGTCAAATAAGTCATCAATTCTTGGAAGTGGGTATCGATTTTTCACCGTGAGTTTGTTTAACTCTCGGTAGTCGATACACATATGCATACTTCCGTCCTTCTTTTTCACGAATAGTATTGGTGCGCCCCACGGAGACACACTCGGTCGGATAAACCCTTTGTCGAGCAGATCTTGGATCTGAGACATCAATTCTTGTAGTTCCGACGGCGCGAGCCGATACGGCGCCTTGGCCACAGTTTTTGCACCCGGAATCAATTCGATTCCGAACTCTACCTCCCGTTCTGGTGGTATTCCTGGTAAATCTTCTGGGAATACATCTTCATAATCACGTACTACGGGTACGTCTCTGATTTTTGGGGACTCTTTCTCCGACTCGCTTGCGTATACCATATATGCTTTGCATCCATGTTTCATAAGTTTGTGAGCCTCTAGCATTGTACATACCACAGGATTACCACCTTTTTCACCGTATATGGTAACGTGCTTTCCGCTAGGAGACGTCAGTTTTATCTCCTTCCGAAAACATGCCACCTTTGCGTGGTATCGGGATAACCAATCCATACCCAAGATCACTTGAAATTCTCCCATCGACATTGGGATCAAGTCTATTGAGTACTCTTCATCATCGATGCTCAATTTGCAATTTTGACATATATCACAAACGATAAAACTCTTGTTATTACCTATTTCTACTTCTAAAGGCATAGGTAACTTTGTTAGAACAAATGAAGGATGTCGAATAAACCCATATTAAATAAAGGATTTATTCGCACCCGTATCAAACAATACACGTGCACGAATCGAGTTTACAGCAAATATACCTGAAACCACTTCGGGTTCTATTTTTGCTTCTGCGGCGGTTAGGTGAAAAGATCTAGCCTTTGCTTTCGGGGCTTCACCTTTTATGTCTTGTCCATCATTCCTTCCCACTAGCTCTGGGCATTCCGACTTTTTGTGACCCGGTCGATAGCACTTGTAGCAAACTGTCACTTTATCTGTCACACCCCGATATTTCCACGTACTACCGATGGGCCCGGTGGGGAGTATCGTGACGTAGTTGATATCATCATAGTCAAACAACACAATTATAAATGCACAGCGGAAGCAAAAGATAGATTCATTTCAACTGAATAAATTGTAATATTAAGTATCACAAAATAGTTGAAACAGATCCACAGGCGGATCGAAAGAAAAAGGAAATTGTTCAACAGACTTTAACATCTAGAGCTTGCGAGACTTGATTATTGATGCCTGGAGTAGCCAGCCTATTACGTATAGTACCTGCACTTAGCCTTTTTGGAAAATACGTCAGTTTACACTGGTAAATACAACTTAACTGACTCATTTTGAAAAATGCTTAAAAATTGATTTGAATGCACTTAGGCAAAAATATCTTTTATAACTTGGGACAATTATTCAAAAATAATCTAGTATACAGTTTCACTTATTTGTCGTCCATCAGGGCCGGTTTTTAGGGCCGGACAAGATTAACTGACACGCCACAGGTATAATGCCCACAAGGTTGATTCCTTTAAGTGGATTACCAGTTTTTACATAATGCAACTGTCGGGTGTACGTCTACACCCCGTGCTTAGGTCGTGGCCATTTCTTTGAATGATGCCAAGGATATCTGGGACATGGTCATTTAACCCCCAAAGGCCATACACCAAATAATACAGATTAAAACGAGTTATGTAAATACATCAATCACAATTCGATTTAAATGACTACACACCAGACCAAGCGGTATTATTATAATACCGTATCCCAAGCCCGTATAGGGAAAATAAGTTAAGAGTATTTACCTGAGCAAAGTATAAACCAAATACAGCAAGTGTACGTAGCTTTTACCGGGCTCCTAATCTCAAACGAAGGTTTTTAATAACCTATTAGAATCCTAACGGGTCTTTAATTAAGCTTAGACTTAGACCGGTTAGTTTTCAAAAGGAAGATACGGTTCAAACGCATGATAAAGCGAAGACAGGTTTAGAATGTGGCTTTGACCCGACAAGTTTGTATGCTTGTTTAATATGGGTAACTTAAACACATTCTGGATTTTGAGATTAAAACGATATGGTTTGACCTGTTTCGGATAATATATGCAAACTAGTTACATAAGCCGATCCGAACGTGAAAAGTGCGTAACGGGTAACCAAAAGAGTCATACACAGATTTCCTAAGTTAATATGCCTTAAATATGTTGTGACATCAGTAAGATATCTTCTATTAGGCCCAAAACGGATTTAAACACAAATTACGCCCCGTAGGGGTATTTTGGTCATTTTAAAGGTTATAAAAGAGTTTAAATATAAATCTGAGTTTCGGATCTGATATAAACAGTAAATATACTTAAATTAATAGGTTATATCAGTAGGGTATTACATACATGTGAAATTTACCATTTATAACTAAACTATGCACCGAAGGGGCATTTTGGTAATTTCACTTAGGCCTAAATGGTCAAAACTGGAAACCTGAGTTTAAAAACTTTTACTTACTGTTAGAATATAAAAATTTACTTAATATATCAGTAGGTATTAAGTCTTATGTATCTAAAATAGTTTTAATACATACTATGCGCTTAAAACGCGTAAAAAGGCGATTTTCGGGTTTTATAAGAAAAGCTGATATTTTTATTATTCCAGAAGGCTTGAAATATTCTATCTATCATATTGGATCAGTAGAAAAAGGTTTGGTATCAAAAGGATTGGTAAAACTCATTTTATAGCCTAAAAGGGCAAAACCGACAATTACCGGATCAAGCTTAGAACTCTATGTTATGCTTAGCCTAAAAATAAATAAAAATCTCCAAAAATCCCAAAATATTATTTTATATCAATGGGTAAAAAGTTTGGTATCAAAAATCGGATTTAGATAGGCTATATGCTAATTACACCGTTTAATTGCTAAAAAGCTTTCTAATTACGCTAATGAGCATAACTCTTAATCTAGACCTCAAACTGATGTCAAATTTTAGGTACAAGTTTATAAGTCAGTAACTAAGGTTTCTGCTCTTTTACATTTTCAAAAATCACGTTTTAACGTCATATGGGCATAATAGTCAACATTTAGGCATTTAACGGAATTATGCATATGAATCGGATAACTAATGAACCAAGTTGTATAATCACAGAGGGTTATACTTAAATGAAACCTGGTCCTAATAAGGCTCTAAGACATTTCTAAATTATGCTCTAATGGGTCAAAACTGAAAGTCAAAGCAAAAGTCTACTTTTGCGACTTTCGGTTCCGAACCGAGCTTAAACTGAAAATTGTCGAGTTGAACATGTTTAGACATGTTCTTACATTAATTACCAAGTTATATTAATGACAAAAAGGTTGCATAGCTTCTACATTGCTAATTATGCATTAATTCGAAAATAAGCTTTCTATTGACTTTTTGAGATTAACTTTGACCCTACAATTGACCTAGTTAGAGTGGGAATCAGAGGGTGCCCTTTTAAGGGTTTATTGCACACATAATTACCCACTCATAGGTACTTTCAATTTGGAATTTGACTGGACAAATTAAGATTAATGACGAAGTCAAATCTTAATTATGACGTTTGACTTAAGACTAATTAACTAAGCAAAACTGAATTAAGGAAGGTTAATGACACTTACCAAGGTCCTATGCACGACTAATGATCACTAGGAAGAGGTCTTGAGCTCCAGGAATCCTCAGAGAGTGAGTTGTGGAGTTTGCAAGTAATGAGCATTTGAACAACTCAACCCATGGCCTTTATATAGGTTTTCTAAGGCTCCAAGATCATTCCAACAAAGCCTATGGATGTTTCCTGATCATCCCAAGTGTCCTTAGGCCATTATAAACCATCAAACAAGCCCATAGAATCGAAAACAAGCTCCATAAGTTGGTTACACAGCTTTAACAGGCAGCTGTCCACATTTTTTGATGCTGGCAGTCCCAGGCGGCCCGCGTAAGGTCCTTTGCAATCCTTACGCGGCCCGTGTGAAGGTTGGCTCTGGTCAACAAGTTTGCAAATATTGCATTTTAGGTCCCTGGTCCTTCCAAACGTGGTTTTAACTTCAAATTTTGCATATTTAACCCTCTAAATTGACTTTTAAGGGTTCCAAGGCCTAACCAAACTTTGTTAAGTCCTTGGTTAACTTTGTGATCACCCGTAAAGCCTTAAATTTTAACGTTGACGCTTTTAACCCCTCGTATACGAATATTGTCATAACTTTCTCATACTTTGTCGAAACCTTGTGAAATTTTTATCACATATTCTTGTGAGCATATTTAATTATTACAAAGCTTCGGGTTTGCTAAAAGGTCACTCAGAGGTGTACTTTAAACATGTTGACACATTTAACCCCTGTAGTTTGTAATTTCTTACTTTCTTCCACAATTAGCTTCGTATGATCCATGATTCATTCGTTTAAGGGTATAAACATCATGTAGGGTTATTGTAAGGTATATTTATCCATTGTTGACACTTTGAACCCTTTTATTCACATATATTCCTTGTTTGTCAACTTTAGTCCCTCTAAATCAATCCTTTACACGTTTAAAGTCCATGACACGTGTTGATGTATTATTGGACATGAATTTTCGAGGTGTTACATCCTCACCCCCTTAAAAGAAATCTCGACCTCAAGATTTACTGAAACAAATGAGGGTACTTTTCTTTCATTGTGGACTCTACCTCCCACGTGTACTCGGGACCTCTGCGGGCATCCCATTTGACCTTTACAATAGGCACATGCTTCCTCCGAAGCTTCTTAACCTGTCGGTCCTCGATCGACAAAGGTTTTTCCACAAATTTCAAGCTCTCATCTATGTGCACATCTGTATGTGGTATAACTAGCGATTCATCTACTAGACATTTCTTCAGATTGCAGATGTGGAATACATTGTGAATACCACTGAGCTCTTCAGGTAAGTTTAACTTATAAGCCACTGTTCCTACACATTCGATGATCTCGAATGGTCCTATATACCTCGAGCTTAACTTACCTTTCTTACCAAATCGCATCACTCCCTTCCAGGGTGACACTTTAAGCAGAACCATATCACCAACCTCAAACTTTAGAGGTTTACGCCTTAAATCTGTGTAGCTTTTCTGCCTATCCCTGGCAGCTTTGAGACGATCTCGTATCTGAACAATCTTGTCTGTCGTCTCCAGGACTATATCAGGTCCTGTCAGTTGGACATCTCCAACTTCTGCCCAGCAAACGGGCGTTCTGCACTTCCTTCCATACAAAGCTTCAAATGGTGCAGCTTGGATACTTGAGTGATAGCTATTATTGTATGAAAATTCAATCAGTGGAAGATGTTCATCCCAACTTCCACCTAGGTTAATAACACAAGCCCTTAACATATCTTCTAGCGTTTGAATCGTTCGCTCACTTTGACCATCTGTTTGAGGATGATATGATGTGCTGAAGTTCAATCGAGTGCCTAAGGATTGCTGAAAACTTTTCCAGAAATGCGAGGTATACCTTGTATCCCTATCAGATATTATAGACACTGGCACTCCGTAGAGAGATACAATCTCATCCATGTACAGCTGAGCTAACTTATCTGAGTTATGTGTTTCCTTAATAGGTAGGAAGTGAGCTGACTTAGTCAGTCTATCCACTATCACCCAAATAGTATCGTTTCCTTTCTTTGTCTTTGGCAACTTGGTGATAAAATCCATTGTCACCATCTCCCACTTCCAGGTGGGAAGCTCAGGCTGTTGTAGCAAACCTGACGGCTTTTGATGTTCAGACTTAACTTGCGCGCACGTCAAACATTTGGCTACATAGGTAGCTATAGACTTCTTCTCGTGGTCAGCTTGGCTCTTCGAGTAGATGAGAATGTCGTCGACGAAGACGATGACAAATTTATCCAAGTAAGGCTTGCAGACGTGATTCATGAGATCCATGAACACGGCAGGTGCATTAGTGAGCCCAAAAGGCATCACTAGGAACTCGTAATGACCATAACGAGTCCTAAATGCAGTCTTGTGCACATCTTCATCTTTAACCTTCAATTGATGATAGCCTGACCTCAAATCGATCTTAGAAAAGTAGCTTGTCCCTTGCAATTGATCGAACAGATCGTCGATCCTGGGCAAAGAATACCTATTCTTAATAGTGACCTTGTTAAGTTCGCGGTAATCGATGCATAAACGCATCGATCCGTCCTTCCTTCTTCTTTACAAACAAGATAGGTCCTCCCCATGGAGACGAACTAGGTCTAATAAAACCCTTAGCTAACAAGTCATCTAGTTGTGTCCTTAATTCCTTCATCTCTGTTGGTGCCAACCTATAAGGCGCCCTTGCGACAGGTGCTGCTCCAGGGATGATGTCAATTCTGAATTCTACTTGCCTATCTGGTGGTAAACCAGGTAGTTCTTCAGGAAATACTTCAGGGTACTCAGAAATGACGGGAATATCTTCGACCTTGGGCTTTTGTTCATCAATAGTTACCTGTGCCATATAAATGACACAACCCTTCTTCAAACATATAGATGCTTTGAGCATAGACACTTGCTCAGGCAGTCCATATTGGGTATCTCCCTGAATGGTAAGTGGCTCACCAGACGGAGTCTTAATCACTACTTGCTTCTTGTTGCAAACGATCTGGGCTTGGTTATGAGATAACCAATCCATGCCTATAACTATATCGAACCCGGCTAACTTCAAAGGAAGTAAGGATAATGGAAAAGAGTGGTTCCTAATGGATATAACACATCCATCTAACACGGTTGATGCGGTTTTTATGGTTCCATCGGCTAATTCAACCTCATACTTCACACTTAAGGTTTTAACATGTAAATTCAACAACTTACAAAACTTATTATCTACAAACGACTTATCAGCTCCTAAATCAAATAGCACTCTTGCATAGACATCCTTTATGAGGAAGATACCTGTGATCACATTGTCGTCCTGAACGGCTTCTCGTGCATCCATACGGAAGACCCTTGCATTGGTCTTCTTGACCTCTTCAGGCTTCTTGGCGTATTTAGGGCAGTTGGTCTTGATATGCCCTTTCTCATTGCAGTTGTAGCACATGGCATCCTTAATTTTCTTGCAATCCACAGTCTTGTGCTCTTTAGACTTGCATAACCCACATGCAGCTGGTCCTGACTGAGACCTGGACTCAAGTCTGCATTTTCCAAAGTGGCGTTTTTGGTAAGTCGTGCACTTTGGCTTCTCCTCTGTTCGTTGACTACTCTTTCCAGACCCAAACTTCTTGGAATCAGTGTTTCCCTTGTGCTTCTTCTCCGACCATCGTGAGTTATCTTCCTCACGTTTTCTCTTACTGTCTTCCGAGTTCTTAAGCGATTTTAGCCTAACCGCATCCAAAGTAAGAGATAGAGATAGATCAGCTGCCGACCTAAAAGTAGCAGGTCTAGATGCCTTAACACTGGCCTTGATCTCTGGGGCTAAACCCCTAATGAAGCGAGCAATTCGCTTGGGTTTCGGTGTTACCAGATACGGAACCAGCCTAGACAGGGTATTGAAATTGGTGAGGTAAGCTTGACAATCTAAATTTTTCATTTCTAAAGATAAGAAATCTGACTCAATCCTCTCAACCTCGTGTTGAGGGCAGTAGTTCTCCTTAATGAGAGCAACAAACTGATCCCATGTCGGATTGTAGAGTGGGATCTTTCCAGCAGCTTGAATAAGAGACTTCCACCATGCTAGTGCCTCTCCCTTGAATGATTGGGATACATACTTCACTACATCCCTTTCAGCACAACCGCTGATATCAACCACGGTGTCCATTTCATCCAACCAGGTCATACAATCAGTCGCTCTTTTCTCCCCAGTAAAATCCCTGGGTTTGCAGGAGACAAAGTATTTATAAGTGCAGGACTTGGCACGTGGTTCCCTGTCAAATACTATTTTCTTAGATGGAGTACTGTGTTGATTTGAGGAGTGCTGAACATCCTCTTTCTTTGGTTCATCTTTCTTAGAGGGTGGCTTGCTATGAGCCTCTGAATGAGTCTTAGGGACAGAGTTAGTGTGGGGTGCTGATGAGGTTCTACTGTGCGTCCCACTAGACTCCCTGAATTGCCTATCTAGAGCTTTAGATACAGCTGTATCAATCAGTGTACGGAGCTCTTCCCTGGTTATATTAATCCTAGTATTCTCATTATTCTCCAGGGGATGACTGTTTACTTCTTCCGACCTAGCCATGTAGCTTTAATTGCTACATAAAAGAAAATTAATGATAAGGTTTATTTAGAAGCCTATACAGTACTATCGTTCTTGGCGATTTATTAACCATGGTTTTAATAACTATTTTTGGTCAATTTGCTAAATATATATTCATATTCAGGATCTTTATTACAATCCCTAATTATAATTTAATAATAGCACAAAAAGGCCTAGTCACGTAGACAATTTTAATTTATAAGCCCAGATTTTATGGAATCGAGGCATTAAGGTTTGAATCAAAGTTCGTTACCTTTTCTTGACAGGGAGTTGTAGGCTACCATTGTCTTTAGTCTCAGAAGACGTTAATTATAGCCCGTAGGCACTTCATCTTTAGAGGGATGATTATTTAATTAAGGGAAATTGGAATAACCCAATTTAAGAATGACTTATGTGATTTTATCGAATCACATTTTGCCAAGAATGTTAACATGTTTTCAGATGTTAACAAGGATTGGAATCTTTTGAATAGGTTTTACCATCTTGGTCATGTCTGCAACGACATATAGACTAAGTTTTTCCTTTAAGATTCTTTTTAATATTTGACACAGAACAATCCTAAATTGAGATGTTAACAAGGATCTGAATCTAATTGAGGAACTACCATCTTGGCCCTGTCTTAAGATGACACACGAGCTAGGTCTTGTCCTTTTTAGATTTTGCCATTTTATTATAATGGTAGATCTTATAAAAGGAATGATATTTTAAATCTAACCGTTCCACTAAATTTTAATAAGTACATGGTTTCCCTAGACGGGACTTCTAACTGAAATGACTTGCCCATGCTGGGGCTAAACAGAAATAACAAGGAAACAAATAAAAAGCAAAATAAAACGAATTAGGATTAGTCCTATGTTCTTTGTCTAGACTCGAGAATGTGCAACTGTGTAATTGAGATTAAACATAGAAGGCTAGTGTTTAATTCACTCAGTGTTGGCTCTGATACCAACCTGTCACACCCCGATATTTCCACGTATTACCGGTGGGCCCGGTGGGGAGTATCGTGACGTAGTTGATATCATCATAGTCAAACAACACAATTATAAATGCACAGCGGAAGCAAAAGATAGATTCATTTCAACTGAATAAATTGTAATATTAAGTATCACAAAATAGTTGAAACAGATCCACAGGCGGATCGAAAGAAAAAGGAAATTGTTCAACAGACTTTAACATCTAAAGCTTGCGAGACTTGATTATTGATGCCTGGAGTAGCCAGCCTATTACGTATAGTACCTGCACTTAGCCTTTTGGAAAATACGTCAGTTTACATTGGTAAATACAACTTAACTGACTCATTTTGAAAAATGTTTAAAAATTGATTTGAATGCACTTAGGCAAAAATATCTTTTATAACTTGGGACAATTATTCAAAAATAATCTTGTATACAGTTTTACTTATTTGTCGTCCATCAGGGCCGGTTTATAGGGCCAGACAAGATTAACTGACATGCCACAGGTATAATGCCCACAAGGTTGATTCCTTTAAGTGGATTACCAGTTTTTACATAATGCAACTGTCAGGTGTACGCCTACACCCCGTGCTTAGGTCGTGGCCATTTCTTTGAATGATGCCAAGGATATCTGGGACATGGTCATTTAACCCCCAAAGGCCATACACCAAATAATACAGATTAAAACGAGTTATGTAAATACATCAATCACAATTCGATTTAAATGACTACACACCCGACCAAGCGGTATTATTATAATACAGTATCCCAATCCCGTATAGGGAAAATAAGTTAAGAGTATTTACCTGAGCAAAGTATAAACCAAATACAGCAAGTGCACATAGCTTTTACCGGGCTCCTAATATGGAACGAAGTTTTTTAATAACCTATTAGAATCCTAACGGGTCTTTAATTAAGCTTAGACTTAGACCGGTTAGTTTTCAAAAGGAAGATACGGTTCAAACGCATGATAAAGCGAAGACATGTTTAGAATGTGGCTTTGACCTGACAAGTTTGTATGCTTGTTTAATATGGGTAACTTAAACACATTCTGGATTTTGAGATAAAAACGATATGGTTTGACCCGTTTCGGCTAATATATGCAAACTAGTTACATAAGCCGATCCGAACGCGAAAAGTGCGTAACGGGTAACCAAAAGAGTCATACACAGATTTCCTAAGTTAATATGCCTTAAATATGTTGTGACATCAGTAAGATATCTTCTATTATGCCCAAAACGGATTTAAACACAAATTACGCCCCGTAGGGGTATTTTGGTCATTTTAAAGGTTATAAAAGAGTTTAAATATAAATCTGAGTTTCGGATCTGATATAAACAGTAAATATACTTAAATTCATAGGTTATATCAGTAGGGTATTACATACATGTAAAATTTACCATTTATAACTAAACTATGCACCGAAGGGGCATTTTGGTAATTTCACTTAAGCCTAAATGGTCTAAACTGGAAACCTGAGTTTAAAAACTTTTACTTACTATTAGAATATAAAAATTTACTTAATATATCAGTAGGTATTAAGTCTTATGTATCTAAAATAGTTTTAATACATACTATGCACTTAAAACGCGTAAAAAGGCGATTTTCGGGTTTTATAAGAAAAGCTAATATTTGTATTATTCCAGAAGGCTTGAAATATTCTATCTATCATATTGGATCAGTAGAAAAAGGTTTGGTATCAAAAGGATTGGTAAAACTCATTTTATAGCCTAAAAGGGCAAAACCGACAATTACCGGATCAAGCTTAGAACTCTATGTTATGCTTAGCCAAAAAATAAATAAAAATCTCCAAAAATCCCAAAATATTATTTTATATCAGTGGGTAAAAAGTTTGGTATCAAAAATCAGGTTTAGATAGGCTATATGCTAATTACACCGTTTAATTGCTAAAAAGCTTTCTAATTACGCTAATGAGCATAACTCTTAATCTAGACCTCAAACTGATGTCAAATTTTAGGTACAAGTTTATAAGTCAGTAACTAAGGTTTCTACTCTTTTACATTTTCAAAAATCACGTTTTAAGGTCATATGGGCATAATAGTCAACATTTAGGCATTTAACGGAATTATGCATATGAATCGGATAACTAATGAACCAAGTTGTATAATCACAGAGGGTTATACTTACATGAAACCTGGTCCTAATAAGGCTCTAAGACATTTCTAAATTATGCTCTAATGGGTCAAAACTGAAAGTCAAAGCAAAAGTCTACTTTTGCGACTTTCGGTTCCGAACCGAGCTTAAACTGAAAATTGTCGAGTTGAACATGTTTAGACATGTTCTTACATTAATTACCAAGTTATATTAATGACAAAACAGGTTGCATAGCTTCTACATTGCTAATTATGCATTAATTTGAAAATAAGCTTTCTATTGACTTTTTGAGATTAACTTTGACCCTACAATTGACCTAGTTAGAGTGGGAATCAGAGGGTGCCCTTTTAAGGGTTTATTGCCCACATAATTACCCACTCATAGGTACTTTCAATTTGGAATTTGACTGGACAAATTAAGATTAATGACGAAGTCAAATCTTAATTATGACGTTTGACTTAAGACTAATTAACTAAGCAAAACTGAATTAAGGAAGGTTAATGACACTTACCAAGGTCCTATGCACGACTAATGATCACTAGGAAGAGGTCTTGAGCTCCAGGAATCCTCAGAGAGTGAGTTGTGGAGTTTGCAAGTGAATGAGCATTTGAACAACTCAACCCATGGCCTTTATATAGGTTTTCTAAGGCTCCAAGATCATTCCAACAAAGCCTATGGATGTTTCCTGATCATCCCAAGTGTCCCTAGGCCATTATAAACCATCAAACAAGCCTATAGAATCGAAAACAAGCTCCATAAGTCGGTTACACAGCTTTAACAGGCAGCTATCGACATTTTCTGATGCTGGCAGTCCCAGGCGGCCCGCGTAAGGTCCTTTGCAATCCTTACGCGGCCCGTGTGAAGGTTGGCTCTGGTCAACAAGTTTGCAAATATTGCATTTTAGGTCCCTGGTCCTTCCAAACGTGGTTTTAACTTCAAATTTTGCATATTTAACCCTCTAAATTGACTTTTAAGGGTTCCAAGGCCTAACCAAACTTTGTTAAGTCCTTGGTTAACTTTGTGATCACCCGTAAAGCCTTAAATTTCAACGTTGACGCTTTTAACCCCTCGTATACGAATATTGTCATAACTTTCTCATACTTTGTCGAAACCTTGTGAAATTTTTATCACATATTCTTGTGAGCATATTTAATCATTACAAAGCTTCGGGTTTGCTAAAAGGTCACTCAGAGGTGTACATTAAACATGTTGACACATTTAACCCCTGTAGTTTGTAATTTCTTACTTTCTTCCACAATTAGCGTCGTATGATCCATGATTCATTCGTTTAAGGGTATAAACATCATGTAGGGTTATTGTAAGGTATATTTATCCATTGTTGACACTTTGAACCCTTTTATTCACATAGATTCCTTGTTTGTCAACTTTAGTCCCTCTAAATCAATCCTTTACACGTTTAAAGTCCATGACACGTGTTGATATATTATTGGACATGAATTTTCGAGGTGTTACATCCTCACCCCCTTAAAAGAAATCTCGACCTCAAGATTTACTGAAACAAATGAGGGTACTTTTCTTTCATTGTGGACTCTACCTCCCACGTGTACTCGGGACCTCTGCGGGCATCCCATTTGACCTTTACAATAGGCACATGCTTCCTCTGAAGCTTCTTAACCTGTCGGTCCTCGATCGACAAAGGTTTTTCCACAAATTTCAAGCTCTCATCTATGTGCACATCTGTATGTGGTATAACTAGCGATTCATCTGCTAGACATTTCTTCAGATTGCAGATGTGGAATACATTGTGAATACCACTGAGCTCTTCAGGTAAGTTTAACTTATAAGCCACTGTTCCTACACATTCGATGATCTCGAATGGTCCTATATACCTCGGGCTTAACTTACCTTTCTTACCAAATCGCATCACTCCCTTCCAGGGTGACACTTTAAGCAGAACCTTATCACCAACCTCAAACTTTAGAGGTTTACGCCTTAAATCTGCGTAGCTTTTCTGCCTATCCCTGGCAGCTTTGAGACGATCTCGTATCTGAACAATCTTGTATTCCGTCTCCAGGACTATATCAGGTCCTGTCAGTTGGACGTCTCCAACTTCTGCCCAGCAAACGGGCGTTCTGCACTTCCTTCCATACAAAGCTTCAAATGGTGCAGCTTGGATACTTGAGTGATAGCTATTATTGTATGAAAATTCAATCAGTGGAAGATGTTCATCCCAACTTCCACCTTGGTCAATAACACAAGCCCTTAACATATCTTCTAGCGTTTAAATCGTTCGCTCACTTTGACCATCTGTTTGAGGATGATATGATGTGCTGAAGTTCAATCGAGTGCCTAAGGATTGCTGAAAACTTTTCCAGAAATGCGAGGTATACCTTGTATCCCTATCAGATATTATAGATACTGGCACTCCGTGGAGAGATACAATCTCATCCAGGTACAGCTGAGCTAACTTATCTGAGCTATGTGTTTCCTTAATAGGTAGGAAGTGAGCTGACTTAGTCAGTCTATCCACTATCACCCAAATAGTATCGTTTCCTTTCTTTGTCTTTGGCAACTTGGTGATAAAATCCATTGTCACCATCTCCCACTTCCAGGTGGGAAACTCAGGCTGTTGTAGCAAACCTGATGGCTTTTGGTGTTCAGACTTAACTTGCGCGCACGTCAAACATTTGGCTACATAGGTAGCTACAGACTTCTTTAAGCCTATCCACCAAAAATTTGCCTTCAGATCCTGGTACATCTTATTAGCTCCAGGATGAACGGAATATTTAGAACTGTGGGCTTCCTGGAGGATAACGTCCCGAAGTCCTCCATAAGCTGGAACCCATATTCGTCCATTTAACCTTAGAATTCTGTCCTTGCCATAAGATAACTGCTCTTCAGTTACTCCTAGCTTTTCATCAGGATAGTTAGCTTCTAGTATAGCTTCCTTCTGCGCAGCTAACAACCTTTCATTCAAACTATTCTTTAATTCAATGCTCTTAGCATTGATTCTTATAGGCTTCACTCTTTCCTTTCTACTTAAGGCATCGGCGACTACATTTGCCTTGCCTGGATGGTATCGTATTTCACAGTCATAATCATTTAAAGTTTCCATCCAGCGTCGCTGTCTCATGTTTAAGTCCTTCTAATTGAATAGATGTTGAAGGCTCTTGTGATCAGAATAGATCACACACTTAGTTCCATACAAGTAGTGCCTCCAAAGTTTCAGTGCAAATACAACGACACCCAACTCCAAGTCATGGGTGGTGTAGTTCTTCTCGTGCACCTTTAACTGTCGAGACGCATAGGCAATAACCTTGCCTTTCTGCATAAGCACACATCCCATACCAGTGTGCGATGCATCACAATATACTACAAATTCCTCTATTCCATCAGGCAATGTCAATACCGGAGCGTTGCTCAACTTTTGCTTAAGGGTGTCAAAGGATTCCTGCTGCTTAGGACCCCAGTCAAACTTAATATTCTTACGCGTCAACGAAGTTAGGGGTGCAACAATCCTTGAGAAGTTTTCAATAAATCGCCTATAATATCCTGCTAAACCTAGAAATCTACGAATCTCTGTATGCGTCTTTGGCTCTTGCCAATTCATGACAGCTTCAACCTTAGCGGGATCTACTTGGATACCATGCTCACAAACAACATGTCCAAGGAATTCGACTTTACGAAGCCAAAATTCACACTTTGAAAATTTGGCATAGAGCTTTTCTTGATGAAGCAGTTTCAGAATGCAACAGAGATGCTTCTCATGGTCAGCTTGGCTCTTCGAGTAGATGAGAATGTCATCGACGAAGACGATGACAAATTTATCCAAGTAAGGCTTGCAGAGGTGATTCATGAGATCCATGAACGCGGCAGGTGCATTAGTGAGCCCAAAAGGCATCACTAGGAACTCGTAATGACCATAACGAGTCCTAAATGCAGTCTTGTGCACATCTTCATCTTTAACCTTCAATTGATGATAGCCTGACCTCAAATCGATCTTAGAAAAGTAGCTTGCCTCTTGCAATTGATCGAACAGATCGTCGATCCTGGGCAAAGGATACCTATTCTTAATAGTGACCTTGTTAAGTTCGCGGTAATCGATGCATAAACGCATCGATCCATCCTTCCTTCTTCTTTACAAACAAGATAGGTGCTCCCCATGGAGACGAACTAGGTCTAATAAAACCCTTAGCTAACAAGTTGATGCGTGTGAAGTGTTATATATATTAGGTGTATATTTTAAGCCCTTTTAACACTTATTTTACCCAAGTTTTAAATGTATAAAACACGATATTTTACTAACACTAAACACACATATGGGCAAGTGCACCCATCGTGAGCGTAGTATAGCGTTGGTAAGATACCGAGGTCGTCCAAGGACACAAGAGCTTTTAGTACCGGTTTATCCTCAACGTCTAATCAAAATAAAAAGGTTAGAAAAATGTTTTAAACTATGAAAAATAAAAACTAACTAAAATGCTGAAAATAAAAATAAAAGTAAAAACAGATAGACAAGATGAATCACTTGGTTCCGACTCGTATCTAGTATAACCTTTGATTATTTCCGCACTTTTGCACATAATTAAGAGATTATCTTAGTTATTGTAGTAGGCCCCTCTTTTGAAGGTGACGTTACCCTCACCCCAGTAGTTTGAGTCAGCAGGGATACAATCCTAAAAGGGTGGATTATTGGAAGATAATGAATTAAGTTATTAATGCAATATTACGGTAGGCCCCGCTTTTGGCGGTGACGTTACCCTCGGCTAAGTAGTCTGAGTCAGCAGGGATACAGTCCTAAATAGCCGGGTTATAGTATTAATAGTAGTTAACTTATGAGGGGATCAAAGAGTTTGGACCCCCGCCATCCAATACCGTGAAGCATTGAAGGAGGTCCTACTAAATTTGACCCAGGTCCATTGCAGGACCTCTAAACGCTGAACAATGGCAAGACCTTTACCAAACTGTTCCCTTAACCCCCGACCAGGTAGCCAACATACCTCCATATAGACCGTGGAGATATGAATGGTGAAAATCCTTTATTTTATATAGACAGTAAAATAATGCCAAGACACCACGGACAAACGATAAGGAAAGATCACCTTCAACATAAGTAACTAGTTATTAAAGTCATTAATACAAAACCAAATAAAAAGTGCAAAAGATTAGAAATAAAAAGTATTATACTAGACACTTTGTCTTCACCAAGTGATGTAAGAGACTTAGGCAAACATGGCCTTGATTGTCAAGAACTCTTATGATCAATCTTGGATCCCGAGACGACTCACACACTCTACGATGGACAATGGATGATGGTGGTGGATGATGGTGTTATGGTGGTGGTGGGTGGTGGGTGAAGTGTGAGAGAGGTGGTGTGCCAAGGGATGAGTTGAAATGAAACCAAGCACTCCTATTTATAGGTTGAACAGGAGGCTGGGCACGCCCCCGTGTCCGCTGGACACGGCCCCGTGCCTGTCTGACACTCTCTCTCTTCATTAATTGTAATTCGCAATTACAATTAATGCGCCTGCAGTACTTTCACCACGCCCCCGTGTTCACTGGGCACGGCCCCGTGGTGGGCAATAGAAGCTTCTATAGGTTTGTCTTTTCTGCTGCTTCTTGGGCACGGCCCCGTGCTGGTTGAGCACGGGGCGTGTTCAGTCTTCTGCCTTCTCTATTTTGCTTGGGAAGATGCCGTTGAGGGGTCGGGCAGTCCACATATGTTCCTTTTCTTGTATTTATGTTGGATTCAGCTGTCTTTTTGCTTCTTTTGTGTTTTTGAGCTCATTTAATCCTGAAAATACAAAAGGAAGACAAAAACACTCTTTTTCCAATATTAGTACTTAAAAAGGGTTAGTTTTATGTCTCATTTGATGTAATTTATATGTTGCATTTTACACACATCAAATACCCCCACACTTGAACTTTTGCTTGTCCTCAAGCAAAACTCTTTAATATGTGGCTTACACTCCCAAATGGAATGGGTAGAAGAGAAGGTTTTGGCTTGTCATAGAGTGTTGGGAATCCAAGATCTTTTTGGGTTTTATTTTTATCTATTTACAATCCTATTCGTAATGATTTATTTAGAACGTTTCATAGGAGAAATTACTTATTTGGGCATAACATGCCTTTTTTAAAATTCAATTTATATACAAGTTCACATACCTCACGGGAGAAATCACTCACACTCGGCCGAAGGTGTATTTTTAGTGAATCACTCGAGAGCGGCGTGGAACTTATTCCTACCATAAGCTTGCCAAGCAATCAATCCTCCTCCTTTTTAACTTTTATACCTTTGTAAATATCAAGAGGACTTTGTGGGTGAAGGGTTAGGCTTGGGTTAAAGGTAGGTGGTTGGGTTAGTGGTTAGTAGAAAAAGGGTGAAAAAGCGTAACAAGTGTCGGTTTTCGTAGGACTTTCTATTTTTGTAACTTTTATTTTGATGAAGCTATTATTCAAACAAAGTTATTTTTGATGAACTTGTTTGTTTATTTTCTTTGCTTCATCAACAACAATTTTTTTTTTTCGAACGAACATACGCAAAACCGAACTTGTTACTAAAACAAAGGGTTAAAAATAAAAAAGGTTCTGGTGGGTAAAAGGGTTTTTGGTTTGGGTTATGAAATGAAAAGGTTTAGGCTCAAAAGGGCTAACTAGGGGGATTTTTTTTTGGGTAGGTGGTAAAAGAAAAGGAAAAATAATGGTGTAGAAATAAAAAGGGTTAGTCCTAATGCCTCCATCATTTACTTACTCGGGTTTAAGTTGATAAGGACCGGGAATGTATCGTCATGGCAAGTTCTAGAGTCGTAAGAACCAAGCGGCTATTCACACAAGAAACGAAAAATGAGCATTTAGTTTAATGATATGTAATTGTATGCTCAATAAAGGCTCAAAACTCACTTTTGTGGGAATGGGTTTTTATGTGATCAAGTATATATAATCAAATTTTAACTAAGCGTGTCATGCCGTTTCATAATTTTCTTATGTTGGTTCTTTTTATCACTACGCTATCGGTTGTAAATTCGTAAAAATATAACCTTTTTGAAAACTTGAATTTCCCGAGTTAAACCTAGACAAGTAAAAAAAAATGAAATTTTTGAAAAAATTTGGGGTGATTAGCGGTTCCAATAGAGTTTTGTGTAAGGCTTGTATTTAGGACTTGCAAAATTTCAAGGTTTTAGCATCCCCCCCACACTTAAATTACACATTGTCCTCAATGTGTCCCAAAAATAAATTTTTAGGTTGATTAGATGTGTAAAATGGTGTTAAAAGCAAAGATTTATGTTACTGGTAGTCTGGACACGGCCCCGTGGGGACCGGACACGGCCCCGTGTTCAGGTGCCAGTAACAGAAATTAAAGAAAAGAAACAGAAGCCTGGACACGGGGGCGTGTCTGGTGAACACGGCCCGTGTCCAGTTACCTGAACTGGGCATTTTTCTGCAGGGGGTTCAGCACGGGGCCGTGTTGGTTGGGCACGGCCCGTGTTGAACCTTCTGTAATGGAGAGAATCATCGGGTCGCCTTGTTCTTGTGCATGAGGTCATTTTTCTCGTTCCCCTTTTCATCCCTTACCACCATGAGTGTGTTTTATTTATTAAGGACCATCCAACTTTAAAAACCATCATTTCATTGCATTCATAGAGAGACCTTACATAATCCTAAATTAACATAAAATAAAAACTTAACGAAATAGGTCAGGAGGTACACGAGGTTATCATAGAGAGTTCTACTATTTTAAGAAAATTTCGAGAATAGTTTCCCGATATAGTAGGACTCTTAGCCGAAAGATTTCTTCCCTAAATGTTGTTTTAAAGCCATTCTTCGATCTCCCTAGGAAGGAAGAATGCGGCTTCATTTTCCTCAACAACTGGTGGCTGAGGGTGAACATTCACCGGGACTCCTTGCACCATTCTATGCGGAGGCTCTTGGTGCATGGCGTACCAATCGGCTGGAATGATGACTTCGGGCACCACGTTCCACGCCCTCTGGGTTATTACAGGTACCAAAGGCGGGGAGGCGAGAAGATTTAACCTCTGGTGCAAGAGGTTTACCTCTCGGAGACAGCCCTCCAGCCCTACTGTTAGATGGTTGATACGGTCGACCAATGCTTCCTCCACTCCCGTCATTTCGTCAATAGCTTCCCTTAGGGCGTAAACATAGTTTACAAGAGAGTCTTCTACTGTCGATGATCTCCTCCCTTGTCGGTTACTTCTTGAAGATGATCCGCTTGTTCTGCTTGCCATTTTCTGTGAAGGAAACCGAAGAAAACTAAATTTTTACAAAACAGTACCTCGGACACGGCCCCGTGCTCGCTGAGCACGGCCCCGTGTCCATTTGTCTGCAGGATTTTAGGCTAAGGAGCCTTGGAGTTTTAAATTATTTTCATGATTTTTAGCTGGGTTTTAAGCTTAGATAATTTAAAATAAAGTTATACAACTAACTTTAAACAGGAATCCTTAGCAAATAATCTTACAAACTTCACATAGATGGTTGGAATCATGGGATTTCCAAGCTTCCATGGAGGAAATGTTGAAAAATTTTGAAAGAAGAGGAAATGAACAAAAGTGGAAGGGACAAGATGGTCCTTGGGAACCTTCTTTTAGCACTTACCTAGGATGGTATGAGTGAAGATCCCAGGAATCTCTGTCAATTGAAGTGGTCAAAAATGAGCAGGAATCAGGCTGCATTTAAAGAAAACGACAGCGCACTGGGCACGGCCCCGTGTTGGCTGGACACGGCCCCGTGTGCAGAGGAAATCCTGACACATTTTGTCCGTATTCTGACAAAATCAGCAGAGAATCTTTTAGGTGAGCACGGGGGCGTGTTGACCTGGACACGGCCCCGTGTCTGGAGGCTGTCTTTTGGAGTTTTGTTACTTCTAAGGATCTCATCGATATCGGGTGGTTCCTTACTGGTTGGAACAACCCCAAAATGCCTAAGATACCTTAATTGCCCTAGACTAAAGCGAGAACGCAAGAGGTTGTCGGTGAGGGTAATTCCTATTTTCATTCTAGGTGGACAAGTCCAACCCTTTCCCGGGCTCTCGTTAAAGAAGGTGTATGCCGAATCGCTCAGGTCTATGTATGCACCGAACGAAGTCGATGGAGAGTCCTTCACGGCACAATCGGCACAGGGACGACTATCGTCCAAGTCTTTGCTAGGTACGAAGGTATTTTTCGGAGCAACGAGGTTGTCGGAATGCGGTTCCAACATTTCTTCATGGTCATCGTCTTGGGGCGGATCAATAAAGTCCTTCCTAAGCTCTTTTAACCAATTTAGAATTAGTTTTTCTAGTTGAAATAACTCGTCAAGGAGCATTTCCCCTAGAATATCTGGCTGGGCGCATTCGAGGGAGAAATAGTGCTTATTTTTACTTTCGCCCCTCTTAAGGTTATAAGAAGTTGGTGGGTCCATGTAGTGGGGCCTATAATTTAGAAAGTAGCATTCTATTTCTTCATGTTCGCCACCACATAATTGACACCACGTACCATAAGAGTGCCGAAAGTAAAAACAATTACTATCACTCATGTTTTTGTCAGAAATTACCGACCGCCGGGATCTAACGGTTCTGTTTTCAGTAAGTGAATCTTGGGCACGGGGGCGTGTTGAGTGAGCACGGCCCCGTGTTCAGCTTACTGTCTGACGTAAAACAGGATTGCCAGTTCCAATGATTTAGCACGGGGGCGTGTTCAGCGGGCACGGCCCGTGCTGAGCTCTGCAGAAGCTGAAAAACTAAGAAAATCCTAAAAAATAAAAATAAAAAAATGATTAGGCCGTTGATTCCTAACTTTCTTAAAATCCTTGTGTCCCCGGCAGCGGCGCCAAAAACTTGATGCGTGTGAAGTGTTATATATATTAGGTGTATATTTTAAGCCCCTTTAACACTTATTTTAGCCAAGTTTTAAATTTATAAAACACGATATTTTACTAACACTAAACACACATATGGGCAAGTGCACCCATCGTGAGCGTAGTATAGCGTTGGTAAGATACCGAGGTCGTCCAAGGACACAAGAGCTTTTAGTACCGGTTTATCCTCAACGTCTAATCAAAATAAAAAGGTTAGAAAAATGTTTTAAACTATGAAAAATAAAAACTAACTAAAATGCTGAAAATAAAAATAAAAGTAAAAACAGATAGACAAGATGAATCACTTGGTTCCGACTCGTATCTAGTATAACCTTTGATTATTTCCGCACTTTTGCACATAATTAAGAGATTATCTTAGTTATTGTAGTAGGCCCCTCTTTTGAAGGTGACGTTACCCTCACCCCAGTAGTTTGAGTCAGCAGGGATACAATCCTAAAAGGGTGGATTATTGGAAGATAATGAATTAAGTTATTAATGCAATATTATGGTAGGCCCCGCTTTTGGCGGTGACGTTACCCTCGGCTAAGTAGTCTGAGTCAGCAGGGATACAGTCCTAAATAGCCGGGTTATAGTATTAATAGTAGTTAACTTATGAGGGGATCAAAGAGTTTGGACCCCCGCCATCCAATACCGTGAAGCATTGAAGGAGGTCCTACTAAATTTGACCCAGGTCCATTGCAGGACCTCTAAACGCTGAACAATGGCAAGACCTTTACCAAACCGTTCCCTTAACCCCCGACCAGGTAGCCAACATACCTCCATATAGACCGTGGAGATATGAATGGTGAAAATCCTTTATTTTATATAGACAGTAAAATAATGCCAAGACACCACGGACAAACGATAAGGAAAGATCACCTTCTCCATATAGACCGTGGAGATATGAATGGTTGAGCACGGGGCGTGTTCAGTCTTCTGCCTTCACTATTTTGCTTGGGAAGATGCCGTTGAGGGGTCGGGCAGTCCACATATGTTCCTTTTCTTGTATTTATGTTGGATTCAGCTGTCTTTTTGCTTCTTTTGTGTTTTTGAGCTCATTTAATTCTGAAAATACAAAAGGAAGACAAAAACACTCTTTTTCCAATATTAGTACTTAAAAAGGGTTAGTTTTATGCCTCATTTGATGTAATTTATATGTTGCATTTTACACACTTCACAAGTCATCTAGTTGTGTCCTCAATTCCTTCATCTCTGTTGGTGCCAACCTATAAGGCGCCCTTGCGACAGGTGCTGCTCCAGGGATGATGTCAATTATGAATTCTACTTGCCTGTCTGGTGTTAAACCAGGTAGTTCTTCAGGAAATACTTCAGGGTACTCAGAAATGACGGGAATATCTTCGACCTTGGGCTTTTGTTCATCAATAGTTACCTGTGCCATATAAATGACACAACCCTTCTTCAAACATCTAGATGCTTTGAGCATAGACACTTGCTCAGGCAGTCCATATTGGGTATCTCCCTGAATGGTAAGTGGCTCACCAGACGGAGTCTTGATCACTACTTGCTTCTTGTTGCAAACGATCTGGGCTTGGTTATGAGATAACCAATCCATGCCTATAACTATATCGAACCCGGCTAACTTCAAAGGAAGTAAGGATAATGGAAAAGAGTGGTTCCTAATGGATATAACACATCCATCTAACACGGTTGATGCGGTTTCTATGGTTCCATCGGCTAATTCAACCTCATACTTCACACTTAAGGTTTTAACAGGTAAATTCAACAACTTACAAAACTTATTATCTACAAACGACTTATCAGCTCCTGAATCAAATAGCACTCTTGCATAGACATCATTTATGAGGAAGATACCTGTGATCACATTGTCGTCCTGAACGGCTTCTCGTGCATCCATACGGAAGACCCTTGCATTGGTCTTCTTGACCTCTTCAGGCTTCTTGGCGTATTTAGGGCAGTTGGTCTTGATATGCCCTTTCTTATTGCAGTTGTAGCACGTGGCATCCTTAATTTTCTTGCAATCCATAGTCTTGTGCTCTTTAGACTTGCATAACCCACATGCAGCTGGTCCTGACTAAGACCTGGACTCAAGTCTGCATTTTCCAAAATGGCGTTTTTGGTAAGTCGTGCACTTTGGCTTCTCCTCTGTTCGTTGACTACTCTTTCCAGACCCAAACTTCTTGGAATCAGTGTTTCCCTTGTGCTTCTTCTCCGACCATCGTGAGTTATCATCCTCACATTTTCTCTTACTGTCTTCAGAGTTCTTAAGCGATTTTAGCCTAACCGCATCCAAAGTAAGAGATAGAGATAGATCAGCTGCCGACCTAAAAGTAGCAGGTCTAGATGCCTTAACACTGGCCTTGATCTCTGGGGCTAAACCCCCAATGAAGCGAGCAATTCGCTTGGGTTCCGGTGTTACCAGATACGGAACCAGCCTAGACAGGGTATTGAAATTGGTGAGGTAAGCTTGACAATCTAAATTTTTCATTTCTAAAGATAAGAAATCTGACTCAATCCTCTCAACCTCGTGTTGAGGGCAGTAGTTCTCCTTAATGAGAGCAACAAACTGGTCCCATGTCAGATTGTAGAGTGGGATCTTTCCAGAAGCTTGAATGAGAGACTTCCACCATGCTAGTGCCTCTCCCTTGAATGATTGGGATACATACTTCACTACATCCCTTTCAGCACAACCGCTGATATCAACCACGGTGTCTATTTCATCCAACCAGGTCATACAATCAATCGCTCCTTTCTCCCCAGTAAAATCCCTGGGTTTGCAGGAGACAAAGTATTTATAAGTGCAGGACTTGGCACGTGGTTCCCTGTCAAATACTATTTTCTTAGATGGAGCACTGTGTTGATTTGAGGAGTGCTGAACATCCTCTTTCTTTGGTTCATCTTTCTTAGAGGGTGGCTTGCTATGAGCCTCTGAATGAGTCTTAGGGACAGAGTTAGTGTGGGGTGCTGATGAGGTTCTACTGTGCGTCCCACTAGACTCCCTGAATTGCCTATCCAGAGCTTTAGATACAGCTGTATCAATCAGTGTACGGAGCTCTTCCCTGGTTATATTAATCCTAGTATTCTCATTATTCTCCGGGGGATGACTGTTTACTTCTTCCAACCTAACCATGTAGCATTAATTGCTACATAAAAGAAAATTAATGATAAGGTTTATTTAGAAGCCTATACAGTACTATCGTTATTGGCGATTTATTAACCATGGTTTTAATAACTATTTTTGGTCAATTTGCTAAATATATATTCATATTCAGGATCTTTATTACAATCCCTAATTATAATTTAATAATAGCACAAAAAGGCCTAGTCACGTAGACAAGTTTAATTTATAAGCCCAGATTTTATGGAATCGAGGCATTAAGGTTTGAATCAAAGTTCGTTACCTTTTCTTAACAGCGAGTTGTAGGCTACCACTGTCTTTAGTCTCAGAGGACGTTAATTATAGCCCGTAGGCACTTCATCTTTAGAGGGATGATTATTTAATTAAGGGAAATTGGAATAACCCAATTTAAGAATGACTTATGTGATTTTATCGAATCACATTTTACCAAGAATGTTAACATGTTTTCAGATGTTAACAAGGATTGGAATCTTTTGAATAGGTTTTACCATCTTGGTCATGTCTGCAACGACATATAGACTAGGTTTTTCTTTTAAGATTCTTTTTAATATTTGACGCAGAACAATCCTAAATTGAGATGTTAACAAGGATCTGAATCTAATTGAGGAACTACCATCTTGGCCCTGTCTTAAGATGACACACGAGCTAGGTCTTGTCCTTTTTAGATTTTGCCATTTTATTATAATGGTAGATCTTATAAAAGGAATGATATTTTAAATCTAACCGTTCCACTAAATTTTAATAAGTACATGGTTGCCCTAGACGGGACTTCTAACTGAAATGACTTGCCCATGCTGGGGCTAAACAGAAATAACAAGGAAACAAATAAAAGACAAAATAAAACGAATTAGGATTAGTCCTATGTTCTTTGTCTAGACTCGAGAATGTGCAACTGTGTAACTGAGATTAAACATAGAAGGCTAGTGTTCAATTCACTCAGTGTTGGCTCTGATACCAACCTGTCACACCCCGATATTTCCACGTATTACCGGTGGGCCCGGTGGGGAGTATCGTGACGTAGTTGATATCATCATAGTCAAACAACACAATTATAAATGCACAGCGGAAGCAAAAGATAGATTCATTTCAACTGAATAAATTGTAATATTAAGTATCACAAAATAGTTGAAACAGATCCACAGGCGGATCGAAAGAAAAAGGAAATTGTTCAACAGACTTTAACATCTAGAGCTTGCGAGACTTGATTATTGATGCCTGGAGTAGCCAGCCTATTACGTATAATACCTGCACTTAGCCTTTTGGAAAATACGTCAGTTTACACTGGTAAATACAACTTAACTGACTCATTTTGAAAAATGTTTAAAAATTGATTTGAATGCACTTAGGTAAAAATATCTTTTATAACTTGGGACAATTATTCAAAAATAATCTTGTATACAGTTTTACTTATTTGTCGTCCATCAGGGCCGGTTTGTAGGGCCGGACAAGATTAACTGACACGCCACAGGTATAATGCCCACAAGGTTGATTCCTTTAAGTGGATTACCAGTTTTTACATAATGCAACTGTCAGGTGTACGCCTACACCCCGTGCTTAGGTCGTGGCCATTTCTTTGAATGATGCCAAGGATATCTGGGACATGGTCATTTAACCCCCAAAGGCCATACACCAAATAATACAGATTAAAACGAGTTATGTAAATACATCAATCACAATTCGATTTAAATGACTACACACCAGACCAAGCGGTATTATTATAATACCGTATCCCAAGCCCGTATAGGGAAAATAAGTTAAGAGTATTTACCTGAGCAAAGTATAAACCAAATACAGCAAGTGCACATAGCTTTTACCGGGCTCCTAATCTGGAACGAAGTTTTTTAATAACCTATTAGAATCCTAACTGGTCTTTAATTAAGCTTAGACTTAGACCGGTTAGTTTTTAAAAGGAAGATACGGTTCAAACGCATGATAAAGCGAAGACATGTTTAGAATGTGGCTTTGACCCGACAAGTTTGTATGCTTGTTTAATATGGGTAACTTAAACACATTCTGGATTTTGAGATAAAAACGATATGGTTTGACCCGTTTCGGCTAATATATGCAAACTAGTTACATAAGCCGATCCGAACGCGAAAAGTGCGTAACGGGTAACCAAAAGAGTCATACACAGATTTCCTAAGTTAATATGCCTTAAATATGTTGTGACATCAGTAAGATATCTTCTATTATGCCCAAAACGGATTTAAACACAAATTACGCCCCGCAGGGGTATTTTGGTCATTTTAAAGGTTATAAAAGAGTTTAAATATAAATCTGAGTTTTGGATCTGATATAAACAGTAAATATACTTAAATTAATAGGTTATATCAGTAGGGTATTACATACATGTAAAATTTACCATTTATAACTAAACTATGCACCAAAGGGGCATTTTGGTAATTTCACTTAAGCCTAAATGGTCAAAACTGGAAACCTGAGTTTAAAAACTTTTACTTACTGTTAGAATATAAAAATTTACTTAATATATCAGTAGGTATTAAGTCTTATCTATCTAAAATAGTTTTAATACATACTATGCGCTTAAAACGCGTAAAAAGGCGATTTTCGGGTTTTATAAGAAAAGCTAATATTTTTATTATTCCAGAAGGCTTGAAATATTCTATCCATCATATTGGATCAGTAGAAAAAGGTTTGGTATCAAAAGGATTGGTAAAACTCATTTTATAGCCTAAAAGGGCAAAACCGACAATTACCGGATCAAGCTTAGAACTCTATGTTATGCTTAGCCAAAAAATAAATAAAAATCTCCAAAAATCCCAAAATATTATTTTATATCAGTGGGTTAAAAGTTTGGTATCAAAAATCAGGTTTAGATAGGCTATATGCTAATTACACCGTTTAATTGCTAAAAAGCTTTCTAATTACGCTAATGAGCATAACTCTTAATCTAGACCTCAAACTGATGTCAAATTTTAGGTATAAGTTTATAAGTCAGTAACTAAGGTTTCTACTCTTTTACATTTTCAAAAATCACGTTTTAAGGTCATATGGGCATAATAGTCAACATTTAGGCATTTAACGGAATTATGCATATGAATCGGATAACTAATGAACCAAGTTGTATAATCACAGAGGGTTATACTTACATGAAACCTGGTCCTAATAAGGCTCTAAGACATTTCTAAATTATGCTCTAATGGGTCAAAACTGAAAGTCAAAGCAAAAGTCTACTTTTGCGACTTTCGGTTCCGAACCGAGCTTAAACTGAAAATTGTCGAGTTGAACATGTTTAGACATGTTCTTACATTAATTACCAAGTTATATTAATGACAAAACAGGTTGCATAGCTTCTACATTGCTAATTATGCATTAATTTGAAAATAAGCTTTCTATTGACTTTTTGAGATTAACTTTGACCCTACAATTGACCTAGTTAGAGTGGGAATCAGAGGGTGCCCTTTTAAGGGTTTATTGCCCACATAATTACCCACTCATAGGTACTTTCAATTTGGAATTTGACTGGAAAAATTAAGATTAATGACGAAGTCAAATCTTAATTATGACGTTTGACTTAAGACTAATTAACTAAGCAAAACTGAATTAAGGTTAATGACACTTACCAAGGTCCTATGCACGACTAATGATCACTAGGAAGAGGTCTTGAGCTCCAGGAATCCTCAGAGAGTGAGTTGTGGAGTTTGCAAGTGAATGAGCATTTGAACAACTCAACCCATGGCCTTTATATAGGTTTTCTAAGGCTCCAAGATCATTCCAACAAAGCCTATGGATGTTTCCTGATCATCCCAAGTGTCCCTAGGCCATTATAAACCATCAAACAAGCCTATAGAATCGAAAACAAGCTCCATAAGTCGGTTACACAGCTTTAACAGGCAGCTATCGACATTTTCTGATGCTGGCAGTCCCAGGCGGCCCGCGTAAGGTCCTTTGCAATCCTTACGCGGCCCGTGTGAAGGTTGGCTCTGGTCAACAAGTTTGCAAATATTGCATTTTAGGTCCCTGGTCCTTCCAAACGTGGTTTTAACTTCAAATTTTGCATATTTAACCCTCTAAATTGACTTTTAAGGGTTCCAAGGCCTAACCAAACTTTGTTAAGTCCTTGGTTAACTTTGTGATCACCCGTAAAGCCTTAAATTTCAACGTTGACGCTTTTAACCCCTCGTATACGAATATTGTCATAACTTTCTCATACTTTGTCGAAACCTTGTGAAATTTTTATCACATATTCTTGTGAGCATATTTAATCATTACAAAGCTTCGGGTTTGCTAAAAGGTCATTCAGAGGTGTACTTTAAACATGTTGACACATTTAACCCCTGTAGTTTGTAATTTCTTACTTTCTTCCACAATTAGCTTCGTATGATCCATGATTCATTCGTTTAAGGGTATAAACATCATGTAGGGTTATTGTAAGGTATATTTATCCATTGTTGACACTTTGAACCCTTTTATTCACATAGATTCCTTGTTTGTCAACTTTAGTCCCTCTAAATCAATCCTTTACACGTTTAAAGTCCATGACACGTGTTGATATATTATTGGACATGAATTTTCGAGGTGTTACATTATCCGGGCATGATGAAGCCATATGCCCCGTTTTCTGACATATGGGGCAGGGTTTATCCTTGAAGCGACACTCGCCTTTATGACCTTTTCCGCAAATTTTGCAACTTGGCGACCCGCCTTTTGCGTCCGATTTCTTCACTGTTTCATTCGTCTGTGCTTTCTTAGTAGGGCTTGGATTAACATCATGTGCCCTTCGTTCGCCCCGTTCAACTTGCTTTTTTAATTCAATCTCCCATTCCCGAGCAACATTTATGATCTCTATAAGGGTCTCATACTTTAAAGGAGTTATAAACTCCCTATACTCGGCGCTCAACATATTGTAGTAGTAATATATCTTCTGTTCTTCATTTGTCACCAGTTCATCACAAAACTTCATCTTATCCATGAACATTCCCGTGATTTTGTCGATGGACTCACCCTTGTGTCTAAGCTGCATGAATTCTTCTTTGATTCGGTTAATGACCGCCTTGGGACTGTGATGTTTAAGAAACGGCGTCTTAAATTCATCCCATGTCATAGCCTTGGCCGCTTCACTTCCAATCTCTTTCTTCTTGTTATCCCACCAGTCTTTCGCTTGACCTCTTAATTGACCCGTACCATAGGCTACGTAATCATCTGTATCACAATGGGTCCTTTCAAACACTCCTTCGATGTCGCTTAGCTATCGTTGGCATATTATCGGGTCAACCTCCCCATTATACACTGGCGGTTTGCACGCCATGAACTCTTTGTATGAACAAGGCTTTCGTCCTCCGGAGTTTTCCTTCGCTATATTGGCGCTATCTTCCAATTTCTTGATTCTCTCATCAACCACTGATAGTACCTTGTTTTGGATCTTATCAATAAAACCGGACAAACTATTTTCAATTGCCTTTCCAACCTCCTCGGCAATCACTTCTCTCATTTGCTCGGTGACTCTCAGCACCGCATCGTCGTTACCTTTATCCGTCATCTTTAAAACTGAAATGTTTACACCAACCGTTAAACATTTCATTTATAACATATGGTTTATTTACTTCGGTTTAATCAAGTCCGTAACTTGCTTTAACCGTTCATATTTCATGCACTTCCCGGGTTTGAGTGTGTTAATACACTCTTTTCGTGCACGTCGATTCATGTTTCCTTTCTATATTTACCAAGTCTACTTAAAAACAATTAACTCTTACCGGATGCTTGATCAAGCTTGAACCAAACACACTTTATTAACAACCTTGAGCTCTGATTACCAACTTGTAAGACCCATCTTAAAAATATCAGAGTTTATAATATTTAACACGCATTTATTACAAAAATGCGAGCTTTCAAAAGCTCTGTTGGGTTTAAGATTATACATCATTAAAATATACTAGTCATCATCCTCCTACTTAAACATTCAAAATGTAATATTCAAGAGTTAACATATTAACTAAAACAAAATAGATCAATGCGGAAGCTTGGTTTGGTACGTTCGGTTCTTGAAAGTCGCTTGATCTTCATCCGGAGTCTTGCGTGCATTTTCCTAGTGCCAAAACCACGTTAAATGTTAGTTTTGACAGTGTTAGAATACGTATAAACAAGTACTAACATTAAACAATGAAATCGGAACAAAAATGCTGAAATTTGGGGTTGTTGCGCCCTGGGACAGCTTAGACCCCATCTTACGAGGCCCGCGACAGCCGTCGCGGCACTCGACGGTGATTCAATATTGGCGTCGCGTAGCGCGACGCCCACTTTTTCACAAAACGTTGTTTATTTTTGTGATGTACTTGCCCAGCTACGAAAAATGCCATATAGCAACTTAGAACTTGCATAACTTTCGCTATACAAGTCCGTTTTACGCAATTCTTTTTCCTACGTGTCCTTAATTAAATTACGGACCCGTTTATCAACACAATTTACATCGAAATTTTGTTTAAGAACAGTTGGCCTATAATTCGACCCTTTGTTTATTCGACCCATTTGTTTACAAGTCCTACAACTTGTTTTTGTTATCATCACTTGATTTCAAGGATTTTACCCATTCCCGGGTTTTCCAACAATAGCGTTTCGCTCCCTTACCGAGAGTTACTTACGCCTTAATAACATGCTTCGTTTTCGAGGGCTTTAACATGCTCCTCTTAACAATTTGACAAGCATACTTTCTAAATTTTAATCCCCATACCAAGGGTTCATTTACAACAAGTTTAGTGTGTCCGCTTCACGGCTTGCGCTTTAATTATAACTAATCATCGAGTGATAACTCATTCACTTCGATATTTACAACTCGACATTATTTTGATTTGTTTGGATGTCGAATGGAGACCACCATTTCAAAGACATACCAAACTCTACAATTAACCAATGTTTTTGACCCGTTTCATTTGTCTAAGATACTTCGTCACTTTCGTGACATAACGGGTTCTCCTCTTTTGCCAAATTTTAATAAAACAAGCTAAAATAGATAATTAACATAATGTAACGAAGCCATAAGTCGCGTACCTTTAGAGCACACCCTTCAAACGCGTATCACCTCCGGCTTGTCCGCTTGAGGATCCGGATTCTTTACCTAAGGAGTTCCATTCACAACAATTTAGAACTCTTTTTATAATCATTAACGCATAATTCATTATGATTTTCGAATCTGCGTTTTTGTTAAATCTTTAACATTTTGATCCTCACTTAGGCGTTTTAACAAACACCTAGCGGGTGAGATTTTTACATAATCAATACTAAATTCATGACTTGTTATTTCCATCACTATCAACTTCAATCAGGCAATTCTACACATAATTTTAACATCAATATTTCAGAAATTACCTCATAAATTCAAATTACACTAGAACAAGAATCATAATCCTAGTGTTTATCTAGTTTCTACAAACCCGTTAATCACCTACAATGGTGATTATAAACTCCCACAAGTATGATGCAAGATTTTAACAAGAAATCATCTAGGGTTTATCCCTAGACATCATATCACTTCTAATTTCATCTATACAACAATTATGCAGGCTCAAATTCAAAACTCATGAGTTCATCTAAAATTTGAAGTGGAACCAAATATCAAAATTTCACATACCTTACGATCCCATCGTCGAGGTGCTCACTAATGTGTATTCAGATTTCGATTTAGACTTGATTTAGGCCTCTAATTTGTGAGTTTTTGTGAAAATTAGGGTTTGAAAAGAAACCCCTGATCGCCCCCTTGTTCTGTTCGACCCAGACACACACACATGTGTGTGTTTGGTGTGTTATTTGCTATTTTAACATTCAAGTTTCAGTTTTTTACAAGTTTGGTCCCTCAACTTTTGTTTAACTTATAGTTTAGGTGTTTTAACCTTATTATAAGTCACTTCAAGACTCGTAACTAACTGGGTTATCAATTCCTAGTTAGTTGATTCTTGTTAGATTAATACTTTATAATGAAAATATAAAGTTTTATATTTTCGGGGTGTTACACCGACATAATGATGCTTCTGGAAAACGGTGGAAACAAAAAGAGCAAAAAGGGTAGCAACTTGCGAAAGAAAGAGAGAGGGTTTGGAAAGTAGCTAATGCAGATGAAGCCTGTATTCTTATCTTGAAAATAGAAGAATCACTGAGCGAAGTAAAAGAATACAAAAAATAAGAAACTCTATGCAGAATAGAGTAAACACAAAATCTAAATACCTGTGAGTTCATCAAAGCACTTATTCTGCAATCCAAATAAGTGCAAAAGAATTATTTGAAATATGCCTTCACAATATGTTTTGTATCCAAGTCAAAACACAAAATAATACATTGAAATAAATTATAAAGCAAGAGAATTCAAGTAATAAAAAGATAAAATTTTGATGTTAATTACCTTAGCGCCATCCCTTATAAGCCGAAGAGAAGAATTAATTAACAAAGAAACCTTCTTAGAGCACTCCATCAATTCTGTCACATTAATGATGAATTAAGTTAATTGAAAAAAGGAATGGACTAAACGGGTGAAACACATTAATGGTTTAATTCCAAATTTAAATTAAAATAATGATTGACTTCGAAATTTAAAATCAAACACATTAATGGCAAACTTTCAAATTTCAATTTAAAATAATAATTGACTTCGAAATTGAAAATTTAAAATCAAAAACAATAATGGTTTACTTCAAAATTTAAATTTAAAATAATGATTGACTTCAAAATTTAAAATTTAAAATCTGAACAAATCACTAATATCCAATCCTGTAAATCAAGCAAACTTATTATGAAAGTCTAACCTTGCCAAGCAAAACCAACCGACATGGTACCAATTTCCAGCCACAGCAAGCATATCTCTGTCCAACATAGTTGCAGCCAAAAACTCCGGACCATCCAAAATAAACACCTAACGAATCAAAATAAAAACACATGAACCTTGAATATTACTCACTTTATGACTACTATCCCCCAAAACAAAACTTTGTCAACAAATTATACTAACTTATGCAATGGTAAACTATAAAAATAACAAATTAATTTAGAGGATTAGCCTTGCAAAAAAAACCCAAATCATGAAAGTTTACTTGAATCGTTAACGAAAAAAATAAGACTCAGATTGGGTTACTCAAGCGGATATTAATCACTGGAATCAGATCTGGTATCAAACATAAGAGCACACATGAGTTGATTCGTGGAACAAAATGGTAAGGAGAAGAATATACATCAGTGAATCGAATAGAGATCAATTTCCCATAGGATCCCAGTCAAGATATAGATAAAGAACGGCGCAAGATATACCTTTCCTTCAACTTCCCATAGGATCTCATTCAAGAGTTCCTTGTAGGGGAAGGAGTCTGAAAGAAGCTCATCACCTAAAATTACAAAACACAATTTGAATTCGATATGCAACTCGAGTACAAAACAATAGTCGAAGACTCGAAGCATCCCTAAAATTACAAATAATATAGTCAAAGCATCTCATAAAAAAACATCAAGATCTCAAAGCATTCAATTAATCAAAGTGATAAAAACCATTGATTTAAGCAACTAATCACAAGAGAAAAATTCTGAAATTTTTAATTTTAATTTAAAGTAGTATTACTCCTTTTTCTCTGTTTGTGTTCATCATAATCAACTCAAAATCTTTTCTTGATTAATGTTATCAATGGAATAATGATTTTAGTAAGAAATTATTCAATCCACTGCATAACAATTAAGAGATAATAATTAATAAAATAGTAAATAAAACCTAAAATCACCTAAAAAGATATAAAAAATTATATATTCTAACAAAAGATTAAAGCTTCAAACATCAGTCACATGACAAATAATAAAAAGATTAAAAACAAATTAATAAAACCTAAAAAAGCTAATAAAAAACCATTACACAAAATAAACCTAAAAAAACAGTCCTCAGATCTAAAAAACTTCACATCAAACAATAACCTAATGGATTTACAGCCAAATTAAACCTAATCAATAACCAAAAACGCTACGCAATCAAAGAGCTAATAAGCCTAAATTCATAAATACAAAATATATGTGAGATTGAAAGGAAAAGATTACCAGTAATCAAATCTTGATAGACCAACATAATGATGCTTCTAGAAAACGGTGGAAACAAAGAGAGCAAAAAGGGTAGCAACTTGCGAAAGAAAGAGAGAGGGTTTGGGAAGTAGCTAATGCAGATGAAACCTGTATTCTTATCTTGAAAATAGAAGAATCACTGAGCGAAGTAAAAGAATACAAAAAATTGAAGGAGCCATATGCAGAATAGAGTAAACACAAAATCCAAATACCTGTGAGTTCATCAAAGCACTTATTCTGCAATCCAAATAAAAAACCGGTAAAATAAGTTTGAAATATGCCTTCACATTATGTTTTATATCCAAGTCAAAACACAAAATAATACATTGAAATAACTTATAAAGCAAGAGAATTCAAGTAATAAAAAGATAGAATTTTGATGTTAATTACCTTAGCGTCATCCCTTGTAAGCCGAAGAGAAGAATTAATTAACAAAGAAACCTTCTTAGAGCACTCCATCAATTCTGTCACATTAATGTTGAATTAAGTTAATTGAAAAAAGAAATGGGCTAAACGGGTGAAACACATTAATGGTTTACTTCCAAATTTAAATTAAAATAATGATTGACTTCGAAATTTAAAATCAAACACATTAATGGCAAACTTTCAAATTTCAATTTAAAATAATAATTGATTTCGAAATTGAAAATTTAAAATCAAACACAATAATGGTTTACTTCAAAATTTAAATTTAAATAATGATTGACTTCAAAATTTAAAATTTGAAAATCAAATCACTAAGGAAACATACCAAAAATATAGGATCATATTCTTCAATCAAATTTAACAACGAATGAGAGTTGTTTTTAGGATCCATAACTGCAAAGGAAGTAACCGTTGTTTTACAAAAATATAATGGTAATCTATTTATAGAAACAAATTCTATTTACAGAAACCGAATCATAATTCCGAATATAAAAATCATCTTTAACAACAGTAATCTGTTTATAGAAACAAAAACAACTTTAAAAATGAAATTAAAGGCATCTTTAAAGAATTAACAACTAACTAAATACAAAAATTATAACTAAATGACTCACGATAAATTATCATCAATAATTTTAAGACATTGACATATGGAAGTTGTTCTCCCCACAATATGGTTGCAAAATCATACGGTATTTCCTATCAATCGAAACAAAAAAAAACATATAAGTTGCAATAACTTATTGTGTGCACAAAACTGAAAACTAAAGAAACATACCAAAAATATAGGATCATAGTCCTCAATCAACTTTAACAACGAAGGAGCGTTGTTTTCAGGATCCATAACTACAAAGGAAGTAACCACTGTTTTAAAAAAAATATAACGGTAATCTATTTATAGAAACAAAGTCTATTTACAGAAACCGAATCATAATTTCGAATACAAAAATCATCTTTAACAACACTAATCTATTTATAAAACAAAAACAACTTTAAAAAGAAATTAAAGACATCTTTAAAGAATTAACAACTAACTAAATACAAAAATTATAACTAAATACAAAAAATTATAACTCACAAAACAAACCATAAGAACTTCAAAAGATAATCACATAAAATTTCAAATTAACGCCTAAAGACAAAAATAAAAAAGAAAGACTATACATATAAAAAAAACAAACAACACCAACAAAACTGAACTAACCTGTTTTGGTCGACGAACAATTCGAGTCCGATTGTCACAAAAGATTGAGGGTTTACCATGAGAAAAACAAACCATAAAACATTCAGAACATATGTTATTAATTTAAAAAAAAAATACCGAACAGAAAGGATAAAATCAAACCTACACAAACTTAAAAAAGAGAAAACAACTATAACATTTAACTAACCTCTGTTGTTTGACGAATGATCGGAGTCCGATTTTATCCAAGATTTAGGGCTCCACATGAAAAACAAAATCAACAAAAATCAGTAACTTTGATAAATGTCGAAGAGATGATTAACGTTCATAGACACTACATAAATCAGAGAATGTAGATGATGATAACAAAACCTCTGATCTTGATTTTGTTTGCAAAAAAAAAGATAAATGTTCAATCGCTTGATTAAAGATACACAGTAGATAAACAACAAATTAAAACAACATACCTTCAATTTTTATGATCAGATCTACAAAGTTTAGGACAAAGAAGAAGTTAATAGCATTCGAAGCAATCTTTATAAAATCAAGTTTCTATAGAATTGAATAACATAAATAAAGCAGATTTAGGATCGATTGTGTAGATTTACCTTTGATTATATTTGATTCTTGATAAAGAAGGAGACTGATGCACTGCAAGATGAAGAACAGGGAAGATATGGTGTCGGTAGGTGAGATGAACAATAATTAAGATGGAGGCATTTATATGAAATTCGAATAAAGGAGTGGATGATCCAAATCAAACTGATCTGACCCGGAGTTTATCCGGATCCCGTGTCTACTGAATTTATATGTGTATTTAGAAATTTAGAATGGATTCCCTCCCAAACTCACAAAACACCTCAACCATAGGTTGCCACATCATCAAAAAGCTCCAAAATCACATGCCACATGACCCAAATCCATCTCATTTATATATATATATATAGATGATGGGGCCTACTTAAATTGATCATTTATTTGTTATTATAATTATTGAAAGTAAGGGTAATTTAGTAATTTTACATCAACTTAACTGAGCAAATTAACTGACATCCACTTAGGGGACTATCCGAGTAACAAACGATCAAACCACAGGGGCCATATATGTAATTTTAAAAAGTTGGAGACTAAAGGTGAAAAAATGGTAAACCACAGGGACTATCCAGGCAATTAACTCTCTAATAAATGATTCAAACTAGTGTTATTAAATCCGAGCGTTGCGCGGTTGGTGGGTATCAGTTCGTTTAACTACGGTACTGACACTTGTTATAGCAATCAATAGAGAAAAAAAATCATAATATGACCAAAACTATACCAACACAGCGGGAATTTGATCGGTATCGGTTTGTTTTGTGACGCCACCTACACTCATTACAGCAACCCATAGAGAAAAAAAAATATTGATATGATCAAAAAATACTGACACGTGAATTACATCATATGACCAAAAATATACCGACACTTGTTATATCAACCAATAGAGGAAAAAATCATCATATGACCAAAAATATACCAACACCGCGGGAATTTGATGGGTATTGTTTTGTTTTGTTACGCTACCTACGCTCGTTACAGCAACCCATAGAGGAAAAAAATCTTAATATGATCAAAAAATACTGACACGTGAATTACATCGATAAAAAACAAACGCAAGTTACATAAGATATATACCACATAACACATATAAAAAACCACTAAATAACACATATAAAAAAACATTTAAAACAAATATAGTTACTATTCATTCACTATATCTATTAATAGTATACAATAGTATACAATTTCAAAAGACGCCATATGTCAGGATTATATTATTTTTAATGTAAAAACCTATACTTAGTAATATCCCCAATTGTATACATTGTAGAAAACCAATTAAGTACCATTATTATTATATTATACATATTAAAGGAAAGTCCTCATGAATAGTATTCACACATTAAAATATTAGGATGGTCTAAATTTTCATCAAAATGTATGAAAACATTAGAAACTTTTTAGTGAACCTTGTTATTTTAGTATTATGAATATTAATTATATATATTGTTGACGAGATTTGATGTATAGTAACTTTATTTTTATAATAATATATAGTTTTTTGTTATTTTATTATTTAATATATTATAATAGTTTATTATTATGTTTACTTTTAATAACATATTTTTCTTTTTTTAAAACATATATTTCCTTTACCTTTTTTAAATAATTTTTTTTGAACATATATTAATTTATCGATTAATTTGACATTTCTTTAATAATTTACGTTTATAAATTTTTTCTAAAAACTTAAGTACGTAGTTATGCTTGATTTCGTTCTCTGACTGTCCGTTATAAGTTTTGTTAAAAACGAAGTTGTACTCAAAATAAAGTATTTATTTTATATCATAAAACGGTACGATGATAAACTAAATCGTTCTAATGGTTTGACTTTCTGAACAACATGTTTTATTTTCTAATCACGTTTGTTTTACATTATCATTTGTTCAGTTTCGCCGCAACGCGCGATATGAAAAACTAGTATTGTATAATCTTCAATATTGGAACTAATCTTGCATATGCTAACTCCTAAGATTGTTTTTAATATGAAACTTTTACATATTATATAAGTATATCATTTTTATTGTACAACACCTTGTAATACAAAGGTCTATAAGTGACTATAACCTAGTATATATACTTCTGACACAACACAAGTTAGTTGTATGAATTATGATATGGTAATAAAAGTACATCAGTTATATGAAACTTTTACATATTATATAATTATATCGTTTTCCTTGTACAACACCTTGTAATACAAAGGTCTATAACCCAGTATATATAATTCTACTGGGTTTTCTACCATGGTGGTTCGTGGGGTATCATCACCAAATGTATTTAAAGATTATCCGTCTTTCTTTTTTCTTTTATTTAAACCGATACAAGCGGGAGTGTGATAACTTAGACCAAAGGGTATGGTGAGGATAATCCCCAAAGGGACCATATGCCACGTAGGTGCCAACTCAGCGAGGGTGGAGGACCATCCCCTTGGGGACTACCCAAGGGTGTGGAGGGGAAGCAATGACTACCCAAGAGAGTTGTACATTGTGCTGATTTACTTGTACCCTGCAAGGAGATAGAGAGAGAGCAAATTTGTGGGGGCCACCAATCAACAAGCAGCCAATCAACAAGCCCCGTCTCCAACGTCTTGCAGAGGACGTGAGAGCCGCAACGGAGCCCAAGGGGCGGTGTGCGACGCCGGGGACGGACCGGGACGGGACGACCCCCATACCCCATGGTCTTAGCCAACAGGGCTACAACTATTTCCATTAAGACAAAATTGCAGAAAACAACCTTTATGTATACCCCAAACTGCACTTTATACCTTTCACTATGAAATCCGCCAAAACCAACCTTTACGTTCATGTTTTGTTACACATCACAACATTTACACCAAACCTAGTCAAAAAAGTCAGTTAAGTTACCCCATGTGAGGGCATATATGTCTTTTCCTTTGAATAATATATTTAAATAAATAATTAAATCAGATTTTAAAAAACTAATATATATATATATATACCCCTTATCTTTTTCTCTTGGCTCTCTCTCTCTATTCAACAAACCCCCACCACCACCACCAAATTCAACCACCTTCACCACAAAATTCAGCCACCGTCACCACTGAATCCAGCCGACATGAATCAACGATCAGCTTGAATCAATGATCTCTTCCGCCATCGGCTTGAATCAACGCACGTCGTCTCTCTCTAACTCCATCCCTTCCGCTATCAGCTTGAATCAAAAATCGTCATCGGAAACTTTTGTTTCACCGGCGCTGCTATGGCTGCTGGAAAAGGAGGACTGGTCGAGAAGCTGTGGAGGTTTGTACGGACGGTGTATTTTATGGTGGTGATGATGACGTCACTGCTGGTGTTACGGTTTTAAAGAGCATTTGAGGAGATACTTGGTTATCAGATCTCTCGCTGATAAATTGTAACGGTGAGAGTGTATTATTTGTTGAGGCTGAATCGGATTCGTGTTTGGATGATTTTGGTGAGTTTACTCCGTCGCCAGAGTTTCGGAGTCTTACTCCGACCATTGATTATTCTGGTGATAATAGTTCGTATCCTCTGTTTTTCGCACAGGTATTGTTTGGTGTCCTAATTTGATCAGGTCTGTTTGCTCTGTTTTTTTAAACCTAATTGTGTTCAGTTATTAACGTATTAGAGATTTAGATTGTGAATTATGAAGTTGACATTTATGAAGACATTGAGAGTGGTATTTGTTGTCCAATTGTAGCTGGTGGATGATCTGGTCGGAATTTAGAGTTTTTGGGAAGTTGGTGGATGCATATTTGGCAAAACAGAGAGACAAAGATGGAAACCTTTTTTGCATTAATCAGATATGAAGAGATCAAAAACCTTGGCTATGTTGTGCGTGGTCGGAGGTGGCAAAACAGAGAGACAAAGATGGTAACCTTACTACTCATCGGAATTTCAGTTTCATTAATTGGGGGTAATTTGATATCAGGTTAGTTGAAGGAAATAAATAAATAAAAAGGTTTAAATATAATATTCATTGTAAAAGGGGTCAAAGGAAAAGACATATATGCCCTCACATGCATCGCACATGGGGCAACTTAACTGACTTTTTTGACTAGGTTTGGTGTAAAGGTTGTGATGTGTAACAAAACATGAAAGTAAAGGTTGATTTTGGCGGATTTCATAGTGAAAGGTATAAAGTGCAGTTTGGGGTATACATAAAGGTTGTTTTCTGCAATTTTGTCTTCAATTAATGAACCATGTCAGCAGCAGAACTAACCGCTCCTGCAATTCACCAACGGTCAGTTCAATCTCAAAAATTAGCCGGCCACCAAAACAAGCAGACAAGCTTCAACGTTTTTCACATTTTTTCAATCGGTTCCTTGAAGCCGACCAATTCATTGTAGCCTGGTTCATCAGCTCATGACCGAATCAACATCGACAGATCCCTGTTAAGCCGGCCCGAGCCGCTAGTCGTTTGAAAAAAAAAAAACATCACTTGTATGATCTTTTGTTTTAAAAGTCTTGAACTCGCCACTTCACAAATCTCGGTTTGCTATGCTTGGTTAGACCTTATATTTTACCATTTTAGGATATTTTAACTTCTCGTATCGTTTATGTTGGATTCTATCAATGTTTTTGGGATATATGACATTCACATTGTATTTCATAAAACTCTAGGGGCATACCTTTTTATACTTTCTAAATTATATATGATGCCGTTTTTTGGGCATGGTGTTCAATCAAAAACATTGAGTTTGTTATTTAAAATTACATTTTCAAGGATCAAGTTCACAAATTAAATAACTCATCATATTTACTTTTAAAAATTACAGCACCATGCATCCAGTTCTTCGCCCACAATATCATGCCTTATAATAATCCTAAAATGGCCGAGAAAACCTTTTTCATTTCGACTGTAACATCACCAACCACAGCGGATTTCACACGCCAAGCAATGTGATCATCGGGCCTGACCAAAATGGCACCCCGATGTGTCATTTTACAAATATCCCACCACGATGATGAATTTGACGGTTGTCTAACCTCAACAACATCAACATAGTTTTCCCATGGTGCCAATGATGTTTTTGTTCTTGCATCCTCGTTCACTAAACCGTTTGGCCACATAACACAAACCTTAACCAAAATGTTATGTTCATTCGCCACTTTTAGTACAACATGAGCTAACCGATAGGATGAATCTATTGGTGCAATTATGAGAAGAAACTCGACTTTGTCTCTAGATATAAGATCCAATGTGGAAATTTTCACCTAAAACACGACATATGAATGAAAGGTCATAAGAAGATTAGTTTTTCTATTTAAGTTGGAAGATGTTCGGGTCAGACAAGTTGGGTGACGGGTCATAACGAGTGTGGACAGAAGCAAATCGTTTTCAATGAGAAAAACAGGCTGGGTCATGTTGAATTGACCCGCAAACACTTTTTGACCATTTTTTATATAAACAAGCAATGTATAAGTTCTCAAATCTTAAGTATAAAAAAAGAGTTTGAAAAGTAGATAAAAAAGAGTCTGAAAAGTAAATAAATGCAAGTTTTTAAAAAGTAACATTATAAGAAATATTTATTTTATAAAAGAAAAGGAAAGAGGAAAGTGAAGAGAATATTTATATCGGTTTGTAGACACCTATGGTGGTAGTTTGAAAACATTTTACTTTTATTTTAAGGCTATATATTATATTTGACCCGTTTGAAGTAACACAACCCAATTAAACACACTTTTATAAGTAAACGGATATACCTCTTTTTTGACTTCGGATAATACCCTAACATTCATATGAGGTAACCTCGAGCCTGGATCTGCTGAAGGAATATACTCCCGTCTACGACCCATAGGTGGTTCTGGTTTAATCGGTGCACCCTCACTGTCAATTTCGGGTACCAATGCTCCTTCACGGTACCTGTGATGAATAGATTCGGGTTATAGTTTGATGGGTGGTTTGACTTTTGACCAACTAGATGAAATGTATGACAAGCAAATTCGTAATGGTCGCAAAATGAATGGGTTGGGTAAGTAGTTAACATTTTCAGATCAAAACATATCATTTTGATTGAAATGGATCACCTGTCAGCCCAACACCTTTATCAGGCCTTTTTTTAGTTGACTAGTGTGTGAGATATGATTTTACAAAAACGATATTTTTCAAAGGTAATCTGAAATTATAGTGCGTCAAACCTAAGTTTAATAGCTTCAGGTTAGAGAAAGACGGTGTTTTGACCAACTAGATGCTATAACAAACTATTTTGTGGAGGTGGCAATATGGGTGTATTGGGTTGGTCATGAAGGCCCAACGGGTATAGGGGCAGCAATTCTTGACACGACCCGAACCCGACACAAAAAAACAGGTTTGGGTCGAGTAACACGACCCATTTAAAAAACAGGTCGGGTTCGGGTTGACCCATATTAAAAACAGTTCGGCTTGACTTGTATAAAACGGGTTGACCCATTAACCCATTTAACTATTCAGAAGGAAAAAAAAACAAAAAAAAACAAACTTTATGTTTTTGTTTATTCCGTTTCCATTTACATGGTTAGTCATATTAATGTTAGTTTTGGCACACTATATTATTTGTCACACTCATACTCACCATTAAGAGCCGGGGGTCTCACTGGAAGCAGCCTCTCTATTCCTACGGGGTAGAGGTAAGGCTGTCTACATCTTACCCTCCTCAGACCCTACCTTTGCTTTGCTATTGGTGGGATTAACTGAGTATGATGATGATGATGATGATACTCACCATTAAACATGGTATCGATAACCCGCTTAAAACCCAACAACTCACTTATAATATGACTCATTTAAAAATACGGGTGAAACGGGTCGTGTTCAGATTGACCTGAATTTATGTGTATGCGGGTTAGGGTTAAAATCTTTGACACGAATAATAATATGGGGCGGGTTCAGGTTGCACATTTCAACCCGTCAACCCACAAACCCAACACAATTGACACCCCTAGTATAGACCAACACGGATAAATTTGTACGAGTTGGGTTGGGTCAGCCCAAATATTTTTTTTTTTCAATTTTAGCCATCTGACCTGTAATAAAACATAACCCAACTCAGTCCATTCATAAGTGAACAGGTCAAAGTTACCACCTCTGCTAACTTCCAACAACGGGACTGGTCAGCGCGTAAGAGTTCTTGTTCTTGTTATAAATAATTAGTTTGTCAAATATGACTACAAATATGTGATTCCAATAATATTTTATTTTTTTAGTATAATTACTTAGGAGGTTTTATGCATTAGAAATACACTATGAGAATTTCGACTCATATGGCCAGTTTCCTTTTAAGCTAATATTTTTATCTTACACATTTGACCCTTTAGAGATCAAATATAACCTGAGTTGACCCATTGATATGTAAATAGATCAAAAACTGTCACTTTTACAAAAGTCATACCTGAAACCTAAATCCTCTGCAGGGAACTGCAGCTGAAGGCTTTTTCCTTCTTCAAAAATGCGTCTTACTTTAGCAAGTCTAGAAGATCCAAGAGGATTATTCTCGTTTAAAACAAAATCCGACAGTTGTGCACGGCCTAAACTGAAAATTCCATCTAGCAAAGTCTTTTGAACTGTTGATGGTAGGATTGAACCTACTGTGTTATTGATAACTTGATGTACTACAAAATAAAAATAAAATAAAAGTGAATCACATGTTTATGAAATAAAAATAAGTCAAATATACTGAGCTTTGATTTGGCACCTGAATTTGCAGTAGCTGGATCAAGCCCAAGTGCAGCGGGAACTGCCATTGCTGCTTGAAAATTTTGGATGCTGAGATCAGTATTGAAAAGTGCAATCTGCCAGTCAAATAATTATTTTTAGCTTTAAATTTGGGTTTAAAAAAAGCCAATGTGGCCTATGCAGTTAATGCGGTAAAATCATAGTTGTTAATTGCGACCATAGCGGTCGCTATAGCGCGATTTATAGCGACGCGACGTACTGTCGCTATTTGGTTCATAGCGACGACTATCGAATTTAGCGACAGTTATTATTGTTTTTTTTTTATTTTTTTTAATGTTATAAAGGGTTATAGCTATAAAATAGCTAGATTTATAGGTTTTTGTTAAATATACATGTAAAATAGCATATATACAAGGGTATTTTGATGTAATATACATATAAAAATTTTCAAAATTCTTTTTCTAGTGTAATCGCTATTTATAAAATAGCCGTCGCTATTTGTCGCTATTCGCTACGTAGCCTAGCCATGCCTTGTCGCTATTCGCTATCGACAACTATGGGTAAAATATCGGACCGATATTTGAGAATTGAGATATAGATAATCGAGGTGTGATATCGGTAATTGTAATATCATGCTGCATTTATATATATAGCAATTTAACACTAATAATTCAGTATACTCTCCTACCACTAACAATTGTAGCAAGTGGGAAGTAACTAATTAAGACTTAAAACACTAACAATTAAGATTTAAAACACTAATAGCAGCAATAAGAAGAAAGACGAATGGTAGAACTACGAAGAAAGGTACTGCAATCGGGAAAATCGGTGATATATCGGTCAATATCGCTGATATTATCGGTACCGATATTTTGCACCTATATCTCACCAGGGGACCGATAACCAATATATCACTAATATATCCATACCGGCGATATTAATTGCATAGATTACAAATTTATCTATTTGACCATTATATGATCGTTACAAGTAAACTAGTAATATTGATTTCGATGCACAAGGTTACTTTGCTTCTATTTATTTCAGGCAATTTAAATATATGATCATTACACGTAAACTAGTAAATAGTAATATTGGCATGGATGCACAAAGTTGCTTTGCTTCTATTTATTTCAGGTATTTAGATATTTGACAAATAGTCAGCTTTTTAGTGAAAGGGCATGAAGTCAAGTACTGCAAATTTGAAGGGATATAGCCTAGGAACTACAGAGAAATGAATATGAATGGAAAGCAAGATAACTTTATACCAAAAAAAAAATTAAAAAAAACAAAATAAAAAACAGTACCGGCCTACGCTCCATCTCATAAGTGGGAAGAATAGACATTGGAGCGATACCCTTGATGACTGCAGCCAGTTTCCATGCAAGGTTATGAGCATCTTGAATTCCGGTATTCATCCCTGCGTTAATTAAAAGTTTATTAATTGATATTTCCACTTGTGTCACTAGCCCACAATCTAAAATATTATATAAGAAAATATTACGGATAGGTTTATCAATTAAAGGTTTTTGGTTTCATTTATCCATATCACGACAAAAGCATACCCGAATGCTGTAAAATGGCGGATTTACCCTGGCTTTTTACATCCAAACGTTGCCTTTTGATACATTAATACAAGTGTATTTTTTTTTCTTTCCAAATTTTGAAGATTATTTAAGTAAACACGTTTTGGCCAAGGGTATTTTTGTTTCTATTTGGCATATTTATTAGGTTTCAATTTATTTTTAAGGTTTTTGGTATAGTTTGATGAAGTTTTAAAAACAATATAACTTGACGGTGTTTTATCTGCAATAGAATTCGATAGTTTCTGTCAAACAGTTTTCTTTTAACTATGCCTCGTATTATTTTTATTGAAATGAAAAGGTTAAAAAACCACATGCAATATAAATAAAAGTGTGTCTATTTTTTTTTCAAAAGATCCATTTGCAGGCTTAACTAGTTGGGCCTAGAAACGAGCTTTGTAAGACCAGTTTCGAAACATTAGGGCCAACAAAAAACAAACTCCATTAGACTTAAAGGAATATATAACTTATATTATCACCAAAAAATATACATATCAGCATACCAAAACCACCAGCTGGAGGAAACCGATGAGCAGCATCGCCAGCTAGGATTATACGATTGTCACAGGAAAGATACTTCTCAGCAACTTCAGCATGCATTACCCATGGTTTTATGTCTACCACATTAATGTCTGCCAGCTCATGCCCTACTAATTTGAAGATTAACTTCTTACATGTCTACAAGAAGTTGAAGATGTTTCAGGAAATAAATATCTACAACTGCATGCTCAAGAAAACTGATCAGTCGGGTTCTTATTGCTAGTAAAAAGATTGTCACACCAACTTTGTCCCATTTTGGACAAGTAAGAAAGATTAGTAGATTTTTATTTGGTTGCAAAATGACAATCCTTAAAAGTTTCAGCAAGAACCTCAACAGTTTCTGAAATCTAGTGGACCTATTATTAGAGTTCAAACTATTAAGTTGCAAATTTGATCCATATACTTATAACGAAGATCAATTTGGGTTGTGTTTCATCTCAACTGAAAATATTAAAAGAATTCAACTAAATCGGAAACAAGTTAAATGGGCTGGAAATATAATAGAGTCTCTTTTAATGCATAGAGCCATCTAATTGTTTTATTCAAAGAGTCAGATTACTATTGTAATAATGTTGCTTTTGTAATATTAAACATACTAATTGCTTATTATAAAAAAAATGGACAAAAGTCTTGGCGAGTCAACCCAACTGTTTCAACCCCACTTTCTTACCCAACGCCCGACCCGCCCATCTACCACTTGAGAATTCTTGCAGTTCACATATACTAGATGAAAAGGTTGAAAACTTGAAATTTTGCTTAAGGGGAGTATATCTTTTCATTAGAAGTCTATTTATCATCATGCAAAGATTAACAATTACATTAAGGGGAAAAAGTACCTCAGATGTGAAATCCTCAAACTTCTGTTGTGGTGGATAGAACGGCATCTGTAAAATAGTATCATAAAAAATTACCATGTTTCAGTCACCACTGCATAATAAATGAGAATTCTAAAAAGAACAAAAAATGAAAAAAAAAAAAAGACATTTCAGGACCTGCAATATAAATTCTCCTTGCTTCAAATCATGAGCAACAAGAACCCCAATGGCTCCAGGATTAAAAATAAAAAATAGCATGCCAGGTTTCTCATACATTAAATACCGTCCAAGTTCTCTACTTAAAAAATGGACACTAACAAGCTTTTGAATGTCTTTTTCACCTCTCAGTTCTATTCCAACAAGATTTCTGACTGTACTTCCTGCACCGTCAGCGCCAACTAGGAATCTACACGGGATCTGATTCTCTATATGGTTCCCTTCCGTAACAGAAGATGTGGTTACATTAATAAAGTTATCAGTAGGTTCAACTGATGTACAAGTGTGTCCCATCAATATCTCCCTTTCCGCCAGGTGTCTATGATTCAATCCTTCGTTACGAATTTTGAATCCAATGGCTTCAAGTTGTTTAATTAGCAATGCGTTAAGTTTGTACTGTGAGAAATGGGCCACAGATACTGGGCTGACAATCTGGTCAAAATCTGCATAAAGTGTCACTAAATCATTTTATCCTCATGTGATATTATTACGGCTCATTGAGGGTAAATGTGTCAGAAAATGCTAGTGATATATGAACCAAACAAACATTTATTTACCAAAGATCACCCTAGGTTAACAACAGCACAATAAGAATACCATCAATAAGCTGCACAAACTGATAATTAATATAATAAACTGTAAAGCCATACCTTGACTTTGCATATGGTCAACTGACCCTATAACAGAACCAGTCAGTGATGTACAGTATATGAACTTCCTCCAAAGTTCTACAGGCGGTTGAGACCTTTGAATTTCCTCTGCTAAGCCATCTAATTTGTGAAAAATCTGACAAATAAATCTACATCAAAACAAAGTACATATGTCTAAATTCAATGATGCTTTAACTTCTTCGATCAACTATTTTACCGCTTAATTAAGATAAACAACAGACCTCCATAGACCTATTGTTGATAAAATGTGCTTGTGGATGTTTGGAGAATTCATTGCTTCTTTCCACAACTGCACACTTAATACCTAAAACAAGGTCAAAAAATTAAATTGTTAAATTCAGTTTTTTAAAATAGAAATACATTAAAATTTCATGAATAAGTCAACCTCTAGACAATTATGATTCATATATCTTACTACAGATCAATAGATCTACTCAAAGTTTCAGAAAACATTAGTGAGCACAATCAACAGTCAATACGTAAGTGAAGAACTTATGATCAAATGCTTCTCTAATTTCAATATTTCATACGCATCAAACAGTAACATAAACGAATAACATCAATTAAATACACTCGCTTTACAAATTTCAAAACAGAAATTCATTAAAATCTCATGATTAATTCAACCTCTAGATGATTATGATTCATATATCCTACTGCAGATCAAACAGATCTACCCTAACTTTCAGTAAACATTAATGAGCACAATCAACAATAGTCGATATCTAACTGAATAACTTATCATCAAATGCCACTCTAATTTCAATATTTCATACGCATCAAACAGTAACATAAACGAATAACATCAATTAAATACACTCACGTTACAAACTTTAAAACCGAAATTCATCAAAATTTCATGACTAATTCAATTTCTAGACAATTATGATTCATATATCTTACCACAGATCTAAACAATCCACTCAAATTTTCAGTAAACATTAATGAACACAATAATCAACAACAGTCAATATGTAAGTGAAGAACAGGAACTTACGATCAAATGCTTCTCTAATTTCAATATTTCATACGAATCAAACAGTAACATAAACAAATAGCATCAATCGAATACACTCGCATTACAAATTTTAAAACAGAAATTCGACAAAATTTCATGACTAATTCAACCTCTAGAAATTTACGATTCATATATCTTACTACAGATCTAAACAATCCACTCAAATTTTCAGTAAACATGAATGAACACAATAATCAACAACAAGCAATATGTAATTGTAGAACTCATGATCAAATGCTACTCTAATTTCAATATTTCATACGCATCAAACAGTAACATAAACGAATAACATCAATCAAACACACTCGCATTGCAAAATAATACCTAATTTTGTAACAAACTTATGATCAAATGCTTCTCTAATTTCAGTATTTCATATGCATCAAACAGTAACATAAACGAATAACATCAATTGAACATATTCGCATTGCAAAATAATACCTAATTTTGTAAGAAGAACAGAGAGAACGAGTCCAACCGGACCGGCACCGACGATCAAAACCGGCAAAATCGGAGCGTTGTTCGAGTAATTTGTTGATGATACTCTCGTTTGTGTATAATCATATGAAATTTTTCTATATATTCTGGTTTTTATATGAAGAAATGTGTTGAATCTTCTGCTTGTGTGGTCTAAAACCCCCATTGCTGGTTGATTGTGAGGGTTTAGGAAGGTTTCTTTCTACCTTGTGACCTCTGATTTGCTTCTTTGTTTTCTTTGATAAAACTAAAAAAATGGTCCTTAAACTTATGCTAAAAAAATTTAGGGAGTTAAATGACATTTTAGTTCATGTGCTTTGGGTCATTTTGCCAGTTTAGTCTACTGGGTTAACTTCATCCATTTTTTCTGCTAACGAAAAGGCTAATTCGGTCATTTTATATGGCCGAATTGCCCTTCTAGTTAACAGAATTACATATAAAATGACCGAATTGGCCTTCTCGTTAACATAAAAAATGGATGAAGTTAATCCAGTGGACTAAAATGGCAACGATTAAATCTTTTTGGACCCACAGATAAAAAATGAAACCTTTAGACGAAACTGGTAAAATGGCTCAAACCACAAGAACTAAAATGGCATTTAACCCTTAACTTTATGTTATTCTACTTTAGTAAAATATAATATTTGACTTATAAAAACTTATATCAAGAAATATATAAGTATAAGGTTCAAATATTTTAAAGGTAATTTGATGTTAAGTTTTGTGTTATGGTAAATATGCTTTTGTCAAGTTTTGGAGTGTAAATATAAAATACTTTTTTTTTTAAATTGAAGATCGTCTACTTAGCACAAGGTGTGTTTTACCAGATCAAGTTATTTTAATCTAATCTTATTGATCAGTAGGATACTAGTAAGATCTCGTAAGTTTTCCGATAACGGATTCTCATCACTATAAGAATATAATCGCATCAAGTTTGCATGTAAACTTTGTTCCTTTTAAAGTTAAAAGTTATTGAATACTCTTAAACATTGATAAATAAAACGTATATTTGTTTATGTTGGTTGATTTAACCAAACAAACATAAAATTGAGGGACCATTTTATTGAATAAATTTGCTTTATTAAAGAGCATTATGGTATGCGTTGTATTCATAATAAGAAATTGTCCTTGAGGTATAAAGTTTTACACGTCGTCCCCTTGTAGTTTATACTACGTGGTCACTAAGTCACCAAGCATGTATACATGGTGGATTATGCTTAGAGGTGTAAAAAAATCGGTTTTAGAACCGTAACCGGAAAAAAAAACGAAACCGGTTTTTTATCGGTTTTTTAAAATCGGTTTTAAGACCAAACCGAACCGGCGGTTTGTGACCAGTTACTGTTTTGGGTTTGGAAAACCAGTTAATAACCGAAACCGGTTAAAAACCTTTTTTTCTTTTTGCAAAAACCGGTTAAAAACCTATCTCAACCGGTTAGACCGATTACTGTTTTAGGTTTGAAAAACAAGTTAATAACCGAAACCGGTTATAAAAAAAAAACGGTTTTGTTTTGGATTAAAAAAACCGGTTCGGTTAAAAACCAGATCGGTTTAAAGAAAAAACGATTTGTACACCTCTAATTATGTTGGACGTGTATTAAAATAAAATTTATAGAGTTTTGAATTTTGATTCCTATAGTCAGGGACGGACCCATATGGTACGGGTCGGGTCCACGGACCCTAATGTTTTTAAAAAAATAGTAGAACCGATATGTTAAATTTGTTAAGGACCCCATAAAACAAATTAGTTGGAGACTATAGTATTGAAAATAAAGATGGTGTAGTGGTAAATCCTCTTGTGTTCCAACAAATAGATCTCAAGTTCAAGTCTTCCATCTCACCTTTTTAGTGTATTTTTTTCATCAAAATTAAACTAGTGCTTTAAAACAACTCAACCATCCATTGACCCTCTAATTTGCTTCTTTAATATGATAAATTTAATATCTCCAAATGATTTTATTTCACATTTTATTACCAAATAAGACTTCCAACATATAGTGGCGTTCATAAAAAAACTTAAACAAAATTTTGAAGTTATGCCTAAAAATGGTTCTTAATAATATAGTGGTTTCATGTCCACTAAAGGCTTTTACATTATTTCCTAGCCCTAACCCGACCCGACTACAATGATCGACTTGAAAATTTTAATATTTTTTTTGTGAAATTTTTTTTATTTTTATAAAAAAATGGATCCCAATAAAAGAAAAATCTTTAGTCCGCTAGTGCTTGTAATTACATTAAAGGTAAGTGTATTAATATGTTATCTTAACAATCGCATTAAGGGTACTATAAATGTACTGAAAATTATATTTAATTTATATTTAATTATTATACAGAGAGAATAATATTACTAGTCAGGTCCATACTTTCTCATCAAATCATAGGAAAAGTTCAAACTCTTAAAATTATTACATACAAATTACAATGGCATATATTCTAATTGCATGTAAGTACACGATAAGAATCAAAGAGTCTAAAGTCTAAACTCTCAAGTCGGGGGTGTTAAGATTTGTAGATACGAGAGGTTAGAAACATAGATACGACAGGGTTTTAAAATTAGTAACGTTTGGTTTTGGCATTTTTTTACATCAATATCAACTCCGCGAAAGCCATGGCTGGCTCAAGGAGTCAAAAAAAAGGGTAATTGCACGGTACCCCTGACCGCGGAAGGGATCTCCCTTCCCAGTTCACCACCCGACAAGGATCCCTGGCGGCAAATACCCATAGCCATCAAAGAGGGGTAAGAAACATGTTTCAAACCCGAGACCTCGAGTGTCCTCGGTCCGGCTTTAAAGCGGGTGTCGGTGGCCACCAAAGTAAGCCAAGGGGGAGTGAAATGAAGCAATGGCTTTGGGCCCCACTTCCGTAGGCCCCAAATTCTAAAAACAAAAATATATTGTATGTAGGTGATTCTGGCTTTATGATTGTTGACATTGGGGTTTATGTGTGACAACCCTTGTAATTCCATGTATTCCGTACAATTTATTAATGATAATTAAAGTGCTTAATGACTGTGCTGAATCATTTAACTGCTTTCTGATATCTGTGTTATACTTACATGTATTTGTTAACATACTAGTAATGTACAGAAAAGTCACCAAATAGTCCGTTATGATTTCCTAAGTGTTAGAAATTAAAAGTGTTATAAAAATATATATAAAAGACATCTTACGGATTAATTAAGCACTTAAACGGAACAGTGTTAAACCGAACAACCTGACTTTACCCGGAACATAAAAATATTGCCAAAGACATAGTTTACACTTTTCTGAGCTAGCTAGGGTCCCCGAATACCCTAACACCCATTATATTAATTAATACACTTAAACATACTAACTAAACCTTTAGATTCCAACTAGTTTATAACTATAACATTACAACCCAACCATACCCCCCCCCCCTCTTCAAAATGACGGTCACCCAAGGGGGTGACCCACATCCTTTTCTTGATTATTTTATTAATCTTGCTAAGTATCTAGTAGACACAATGTATGTTGGATAATATGGAGACATGGTCTATAAATTTGAACAAGGGTTCTTCACTCTCTTTCATTCCACACATCAAGCAACAACTCCTTCTCCTTCCTCTCTACCCCATTCACGGCAGCCACCACCCACCACCCTACAACCACCATCAACTTCCATTCAAGTCATTTTACATACACTCAAAGGTGCTACGGGTCATACAACGAAGCTCGGTGCTCTCGGAAGTGGAAGGACCTTCTCCATTCGCTATTAACCACCACATTTCCTCACTCGAACTTCCCTAGTCTTGAACTAGTGGTAAGAGCTTAGATCCGATCATCTTTCATGTTATTAGAGTGGTTAATAGTTGTTTGATGATGAAAATCCATGAACACTAAAGAACCATGAACAAAGTCTTGCATATAAACTAACTTGTAATGAAATATTGTTGAAACATAATGAAGTGATGATAAATTGAAGTTGTCTTGATTATGTTGCTGATTACTTGCTGATCTACTTGTAATATTGATGTTTGATGTTGTTGTGGTCACTAAACATGTTAACGGAATCAATCGAACACAAGTTAGAAAGTTAGAAGCTGAAACAGTAGGTTGTTTGGTAATTACAGCCAACTTCAGTTGGCTGTAACAGGACCGTAACTTAATGAAAAATGTATTTTCTGAAGTCTAGGTTTATATATTATGAAATACGGTTCTAATGGCACCGGAATCATAATTTTTGGACTCCGTTTACTATTTTTAAAGTGTCATTTCGTAACAGCAGCTAGAGCTGCATTTTTGCTGCTGAAAATATACATTATGTTTTCTGCCATAACTTGCATTCTGTGTAGAGTTAGATCATGCAAATTGTACTGTAGATGACCACCGATATATTTGTGATTCTCTCACTGGAATTTCGTAAATTGGACTCTCGATGAATTTTAAATAAATTATTCCGTGGACTGTGGTCAGAAAAAGATAAATCTGAGTTTAGTCCGGAAAATGAATTTTTATAAAATATTAGTAATGAACTAGACCCCGATATTTTTACACAATAAAACTTGGAACGTTTAAGACATTCTGTAAAAATTTGGGAATTTTTTAAATAAGTTAACTATTTTATTAAAATGTCCGAAAACAGCCCGGTTTTGAATATTTAAGCTGAAACGACATAAGTTGTAATTTGCATGTCTAAATGTCGGGTAGGTTATCTGTGAATGATATAACGTGTTATGTGTGTTATGTACATTATCGTATGTTTGTTTATGAGTGGAGAATGGATGGGAAACTTATATGGGCATAAACCGTTAAAGTGATGCATGTTATGTGATGGATAAGTGTAGGAACTTTGTGCTCTATTTGAAAACCACTAAACGACTAACTGGTAATCATATTAGGACGTGATTGACCGACCTTGACTGTTAGCTATTTTTGAGAGTCAAACCGAGCAACCGAGGTGAGTTCACACTTTTCTACAAAGCATGGTAAATTCCCGGTGGGAAATGGGAATGGGTACAGGAATAGGGATTCCTCGTCCTTTGGGACGCGTTCAGGAATGTGAATTCCTCGTCCTTGAGACGTGTTCAGGAATGTAAATTCCTCGTCCTGTTGGGACGTATTAGACTTACTGGACTAGAACTCTATCAGCGAAGTCCCTCCCTTTTTGTATCGACTTAATCGCCGAGGCTATGGCGAGCGGGTCATTAGTTAATAGCGCTATTAGGTTTAACAAACCGCACACCGTGCCAGTTGGACGGGTGTGTACTAATGGACTATGGCACGTCGGTGGTGATAGACACCGACGCTAGGGCACAATTAATTTTTGTTAGTAGTCGATATGATAAACGAGTCTGGTAGTTTAAAATAATGGGGTAGCTCCCCACGGCCGGAGTGCCGGGCTGGATAGCCAGGGAAGGTGAACATGGGATGGTTAACTAATAAACGTTTTTTAACTATGGGGTGACCCCCACGGCTAGATAGCTGATTAAGATTAAACTACGTTTTTGGAAACAACTCTAAAATGGACAACCAACCGTGAACTCACTCAACTTTGTTGTTGACTCGTTATTACATGCTTTGCAGGTCGCTAGATGCTAGGGAGCTTGCATATGGAGGTGGTCGTTGTGGGATGCGAACTGATATGTCCCGTACTTAATGAATAAACTTTATGAACTTATGAAACTTATGTTTGGGTCTTTAAACTTATGAACTACGAACTTTTGTTTTGGACTTACGTTTATGCTTCCGCTGTTTAAATCTGAACTTGGTTAACTTCCTTTTGGTCACCAATTGTATTGAGGTCGGTTTTACTTACTTAATTACATTGTTCAATATGATTGGTGGCTCGATCCTGGTCACGTCACGCCTCCAAGTGGTGGTACTCCGCATGGTGGATTTTGGGGGTGTGACAGATTGGTATCAGGGCCATTGGTTATAGTGAACTTGGTTTTAAAAAGGGAAAAGTTTTTTATAAAACCAGACTATAACCTGTACAGTGCTCAACGATCCACAACGACGCTTCGCTCCACGTGCAAGACTCGACACAATAGGTGGTATGATTTATGTTACATTGTCGGTTAGATAGTTCACACTGTGCATTAATTAACGTAATAATTGCTATTTGAACCTTGTGTGCTTACTCTCTACTATCGTCCCACACTTACGCACTTTCGCGACACTTTTCTCACTTACGTTGCTTCGTTATGAAGATCATGAGCGGACGCGGAGGACATATCAACCTCACTCAAGCCCAGTTGACGGCTTTGATCAACGAACGAGTTGCTGAGGCACTCGCAGCAAATCCAGCCGAAGGTATAACCTGCCATATCAACTCACCTTAGGACGTTTAGATCCTACCTTCGCAAACCAACCCTCGTGCTTAACCTCATCTTTTATTCTCGCGCAACAGGTCAACATGCTCAGCCTCCTGTGTGCACGTTCAAGACTTTTATGGACTGTCGTCCTAGTACTTTCAGTGGCACTGAAGGGGCCGTTGGACTCCTCCACTGGTTCGAGAAGCTCGAGTCGGTCTTCGAAATGTGTGAATGCCCTGAGGATCGTAGGGTTCCGTGAGAGATAGGAAGCTAAAACGGGCGAAAAATGAGCTAAATTGGAGAAACCCGAGCCCCGAATGAGTCACGAGTGATCGAACAATGAACGAACGAAGAAATCTGGGTAAAACACCATGTCGTGTCACACGACAGGGAAAGGAAGAACCCCTCGCGTCACGTGTGGGGCTTGGTTTGACATAGTTGACTTTGATGGTTTCGCGTGATGCGATCTCCCTCGCGTCGCGTGAGGGGCCTATATTCGTAGAATTTTTGGAGTTGGGTCAGGATTGAAGGTGTTATAACCAAACAAAATTTCCAACTTGTCATAACTTATCTTGAACGAAAAAAGAACCTAAACGGATGAATTTTGGAGTTGCGGAAGACGATATTGGAGATCATATGTTAAAGGTTGGAGCTTTCAAGCGTTGGATTGAAGATTACTTGGGTTTTATCATGCGTTTTATTTCTTTCTTCGTTTTATCAATTGAAACCATGTTTTGTGATTTTGAATTAAACGTTATTACTGATTTAACCACGATTGTCGGCTAGAAGCTTTATACGCTACCTAGGTCGTAATGAATACCATGTTTTGTCGTGTTTTTCTATTCGGTTTTGGAATATTAATTGTGGTTTAATAATAAAAGTATAGACTTGGTCTTATGATCTGATGTGTATGTGTATCTTTACTTGTTCAATTGCATGATTAATAACTTCACATATTCCTTGTTGAATGTCATTCGGTTATAGGTTTATGTTAGATCAATTACTGTGTGTTTTTAGTTAATTTATGGTATACTAGACGTGGTATCCATAGGAGTTATTGTCATGAATTGAGTAGGTCCAGATATTCAACTAATCTTAATTACCGTTAGGTGAGAGATTGTCGGTTTGTCTAGGTTGTTAAATTGTTAGGATTAGATCCTTCGTGAGAAGATCCCCCTAGTTTACCTAACTACCTGCTTACCGAGTCAGATCAGGAATCCATAGTTACCCTTGACTTTCGCGTTGTGAGGTAGATTGTCTTTTAGGGTACTTAATTATTAGAGTTGGAAACCCGTGAGGGAATCCACTTAAAACCGGTAAATTAACAGCTTTTAGGGTTCTTTTAGGTTTCACCTTGAGAAGAGTCAAGGGTCCTTTAGATTACCTTTGAGTTTAGCAACTTAAGATCCTGATTCCACAATAGTTCCAATTCTGATAGAAAACTCGTTATACATGTATAGGATTCTAACCTAGGCAGTGTCTTCTCCATCATCTGAATTAATCCAAAGTCATAATTCGTGTCAGTGTTCGAGTTAGATAGTATTTTAATTAATTGCATTAGGTTATTAGAAAACCCCCTTCAAAATATAAAAACAATTTAGTCGAGTCTGTAGATAAGTAATTGAGTCTAGTTAACGTAATTAGTAGAGTCTCGTGGGTTCGATACTCAGACTTCTTTGGCTGTACTACATTGATTGATACACTTGTCAGTTATGTGGTTTAGGTTTATAGAGTCTTAGGTTATAAATTTAGAACTTAGAGTGTCTAGGTAAGGGTTAAATATAGTTAGTTTTAATTAAACTACTTTGTGCACATCAATATATGAAAAATAAGATCTAAAACAATTTTTATATATATTTTTTTAGAGTTAATTGCCATTTTCGCCCCTGAGGTTTGGGCACATTTGCCATTTTCGTCCAAAATGAAGGTTTGGTACCATTTTGCCCCCAACGTTTGGCCATTTTTGCCATTTTCATCCAAATCGCTAACTGAGTTTGTTTTTTCTGTTAACTTTTAAATAAAACCAGTGTTTTTATAACATTCCTTCTTCATAGAACCAGTGGTTATCTTTCTATAAAACCCAGCAACCATCATCATCAAATTTACAAAAAAAAGAGGCTCAGATGCAGATTTATAATCATCATCATCTCGCAAAATAAAGAGGCTCAGATGCAGCCACGGCTGCAACCGGAGTTACCATGCCAAGTGGCCAGCCACCATCATCGCTACAAATTTATATATACGCAGAAACAACATCGAAACCCGATCATCATCCAATCGACTCAGATTTATAATCATCATCATCGTCTCGCAAAACCCTCGATTCCCACCTAAATCACCTCTCTTCGGCGAAGCAACATCATCAGTAGACGAAGAACAGGGCAACACCCCCAAATTCGTCTGCCACTGCATCAGCTCCGCCACCTCCACCATCAGCTCCGCCACCTTACAACAACCATCACCCCAACAACCACCATCTCTACCATCACCCCAACAGCCACCACCGCTGCAACAACAACTATCGGCACCACCATTTGCCCACCTCCACCATCGCCCCACCTCCACCATCACCCCAACAACTACCATCTCTACCATCGCTCCAACAGCCACCACCGCTGCCACAACAACTATCGGCACCACCATCACCTCCACCATTACCCAAACAACCACCACTGCTGCCACAACAACCATTGGCACCACCATCAACCCAGATTAGAGAGAGAGAGATACAGATCTAGAGACCACCAGTTGAAGAATCACGTTACCCAAGATTCAGATCTGTTGCAAGTTATCAAGTGAGCAGCGATTTGATGGTGATGGAGGCGACGGAATCGTCGCCGGAGAGAGAGAGATAGAGAGAGAGGGGGAGTCTGATGAATGTTTAGAGAGAGAATGGGGAGTCTGATGAATGTTTAGAAAGAGAATGGGGTGGGGGTGGGTGGGGTTGATTTATAATAAGTTTTTTTATTTAAAAGTTAACAGAAAAAACAAACTCAGTTAGCGATTTGGATGAAAATGGCAAAAATGGCCAAACGTTGGGGGCAAAATGGTACCAAACCTTCATTTTGGACGAAAATGGCAAATGTGCCCAAACCTCAGGGGCGAAAATGGCAATTAACTCTTTTTTTTATTTTACGAAAAAGACCTCAATTCTGTTATCCAATTTTGGCCTAAAATTTTTTGAGCCAGACCTGGCGAAAGCAAGTAGCGGTGGGTGGCTTTTAAACAAAGTTTATATGAAAATGTGGATAAAAATAAGAAAACTAATTATAAAAATTCAAATAATGTAATCAGTTATTTATTTATTATTAAAATTGAAACACTTCAGTATTACCCAAGCAAAAAAAAAAATAATGTTGAAACATTAATAAAAATAGACACGTAGTGGGTCAATTTTGAACAAAGTTTATATGGAAACTTAGATAAAAATGAGATAGAAACTAATTATAAAATTCAAGATTATTTAAAGTGATCGGGACACGTAACCGCCGCTGCAACACCGTTCACACAACCACACCGTCCTAACATCACCCATCATCACCACGTAACCGCCTGCTCGGTAGGTATCAGAATCTTCTTAGACGGTGACAATTATTGTTTATTCTTCAGTTTGGTCCATCGTTGTTTGGCGGAATGAAAAGTGGATGGTGGTGGGGGTTTGGATAGTGGCGGTTTCAGTAATAGTGGTGCAGCGGTGGTGGTTTCAGCCATGACGGAAGTAGTGGTTGATGGTTGTGGTGGTGGGTTGGTGGTGGTGTAGACTTGAGAGAGAGAAGGATGATGGTGAGGGGTTGGTGTGAATTTCTTTATTTGTATAAAAAACATATGTATTTTCATTCTAATCCAAAACTTGAAGTTTTCATTCTGATCCAAAACTTGAAGTTAGTTACACAAATAGTCCCTTAAATAAGGTTGGTTTAATATATGCTTTAAATAAAATAAAACAAAAATGACAAAATTGCCCTTGACTAACAGAGGTTCATGGAAGGGGTTAAGTCAGTTGGACCAAAATGGCAATGGTGAAACATTTTTGGACCCACTGACGAAAAATGAAACCTCTGGACTATACTGGCAAAACAGCCCAAACCACAGCGACTCTTCTTGTTAAAATATAAACCTATATCAAAAAGAAACTATGCATCCAAAACAACAATCACAACTTTCATTGGAATATATTTCCATGCACTTTGAAATCTGGTTCAGCTTTCATCATTGAAAATCAAATCATAATAACCAACACTTAAGAAGACATATAGCACAAATGATGTCTTGGAAGCTTATCATATGTCTATTTGGTCCAAAATTAATAGCACATATGAATGCAATTAACATCCATGCAAAAAAAAAAAAAAAAAAAGTGTTGATCTAATTCATGCATCTTTCATACCAACATTATTCCTAATTTTCAAAATTTGAATCATCATCACCAACCAAGAAGTAAGAGCTTTAACAAAGCCATTCGAATAAAGAGTCCATTTTTCGCTTGTCTGAAGTACGCGGCTCTTGGATCGTCATCTACTTCCACTGTGATCTACATTTGATCGATAAGACGAATGTCATTGTTTGCATCATCAAACAAATAAACCACCTCCTAAAAAACGGGTGGTTTCGGAAACGGATAATTCCCATTACGGGTTTGGATGGGTCAAGCCGACCTGCAAACATCTTTTGTTTCTTTCTCTTGATTATATAACTAATCAGTAATCAATGTAATATATATGATTACCATAACTATACTATAAAGTTACTAGTCTACTTTTGGATACAAGAGATCTAAAGAGATTCTAACAATTTAAATACACTAAAGTTCAATTTCAACTTTTTTGACCGTTTGAACAGTTACCTTTTAACTAAATTATTTAGAGCGCACCCATCTGATAGAGATCAATTATAACATGAATCAACCTATATATAGCAGGTCTAAGATGAATATGCACATATGCAAATGCATATACCAAAATAAATGTTTTTCATAATTGTTTGGTAATGTAAACAACTAAAAGTGAAAATTTGTGACTGAATTTGTGTTGCATACAATGTTTAGGATTAATTTCATACGTATCCTTCTGAAAGACTAAAATATCATATATAACCTTTCAAAACACCAAAAACATCATATTTACTAAAAAATGAGTAAATATAACATTCTACAAGTGTTTTGAAAGGGTGAGAAATGGTATTATGAAATTCAAAAGTATATATTTGAAATTTGAGCTTTAAGAAAGACAAGAAATGGCCTGTTATTTTATTACGAGTCACGCTTACCTCATCAAGCCTTGGAAGAGGATGCATGACCACTGCGTGCTTTTGCATTACACTCAAGACATCACGATTGACAATGTATTTGCCACGTGCTTCATCATATAGATCAACTCTTTCCCCAAATCGCTCTCGTTGGATGCGAGTTTGATACACAACGTCACATTTGGATGCCACTTCCATTAGATCTGCACTTTCTTCCCATTTGATTCCTTTTGATGTTAAGTAGTCCTTAATGTCGTCCTACGGGCCCATTTTTAAACCAAGAAAACATATAAATAAGCACATAATTCAGGAATCTAGAAAATATTGTAAGTATAGGCAGGAGCGGGTTGGGTTATGGGTCAAAACAGAACATTTTTTGGTATGGGTCAAATGACATGTTGGGTTGACCAGAAACACTTATCCAAATTTATTGTGAAGAATTAGCTTCGAATATGATTAAATAAAACATTATTTCAATAAGCGTTAATTACTTTTTTCGTCCCAGTGGTTTGTTGAAAATAACCATTACAGTCCATTAGTTTAAAAATTGTCAAAACATTACCAGTACTTTCACTTTTGTAACAATTACAGTCCACCTCCGTTAACCCCAACCAATTTACCGTTAAGTTTTTGACAAAACCGAAACGACCTCGTTGCGGAATTTATCAAATTAACACCTGACAACGCCCCCGCGACAGTTACAGACACGGCCGCGGTTGCCGTCGTATTCGCCGCCATGGAGGTGGCGGCGGCAACGGTAAATTGGATGGGGTTATTTTCAATAAAAGTGAGTCCAGGTATTGTTTTGGCAATTTTTAAACTAATTGATTGTAATGGTTATTTTCAACAAACAACAGGGACGAAAAACGTAATTAACGCTTTCAATAAAAACACATATTGGAGAACTATGTACCCATTTGACCCACTTCCTTTTTAAATATTTTGTTATTCAACCCGTTTGACGGTTGGAGTGAAATTGAAACATGACCTGAATCGATCCACTCATAAGTAAGAGGGGGTGACATTGCCGTTGACTTTTCATAAGGCTATGGTCTATTAAGTGCATACCTTCATTTTAACAACTTCTGGAGAAACAAAGTAGATTTTCACATCATTGTATTTGGCTAAAAGATATGCAAGGGATCGAACGGTACGGCCATTAGCAAGATCACCTACTAGACCAACTTTAATTCCATCCAGCTTTCCTATCTCTCTTTGAATAGTGTACACATCAAGAAGAGCCTGTTACATTTACCACAACATAGAATCAAAATAAGTAATCCAAATATAAAAACCAAATGCATGTCAATTGTGGAGATTAGACAACGTATTTTTTTGGAACAATGGATCTAAATAATCCCAACTATTGTTAATTGGCCGCCACCGTTCCCAACCACAAAAATCACCACTGGCAGTCCCAACTATCAACATATTGGCCTCCAATGGACCCTGACTTGAACCCTAACACCGTTAGTCGTCGGTTGCCAGAAAAACGTTTTTGGACAGAAAAAGGCTCCGAAAGGTCCGATCTAAGGTTACAAAGAGGTTTGGGACGATAATGTTGAGTTTTCCGGCCAAAAAGGAGTTTCCTGGCCAAAAAGGAGTTACCTGGCGACCTCAATAATTGGGGCTTTTACTATAAAAAGGTTCCTAAAGGTCCGATCCAAGGTTACAAAGAGGTTTGGGATCAAAAGGTTGAGTATTCTGGCCAAAAAGGTGTGTTCCGGCCAAATAACGTTTTTCCGACGACCTTAATATTTGAAGCTTTTACTAGAAAAAGGTTCCTAAAAGTCAAATCTAAGGTTACAAAGAGGTTTGGGACGAAAATGTTGAGTTTTCCGGCCAAAAGAGATTTTCCAGCGACCGGCGACTAACAATGTTAGGGTTCCGTTAGTCAGGGTCCATTGGAGGCCAATATATTAATAGTTGGGACTGCCAGTGGTGAATTTTGTAATTAGGACCGGTGGCGGCCGTAGTTAAGACCGGTGGCGGCCAATTAACAATAGTTGGGGGTATTTAAATCCATTATTCCTATTTTTTAAGTACATTAGTAAAATGATCTCGCTAATGCATTCAAAACAAACATAATATTGAATTCTTTTTATATCTTGTCATGATGAAATGTAATTAAAAAAATCACAAGAAAATCTCGGCATTTTCAGGGTATACCTGAGTAGGATGTTGTCCTGGTCCATCACCAGCGTTAATAACGGGAATATTAGCTGTCATGGCGGCTCTTCTAGCAGCACCACTTTCGAAATGCCTCATTACAATGATGTCCGAATACCCTTCAACCGTCCTTATTGTATCTAAATAAAGTATCAAAACAAAATAGTTTGAACGATATGAATGTGGCAATTTCGTCCCATTTACTCATTAGTGGGTTGATTTGGTTTATCTTATTTTTATATCTCTAATGATTCCAATGAAAAAAGTTAACTTAAAAAAGGAACGGCCGGGTTGAAAGTCACACAAAGTCTATTTTTTAATGCATACAAGTATACAACCTCCTATCTTATTTTATTCAGATATTCAGATTATTATTAATAATTTTATTATAGTATTTTTTTTAAGCATAATTGACACATTATCTGCAAAAAAATCTAAATAATGAACGAAAAATCTATAACCTTAAACGGGTTCATTAGGGTTGTATTGTAACTCAGCTGGGTGAAATAAAAAAAAAATAGCTGAGAAAGGGAACGGGTGGAATGGGTTGAAAGTTGTTCAAAGTCTATTTCTAGTGCGTTATGCATACAACCTCCTAAAATCATTTTACTCTAAGATTTCTGTTAATATTATGATAATATTGTTTTTGCATTCATAATTATCTCATTAGTAACTATAAAAAGGACAAAAAAGTGTGTGGATGCCCAATCTAACCCACATGATCAGTTTCAAACGACCCTTTTTGACCCAATACACGACCCGTGCATCTTGCCACCTCATATTTTCACTACATATAAATTATCTAAAAAGAGAACATGTCGAACAAGTTGAAAGTCGTCCAACGTCTATTTTTATTTTAATTCATACAACCTTCTAACTCGTTTCATTCAAAGATACAGATTATAATTGTGATAATATTGCTTACCACTTCCAGTACCATGGCTATTGCATTAATTAATTATAAAAAAACACCAAAGAATGAAGAAAAGCTGGGTACCAGTCAACCCAACATGTTTTGACCCGTACTAAAAACGACCCATTACAACCCAAACCTGTTTTGACCCATCACCCGACCCAAACACCACTTATAAGTACCTTCAAGTGTCTCTCCTTTTGCAGCAGATGAAAATTCACGCGCATTTTCTGTTGTCAAAACTTCACCACCCAACCGCTTCATCGCTGACTCAAACGAAAGCCTGGTTCTCGTTGAAGGCTCGTAAAAAAGAGTAGCCATTAAAAAGCCTTTTAAGATCTGATTCCCACGTGACTTTTTCTCAATCGTTTCCATTTCACGTGCCACTTCGAATATAGCACTCAAGATCTCTCTATCAAACTGTTGTGCTTCAATCACATCATCAAGCTGAAACAATCGTCCTTTCAAGAAAGCATCAGTGTTTTTAACATCTAGTGCCCTGCATTTGAGTCTACTTCCAGTTTGTTTCCATGTCATCGAGTTACGCCAGGTCAGCTTCAGATGTGACACGTCAGCAGAAATGCAGTTTTTCTTGAATTCACTTGGTTTTTTGCATACGGATTCATGATTTGGCAGCGTCTCACGCAATGTAGATGTCGAAAATGCACAAGATGACATTGTCTTGGGTTGATTTTCACCTATATAGTTTTTTTTTTCACAAAGTTGTCATTATATACATTTATATGCATATCTATAAACTTACAACTATTAATATTTCTTGAAGGTATACAAATAATGAAAAGAATAAAAGAATATGCATTTTGGGATTTTATCCCCAACCTTGTATTTTCCAAATTTAAATTCATATAAGACGCTGACATCAATTTAGCAGGCCGTAAAAGTCGCAACAATTTCCATTTTCACTTGTATTTTAAGGGAAATACGTCACCTAATAGTAACCAAGTTTCTTCAGTGTTCCACTGAAGTCACTCAAAACTTTTTTCTAACTTCGAAAATCACTCAAGTTTTATAATTGTTCCATTGTTATCAATTTTGTAAGTGTCAAAAATAAGTTATCTAAATGGAACAAATATAAATCTTGGTTACTTATTTAGTGATTACTCTTTTCAAGTTTAGCCTGCAGTTTGAGGAAAAGATCACTAAATATTAACCAAGTTTCATAATTGTTTCATTTTTTTTTTTTTTTTGAAAGGTGTGAATTACTCGCGAATGTCGGGAGATCTAGCATATGTTGTCTTAACCGGGTCCGTGCTAGAGAGCCCCCTCGCACAATAGATCCCCAATTTAAACCCCTCAATGAGAAACCCCTATCACTCAGACTCGAACCCGAGACATGGAGAGGAAAACTCACCCGGGCCCACCATAGGTGGAACTTAAATACCCGTGGCCACCACTAGAGCACTTAGTGATGGTTATAATTGTTTCATTTGGGTCGTTAAACTTAAACCATTATAAAATAATTCAAAGCAATGAAACAATATTGAAACTTGAGTATTTATTACAACATAAACTTGTTCCTGTTTCATGATTTTATCTCATTAGGGGAGTTAGGACAATGAATTATGTGTATAGCATGATTTAGGCTTGTAAATTAACGAACGAACATCAAATGGGCATGTTTGTGTCCGTTCGTTTAACTTTAACCGAGCAAACAATTGAACACAAACAATTAAAACAAGGGGTTTTCTAGCTCGTGTTTGTTAATTAATAGTATAAACGAACGTTAACGAACACAAACGAACGGACATAACTAAAAAACATATAAACAAACATAATTCAATGAGCACCAAGTAAAAGTAAAGGTGAACATCAATTTGTTGGGCCTAAAAATAGACTAAATTGTATTGGTCATATTTTAATTTCACAAAACTAGGCTAAATTGCTATGTAGTTAACTAGTTAATATCCCGATATATCAGTAATATATCGGTTATCAGTCCCCTACAGAGATAAGGGTGCAAAATATCAGTACCGATAATATTGGCGATATTGACCGATATTTAACCAATATATCACCGATTTTCCCGATATCAGTACGTTTCTTCTTATGTCTACCATTCGTCTTTCTTTTTATTGCTGCTATTAGCATTTTAAGTGTTAATTGTTAGTTGTTATTGTTATATGTTAGTGTTTAAGTCTTAGTCGGTTCCTACTTGCAACTAGTGGCGAAGCTTGAGATTTTTGACCGGGGGACGGAAGTCAACGGACCTGAACATTTCTATAAAACTGAGGGGTCGAAAACGTATATACCCAAAAATTTCTATACGAAAACTACATACTCTCCACTACTGAGCGAAAAGTTCGGGGGTCGGCCGCTCCCTCCCGCCCCTTAAAAGCTTCGCCCATGCTTGCAACAATTGTTAGTGCTTTGCAAGTTGCAAAAGATTAATTTGTTAATGGTAGGAGGGTATACTGAATTGTTAGTGTTAAATTGCTATATATTAAAATGCATAAATGAATGTAAACGAACAAACTTAATCAAAAGTAAACTAACATTAACAAACGAAACATGTGTTCATGTTCTTTCATTTAACTAAACGAACAGTTCACATTCACTGAAAGTTCGGTTACAGGCTAAAAAATATTTAAAAAACATCTTAATTTCATAATATCTGATTTGGCTTTAAAAGTCAAATCCAAGCTATTTTTTAACGCAATAAAAATCAATATCCTCACTTAAAATCTCTAAATGATGGATAATTGAACAAGAATGAAGAAAACATCGGTGATAATCATAGATAGGTATGAAGAACAATGAGACGGAAGATGAGAAATTACCTGCGATCACGAACTGCTACAGACCTCTGTAAATTGATTTGCAGAAAAAAAGAGCGAACAAATAGGGGTGGATTGATTGAGATATAGTGAGCTTAAATGGAGATTTAGGGCAAAAAAAAAAAAATAACACACAAGAATCTATGTAGAGTATTATTGGGGTGACCATGCGTGACTTTGGATAGGGCCACAAGCCTAAAATCTATGAATATGCTCGTGCGTGGAGATGGTCCATCAGGGAGCGTCACCTATTGGTTCTATATATACCTGATTCATCACTACACTCAAGTGATTGGGATTGGGTGTGGGTGATAGGGCTGTTCACGAGCTGAATCGAACCGAACGGACATTTGCTCATGTTTGGCTCGTTTACAAACCGAACCAAGCGGAGCGGCTCATTTAAAACTGAACGACAAATCAAGCGAGTATTTTCCGAGCAGTAACTATTTCGAGCGAGCGGCGAGTGAAGTTTGAGCGATTTGGACAACCGTGTCACCCGATTTAAATTTGCTAAGATAGATAGTGACAATGTAGGGTCTCAAGTTTTTATGTCTTAATAAACAAGCACATTTCATGACATAATATTTTTCTTATGAATAACAATGTTGTGGCTGACGGGGCGATGATCATATTGCACGAATAATGACGTTGAGAGCAATAGACGATTGACTTAGGGTAACGACATGAAACATTGATGCGATGAGCAAACTGTCTTTTATCTTTTTAGGGTTTAACTTTTAGATTTGATATTAATTTTTTTATTAGCGTGGTCGGGTTAGTACGTATAGATGTAGTTCTAAATTTGTATATAGTTGACCAAAATCTAATAAAGTAGTATATATAAAACTATAAATTTAATTTAGAGTTAAATGCCCGGATAGTCCCTGTGGTTTGCCCTTTTTTCACCTTTAGTCCCCAACTTTCTAAAATTACAGCTATAGTCCCCAACTTTTCAATTTTCGTTCCCGGATAGTCCCTGTGCCTAACATCAGTTAGTTTTCTCAGTTAAGTGGGTGTGAAATGACAAAAATACCATTTCCTTAAAAAGGGCAAACCACAGGGACTATCCGGGCATTTAATAAATAAAAAAAAATAATTAACAAGTCAAATTTCAAGTGGCCTCACAACCTACCCCACCCTCACACTAACCCCTATCATCTTTTTCTTCTCCACATCATCACCCACCTACCATTCTTCTTCAATTCACCCTCACTGTATCTGCAAAACTCTAATCAACACCACTAATCAATAAAAACATCACTAACATTTAAGCTAATAACACACAGATATGAAATCTAAACGCTCACCATTTCCTGCAGTTCATCGAGCATTGGATCTCATTCTAAAACACCACAAAGATCATCAATAGATTCACAAGAGCCTGCTCCTGCTCCCATCTCTTTAAGAGTTAAATGCTCCCATCTCTTCCAGTTCCGTCGTCTGTATTTTCCAGTGTCCCCACTTGCATCGTTCTTCTAGAATTTTCCGACGACCCCACCTCATTCACTCCTCTAACACACAAACCAGCGACCCCACCATCTCCTCCCCTCTCTTCAATTTTCAGCTCAAAACTAACACGATCGCCACACCACTACTACAACCGCCCCATCATGGCCTGAAACACACATCACTTGAAGGAAAAATATGGAACCCACCACCTAAAACCATCGAGTTGCAGGTTTCCGGCTAGATCTCTTTTCTCCTTTTCTGACCAGAGCTCGTTCCTCATTTCTACCGGTTCTCATTATTTGTTGGGTTTGTTCGATCATCTAATCGTTCAACAATCTCATATTTATCTTCGTTAACAATCATAAGGAAATCACAAGTTCCAATCATTTTACGGGTTCCAATAGTTGTTTGCATCGACAAATTTAGAGGTTTCTGGTGTTGTAGGTACGAACAACGTGTGGATTTTGAAGGGATGTTTCTGGTTTATTGACTTTTGGTGTGAAATTTTATGAATACTTCTGTTAGGTAGGTTATAATTGTTGAAGGGTGATGGTGGCAGTGGTGGTAGATGAGGTTGAAGATGATGGTGGAGGTGGGTGGTTACAGGTGGTGTTGGAATGAATAAGAGGTGGGCCCCCCTTTAATTTAAATATATTTCTTTTTACATTTAAGTTATTTTGTAAGAGTTAAATGTCGGATAGTCCCTGTGATTTGCTCTTTTTTCACCTTTAGTCCCTAACTTTCTAAAATTACAGCTATAGTCCCCAACTTTTCAATTTTCGTTCCCGGATAGTCCCTGTGCCTAACATCAGTTAGTTTTCTCAGTTAAGAGGGTGTGAAATGACAAAAATACCATTTCCTTAAAAAGGGCAAACCACAGGGACTATCCGGGCATTTAATAAATAAAACAATAAAAATTTAATTAACAAGTCAAATTTCAAGTGGCTTCACAACCTACCCCACCCTCACCCTAACCCCTATCATCTTTTTCTTCTCCACATCATCACCCACCTACCATTCTTCTTCAATTCACCCTCACCGTATCTGCTAAACTCTAATAAACACCACTAATCAATAAAAACATCACTAACATTTAAGGTAATAACACACAAATATGAAATCTACACGCTCACCATTTCCTGTAGTTCATCGAGCATTGGATCCCATTCTAAAACACCACAAAGATCATCAATAGATTCACAAGAGCCTGCTCCTGCTCCCATCTCTTTAAGAGTTAAATGCTCCCATCTCTTCCAGTTCCGTCGTCTGTATTTTCCAGCGTCCCCACTTGCATCGATCTTCTAGCATTTTCCGACGACCCCACCTCATTCACTCTTCTCACACACAAACCAGCGACCCCACCATCTCCTCCTCTCTTTTCGATTTTCAGCTCAAAACTAACACGATCGCCACACCACTACTACAACCGCCCCATCATGGCCTGAAACACACATCACCTTAGGGGTGTTCAGAATTCGTTTCGAATTCGAAAAATTCGAAATTCGTTTAAATTCAATTCGATTATCAATAATTCGTTTCGATTATAAGAATTCGAATTCGATTCAATTCGAGTCAAGTAAATCGAATACGAATTTACAATTTCAAATTCGATTCGATTCGAAATTCGAATAAAAATTATACATTTTTATTTATTATTTTTATATCTAATACATATACAACTTTTATTAGGCTTTACTACAAATTATTTTCAAAATTTATTCAAAGTATTAAAATTACCCATTACCAAACCAACTACATGGCCCATAACTAAAACCTAAGTAACAAATCTATCAATAGATTTCTAACCCTAAAAATATTAACTTGTAATGTGGAGTGGTTATTCCCGACTTCTCGTTTTGAATTTTAGATTTATGATACTTTATTTGGAACTGTTTTAATTTGATATCGTACTTTATGGTTGCTTTAAAATTTATGTTTCATTTTGATAGTTTTTAACATGTTTTTAAAGAATCTAAATCATATCTAATTTATTCGAATTCGATTCGAATTCGATTCGAATTCGAATTTTTAATCGAATACGAATTGGGTTTTTTATTCGAATACGAATTCGAATCGAATTTGGTAGATTTTAATCGAATACGAATTCAAGGAAAAATAAAAATTATTCGAATAATTCGATTCGGATAATTCGAAAATTCGATATTTGATTCGATGAACACCCCTACATCACCTGAAGGAAAAATCTGGAACCCACCACCTAAAACCATCGAGTTGCAGGTTTCCGGCTAGATCTCTTTTCTCCTTTTCCGACCAGAGCTCGTTCCTCATTTCTACCAGTTCTCATTATTTGTTGGGTTTGTTCGATCATCTAATCGTTCAACAATCTCATATTCATCTTCGTTAACAGTTATAAGGAAATCACAAGTTCCAATCATTTTACGGGTTCCAATATTTGTTTGCATTGACAAATTTAGAGGTTTCTGGTGTTGTAGGTGCGAACAACGTGTGGATTTTGACGGGATGTTTCTGGTTTATTGACTTTTGGTGTGAAATTTTATGAATACTTCTGTTAGGTTATAATTGTTGAAGGGTGATTGTGGCAGTGGTGGTGGATGAGGTTGAAGATGATGGTGGAGGTGGGTGGTTGCAGGTGGTGTTGGAATGAAGAAGAGGTGGGCCCCACTTAATTTAAATATATTTCTTTTTACATTTAAGTTATTTTTTAATAACAAGGGTATTTTAGTAATTTCACATCCACCTAACATCAAAAACTAACCTCCATCCGCGCTAGGGACTATGCGGGGACGAAATTGGAAAAGTTGGGGACTATAGCTGTAATTTTAGAAAGTTAGGGACTAAGGGTGAAAAATAGGGAAACCATAGGGACTATCCGGGCATTTTTCTCATTTTTTAATAACAAGGCCATTTTAGTAACTTCACATCCAGTTAACATCAAAAACTAACCTCCATCCGCGCTAGGGACTATGCGGGAACGAAATTGGAAAAGTTGGGGACTATAGCTGTAATTTTAGAAAGTTAGGGACTAAAGGTGAAAAATAGGCAAACCACAGGGACTATCCGAGCATTTTTCTCTTTAATTTATATTTAAATATATATGCATGTGTGTTTATAATATAGGTGTGTGTATATATGTATAATTTATATTTGTGTATATACATGTTTATATATGTAGAGGCCGGTTAACGTACAATACCTCTTATCCTACATTATGTACGCGATGCCCTCAGCCGTACGATCTTCAATCGATCAAACACGGGCGAAACTAATTTAAATGATTAAATTAATCATTTTAATATATCTAAATCATAACAGGAAGGTTAAAAACGTCATTGCGAGGTCATAAATCTCTGTAATTGACCGATGATAGTTCAAAATCAAATTCAAAAACCTGAAAAATCTTCTTCCCCAACCTCCCTTCGTTCCTTTTAGTGCGATATCGATAATAAGAACTACTAATTTGGGAGTTGTAAGGGTCAAACGGAAGAAGACTGACAATGACCGACCAACAATCGAAGAAGATGAACAGTAACACACACACAGATTTTTCACATGCGATATTCAATTTTCCACATGCGATTCTACACACCCCATGCCATTTTTCACATTACCCCATGCTAGCCATTTTTTCACATGCGATATTCAATTTTCCACATGCGATTATACACACCCCATGCCATTTTTCACATTACCCCATGCCATTTTTTCACATGCGATATTCAATTTTCCACATGCGATTCTACACATCCCATGCTATTTTTCACATTACCCCATGCTAGCCATTTTTTCACATGCGATATTCAATCTTCCACATGCGATTCTACACACCCCATGCCATTTTTCACATTACCCCATGCCATTTTTCACATGCGATATTCAAATCTTCCACATGCGATTTTGTCCATCTACACACCCCATGCCATTTTTCATACTACCCCATGCTAACCATTTTTTCACATGCGATATGTATTGAATTCGCACCAGATCTGCACCTGATCGAACGGTTGGGATGATCGCGTACGTATCGTACGATAAGCGCATTTGTATTTTACTCTTTACCTATATATGTATATGTATATGTATATAGGGAGGAGCTCATGCGAGAACCACCTTTATTGTGAGAACCGCGAGAACCAATGTGAACACAACCTAAAATAGCTAAAAAAACCTAACCCCCACCCCCCCCCCCCAAAAAAAAAAACCTAAACCCCCCCCCCCCCAAAAAAAAAAACCTAAACCCCCCCCCCCCCCAAAAAAAAAAACCTAACCCCCCCAAAACCTAAACCCCCCCCAAGCTAAATGCTAAAAACTAAAACCTAAAAAAAAACCCTAAAAAAAACCTAACCCCACCCCCCCCCCCCCCCCCAAAAAAAAAAAAACCTAAACCCCCCTCCCCCACCCCCCAAAAACCTAAACCCCCCCCCCCCCCCCCAAGCTAAAATGCTAAAAACTAAACCCCCAAAAAACTAAAAAAATCTTAAAAAAATCTAAATTTTTTTTTTTGAATTTTTTAATATTTTTTATGTTAAAATCGTTACTTTTAGAAGAAAAAAAAAAAAATTTTGGCTTCGAAAAGTAGCGATTTTTTTATAAAAAATATTAAAAAATTCAAAAAAAATTTTTTTGTGTGATTTTTAGCTATTTTTAGGCATTTTTGGTTGTGTTCACATTGGTTCTCGCGGTTCTCGCAATAAGAGGTGGTTCTCGCATGATCTTCTCCCTATGTATATATATATATATACACTAACTAAAAATAATAATTCGAGTCGAACCGAGTCGAGCGGACCTTTGCTCATGCTTGGCTCGTTTACAAATTGAACCGAACAGAGCGGCTCATTTACAACCGAGCGTCAATTCGAACGAGCATTTTCTGAGCAATTTCCGAACGAACGACGAACGGTTTGAATGGACCTAGTGGGTGATGAGTCTGTCCCTTTAATATTCATATCACAACGGTCAAACACATAGCCCTCTCTCCTTCATCTCTTGGCTGACGAAACCGACGTGTCGGGCCCCTAGGGTGGCGGTGTTGACGGGCCTCGATGGGCCATCACGACCCGGGGACGCACCCCACACCCACCGGCCTAAAAATCCAACATGCTTTTTTCCGGTTTAGATATCAACTTGAAAAATTACATATTCTGAGAGTTTTAACAATGGATCTTCCATATTTACGTGAGTGTAACCTCTATGGTTTTTTAGAATGGTTGTAAATTGTTGTGAGTGGTGTAGAGAGAAAAAGAAGAAAAAGTTTCTGTTCATCAATAAATTTGGAGGAGATATTGTTTGCCTCTGTAATTTTTTAATATTTTTTTAAAAGTGTTTGTGAGTGGAAAAAAAAGAAAAGATAATAATAAAATCATAAAAAAATATTATTTAATTAAAAATATGAGAGAAAAAATAATGTTTTTATTGTAATTATAGAGATGAGGTAAGAGAATTCATTATGAATGCATACATATTTGATATTTATTCTAATCATATTTATCTAAAAATTGGAAAAATATGTACTTCTACAAGTTTAAGAAGAGACTTGTGAAATTCATATATTTTTACGGCTAACTCACACATCCATTAATTATACTTCTTAATTCAAGGGTGTTTATGGGTCGAGTTTAAACTCAAATCAAACCGAAAATTTGTTTTATGAATTTTTGAAAACCGCTCGGCTTTAGTTTTTTTTTGTTTTCACTTTGGATTTAGTTAGGTTATAGTTTTTATGGTTTAGCTATTCAAACTTTAAATTTTTGGACCTAATATTTTGTTAGGTAATTGTCAATTAATTGTTACAAATTTAGGTCTAAATTTTTTAGGATACACGATTTGTTAATTTGTATAAATTACTTAACATTCAAAAAATAAAAATTATAATACATAAATTCAATAACAAACATTAAAAATAGACGGTTTATTTTTTTATTTCTTTTTTGTGCTTCTTTAATAAAAGTCAAGTTTTTTTCGGGTTTGAGAAAATGTATAACCGAAACCAAACCGTAAACTTTGGTTTTCTGAAAACAGACACAAGTTCATCGGTGATAAAACGTACTTGTCGTCCTTGTCCTTTTCCTAAATAAAAATCTAATTTCTTCACACATTTCAGTTCGTTTTTCTTTAAAACTTAATAATTCGCCTAAAACTTAAACTTAATAATTCACCCAAAATTGAGTCCCTAAAAATCTATATATATATATATATATATATATGATATATAGACAAGTTGAATGAACAGTTATGAGGGCCTTTTCGTAATTTGCTTATTAAAACAGCTGTCAGGTGAGTCTCAGGCCACACAGAGAAGATAGATAGACGGGGAAATATGAGAAGAGAGAGGTGGTGACCGGAGGGTCATCACCGTCACACCACCACCGTCGTCACCATGTGTCACCCCATGAGCGATTTGGATAGGAGAGGGGATGGCGCCGTAGTAGACCGACAAAGAGGTCGATGGTTGGGTTTAGCAGATGAACGATGGTGGTGGTGCAAGACTAGGTCAGCAACGGCTTAGGGTTTCAATGTACAGTCGACAAACAAACAACGGTGACACGCATCTCCCATCCTCTTGCAGAACGGGCCAGATCTGATGAGGTACAGGTGACCGGTGGCGGTGAAATGTGTCGACTAGGGTTTCTAAGATTCCGGTGAGTTCACTTTTTTATTGGGTCGTGTTGTTTTCCTTTGAATTACTATTAAGGGAAAGGAAATGAATAGTACAATTGGACCCGTTTGGAGGTGGAGGCCTCATCACCAGATGAGAAGTGAGGTGGTAGAAAACCACCAAACCCTATCATATGAGATAAACCCTTTCATATTAGAGAAACAGAGGGTAAAGAAAGAATGCAGAGAGGGAACCGCTTCCACGGTCGGTGGTTACGGCAGTGTTCCATGGCGGTGGTTCTGTCGCTGTCGCCGGTGATGACAGTGGTTTGTTGGAGAAGACGCCAGTTGCATCCGGCGGTCCGGTCAGTTACTTTCCACTACAACCCATGTTTTCACGCTTTCAACTCATTTTACGAGAGAAAAAAACAAGTCGCAGAATCAAGAGGGATGGATGTGGTTGTTGGCGCGTCAGACGTGGGCGGAGGCCATTCTGTGTTCTGACGATGGGAACTACGGCGGTAGTGATGCTTACGACGGTGGCTAGGGTTCAATTCCGACAACGGTAAGTCTTCAGTTCCGACAGGGTTTGATACTTGCAGAGCTTTCTTTGTTCTTACGATATGATTCTTCCTGTGCACACTTTCTTATGTGCAGATAAATTCCGGTTGGCTGCTCCGAGTTTTTCGATTTAATTGTTGATGCTCTTGAGGCTTTCGGTAGGTGTTGATAATTGATAAGTTGTTTAATATGTGTATAGAGTGTTTAACAAATCAAATTTGACATGAAGCTTAAGTTGAGAACAACAGGTATTGTTACAGATTTGTATTTGTTTGGTTATTTGGTGTGCTGTAGATCTTATTGCACAATTTGTTTTGCAAAATTTGATGTGAATTCTTAATCAATGGCTTTGCATGTTTTCTCAATTATTTAATAAATCTGTTTCTGACCTAGGGATCTTATGATTTAAAGCATGTCACTAATGTTTTTATGTGAATAATCGGTGTGTGTTTGTGATCTAGGATTGTTGGTTGTGCTAATTTTATGTATTAGATTGTTGTTCGATTAACTGTTTCTGTTCTAACTAGCTTTCGATCCAAGTTTGGGTATATTCATTTGGTCATGGGTTTTATTTGCGGTTTTAATTGAATTTGAATTGCCTCTGTTTTGCAGGGTTCACTACTGATAGAGCTCTCTGCGTTTTGCTTTTAGTAGTCGCAGTTTGTTTTAGGTGTAGCGCTTTTGTTCTCGACCGTTTATTCAGGTTTTGCTCTTCGTTTTCTCATTTTACTTATTCGGGTGGACGGGTTTAAGTAATGTACTACAGCCACTACAAATTCCATGATTTTGCTTGCTTACCATAGTTTCTTGACTTATGTTGCAACTTACAAACACTTATTTTTATCTTACTTTATATCTGTGTTTTTTATTCTTCATGATCTATTATATTTTATAACTTAGAGGTAAACATGAAACTTTGTTATGCAAAAAAGTGTGTTTTATAATTCAGAGTATTTACTGTGCACATGACGTAGTTATCAACTTCTAAATGAAAACCATATCAAGTCAGATGTTATATTTCATTATTTTGATAATAACTTATAAAGTATATGCTACTAAAATGAAATTTAATAAACAAATTTTGCATTAAATTTTAAACGACTCAAAAACATACTAAATTGTTAATAAACAAAATATTGCATTAAATATTAAACAACTCAAAATGAAAGTTCTTGCAAGGTCACACAGTATGAAACCACGCCACTTCACTACCATACAGTGGCGGACCTAAGAATATTTTATGGGGATGCGAACGAGGGCCTAATCAAATTTTTAAAGGGTGTGATCGGGATTTTTCCCTGTAAAATACACAAAAAAAAATTTCTCAAGAGATGTGTCCGCCCACCCAACCCTCTATTGACGTGATGGACCAAGTTGCCAGACACAACGAGCGTCAACGGCTCTATTGTGGCATTTTGCTGTTTGAAAGGGAGAATTAGGATTACGGTTCATATTTTGCCCATTAGTAGTCTTAATAATTAAAAAGTGGATAGTGTTTGCGGGTTGGGCAACCAACCTGTTTTGACAAACTACCCGTCACGATCCATTGCCATGGCGTCTCTATAAATGGGTTTGGGCTGGGACTAAACGGGTTCAGGCCGTACACAAGTTGACATGACTTGCCCGTTTATTAAATGGTTTAGGCTGGGTGGCCTGACCAACCAGTTTCCAACATTAAAACCTGTTTAAAATAGTATTAAGAAATTATAAATTTAATCCATCAACCTTGCCTCAACATGTCTAAAACTTGAAATGATCGACTATTTGCTTATCAAAATGGTTTGTCAGTTTTTATGGAATAAAAAACCAACCATACAATAATTTATATATGGTATATTGTTTTTGGATGATAGTTATTATGTTTATGATGAACAGAGGATAAAACATTCCTAACCAAAGATACAAGAGAAGCACTGCTGTGATTATGTCTGTAAGTTCTATTATCTACTTAGCTGTATTATATATTTTGCTTTTCGTCTTTTAAAACTGATAATTTATCTCCTTTGGGATGAATCAGTTTTACGTATCAACTGGAGTGGTTTGGCTCATAGTCACATGGATCGCGGTACGATTCGGTACGCGGTACGAAAAGCGGTACACCATTCGTGCCTTTCTAAAATTCGGTACGTGGAGGGGTAGGTTCAACCCCAACGTTTCATCGAGAGCCTACATGTTATTAAACCGAGGACAAGCTTATTTGGAATGGCATTTGTTGGACCCATTGTCACCTCTGGTAAGTAACACTTTTGGATTTTACTAAGTAACTCTTCATGGTAAGTTGCAAGTAATTATCATTTTCTGAGTAGAAGCTTTCTGCTGTTAGCAAGTCAACCCCAACTCGACCCATCCTAAAAAAATGACATTTTTTGACGCGTTTAACCAAAAAGTTTAGCTAGAGGGGGAACGGGTCAAACGGTTAGGTGCTGTCCAATGAGTATTTTCTCAGAATTCTTCTATTCATAGAATTAAACTTTCACTTGAGTCACAGTTTGCTGCCTTTAAAGCGATGAAGGCTGGTTGCCTTTAATAACTAGATCTTCTTGTATACAATTCTAGGTTTGAGCTTCATGTGAACCTTTTGAATTTGCTTCGCTGTTGTAATTATTTTTGACACGCTCTATCGAGATTATCAAAGTAGTTTTATCAATCTTTACACAGCCACATGCATCAAATGTTGTTAGTACCTACAAACATGACTTCTTTTTATTACACCTAACGACTAATGTTGTCGCGTTTTTTCTTGAAAACAGGCGACAGAAGATGAACGAGACAGAAATTTCAACCCATATTCAATAGTTTTCACACATACGTTACATCGAGAACCTACATGTTAATAAACAGAGGATAATTTGGTTTAGTGCGCCGCAACGCGCGGGTGTATAAAACTAGTTTATTTATATTATATATGTATATGGTGAATAAATATAACCGTGTGTAGAGGATTCAAGAAATTTTATGACAAGTTAAAATTTATAAATAGAGTGGTTAAAGGAAATTTTACACAAATAGAGAGGGAGGGAGGGAGGGAGGGAGGGAGGGAGGGAGGGAGAGAGAGAGATGGCAGCCCTCTGGGCTAGTTTTGGTCCAAAATTCAACTCATTGTGCACGATTAAACACAAATATAAGGTTGATGGGTGTAGAGCGGCGTCCCCGTCCACCTCACCCAATAAAGCCCCTTAAATAGAGTGGTTAAAGGAAATTTTACACAAATAGAGGGAGGGAGGGAGGGAGGGAGGGAGGGAGAGAGAGAGAGAGAGAGATGGCAGCCCTCTGGGCTAGTTTTGGTCCAAAATTCAACTCATTGTGCACGATTAAACACAAATATAAGGTTGATGGGTGTAGAGCGGCGTCCCCGTCCACCTCACCCAATAAAGCCCCTTAACGCCCTCGTGTACCACCCCGCTTTAGTTAAAGGGGCTGTCAAAGGTCATTATGTCAGCCCAGTAACAAGCGCCATCCATGCATGTGTGAGCCCCCTTTTCCTTTCAACAAATCACGGATAGTCCCTGTGGTTTTGCAAAAATGCACGGATAGTCCCTGTGGTTTTGCAAAGTTTCAGCTATAGTCCCCAGATTTTGGAAATTACACTCATAGTCCCTGTGGTTTGACGGTTTGTTACGCGGATAGTCCCTGGAGTGGATGGGGGTTAGTTTTCTCAGTTAAGTTGGTGTGAAATGACTAAAATACCCTTAATACAAAATAAAATAAACAAACCAAGTATTAAATATATTATAAAACATATATATATATATAAACATAGACCAGGTTTTTTCCACCATGGCTCTCTCTTTCTCTCCCTGGCAAACCCCCATCACCACCTGCCGCCACCAGCACCACCACCTCCACCACCTGCCACCACCCACCCCCCACAACACAACCAGCCACCACCTACCCCACACCACCACGACCAACCCCACACCAAAAGTTAGGTGATTGAAATTGAAATTGGGTTAAGAAAGCTCATGAACCTAAAATCGAGATTGACTCAAAATTGATTCTTGATGAGTAACAGACGTCAAAAAACAATATCTTCCATTGAACTTAAAATCAAGATCGAAACCACAACGAAATAGATCCGGTCATGGGAATTTGATGGATTTCAAGCCTACCTGTGGAGCCATCGGAACAGGGTCAACTGGAAACCACCAATTGCCACCACCACTGCCAAATCAGACCACATCATCACCGCGAAATCGAAGCAACATCAGGCCCCATCATCGTCATCGCACATCTAACTGTAAAAACGAACCTGCAACGGAAACAAGAGGCACTGTCGAAACCCCACCGGACCACCCATTCCACACTAACCACCGCAACGGTAGTCACAGCCAGCAACAACTCACCGGCAAAGCTCTTGTCGCTGGAACTCGCACCGTTTTCACAGAACATGGTGGTGAAGAAGAAGAAAGATCGGGACTTAGGGTTTCATTTTATATTAAAATATATAATGGAGGGCCCACTTGTATTTTTAATGACCAATTTGATTTTTTGTTTTATTTATTGATATTAAAAGTGAGGGTATTTTAGTCATTTCACACCAACTTAACTGAGAAAACTAACCCCCATCCACTCCAGTGACTATCCGCGTAACAAACTGTCAAACCACAGGGACTATGAGTGTAATTTCCAAAATCTGGGGACTATAGCTGAAACTTTGCAAAACCACAGGGACTATCCGTGCATTTTACTCTTCTTTTTTATTGATAGTTAAAGGGGTTATATTTCATACCATGCTAGTGAGTGGGCGGAGACTTTAAAGCCCCACTGTTTATGTGGCATTGACGTGGTGTCTTAACTACCATGTAAGCTTTATTCCACACCACATGTTAACATCTAAATAAAAAAATAAAAACGTGACTTACACAAACACTCAAGCTAATCATCGTGTCTATAAATTGCAAAAGTAATTTAAACGAATCATTGTTATTCATAAACCGACAAAACGTTTATAACGCGTTTTATTTTCTTATTTCTTGATATGTATGTATTATAAGCCAACTATATAACACCCAATTTGTTTTTATTAGTTGTTATTGTTGATCTCAAAACAAGAAATTACAACTTTATAACAAAAAGGGGTTGAAACGTCTTACACAAACAAGATGTCACACCAAACCCCTGATTATAGTTAATCTTCCTCTTTTCTTTTATGCCAAGTTTAACGATTAAATGACGGATCTAAAAAATATTTAATGGTCGAAAACGAGTTGTATATGAATTAACCACGTTATATCATATCTAAACTAAAACTTTATAAATACGATTACATAGAATACGTTAAAAGTTGAACTTTTCCATAGCTATATTGATAATTATTATATTTCTGAACTAAACTTTCCCATAGCTCTCAGACATCCTATTATCGCAATACGATAACACTTACTGGATCTACGACGAACCGAATAATATGGTAATACACACTATACAGTCGGACAAAAGTATCCGAGCGCATGCTAACAGGCTTAGATCGTAAGCTCAGCTGTAAAAACCGATGAAAGCATATGTAGTCAACTAGTCATAACAACATATACTTTGTAGTATAATGAAATAAATATTTTATTAAATAATATAGGCGCCAAACAAATGAACACTAACCGTACACAAATTTACATAATAATTATCTTTATTTATATTCTGCCATGAATTAAAACCACAACTCCATCACGGCAATACCACACTGACCACATCAGACCCAAAATAACTTATCACGGCGGTGGCTGGACATCCGACGGAGGTGGTTCACCGCCTTCATCTACGGGCGGTGGACTGCCAATAATTGGTGGTTGATCAACTAACGGTGGACCTTCAGGCGGGAGCTCGGGTCCTTTAGGAGGCTTTGGGGGTTTTGGGGGAAACGGAAATGGTGGCTTCGGAGGTCGGGGCGGGAATGGTGGTTTCGGTGGTCGGGGCGGGAATGGCGGTTTCGGTGGTCGGGGCGGGAATGGTGGTTTAGGGGGTCGGGGCGGGAATGGTGGTTTCGGTGGGAATGGCGGTTTTGGGGGTCGGGGCGGGAATGGAGGGAAGGGCCCGGCGTATCCACACATACCAAAGGTGCAAAAGGTTAAAAACGGACATCGATGGAAACACCGCCCGCAATGAAACGGATTGATATTGATATCAGTGCATACACCCCGACAACATTGCCAGTTAAACGGGCACCGAATCCCACATACTCCACAGTTGTTCACATCTGAGGTCACCTCAACACAACGGTTTCCACAACACCGTCTTCTAACTGGAGATGGAAACCCACCCGAATTACAAATCCAGGGTCTATCCGCACACCCAACGGCTTGGAGCCTAATTCGCCTAACCCATGGCACCACCGCTTGTGACCCATTTGTGACATTTAGACCCAAACCCACAGCCCGGGTTCGGTTGTGCTTGTTGCCTTCAGTTTGCATGATATTCAAAACCAGCAGAACAAGAACCAAGAGGGTGATTCGAATACATTTTAATCGAACCATTTGCAGGATGCATTAGTTTTATAAATGTCTACAGATTCTGAAACGATATATATAGGGTAACGGGTTGAGTATCACGAGTGATGTCATGTTTTTCTTACGGGCGAGTATTTTACGGCTTTCGGGTTGTGTATGTGCTGTTGCGCGAGGGGTAATGATTATTAATGTGTTAAAGAAAGGTTTTTCATTGCTTTATAACTTGTGGTTTGGGTGTCTTAACAAAGACTTTTTTGTGTTATATACATTTCATGTGATTAAAGCGAAACTTACAGCCTACTCTCTCACCTTTACAACAGTATATTCACACAAGATTGAAAGATAGTTTACCGGTCAATATGGGCCCTAAACAGTGGACCTAAATAACATCTAAGCCCAACTAATTATCGTTATCCCTAATCACATAATCACTTTCAGAACGCAATAATAACGTCCAAACACCCCTTCAATCTTATGACTAACGTGCTAAGCAGTTAATGCGGCAAAAAATCGGATATTGGTAATCGCGGTGGGATATCGGTAATTTTAGTATCATACTGAATTTATATATATAGCAATTTAACACTATCAATTCAGTATACTCTTCTATCATTAACAAATTAACCTTTTGCAACTTGCAAAACACTAACAATTGTAGCAAGTAGGAACTGGCTCAGACTTAAAACACTACATTTAACAGTAACAACTAACAAATAAGACTTAAAACACTAATAGCGGCAATAAGAAGAAAGACAAATGGTAGAAGTGTAGAACTAAGAAGAAAGATACTGATATCGGGAAAATCGGTGATATATCGGTCAAATTTTGGTCCAATATCGCCGATAATATCGGTACCAATATTTTGACTGATATTTTGCACCAATATCTCACCAGGGGACCAATAACCGATATATCAGCGATATTAACTGCATAGCTAACGTGCACATTCTAAAAGAAATGACAACAAAAATCTTACTATAGACAATAATATTATTAACCAAAATAGGCGAATATAACATTAAATGCTACGTCCGTATGAAAATTTGCAAACGATATCTTGATTCAGAGAAACAAAGATGCTACCAAAGGTGACAAAATATCAGATTATGCAGGTAAACCGAAGAGATATGTGGGAACAAACCCAAAGTAGTTCATGTTTATGGTGCAAATTTGGATTAAAATGAAAGGCGACATACTGGTTCACTTAGCCTCGTTATCTTTCTCTTCTTCTTCCGCTTGTCCATAACGACGTTTGAACTTGGCAACTTGACCGACACTTTCAGCCATCTGTTTTCTTGCTTTAAAGTGATAAACTTTGCCTGTCTCGTGAATTTTGGTCATCATAACGTGTATCAATCGGCCACTTTGGGTCACGTACGAGATCCATTGCATCTGAGGGTGAATTCCTTTCTTCATCTCTTCTGCAACTGAAAGAAAACATTAGAAAAACAGTGATTGTGGGTTTCTAATTCATCATAAATCTAAACAATGATAACTACATGACAAGGGTATTATGATCAAACAGCGATTACGGAAAGCAGAACATATGTGTTGAGATAAAAATGACATAACCAATTAACCATCTTCATTGGGGCAATAGGTCGAACCATAGTCACATAATTCGATGGTCATGGCACGATTTTCGTTTTGGTTCGTCCGATCCAATTCGCTGTACGAACAGGATCCGGGTTCGCAAGGGATCGCGTTTCCGACGACCATAATGGCAACAATTCAAATGTAATAGAGAAGAAATGGTGGCTAATCGAAGCTTACCTGCTTGCTTGCTTGCTTGCTGGCTGACTGAACCTTACCTTCCCTCCCTGCTGAATCGTAGAATGAAAGAAAGAAGATCTCTCAGTCGGCTGTTTGTTTTTTAGGTTTAGATAGAAGATGGAGCAGCGAACAGACAAGAGGACGGCTGCTTTATTTAGTTTAGGCTTGTTTTAATTTTAGTTTGAGTAAACTGCCATTTTGGTCCTTGTGGTTTGGGCCGTTTTGTCATTTTAGTCCAAATCTCAAACTTTTTAAATTTGGGTCCCTGTGGTTTGCATTTTGTTACCATTTTAGTCCAAATCTCAAAAACTCTCATTTTTTACTGTTCCAACATGCCCTTTTTTGTCTTTTTGTGCATGGGTAGTTTTGTCCAAGTACATTTCATTTAAACATTTTCTTAATTAAAAAACCCCTAAATAAATACCCTCCTAAATAAATCAATTGTCATCTTCCCCAAATGCAAATGCAGAGCAAAAACCCAAACCCTAATTCCACAAATGCAGAGATCTCCACCACCGCTGCACCACCACCATCCCCACCGCACCACCACTATCCCCACCACCGGCGGCACCTGCAACCACCCGTCACAACCTAACCACCTGCAATGACCCGTCACACCCAGCGGCACCTTTCAGATCTACGGTGTGGGCTACAATCGGAGATGCTTTGTGATTTCTTGAGTCCTCACAGAGATACCACAACAAACTCGAAAACACACCGGAAACATATGATTTTGCATCAAAACAACCGCATCCGATACAAAAACAGTCAAAAATCAGCCGCACACCCTTTCTCCCTCATCTGATCAGAACCACCTCCACCATCTTCAACCTCCAGTAGCCTAACATCATCATTGCCTGTTATCCAGCAGAACACCGAAATCAATCTTCAGAAAAAATGAAAAAGGACGAGGGAAACAGAGAGAAATGTTACCGGTAAAACAACTCGTCGGACCAAAAACCGTGCCGGCGTGGCTCCGCTGTCTCCCCTGCTCCGGTCTCTCTCTCATCGCCGTCATTCTCTTTCTTCGCCGTCACTCTCTCTCTCCGTTCCTTCGTCGTGCCACCACCAGACGGTGGTGGTGGTGGTGGTGGTCGGCCGGTACACAGATCAAAAGGAGGGGTGGTTTAGGGGGTTTGGATGTGTGGTGAGGTACCAGAGAGTGAGAGGGGGTGTGTAAAGGAGGGTATTTATTTAGAGGTTTTTTAATTAAGAAAACGTTTTAATGAAATGTACTTGGACAAATATACCCCTGCACAAAAAGACAAAAAAGGCATGTTGGAACAGTCAAAAAATGAGAGTTTTTGAGATTTGGACTAAAATGGCAACAAAATGCAAACCACAGGGACCCAGATTTAAAAAGTTTGAGATTTGGACTAAAATGGCAAAACTGCCCAAACCACAGGGACCAAAATGGCAGTTTACTCTTTTAGTTTTAATTTTATTTCTATTTTTATTTTAACTATATATATTATTATTAGCCTGATAAAAGAAATTTAATCTATTTTTACCATGTATACTTAAATTATTTTGAGTTTTTTTATTTGAACTTTGTTGTTAACATGATTTTTATTTTTTACCCAGTATAGTTAAATTATTTTGAGTTTTTTTACATACTCTCTTTTTTGTTGTTAACATGGTTTTCATGCCATGTGTCTTTTTCTTTTTCTACATCAAACACATTTCTCTATCATCTTTCTCATTAGTTCCAGAATGTTATTTTATCTTAAAAAAACCACCACCTGCCCAACTCCTTCTGCATTTTGCAAAACATGGCTTCCGTAAGCCACTTCCTTCTTTAGAGGAAGATCTTATTTCCGTAAAGCGTTGTATTTTCTTTTTATTACTGGAGCGTAACCTACTCATAATTTATCTGCAAAAGTTTTAATTTTTTTGAAGTATGGGCCCTTAAAGAAGCTAAAGACAAGATGGAGAAGCGTGGTGAAAAGCTAACATGGAGATTAGACTTTTAAAAAACATTTGATGGTACATCTTTTATATGTCCAATAGAGATGAACATGTTAATAGTGATAAAAAAGTTGTTTGATCTGATTAGGAATGTGATAAAGTGTTAACAGATTTTTCGGAATAGAAGTTAATAAGAGATTTGACCAGTTGAATGGGACGAGTTTTCGACCAAGGTTGCGAGTCGCAACCACCTGCTTCCGACTCGGAATCTCTCGGTTTCGACACAAAACTAAACACCATAGGACTTGAGACCAGCCGCTTGCGAGTGGAGACCACCTCGGTTCTGACTCGGGACGTAACCCGAAACCTTGAGGTTTCGACTAATGAACTTGTCACTCGAGATCATCGGTTTCGACTCGAGATCTTGTGTTTCGACCGATGTTTCACTCGAAACCAACTTTAACATCCACTTGGGCCATACGCTGATCATTGGCCCATCAACAAAACTTGGGCCTTACACTGTTTACTGATTTACATATTGGGCTTTTGTTGAAAAGTCTAAGCCTGGCCCATACTTTATGTGCTATGTGACTAGCCTAACTTGCATGCTATATGTGTTATGTGATGAATACATTAGATGTAATGTAACACCCTGAAAATATAAATCTTTATATTATAAATTAAATGTCGGATATAAATAAGATAAAGTAATTAGGAATAAATAACCTAGTTAATCACAAGTCTTGTAGTAATAAGAAAACTTGGTTGAAACACACTAAATAAAACTTGAGGAAAGTTGAAGGGTCAGAAGAGACAAAACTAAAAATGGTTTTTATTAAATAAAACATAAAAACCCAAAACATACACACACTATGTGTTCTGGTCGTAGAAAACACAGGGGGCGAACAAGACTTCTCCAACCTAACCCTAACTTGCTCAAATTGATCAAATTGAAAGGCCAAATCAGTCCCAAATCGAAATCCAAACTCATATTAGTGATTACCTAAGTGAAGGGATCACAAGGCAAGGGAATCGAGTCTTCAAGTGGATAAGCCGGAGCGGATATGCGGTTGAAGGGAACGCTATAAAGGTACGTAACTACGGTTTCATTACGTTATCTTTGATTATGTATTTTGTTAGTAGACTTTGATTTAGCATAGCATGTGAATTTGGTAAATGGTTGAAGTGACGAAGTTCACTAGATAAACAAACAAGTCAAATGTTGGTTAGAACAAGTTTGGTGTGTTGTTAAAATGGTGGTTTCCATTAGACAACCAAACGGGTCAAAAATGATTGATTTAGTAGTATATGAAGTGACTTGAATGTCACTCATTGAAATTGAAACATGAAAGCGTAAACCATGGATTGGAAGTGATACGCTAAAGTTGACAAGCCCGGGGAATGGGTAGTAATGTTTAGAAACCAATATTAATGAGTTATGCAAGTATGACATCCCACCAAACGGGTCAAATAAATGAAAAGGGGATTTATAGGCTATCAGTTAATAAATCGAATTTTATGCAAGCAACGGTGATAAACAGGTCCGTATTTAAATTACGGACATGCAGGAAAAAGAATTACATAAAACACACACATAGAATGAAAGTTATGAGTGTTTTAAGTTGATTTTGGTAGAAAAATAGGAACTGGGAATATGCAGCAACAATCCAGCAAACATTCTGTCGAAAACAAGGTGTCGCGTCGCGCGACACCCATCTGATCTGACCGTCACGTAGCGCGACCGTGGTCGCTGCCCGCGACATATTTTGGGCGACTTGGTCACGGCCCGCGAGGGCCTAAAAAGCTGAAATTTGTTTGGTTTTTGTATGTTTTGTCTATGGAACTCGTTTCAATATGTTTCCAAGTTATCAAAACTAACTTTTATGTTGGTTTTGAATTTAGGTAATCATAGTTTGCACTCGGATGGTGATCAAGTCAAGTATCAAGAACCGAACACTCGTCTTTGAAGCTTCCGCAATGAAATCGTTATGTTTATGTTACAAACAACTTATGTAAACAATCGTTACTATATTTTGAAACATGAAATCACTAGATGTTACATTTTGAATGTTTGAACTAGTATGAACGTTAACTTATCAAAGTTTTTGAATGGTCGCATTTTCATATAAAATGCGTAGTTTAATATTATAAATCTTGATTTATTGAGACGGGTCTTACATGTAACCTGATTGTCATACATGGTTTATTCTTGCATACAAACCTAACTGTTACTGATAACCATAATAGGACGTGGTTGACCAACCTCGAACAAGTAATAAACTTACTGAGCAAATCTAAGGTGAGTTCACTGCTCTTTTCACAAGCATGCGTCTAGTGGGGACAAAGAAACAAACTTACATCCCTGTAGGGGATACTTGACACACTTTTATCCCTGGAGGGGATACATTATAACTGTTGATGTTTGATAATACACTCAAAACTATCACCTTAAGTCTCATCTTACTACCGAACTAGTTGCTTGGAGGGCAGCGAGGTTATTAGTTGATAGCGCTATTAGTTTTGGCACCCTTACGACGTACCTGGATAGGACGGGTGTGAACTAATGACCTTAACCACTCGACCAATGTTGATAGGCAATGGGGAAGGGCAAACAACAGCCGTCTTGCGATATCGAGTTATTATCAACATGCTTTAAAACTAAACACTTGGCAACTAAACGTTTTACAAAACTGTGAACTCGCCAGCTTTATGTTGATACACTTTTTCTGCATGCTTGCAGGTCGATGGTATTTGATGTGGGACTTGCAGTCTGGGGAGCTGGAGTGGTCATGGGTCGTGACTAGTGTAAAGACAAGGAGTATTGATTGTTTTTACATACTTTGGTTTTGAGTTACTAAAACAACGAATTATGCTTCCGCTGAACGTAAACATGTTTTGAACAAATGTTTTGAATTTTCTAATTACATTGAATGGGAATTTTTATTTATTGTATTATTGTTAGTTCAATGTGATTAGTGGCTGGATCCTGGTACGTCACATGCCTTGCGGTGAAGAAGATTGTTGAGTTGGAAGAATCACATGCTAATACCTAGGGGGACTTCACGAGATCATTGAAAGATAGCTAAAGGGCCTTAATACACACACACACACACACACACACACACACACACACACACACACACACACATATAAACTACTGGGTGGTGTACGGACAATGGTGGTGGCGGTTAGGGATGAGCTTTTTTTCCCAAATACCCGTACTCGTACCCGTACCCGTACCAATTTTAGGTATTTGGTACATATATCGATACTTAGTTTTATATAGACCTTTAAAAGTTTTTTATATTATGTTTTATTTCGTGTTATGATATTTATAGTACTTGTATTGATTTTACCTATACGGTACCCGTATCATATTGGTACTCGTACCAATTCTACATATTTGGCACCCGTACTATATTGGTACTCATGTCAATTTTACCTATTTAGTACCCCGTACAAATGCTTAAAAACTATATAAAAACAAAATGCTACTAAAGCGGGTATTGTATCGAAAATACTCGTACCCATACGGTACCTATATATTTGGTACGGTATTTGGTACCCAGTTTTGTTCAAATTCGATATCAGTATTTTCGGTACCGGTACCGGTACGGGTACGATACCAATCCTATCCCTAGTGGCGGTGGTGGTGGGAGGTGGACGTGGATGATGGGTGGTGGTGTTGGACGGGGGTGGTGGACAGTGGTGATGGTGATGGACGGTGGGGGTGTTTAATCCTCTACAAACTTTAGAAGATCTTAAAAGTGGTTGGTCCAAGTCTGCACCAACAAAAGCTCGCGAAAATGTTTTTTAATGAAACATATTTGAAAAAAAAAACAGTCTGCAGATGGCAATGTCTGCGTGGAACAGACAGAAGAGCCTATGCAGATATTTTTTTAGAAAAACAAACACCATCTTAAAATAAGATGTAGACAAAAACTAATGATTATTTAAGAACACACTAACATTGAAAAACCCGATTAGTGTACAGGAAAACAAAGACTCAACCGAAAATATAACTCAAGACAAATGTTTGACTCTTTATTTTAAACTTTATGATTAAGAAAGAAATTGTATCTTTAAGATTTAAAAGTTAGCATTTAGGAGAGATACATAGTGTTTTGACGTGTATACGGTCAACACTACGCATGGGATAACAAGAATTCGTGCGTTAATCGTAATAAATATGTTTAGAATACTTATGTATTATTGAAAAAGTATGTTTATAAGTTACAGTAACTTTCGGGTCATTAAAACGACAAGAATCAGCAAGTAGATCAACTTACGCGATTTCAACATGTAGCGCGTGTGCGCGACACTTAATGCCATATCAGCAAAATACTAATATTTTGAGCATAAAAATAATTATTTTAATTTATAAACTAATTTGTATTGAAATTTACGCGAGAAAACGAGAATTCTGACGCAAGAACAAGCTGGAACGGAATTGTGTGCAGACAATGGTGGGCTGAAGAAGGATGAGCTTGGCTGATGGGCTTCAAAGTTCAAACCCACTCCACCAAAACTTAGGTATATAAACCCCTATATACCTCCACATCCTTCATTATTCATAAACATTTTATCTCTCTGCCTCATTTCTCTCTAACTTCTCTCTACATCCTCTCTCTAGAACACAAGATCCGTCGACCAGAATTTAGCCACCACACGGCGGCGGCACATGCCGGCGGCGGTTTTCCGGCGAACCTTTCGGCGACTGTTTTCCGGCCAAAGGTACATTTTTTCTACTAATTTCGACGTTCCGAACACCATGTGAGGTCCATTTTCTCTAATTCAGAGCGGTTTGTGCCGTAGAGAAACTTTGAAGAGAATCCGGCCAAGTTCTGTCAAGTTTGTTTTCAAGTTTTCTCTTCATGTATGTCAAGATCTTGTTTTGAAGGATGTTGGTATTGCTTATCCAAACTATGTCAAGATCTTGCTTTTAAGAACCTCCAACTTATTTATAGTTAACTTCAACATGTACATCATACCATATTATATGGTAAATCGTACCGAAGCGATCCGAAATGAGCCTACCCCCGCTCGTACCGAATTTTAGAGACCTAGCGAATTGCGACCCCGTTTCACGTTCCCGTACCGGAGCGTACCACGAACCATGTGACTATGGGTCGAACACTTGGTGGGCATTAAGCAGATCACTCATTAGTGATAAATTAGACACAAGGCCCATGAAAGTTAGCTACTTGACATGGGTATTACGATAAAACAAACAACAATTACAAAAAGCAGAACAAATATATTGAAATAAAAATGACATAATCAATGAACCATTTTCATTGGGTCAATAGGTCGAACACTTGGTGGGCATCAAGCAAAACACTCAATAATAAAAAATTAAACACATGGGCCTTCAATTTGTCAGATTAAAGGTCCTAATTCACTATCAGAATGCCAAACAACAACATCAGGATCCATTTAAGGAAGACTAAATTACTAAAATGGTGTCGAATTTGACATCAAAACTTAACAAAGGCGATTAGGGTTTTCACTAAAACACACAATACAAATTATTTTCATAACGAGAATGGATTCTTGATAGAGAAAACCTGCTGAAACAATGGAACTTCGGTTGTCACAGGTTCGCGTTCAAAGAACTCGCCGCCAATCTCCGCTTGTGCACTTTAAACATTGTAATGTCTAAATGACACTTATAGTCCCTAGTGTAAAAAATATTGTTTTTTTTACTATACTAGTTTACCCGTTTTACACAGATTTATGGATACAAATTAAGTAATTTGACAATGTCTTCATAAATTTATAGAAGTGGTTTTTTTTTATCCCAGACAATGCAGACAATTTAGGACTGTTCAAATTGCTCGGCGCTCGACGCTCGTTCGAAAAATGCTCGGAATTTGCTCGTTCGTTTCAGCTCGATTGGAAAAATGCTCGGTTCGGTTTGTAAACGAACCGAGCACGAGCAAAGGTCCGCTCAGTTCGGTTCGGCTCGGTTGGCTCGATTTATTTTTTAATATATATATATATATATATTTGTGTGTGTACCATTTTTAATGAAATGACTAGAGACCAACATCAACAATGTTTGGTCCAAGATCCAAATAGATCTCATTTAAGTAACTAGAATTGAAATCCAATACCAATAGTTTATTGTCCAATACTTAAATGTCCATTTGAGTAATTGAGTCAAAATTTCAAATACTAAAATGTGAAGCGTCGATCAACATTCAAGTCTCAACCCGCCATTCGATTCGGAAGTATAAGACCCTAATCAAAACCCCCAATTGGCCGTCGTTATTCGATTTCTCCATCGCCACTCGCCAAGACGGCAACTCGCAGGGTTTTGTTTCAATCGGTTCATTCAATTTCAAACTTCCGATAAAACAAGGGTATATTTCAATCGGTCAACAATTATCTTCCCGCTTAGCTAATCTCGATAGAACTAGTTGAGTTTTTTTGTATTCCTTGTTATTTGTTAAATTTTTACTTGTGTTCTATTGGACGAAACATCGGGGACGAAAATTGCACTTTATTCTAATAACTAGCACTTCTATCGTCACTTTCCGTGTTTGTTCTGCGACGCTCGATACTCGCTCGACGTTCGTTCGAAAAATGCTCGGATCGAAAGACGCTCGCTCAACTTTGGCTCGGTTGAAAAAACGCTCGGTTCGGTTCGGATCGGATCGGTTTGTAAATGAACCGAGCGCGTGCAAAGGTCTGATCAGTTCGGTTCGGCTCGTGAACAGCCCTAGCAGACATAATTGGTCATGTGTAAAAAACGATTCTTTTAGAAACAAACCTACTTTACATAGCAATCGTCATTGACTTTTATTAATCATAATGTCAAAACATACAGCGAGAGGAAACTGTCTTCTTTTCAATTCAAACGGAATCCTTTTATTTGGCGGTATTAATCAAAATCTAAGGATAAACATTTGAGCGCCAATATTACTTCCAGATAATATGAGTGCCTCAATAACCTGATCACCCAGTGATATGATTTGTAGTTGAGTTTTATTGCATAAACCATTCTTTCTATCAATATTTCTTAATAACGTTACTGGAACACTAACATTTGGTAACAATCTATGGTTTGACAAGCCTAAAAGTTTAAATCTATTTAGGACATTCGATGAATATAGACTTGCATCAAAATTCTTATGGATATATTCTGACTCCAATAAACTATTAGAACTTAGATATTAACATATCAAAAAACATAATGACCGTTTTGCTTAAAATAATAACTAAAACAAATTGAATCATGATAAAAACTAAAGAGAAATAGAGATAAACTTCATTTCAATCCTTCACAATATTCAACATTACAATATATAGAGATAAACATAACCATAAACCCTAAAGCCCATAAGTAATGGGTTGGGCCTAAAATGTCTGGTTTATAACACCCCCCCCCCCCCTCAGACATTTAGAATTACACACAGTTTAACAACATACTTCAGGATGATGTTAAATAGGTACTTCAGGACCAGAATAAATAAACTGATACTATTGGATCAGCTATGCTGCCTCATTAAAAACCTTACTAAGAAAACCCAGTGGGAGAAAACTTAGTTAAGGGAAAAAGAGTACAGCGTGTATAATTCTCCCCCTGAATTCAACAAACATCTTTCAATCTATGAAGACTGATCTTGTGTGATAGCTGCTCGAAACTGCTTCTAGCTAAAGATTTCGTGAACAGGTCAGCTAGATTTTCACTTGACTTAATCTGGCGAACATCAATTTCCCCTTCTTTTTGCAAATCACATGTTGAGAAAAAATTTGGTGAGATGTGCTTTGTTCGATCACCCTTGATATAACCTTCTCTGATCTGAGCTATGCAAGCAGCGTTGTGTTCATAAATAATTGTCGGCTCCTTCTTGATCTGTTCTAATCCGCATGCTTCTTGTATGTGATTAATCATTGATCTCAACCACACGCATTCTCGACCAGCATCATATAGTGCTATCAATTCGGCATGATTTGATGATGTTGCTTGTCGCAACCCCCGATCCCTTATCTGTCTCGGGAACGGGCGGACGCGAACTCAGAATTCTGGTGGTATCAGTTCGTTAATTTGGCAGCGGAAATTACATCAGGACCGTAATTAGGAAATGTTTATCAGAGTAAAACCACCATATTTGATATTAATAAACACATGAGTAAAACCCAAGTTTCTTATTACAACACATTTATAGGGGTAGACCCTATTTTATTGAATTTAAAACATCGTCTTTTAGGTAACTTTTATAGCCACATTTTCCCCAAGCCGTCAGTGCTCTCCAGCTGGCTTTTTACTAATTGGCTGTCATATTGTGTTACCTGAAACGCGTTTTAAAAACATTTGTCAGTGGGAAATACTGGTGAGTGAATCCCAGTTTAATCAAGAATTATTAATTTAATTTAAACTTAACAGTATTGAGGGCGATTACAATGTTTATATCTACCCAATTACTCATTCAGTACTGTCAATCCTGACTGGTGGGTCATATTACACATTGGCTAACTCTTCGTCCAATGGTAACGTTACTCACATTTTTATACAAAACCCCAACATACCGGCAGTAAACGTAGAATTACAAAGACTCAATCACTGCTAAATTGCATTGTAAAATAGTTAAGGTTTTGTAAAAACTGTTAACAAAAAGGAGATTACTCACATTGCTGTCTTAGATTTTTCGTAAGCGTTTCCCGGTGATAATCTATAATTTACACAAATATACACGCGTTAGTATTGATAACCCATTTTAACATTAGCAATACCCTCCCTGAGACGGCATTCCAATGACTACGTTGGGCAGAACCACGACAGCCATTACGGAACCCTAGATCAATCGGGCAGCGTATCTAATACGTATCCAGGGGTTATAATACTTACAACGGAGCAGAACTTCGCTAATTAGGGGGTATAATACCCGCGTATTATCTCTACTATCAGAATTTGAGATTGAGAATGAAAGAAATGAACGACGGAAAACGAAAACCCGTTGCTTTCTTATATAGGTGCTGATCTCGGTTCTCTCGCGGCCCGCGTAAGCGTAGGCAAGGGCCTACGCGGCCCGCGTCAACCCTGGTCAACAGGGTAGCTTGTCCGGCTCATTTCCTAGAACCGCCACGATGATGACACGTGTCATCACCGGGCTGCGCCACTATCTCGATCTTACGCGGCCCGCGTTAGTGTTAAGGTTAGCTTACGCGGCCCGCCTTAACTTATAAATTAACGAAATCAGGTTTTTGTAAGACCCTAACACGTAATATCTTTAAATCGACGCAACGGAAAAACGAGCCTTAAAATTTCTTTCATTACACATGTCTTGACTTACTTGAAAGTTCATTTTAAAAATATATGTTTTCTAAAACAAAAGCATAACATTCGTTTGCTAATGTACAAACTCAATTAAATCCGTACAATCTCTCTTGTGACTCGGTCTTCGATCTCTATTCCTCATGATAATAGCCCGTGATTTGCATAGCCTGCACTCACCACATACAATCATAACATTAGCATACCATACATAAACAAAATTTATGCCTGTACACTCCCCATTTCGTTATCTTTCTAACTTTAAGCATTTCATCTGCGTATTCGTATCCTGGTGAGACTTCAATAATGTACCTGCATTACTTTTCATCCTCAAGACACACCATTAATAACGTATTACTCAGCGTATCTAGATTATGCACACTTACATTCTCACCAGCGTACATCCACATCTACATACGTACATACCTTCCTATACTTCTACATATTTGCATACTCTCATACGCACCTTCATGCATACATACATACACATTTACATACGTGCCTACATTTCTACATTTCTAAAATACATGCATATACTCCTACGTATCTTCATATATACATAAATACTCACCTACATACGTACATACACTCCTACGTACACTTTCCATGTCTTGCATACTCATACATTAATCACATGGGACTTAGATTTAGATTTATAATCCATATACATCAAAACAATGTTAAAAATCATGTTTGGGAGGCCCACCGTAGTCCACGGATAATATACCGAAGCCTACGATGCATAAATTACATAAATAACGAAATTTCAGCTTTTAGGACATGGGAAGGGCGTCGGCGACGGCCCTTGCATTTACACGTAGCCAAAAACCTCCGCAGGCAGCAAAATAACCCGTCTGCAAAAACTGACTTTCCAGGGGGCGTCGGCGACGGCCCATATGGGCGTCGGCTACGGCCTCTAGAAAATCAGTTTTTCTGCTGTGTTGTTTTCGTCGTTCTAACGAACTAAAACTCGCATAACTTTTAAACCGTTTACCCGTTTAACCTCCCGTTTCTTCCTACATGATTGTAAATTAACATTCTATCATGTGAACTTGAAATCCAACATCCGGGTTAAGGAAATTCTTGACTTATACGTTTTCGGCTTATTATTCATTTACGAATTATTCGACCCGTTCATGCATTATCAAAACAATCTGTTAATTTGACCTCAAATTTATATGAACTTAATAATTTCAACGACGACTGTCATAAGAGATTAAATTCTCGGATGCCTTGCATCCTCTTAACCCATTTTCGCTCAAAAGCTTATTTCGACCCGTTATGGGTATTTGTGCATAAAAGGGGGTCTATGACATACAAAACCCTATTCTTCGCTTTCATGCTTGACCAAGACATTACTCAAACCGAATAGCTTGTTTCCAAACGACTTTTAAGGTCGTTTGCCCGATATACCTATCAAGGGCGTTTTTGTCAACTTCGCTCCATCCTTTACAACAAAGGACTTCATTGCATATTTAACCAATCCTACTACTTAACTACAACTCTAATCACACATACCTGGCTCGGATCAAAGCTATGACCCATTTTAATACTCCGTGCACTAAATAGCTAGTTAATAGCAACATAATTCCTTTCGCTATTCATCCTGTGAAAGCATAATACTTGACAAAACACTTCATTAGTCAATATCGTCAAATGGTGATATCTTCACCATTTGACCCGTTAAGTCTAAATGTCCATTTTATTCTTGTGGGATTTTAGTTATTCATTATCCCATCCATATAACTTATTCCTCTGTTAACTCGTAACCAAAATCACTATAATACCCTTTTTACCCTTTTTGGCCATCAAACTTAGTTTCTTAACATCCTCACATGTTCCGACCCATATCAAAGCTTGTCGGAACATTATAATTCACATAATTACTTACCATGTTCGTAATCAATACATTGAATAGATATTTTACAAAAAGGGGTGTAAGCTTTACTTACCTAACATTCGAATATGCTTCCCGTGCGCATTAGTCCCGTTTGACCCGCTTCTTTCCCAAGCTTCCATTTCGCTTATCAAGCATCAACTATCATATATCATTCTCAAGATAGTTAGCTTGTTCATCATTCATCACACGGATCTTATTTCGGATTTATCATTCAAACTCAAAACATACTAATCTATCAAATCCTAGCCGAAATCCTTTAAACATTTACACATGTATGTGATTTCAAACATCATTAACAACAACATATCATCATATTATACAAAACCGACTTCATGACTACATTGTTAATCACTTACTAGTGATCTAAACTCAATTATCTCTAATTTCATCATACCCTTGGTGTGTGTACCACCTTCTAAACATAAGGTACAACTAATTCATGCACAATCTCCTAATTTCATACATAATTCATCAAATCCTCCTACTAATTAACATATATCATTCACACATAAACATTTAAACATATTATCATCTTATTTCTTTCAATTCTTCTAACAAGACTCCATATTACTCACATAATACATCAATATTCAATAAGAATTAGACATGCATAATGATTCAAGTCATCATTCTCACCATAACTAATGGGTTTCACCTCTAAGCATCAAATTAACCTAAATATTGCATAACCCATGTTCTACATGATGATTCTAACATATCCTCATACTCAATTTCATACCAATTCACGATTTACAACATAACCCACTTCTTGCTTAATCACCAATCTAACTTTTACGACATACCTTACGATCCCCTTATGAAGGTGATCATTAATCTATGCTCGGTTATGAATTTAAGCATCATTTAGCCTTTCAATTTGATGAAAATGATGAAGTTAGGGTTCTTGGCTCCATGGGAGTCTCCTGCTCATTCTCGAACACACGAAGTGTGTGTTTGTGTGTGTGCAATTTTTCATATATTATCTCATCTTTCATTTTTTAACCCACTTTAGTCCCTTGTGTTAGCCACTAAGACATAATTGGTACAATTTTCATTCCTTTAATTGTTTTTAGCATTTTATTAACTTAGTTAAATAACCTAGTCATTCATTTCTTGATGTACCATACGAGAACATTTAATAATTATAAACATTCGGATTTTGGGGCGTTACAAGTCTACCCCCCTTAAATAAGGTTTCGTCCCCGAAACCTTTCCCGCTCCCATTTATACATACACATATCTATGTTTGACCTTATGATCACATCATAATTATAGGTAATCATCCTATCTCATTTCGTAATTATTTATACAATTGACTTCTTCCTAACAAGTCTATACTTTCCATGGCATACCTTCACATCACATTCCCATTTCCTCGATCCGTTAGTAATAGGTCAATATACATATTTATTTAAATTTACAATAATGCTTACTTTCATATGCTCCGTTTATAACAGATCTAGTACCTTCATCTCATCCTTTAATATTACATTATATACATATATTACATATCATTAAATTTTTGCTTCGTTATCGCAACGAAGTTACTATTTCATGGTCATGAATTCGTGCTTAACTTCAAAGTTAACACCATTCTTCATTTTGTATAGTTATTTGTATCATACATACTCTTACGTTACCTTCAAATTATTCATTCTACCTTATTACTCTTCACGTGTACCAGCCGTACCAGGCTAGATTTCATTCATCCGTATAATGTGCCTTCGCTCGTGCACGACATCCCACCAAATCGATTGGTTTCATCACCTCAAGATTCTAACATTATCATCAACAATTTAGCAGTTAACACATTTCATTCAAACATTCATTCTATTACGCGAGTACTCACCTATAATTCTTCTACAATCTCTTATGTACATGCTATAACATGTTACACATTTCATTTTTCTCATGCAATCCTTTCATTTTAGTTATTTATTTCGTCAACCTTTGCAGTTCGACCTTTTAAGGTTAAATTGACTTTTCTTACTTATCATAGATGCATTGAGGTACACATTCGTGCTTCCTTCCATTCATGCTTACTTACAAAGACATTCATTACATCATTTCGGTATTCTTTACAAACTTACCCTTCTTGTTCATACTCAAATCATTGTCCGGGTCGTAGCCCGTCATTCATTCTGACTCCTAAGAGTCGATTACTAACACATTTAATACATAACTTGTTCAGAACTTATTCATTTGGTTTAAAATTTAGTTTTACGTGCAATTTCGATCGTTCTTTTGTTCATTTACTTTGCACCTACTCGTAAGACTTGTTTGACTCAACCATTGTCAAACTATCGACACACTCTGATGTGGACTAATTCCATCCTTTTTATATCTTAAATCCGTCCCGCGGATTCAAACGTAACATCCCTACCTTTCATTATTATTTTTTTTTGTTTTAAATTCGCCTAGCGGCTTCATACATATCATTCATATCTTCCATTACTTCTATGTTTTGAATCCGTCTCGCGGATTCAAACATTTCATTTACATCTTCCATTCACATCTTTCATTCATTACATGTGTTGAATCCGTCTCACAGATTCAAACATATCATTTTCTGCATTTCATTCCTTGAATCCGTCTTGCGGATTCAAACATTCCATTCATGTCTTTCATTCCTTGACTCCGTCTCGCGGATTCAAACAGGTCATTCATACTTCATTCCTTTCATGCTTCGAATCCATCTCGCGGATTCTAACATATCATTCATACTTTCATTCCTGAAAGTCTTACATTTCTCTTTACCCTCACGTCCACCTACTACCTAATTCTAACGGACATACCTGTAACAATTATCACGGTCTCACGAACGTCATACGTTTCTTGTGTACTGGCCAGGTACGCAATCCACATACTAGTTTCGTGTCTTCGTGTAATCGCCACCTTATGTCCGAAGAATTAAGTTTCGGCACGTGTAACATTTTCAAAACTTCATTGGCACATCATTATTATATTTCATTTAAAATTTTCCTTCACTTGCTTAATTATACCACTTCATACGCCCACACGTTAAATTTATGTACCTGGGGTCAATTTGTTTTATCACTTGCCTTAATGCCGGTTCTAGACCGCATTCACGGATCGTCCTCTCCAAGCAGTCATGCTTACCTTACACATAATATAACCGTTAGTTTCTTCATATGAATGCATACATACATGTTTTCATTCCATTTCTACCTTCAGATCTTGACCGAGTCATGGATTGTACGGGTTCCTTATCACAAGAGCACACAGGTTTGAGTTCAAGTACTTATACTCTCGTACTTAATTCTCTCAAACGAGGGCTCTGATACCAACTTGTAAGACCCTAACACGTAATATCTTTAAATCGACGCAGTGGAAAAACGAGCCTTAAAATTTCTTTCATTACACATTTCTTGACTTACTTGAAAGTTCATTTTAAAAATATCTATTTTACAAAACAAAAGCATAACATTCGTTTGCTAATGTACAAACTCAATTAAATCCGTACAATCTCTCTTGTGACTCGGTCTTCGATCTCTATTCCTCATGATAATAGCCCATGATTTGCATAGCCTGCACTCACCACATACAATCATAACATTAGCATACCATACATAAACAAAATTTATGCCTGTACACTCCCCATTTCGTTATCTTTCTAACTTTAAGCATTTCATCTGCGTATTCGTATCCTGGTGAGACTTCAATAATGTACCTGCATTACTTTTCATCCTCAAGACACACCATTAATAACGTATTACTCAGCGTATCTAGATTATGCACACTTACATTCTCACCAGCGTACATCCACATCTACATACGTACATACCTTCCTATACTTCTACATATTTGCATACTCTCATACGCACCTTCATGCATACATACATACACATTTACATACGTGCCTACATTTCTACATTTCTACAATACATGCATATACTCCTACGTATCTTCATATATACATAAATACTCACCTACATACGTACATACACTCCTACGTACACTTTCCATGTCTTGCATACTCATACATTAATCACATGGGACTTAGATTTAGATTTATAATGCATATACATCAAAGGAACGTTAAAAATCATGTTTGGGATGCCCACCGTAGTCCACGGATAATATACCGAAGCCTACGATGCATAAATTACATAAATAACGAAATTTCAGCTTTTAGGACATGGGGAGGGCGTCGGCGACGGCCCTTGCATTTACACGTAGCCAAAAACCTCCGTAGGCAGCAAAATAACCCGTCAGCAAAAACTGACTTTCCAGGGGGCGTCGGCGACGGCCCATATGGGCGTCGGCTACGGCCTCTAGAAAATCAGTTTTTCTGCTGTGTTGTTTTCGTCGTTCTAACGAACTAAAACTCGTATAACTTTTAAACCGTTTAACCTCCCGTTTCTTCCTACATGATTGTAAATTAACATTCTATCATGTGAACTTGAAATCCAACATCCGGGTTAAGGAAATTCTTGACTTATACGTTTTCGGCTTATTATTCATTTACGAATTATTCGACCTGTTCATGCATTATCAAAACAATCTGTTAATTTGACCTCAACTTTATATGAACTTAATAATTTCAACGACGACTGTCATAGAGATTAAATTCTCGGATGCCTTGCATCCTCTTAACCCATTTTCGCTCAAAATCTTATTTCGACCCGTTATGGGTATTTGTGCATAAAAGGGGGTCTATGACATACAAAACCCTATTCTTCGCTTTCATGCTTGACCAAGACATTACTCAAACCGAATAGCTTGTTTCCAAACGACTTTTAAGGTCGTTTGCCCGATATACCTATCAAGGGCGTTTTTGTCAACTTCGCTCCATCCTTTACAACAAAGGACTTCATTGCATATTTAACCAATCCTACTACTTAACTACAACTCTAATCACACATACCTGGCTCGGATCAAAGCTATGACCCGTTTTAATACTCCGTGCACTAAATAGCTAGTTAATAGCAACATAATTCCTTTCGCTATTCATCCTGTGAAAGCATAATACTTGACAAAACACTTCATTAGTCAATATCGTCAAATGGTGATATCTTCACCATTTGACCCGTTAAGTCTAAATGTCCATTTTATTCTTGTGGGATTTTAGTTATTCATTATCCCATCCATATAACTTATTCCTCCGTTAACTCGTAACCAAAATCACTATAATACCCTTTTTACCCTTTTTGACCATCAAACTTAGTTTCTTAACATCCTCACATGTTCCGACCCATATCAAAGCTTGTCGGAACATTATAATTCACATAATTACTTACCATGTTCGTAATCAATACATTGAATAGATATTTTACAAAAAGGGGTGTAAGCTTTACTTACCTAACATCCGAATATGCTTCCCGTGCGCATTAGTCCCGTTTGACCCGCTTCTTTCCCAAGCTTCCAAGTCGCTTATCAAGCATCAACTATCATATATCATTCTCAAGATAGTTAGCTTGTTCATCATTCATCACACGGATCTTATTTCGGATTTATCATTCAAACTCAAAACATACTAATCTATCAAATCCTAGCCGAAATCCTTTAAACATTTACACACGTGTGTGATTTCAAACATCATTAACAACAACATATCATCATATTATACAAAACCCACTTCATGACTACATTGTTAATCACTTACTAGTGATCTAAACTCAATTATCTCTAATTTCATCATACCCTTGGTGTGTGTACCACCTTCTAAACATAAGGTACAACTAATTCATGCACAATCTCCTAATTTCATACATAATTCATCAAATCCTCCTACTAATTAACATATATCATTCACACATAAACAGTTAAACATATTATCATCTTATTTCTTTCAATTCTTCTAACAAGACTCCATATTACTCACATCATACATCAATATTCAATAAGAATTAGACATGCATAATGATTCAAGTCATCATTCTCACCATAACTAATGGGTTTCACCTCTAAGCATCAAATTAACCTAAATATTGCATAACCCATGTTCTATATGATGATTCTAACATATCCCCATACTCAATTTCATACCAATTCACGATTTACAACATAACCCACTTCGTGCATAATCACCAATCTAACTTTTACGACATACCTACGATCCCCTTATGAAGGTGATCATTAATCCATGCTCGGTTATGAATTTAAGCATCATTTAGCCTTTCAATTTGATGAAAATGATGAAGTTAAGGTTCTTGGCTCCATGGGAGTCTCCTACTCATTCTCGAACACACGAAGTGTGTGTTTGTGTGTGTGCAATTTTTCATTTATTATCTCATCTTTCATTTTTAACCCACTTTAGTCCCTTGTGTTAGCCACTAAGACATAATTGGTACAATTTTCATTCCTTTAATTGTTTTTACCATTTTCTTAACTTAGTTAAATAACCTAGTCATTCATTTCTTGATGTACCATACGAGAACATTTAATAATTATAAACATTCGGATTTTGGGGCGTTACAGTTTTAAACCTTCATACCGCCCGCGTAATGTTGGGGTGGGTTCTATGCGGCCCGCCTCAACTTAATTTTTCTGTTTTTTATTTATTTTTAATACTATATTGTATTTCGGGCTCGGTTTTCACATACGGGTTGTATTTAAAGACATATTGGGACATTTTAAAAATATTAGGGTGTCAGAAAAATATTCGAGGTGTCGGTTTTATTGAGGACTGTTACATTCTCCCCACCTTGTTTTAGAGCTCGTCTTTGAGATCTACTGGAACAAGTGTGGATATTTCCTTTGCATTTCAGATTCAAGCTCCCATGTGTACTCAGGTCCTCTTTTGGAGTCCCACTTCACTTTGAACAGAACTAATCTCTTATGTTTGAGATTCTTGACTTTCCTGTCTTCAATCTGTAGAGGTCTTTCTACAAACTTGAGTTGTTCATTTACCTCTATATCCTTTAGAGGTACTATTAGTGATTCATCAGCTAAGCACCTTTTGAGATTAGATACATGAAACACATCATGTATTCCTGCCATTTCCTCTGGCAGTTGTAGCTGATAGGCTACAGGTCCTATTCTTTTAATAATTTCAAAAGGTCCAATATACCTGGGACTTAGCTTTCCTCTTTTGATGAATCTTACTATTCCTTTCCAAGGAGACACTTTTAACAATACTTTATCTCCCACTTGAAATTCCAACGGTTTGCGTCGGTTATCAGCATAGCTCTTCTGTCGATCACGTGCTGCTTTCAGTCGTTCCTTGACTTGAATAATCTTGTCAGTTGTTTCTTGCACTATCTCAGGTCCAGATAGTTGCTTTTCCCCAATTTCTGCCCAACAGACTGGGGTTCGACACTTTCGTCCATAAAGTGCTTCGAATGGTGCAGCATTGATACTTGTGTGATAACTATTATTATATGAAAATTCTATTAAAGGTAAGTGATTGTCCCAATTACCTCCGAAATCAATTACACAAGCTCTAAGCATGTCCTCCATTGTCTGAATCGTCCTTTCACTTTGTCTGTCCGTTTGAGGATGATAAGCTGCGCGCTTAGTTTTAACTTGGTTCCCATTGCTTTTTGGAAACTTGACCAAAAATGAGAGGTAAATCGACTATCCCTATCAGAAACAATTGATAAAGGAATTCCATGTAAAGAAACAATTTCATTTACATATAATTTAGCTAACTGTTCCATACTGAAAGTTTCCTTCATTGGTAGGAAATGAGCTGACTTGGTTAGCCTATCTACAATCACCCAGATTGTATCATTGCCTTTCTTTGTTTTGGGTAATTTAGTAACAAAATCCATTGTTATCAATTCCCATTTCCACACTGGCATTTCTAACTGTTGTAACAAACCTGAGGGTTTCTGATGTACCTCTTTAACTTGCGAACAAGTTAAACATTTAGAAACATAGGTTGCTATGTCCTTCTTCATTCCTATCCACCAGAAATTCTTTCTTAAATCTTGATACATCTTATCATTTCCTGGATGCATCGTATATTTAGATTTATGGGCTTCTTCTAATATACGATGACGTAGGTTTCCTAATTTAGGTATCAATATTCTCTTTTTATGGAATCTCCAAATTCCATCTGTTCCTTGTTTTAATTCCTTAATCATACCTTTCAATTTTTCAGTATCGTCCTTGATTACTGATTCTTGTGCTTTTCTTATCTGATCATTTAAATCTACTTGCATATTTAATTTAAGTGAACGCACCCTTTTTGGCTTTTCGTGATACTTTCGGCTTAAAGCATCAGCGACTACATTTGCTTTTCCTTCGTGATACTGGATATCATAATCATAATCACTGAGCATCTCCATCCAGCTTCTTTATCTCATATTCAACTCCTTTTGCCCGAAAACATACCTTAAACTCTTATGATCAGTAAATACAGTAAACTTACTACCGTATAGGTAATGTCTCCAAATTTTAAGGGCAAAAATTATAGCTCCTAATTCTAGATCATGGGTTGCATAATTTTCTTCATGATTCTTAAGTTGTCTAGATGCGTAAGATATAACCTTTTGGCGTTGCATCAACACACATCCATAACCTAATCTAGAAGCGTCACAATAGACTACAAAGTCTTCAGCTCCTTCTGGTAATGCTAGTATGGGTGTATGGGTTAATCTTTGCTTAAGAATTCTAAATGCTTCTTCCTGTTTTGATCCCCATTCAAACTTAACAGATTTACAAGTTAACTTAGTTAAAGGAATGACTATTCTAGAAAAATCTTGAATAAATCTTCTATAATAACCGGCCAATCCTAAGAAACTTCTAATCTCGGTTGGTGATTCAGGGGTTTTCCATTTAGTAATTGCCTCGATTTTTGTTGGATCTACATGAATTCCTTCATGATTGACTAAGTGTCCAAGAAATTGTACCTGTTCTAACCAAAACTCACATTTTGAAAATTTAGCATAAAGCTTTTCTTTTCTTAATAGACTTAGAAGTGCGTGCAAATGCTTTGCATGATCCTCTTTATTTTTAGAGTAAATGAGAATATCATCTATAAAGACAATTATGAATTTATCCAAATATGGCTTACATATTCGGTTCATCATGTCCATAAATGCGGCTGGGGCATTGGTTAAACCAAATGGCATGACAGTAAATTCATAATGGCCATACCTTGTTCTGAATGCGGTTTTAGGAATATCCTCTTCCTGTACCTTTAATTGATGATATCCTGATCTTAAATCGATTTTAGAGAAAAATCGAGCTCCTTGCAGTTGATCGAACAGATCATCGATTCTCGGTAATGGGTACCGATTCTTAATCGTGACTTTGTTCAATTCACGGTAATCAATGCACATACGCATTGATCCGTCCTTCTTTTTAATGAATAAAATTGGCGCTCCCCATGGTGACGAACTTGGTTGTATGAATCCTTTTTCCAACAATTCATCCAATTGTTTCTTCAGTTCCTGCATTTCTGCGGGTGCCAAACGGTAAGGTGCTTTGGCAATCGGTGCTGTTCCTGGTATTAAATGGATTCTGAATTCAACTTCCCTATCTGGAGGTTGCCCTGGCAATTCTTCTGGAAATGCATCTGAAAACTGAGACACTACTGGGATGTCTTTTAGTTCTTTTCCTTTAGTGTTAGTGATTATAGAAATCAAATACACTATAGAACCTTTTCTTATATAACTTGCAGTTTTCATTACAGAGATGAATTTCGTCGATCTAGATGATTTATCTCCTTTAATTGTGATCGTTTTACCTTTTGGTGAATCTACTTGGATTGACTTTTGATCACATAAAATACTGGCTTTATTGGCTATTAACCAATCCATTCCTAAAACAACATCAAATCCTGCCAGATTCATTGGGTAAAAGTTTGCAATAAACTTTTGGTTTAAAATTTCTATTCTTGCTCCCTGCAAGATTTCAGAAATCCTAACTGTTTCTCCATTAGCTGTCTCTACTAAGCATTCTTGTGGTAGTTTAGTTAATGACTGATTTAGAAGTTTGCAAAACGAAGTATTAATAAAACTTTGGTTTGCACCAGAGTCAAATAATACTTTAGCAAAAACATCATTAACTAAAAACGTACCAGCTGTCACGTCTAGAATCATCTTGGCTTCATCTGCAGTCAGAACAAATGCTCTAGCATTTTTAGTGTTCTTGTTGTTCACAGCTGGAGCCAATTTTGGACAGTTTGGCTTGATATGACCTTGTTCTCCGCAATTGTAGCATACCCTGTTGTTGGCTTTCTTCCTGCAGTCTTCTTCCTTGTGACCTGATATTTTGCAGAAATTGCAATATATAGAGCATTTTCCATAATGCTTCCTTTTGCAATGCTTGCAATAAGGTGCAGAGGTAGAACTCATATTCCTACGGTTGTAATTCCCAGAACGGAATTCTTGAGTAAGCCTCTGTGCTAGATTTTTCCTCTGGTCTTCTTCTCTGGTACGGACTAGTTCATCTGTCAAGGTGTTGGTTAGTTCTACAGCTTCTTCTATGGTTTGAGGTCTAGCTGCCTTGACTACATGTCTAATCTCTCCGATTAATCCCCAGATGTAACGGGAGATTAATACCGGCTCTGGTGATGCAAGGGTTGGTACTATTCTAGCATATTCAAAGAATAACTTGGTGTACCCCTTACTATCCACTCCATTCATCCTAAGGTTTAGGAATTTGTTTGCTATTTGTTCTTTTTCATTAGGAGGGCAGAATTTCCTTTCTACCATATTTCTAAATTCCTCCCATTCCATATTATAAACCTTATCACTTCCTCTTGACTGAAGGATAGTGTTCCACCATTCTAAGGCTGAGTTCTTAAACAAATTAGAAGCAAACATTATCTTGTCCTCTTCCGCTCATTTACTTATTTTCAGAACAGCCTCAGTCTTTTCTATCCAGCGTAGGGCTGCAATAGGTTCTTCATACCCGAGAATTCTATTGGTTTACAGGACCAGAATTCCTTGTAAGAACAACCGTAAGACACGGTTCTTCTTCTTTTGGGAATGGGCGCTTGAAGTACAGGGCCATTGTTCACGCTGTGTTCTGGTTCAATTGGTCGCTTACTGCTATGTTTACTTTTATTATTCGCTTCTTGAATCGTTTGAATAATAAATGGCATTGCATCTATAATTCCTTGTGCTACTATGTGTTGAACTGCACTATTATCCATTTGGTTTCCATTGTTATTGATGCTCGGATTCTCATTAACCACGTTAATGTTACTCTGGTTATCGTTATTCAGATTTCCTTGATTTCCTTCGTCGGCCATCTGAATTTTAAACATTTACCCCGTATTAATATCACAAAAGAATATTTCATATAGTCAATCACATGACACGCATTTTTGACAAAAGCGTCGATCATTGCGACTTGTACTCTATTCATATACTATTATGCATCTATTACACACTAGTACTGAAATAAAAATTACAATACCAACTGAAATAGAATTACACTAATAGTAATAGGCATCCGTACACACATATTTTATTTTTATTTTATTATATTATTATTACTATTACCATCTCCTCTATCACATCACGGATATGGATTCATCCAAAAATCTATATTGCGCTCATCGTATTTCCATACGAGACGCTCTCCTACCTGTCTCATTTTCTCACTGCTTTCTAAAATTTCCTCCCCAAAAGTCCTAAGTTCTTGTACATTTTCTGCACTCATTGGGGGTGTAGGTTCTAGGACTGGGTTCGGAATATGGGGTGTGGGTTCCTGGTATGGGGGTGAAAGTGCCTGAAATCGGTAAGGATCTTCTAAGATCTCCCTAATATAATCGTCGTGGTAATAGGGATCTAAAGGGTCCATACCTGGGTAGGCTCCTATGTTCTTCATGGGTGTATCTTCATGTATCGGGTAACGTTGCACATAGTCCCTAACGTCATCCCACCAGGGATCGTAATTTGGGTCTAGGGGGTTTGGTGCAGGTACCCTAGGTATTTCTTCCGGATTGAAGTCATGCATCTCTACTTGGTTTTCAGGATTTTCTATCTCCATGGGTTGGTTATGGATTGGTGGTTGTGGTTGAGGTGCTATTATTTGCTCCAGATTCGGGTCAGCTGCAGTAGTGGCTAGGATGTGGATGTTGGCTATACCCCTATTTATCATATCCTGGGCATAGGCATCTGTCTCTCTCTTGGCTGCTGCTAGTACCCTCTGATCTTGTAACTTTTTCATACGTTTCCTACGCTCGTGTGCCCCTCGACTGAACCATCCCCTCTTTTTCTGAGGAAATGGCTCTTCTGACTGAGCCTTAAACACAAAGATTCCTTCTTTCGTATCAGCGGAGTACCCTGAGAGGGCAGGCTGAGAAGAGGAGGTGCCTTCGCTTCTAGGCGAACCAGACAATTGACGGTACGCGTCAGATGGTCCTTGGTCGCTCATACTGTAAACTAACAAATAGTCAAATAACACATAACAAATAAATACAGTTATGCACGTATTCCCGTAATTTATTTCCTAACATAAAATTTAAAATTTAAGTGTCAGCAGAACACTTCTTTGGCTTAGACCAGTGGCTAGGCTCTGATACCACCTTCTGTCGCAACACCCGATCCCTTATCTGTCCCGGGAATGGGCGGACGCGAACTCAGAATTCTGGTGGTATCAGTTCGTTAATTTGGCAGCGGAAATTACATCAGGACCGTAGTTAGGAAATGTTTATCAGAGTAAAACCACCATATTTGATATTAATAAACACATGAGTAAAACCCAAGTTTCTTATTACAACACATTTATAGGGGTAGACCCTATTTTATTGAATTTAAAACATCATCTTTTAGGTAACTTTTATAGCCACATTTTCCCCAAGCCGTCAGTGCTCTCCAGCTGGCTTTTTACTAATTGGCTGTCACATTGTGTTACCTGAAACGCATTTTAAAAACATTTGTCAGTGGGAAATACTGGTGAGTGAATCCCAGTTTAATCAAGAATTATTAATTTAATTTAAACTTAACAGTATTGAGGGCGATTACAATGTTTATATCTACCCAATTACTCATTCAGTACTGTCAATCCTGACTGGTGGGTCATATTACACATTGGCTAACTCTTCGTCCAATGGTAACGTTACTCACATTTTGTATACAAAACCCCAACATACCGGCAGTAATCGTAGAATTACAAAGACTCAATCACTGCTAAATTGCATTGTAAAATAGTTAAGGTTTTGTAAAAACTGTTAACAAAAAGGAGATTACTCACATTGCTGTCTTAGATTTTTCGTAAGGGTTTCCCGGTGATAATCTATAATTTACACAAATATACACGCGTCAGTATTAATAACCCATTTTAACATTAGCAATACCCTCCCCGAGATGGCATTCCAATGACTACGTCGGGCAGAACCACGACAGCCATTACGGAACCCTAGATCAATCGGGCAGCGTATCTAATACGTATCCAGGGGTTATAATACTTACAACGGAGCAGAACTTCGCTAATTAGGGGGGTATAATACCCGCGTATTATCTCTACTATCAGAATTTGAGATTGAGAATGAAAGAAATGAACGACGGAAAACGAAAACCCGTTGCTTTCTTATATAGGTGCTGATCTCGGTTCTCTCGCGACCCGCGTAAGCGTAGGCAAGGGCCTACGCGGCCCACGTCAACCCTGGTCAACAGGGTAGCTTGTCCGGCTCATCTCCTAGACCCGCCACGATGATGACACGTGTCATCACCGGGCTGTGCCACTATCTCGATCTCACGCGGCCCGCGTTAGTGTTAAGGTTAGCTTACGCGGCCCGCCTTAACTTATAAATTAACGAAATCAGGTTTTAAACCTTCATACCGCCCGCGTAAGGTTGGGGTGGGTCCTATGCGGCCCGCCTCAACTTAATTTTTCTGTTTTTTATTTATTTTTAATACTATATTGTATTTCAGGCTCGGTTTTCACATACAGGTTGTATTTAAAGACATGTTGGGACATTTTAAAAATATTAGGGTGTCGGAAAAATATTCGAGGTGTCGGTTTTATTGAGGACTGTTACATTGCTGTAAGTGTTTGCTTAGTTGACTTCCAAGAAATTGTTGTGCCGCCGTATGTGAATACATAACCTGTCTGAGATTTTGCTTTGTGAGGATCTGATAGATATCCGGCATCAGCATACCCAACAAGTTGGGACTTTTGATCCTTTTGATAGAAAAGACCTAAGTCTTGTGTCCCGCAAATATATCAGAATATATGTTTCACACCATTCTAGTGTCTACGTGTTGGATTCGAACTGTATCTCACTAGTACATGAATTGCAAATGCAATGTCAGATCTTGTGTTATTTGAGAGATACATAAGGGCACCGATCGCACTTAAGTACGGTACTTCTGGACCAAGTACTTCTTCGCCTTCTTCTTGAGGGCGATAAGGATCCTTGTGTGGATCTAGCGGTCGGACAACCATAGGTACGCTAAACAGATGTGCTTTATCCATATTGAAACGTACTAACATCTTCTGGATGTAGTTTGATTGATGGACAAATGTGCCATTGCACAGATACTCAAATTGTACTCCGATGCATTACTTTGTCATACCAAGATCTTTCATTTCAAATTCCTTCTTTAACAACTGGGCAGCTTTCTCTATCTCTTCAGGAGATCCGATGATGTTGATATCATCAACATAGACTGCTATTATAGTTGAAATTTGAGAGTGATCTTTTTATAAAGACACATGGACTAATTACATCAGACTTGTATCCTTCTTTTTCGAGATATTCACTAAGTCGATTGTACCACATACGACCAGATTGTTTGAGACCATATAAAGATCTCCGGAGCTTTATAGAACACATATCTCGAGGTGTTGATTTTAATGCTTCAGGCAATTTTAATCCTTTAGGGATTTTCATGTAGATGTCATTTTCAAGTGTCCCGTATAAGTATGCGGTGACGACATCCATTAGTCTCATATGAAGTCCTTCAGAGATTGTGAGGCCGATTAGGAACCTAAGGGTTATCGCATCCACTACAGGGGAATACGTTTCCTCATAATCAACTCCTGGGATTTGGGAAAACCCTTGTGCTACAAGTCGAGCCTTATATCATACAATCTCATTCTTTTCATTTCTTTTTATTGCAAACACCCATTTATAACCTACTGGTTTGACGCCTATGGGCGTTCGGACTACAGGTCCGAAAACATGTCGCTTTTCGAGCGAATTTAATATCGAGCAAATTTAATTCAGCATTTATGGCTTCTTGCCATCTTGGCCAATCATTTTTGTGCATGCACTCTTCTAAAGTTTTAGGTACATAATCATTTTCATTGATTACATCCGTTGCTATAGCATATGCGAATATATCATCAATACGTGTTTTATTCCTGTGACAACTCGAGTTTCCGACTTTCACTTTCGCATTAAATGCACGTTGACTTTGACTGTTGACCTTGACTATTAGTTGTTTGATTTGTAATGTACACGTTGTGTTATGATAAAGTGTTTTGTGATTTCATGAGTATGTGGTTGGTTGTGAAAGTGTAGCATGAGATGGTAACTGATTAAGCCCATTACGGTATTAAGCTCACTTAGGATTCGACGAATCAGGTGATTCGCCAATAGTGACTCGACGAAACACAAGTGTGTTTCGCCAAACCCAATCTCGACGAATCAAATGTGATTCGCCGGCCCTTTGATTCGCCAAGCCCAGTAAGGGCCCAAATATGTTACACGGATATTTAATAAGAAATACAACCATATTCGCCACACTTTAGCAAAAACAGAAACCCTAGAGCTTCCTGTTCTTTATTGACGGCAAACTTGTGTTCCCAAAGCCTCGAATCGATCAAGTTACTATTCCGATCACTGTGGTTAGTGTTTAATTCTTTTAGTGAATGTTGTAATAATACGCGTTGACAATCTGATTGCATGATTTGATCAAGGTTGTTCATACATAATTCATTACTGATCATTGTGATTGGCACATGTGGTGATATATAAAAATTTAAATAATGAATGATGATGATGCCAGCCAACCGTTTGAATGTTGACTAAGATTATTGATATATTGGTCCAATTGAAATCAAGTTTCATGGAAAAGTCATAATTACATGTTGAGTAATTATATGTTCCACTATTATGTGCATATGGGTTCACTGAAATGGCTGACAACTATGTTCTTTTAATAAGTTCCATTGGTGATTGATGATTGAATAATAGGTGGATAATAATCATGATGTTTGGTTATTTAAGATACGATAACTGTTAGCATGTTTAGGGTTTCTTGCTGTGTTGATAATGATGAGATAACTAGCGGTCCAATGATGCTTGGCGGTGGTTGATAGATGTTGGCCACTAGGGCATTAAGATTTTGTGCTATTGTTTATTATTGCTGAAACAGTTATGTGCTCGACGTAACAGACACCTTAGACGAAACATAAGTGTTTCGCCGAGACCATGAACGACGAAACAGAATATGTGTTTCACCAAATTTGTGTTTCGCCAAATGTGTAATCAGCACAGTAACCTACCTTAATTCTGTTAAAAGTTAACCTGGATAGATTAACTGCTGTTAAGTGATACGCACGACTTGTATACATGTTTAGTACTACTGTGATTATACACATACATGGACAACTTGGATACAAACTGATTATTCTATACGTGCATACTCTAGGACGTGATTGATTTATTTGCGAGCACATAACCTAGCATACCGAGCAAACCAAGGTGAGTTCATACAGCCAAGGCATGGGGTTCCCGGGTGGGAATGGGATTTGATGAATTATTGTGTACACTCAGACGGTAGAACCTAACGATAAGATACGACTAGACTAGTAACACTTATTGAACTGATCTTCGCACACCTGCCAAGGGTTGGCCGCGATATTATGACTGCCTTCGCACACCTGCCATAGGAAGGCCGCGAACTAAATTTACAAATCTTCGCACACCTGCCTGGGAGGCCGCGATACAAATAAACCTAGTCTAGAATACTTGGGAAAAACATCCCCTAATATCTTCGCATACCTGCCTGGGAGGCCGCGATGGAAACTAATACGATACATGACGTAACGAACGAACATACTACTACTCACGCTATACTATTACTGAACTGTTATCTGTGAACTCGCTCAACTAGTTGTTGACTCTCTGCTGCATGCCTTGCAGGACCTTAGGTACATATGGAGCTTGCACGGGGAGGAGCAGGTCGTTGTGGGACATGGATCGATGATGCCATGTTAACTATCTAAACATTTGAATTTATGATTTACTTTGGGTTTACATACTTATGCTTCCGCTACATACTTGTTGACGTTTGGTTTTGAAAACACCTTTCGTATTGATGAATGATTTTACTACTTACTTATATGTTCAATATGATTGGTGGCTTGATCCTGGTCAGTCACGCCTCCAAGCGGTGATACTCCGCGTGTGGATTTTGGGGGTGTGACAGATTGGTATCAGAGCCATTGGTTATAGAGAACTCGGTTTTAATATGGGGAAAACGTTTTTATTAAAACCAGACTATAACCAGAACAGTGCTCAACGATCCACAACGACGCCTCGCTCCACGTGCAAGACTCAACATCCTAGGTAATATGGTATATGTTTTATTACCTACTTGCTAGAATTACATAGAACTTTGCTCGTGGTATGCTTAGATTACATTACCTACTACTCACTACTGCTTGAAAACGCTTGTGTGCTCACTCTCTTCTGTCATCGCACTATTCGCGAACCTCTCTCACTTATGTTATCTTTACTATAAAGATCATGTCTGGACGTATCAACATGACTCAAGACCAGTTGACGGCTCTCATTAACGAACGAGTTACTGCGGCCGTTGCAGCCGCACAAGCAGGAGGTATACCCTGCAGTTACAACTCACACTAGGATCCTTAGATCCTACATTCCTAAACCAACTCTCGTGTTTTATCTTATCCTAACTCTTATACACAACAGGTCAACCACCTGTTTGCACTTTCAAGACATTCATGGACTGTCGTCCTACTACTTTTAGCGGCACGGAAGGAGCCGTAGGTCTCCTGCACTGGTTTGAAAAGCTTGAGTCAGTATTTGAAATGTGTGAATGCCCTGAGGCACGCAGGGTGAAGTATGCTACCGGTACCCTCGAGGGTTTAGCCCTCACATGGTGGAAAGCTCAGGTCCAAATACTGGGGTTGGTTGCTGCTAACGCCACCCCATGGAACAATTTCAAGGAGATGATCAAGCAGGAATACTGCAGTCGAGATGATATTCATAAGCTGGAAGTCGAGTTTTTCAACCTCAAGATGACGGGGTCAGAGATTGAGGCGTACACCAAGAGATCGAATGAGCTTGCATTACTGTGTCCTACTCTGGTGGACAAGCGTATCGAACTTTATCTTAAGGGTCTAGTGCCAGAGATCCAAAGTCATGTAACTTCAGCAAATCTTGCCACCTATCAGCAGGTTGTTCAGTTGGCTCACCGTCTCACTGATCAGGCGGTGGAGCAAAACAGGTTGCCTAAACGCATCAATGCTACTACTACCGCTACCACTTCAGTTACCCCTGCTACTCCCAGCGACAATAAGAGGAAATGGGAGGGGGATTCTAGCAAAGGTTCAGCTACTGTTCAGTCTCAAGCTCAGCAATGCAAGACGAATGACTACCAGAGTCCGAATCAGCAATCATCAGGTAGTCAAGGGCAGAGTGGATATCGGGGAATTCATCCATGGTGTAGTAGGTGCAACAAACACCACAGTGGAAGATGTCGCAGGGAACGTTGTCAAAGATGCCTCAAGATGGGTCATGAGGCTAAGGATTGTAGAAGCTCACGGCCAGCAAATCAGAACCAGCAACTCCCACTACCAGCTCCACAACACCAGCAACAACAGCCACAACGAGGAAACCGGGGGTGTTTCCAGTGTGGGGCTGAAGGTCATTTCAAACGTGATTGCCCTCAGTTAAACCAGAATCAGAACAATAACAACAATAACAATCAGGGCAATGGGAATAACAACAATGGGGGAAACAACAATAATGGTGCTAGGGGTCGTGCATTTGTGATTGGTCAGGCTGATGCAAGGAACGATCCTAATGTGATTATGGGTAAGTTTCTCCTTGACGACTTTTATGTTACTGTATTATTTAATTCGGGTGCGGATACCAGTTATATGTCTTTGAAGGTTAGTCAAATGCTTAAACGTGCACCAACACTTTTGAACACCAAACATGTCATAGAGTTAGCCAACGGTAAAAGTTTAGAGGCCACACACATAGTTCAGGGTTGTAATCTTATCCTCGCTGGTCAGACTTTCTCCATCGATCTCATCCCTATAACTCTGAGTAGTTTCGACATCGTCATCGGTATGGATTGGTTATCCCAACAACAAGCAGAGATCCTATGCAAGGAAAAGATCATTCGTATCCCACGTTCTGGTAAAGAACCTCTCGAAGTTCAAGGCGACAAGAGTGGTGTCGTGAGTGGCGTCATTTCCTTCCTGAAGGCTCAGAAGTGTTTGCGAAAGGGCCACACAGCTGTTTTAGCTCTCGTTACCGATTCATCGAAGAAAGAGAAAAAGATTGAGGATATTCCTGTGGTACGCGATTTTCCTCAAGTGTTTCCAGAAGAGTTACCTGGGTTACCGCCTCATCGTCAGGTCGAATTTCAGATCGAGCTCGCTCCAGGAGCAGCACCTATAGCTCGCGCACCTTAACGCTTAGCACCAACTGAACTGGAAGAACTGTCTAAGCAACTGCAAGAACTCTTGGAAAAGGGTTTCATACGTCCTAGCGCTTCGCCTTGGGGAGCTCCAGTACTATTTGTAAAGAAGAAAGACGGTACCTTCCGCATGTGTATAGACTACCGCGAACTGAACAAGGTAACTGTGAAGAATCGCTATCCTCTTCCACGCATCGACGACTTATTCGACCAGTTGCAAGGGTCGAGCTATTACTCGAAGATTGATCTAAGGTCGGGGTATCATCAACTGAGAGTCCGGGATGAGGACGTCTCCAAAACAGCGTTCAGAACACGCTACGGCCACTACGAGTTTCTGGTCATGCCTTTCGGGTTGACGAACGCGCCCGCGGTTTTCATGGATCTTATAAACAGGGTGTGCAAACCTTATCTTGACAAGTTCGTCATTGTTTTCATCGACGACATACTGATCTATTCGAAGAGTCGGGAGGAACACGAGCAGCACTTACGACTTATTTTGGAACTTCTTCGAACGGAACAGCTATACGCTAAGTTTTCAAAATGCGACTTCTGGCTTCGTGAAGTCCACTTCTTAGGCCACGTGGTAAATAAGGATGGGATTCATGTCGATCCATCCAAGGTGGATTCGATCAAGAACTGGCCTGCACCTCGCACACCAACCGAAATACGCCAATTCTTGGGTTTGGCGGGTTATTATAGACGGTTCATCAAAGACTTCTCAAAGATTGCTCAGCCACTTACACTACTGACGCAGAAGGGTGTTGTTTACCGTTGGGGAAATGCACAGGAAACAGCATTTCAGCACTTAAAGGATAGACTCTGTAGCGCACCTATCCTCTCATTGCCTGAAGGCACGGACGATTTTGTAGTCTACTGCGATGCATCTATCCAGGGTCTTGGATGTGTATTGATGCAACGGGATAAAGTTATTGCTTATGCTTCGCGCCAACTTAAGATTCACGAACAGAATTACACAACACACGATTTAGAGCTGGGAGCGGTTGTTTTTGCACTCAAGATATGGCGCCATTACCTGTACGGTACCAAGTGCACTATATACACTGATCACAGGAGTCTCGAACATATTTTCAAGCAGAAAGAATTGAACATGCGACAACGTAGATGGGTCGAACTACTGAACGATTACGAATGTGCTATAAAGTACCATCCGGGCAAAGCCAATGTGGTGGCCGACGCCCTCAGTCGAAAGGATACTACGCCTAGGCGTGTACGAGCATTGCAACTTACTATCCAGTCTAGCCTTCCTTCTCTGATACGAGATGCTCAGGTAGAAGCATTGAAACCAGACAACGTCAGGGCTGAAGCCTTACGTGGCTCAAGGCAACGATTAGAACAAAAGGCAGACGGCGCTTATTACGTAACAGGACGCATCTGGGTCCCACTCTATGGTAACCTACGCGAGCTTGTAACGGATGAAGCTCATAAGTCTCGCTACTCGGTACATCCAGGTTCGGATAAAATGTACCACGATATCAAAACTACATACTGGTGGCCTAGCATGAAGGCCCACATAGCAACATACGTTAGCAAGTGCCTGACTTGTGCAAGAGTCAAAGCCGAATACCAGAAACCATCAGGTCCACTTCAACAACCTGAGATACCACAATGGAAATGGGAACAAATTTCCATGGATTTTGTTACAGGCTTACCTAGATCTCAGCGCGGAAATGATACTATTTGGGTGATCGTGGATCGACTCACAAAGTCTGCTCACTTCCTGGCCATTAAAGAAACAGACAAGTTCTCTACCTTGGCAGACATCTACTTAAAAGAAGTGGTTTCGAGGCACGGGGTGCCAACCTCTATTATCTCTGATCGTGACGCACGTTTTACCTCAGAACTGTTGCAAGCAATGCACAAATCTTTTGGCTCTCGTTTAGACATGAGCACAGCTTATCATCCTCAGACAGATGGGCAGTCTGAACGCACTATTCAAACTCTAGAAGACATGCTTCGTGCATGTGTAATCGACTTTGGCAATGGTTGGGAAAAACATCTTCCACTTGTGGAATTTTCGTATAACAACAGCTACCACACCAGCATTAAAGCTGCACCATTCGAGGCATTGTACGGGTGTAAATGCCGGTCACCTCTCTGTTGGGCAGAGGTGGGAGATAGTCAAATCACAGGTCCAGAAATGGTAGTTGATACTACAGAAAAGATTGCTCAGATACGACAACGCATGGCGGCAGCTCGTGACCGTCAGAAAGCATACACTGATAAAGATAGAAAACTACTCGAATTCCAGGTTGGGGATCGAGCGCTACTCAAAGTTTCACCCTGGAAGGGTGTGGTTCGTTTTGGCAAACGCGGCAAACTCAATCCACAATACGTCGGACCTTTCGAAGTTATTGAGAAGATAGGCAGGGTAGCCTACAGGTTGAACCTACCAACTGAACTCAGTGCAGTTCACAACGTCTTTCACGTGTCAAATCTGAAGAAGTGTATGTCAGATGAGACCCACATAGTTCCCTTGAAGGAACTCACTATCGACGAGCGGTTGCACTTCGTCGAGGAACCTGTTGAAATCACGGACCGAGATGTTAAGGTCCTCAAGAACACGAGAATCCCTCTTGTACGAGTTCGTTGGAACTCCCGCCGCGGCCCAGAGTTCACCTGGGAGCGTGAAGATCAAATGGAACTCAAATATCCCCAGTTATTCGGAACCAATGCAACTACTACTGAGGCTGAAGCTACCAATACAGAATTTCGGGACGAAATTCCAAATCAACGGGGGGATGATGTGACACCCCAAGAAAACCAGTAATCTTCGCAAACCTGCTCGGGGAGCCGCGATACGATACAGGTAAACAACGTCACACCACTAGCTTCCTCAGTAACTGCATGCTAAATTTCGGGACGAAATTTCTTTCAAGTTGGGGATAATGTGACAACTCGAGTTTTCGACTTTCACTTTCGCATTAAATGCACGTTGACTTTGACTGTTGACCTTGACTATTAGTTGTTTGATTTGTAATGTACACGTTGTGTTATGATAAAGTGTTTTGTGATTTCATGAGTATGTGGTTGGTTGTGAAAGTGTAGCATGAGATGGTAACTGATTAAGCCCATTACGGTATTAAGCTCACTTAGGATTCGACGAATCAGGTGATTCGCCAATAGTGACTCGACGAAACACAAGTGTGTTTCGCCAAACCCAATCTCGACGAATCAAATGTGATTCGCCGGCCCATTGATTCGCCAAGCCCAGTAAGGGCCCAAATATGTTACACGGATATTTAATAAGAAATACAACCATATTCGCCACACTTTAGCAAAAACAGAAACCCTAGAGCTTCCTGTTCTTTATTGACGGCAAACTTGTGTTCCCAAAGCCTCGAATCGATCAAGTTACTATTCCGATCACTGTGGTTAGTGTTTAATTCTTTTAGTGAATGTTGTAATAATACGCGTTGACAATCTGATTGCATGATTTGATCAAGGTTGTTCATACATAATTCATTACTGATCATTGTGATTGGCACATGTGGTGATATATAAAAATTTAAATAATGAATGATGATGATGCCAGCCAACCGTTTGAATGTTGACTAAGATTATTGATATATTGGTCCAATTGAAATCAAGTTTCATGGAAAAGTCATAATTACATGTTGAGTAATTATATGTTCCACTATTATGTGCATATGGGTTCACTGAAATGGCTGACAACTATGTTCTTTTAATAAGTTCCATTGGTGATTGATGATTGAATAATAGGTGGATAATAATCATGATGTTTGGTTATTTGAGATACGATAACTGTTAGCATGTTTAGGGTTTCTTGCTGTGTTGATAATGATGAGATAACTAGCGGTCCAATGATGCTTGGCGGTGGTTGATAGATGTTGGCCACTAGGGCATTAAGATTTTGTGCTATTGTTTATTATTGCTGAAACAGTTATGTGCTCGACGTAACAGACACCTTAGACGAAACATAAGTGTTTCGCCGAGACCATGAACGACGAAATAGAATATGTGTTTCGCCAAATTTGTGTTTCGCCAAATGTGTAATCAGCACAGTAACCTACCTTAATTCTGTTAAAAGTTAACCTGGATAGATTAACTGCTGTTAAGTGATATGCACGACTTGTATACATGTTTAGTACTACTGTGATTATACACATACATGGACAACTTGGATACAAACTGATTATTCTATACGTGCATACTCTGGGACGTGATTGATTTATTTGCGAGCACATAACCTAGCATACCGAGCAAACCAAGGTGAGTTCATACAGCCAAGGCATGGGGTTCCCGGGTGGGAATGGGATTTGATGAATTATTGTGTACACTCAGACGGTAGAACCTAACGATAAGATACGACTAGACTAGTAACACTTATTGAACTGATCTTCGCACACCTGCCAAGGGTTGGCCGCGATATTATGACTGCCTTCGCACACCTGCCATAGGAAGGCCGCGAACTAAATTTACAAATCTTCGCACACCTGCCTGGGAGGCCGCGATACAAATAAACCTAGTCTAGAATACTTGGGAAAAACATCCCCTAATATCTTCGCATACCTGCCTGGGAGGCCGCGATGGAAACTAATACGATACATGACGTAACGAACGAACATACTACTACTCACGCTATACTATTACTGAACTGTTATCTGTGAACTCGCTCAACTAGTTGTTGACTCTCTGCTGCATGCCTTGCAGGACCTTAGGTACATATGGAGCTTGCACGGGGAGGAGCAGGTCGTTGTGGGACATGGATCGATGATGCCATGTTAACTATCTAAACATTTGAATTTATGATTTACTTTGGGTTTACATACTTATGCTTCCGCTACATACTTGTTGACGTTTGGTTTTGAAAACACCTTTCGTATTGATGAATGATTTTACTACTTACTTATATGTTCAATATGATTGGTGGCTTGATCCTGGTCAGTCACGCCTCCAAGCGGTGATACTCCGCGTGTGGATTTTGGGGGTGTGACAATTCCGGTTCCACATTGTACTATCTTGTACATAATTAATAGAGATCTCGTTTTCGTTCGGTACCGGTGTTTCTTCTGAAACTCCATTTTCCTCTGGATTCATAGTTGTCTCTTCTGGGACATTTACCTCTACCGGGGTTTCACTTATAATCTTTTGTGAGTTTTCACCAACTGCATTACTTTGCTCTTTTCGTTTCTGTGGGTTTTTGTCTTTGGAACCGATTGGTCTCCCACGCTTTCGTTGTATAGTAATCGCTTCTGGGATTACTTCAATTCGAGCAGGTGCATTTGATGCTGGTACATGTGACTTTGTCACTCTATTCGTGTATGTGAATGCATCTGGTAATTCATTCACTATTCTTTGCAAATGTATAATCTTTTGGACTTCATATTCACATTGACCACTTCGGGGGTCAAGATTTGATAGCGATAATGCATTCCACGTTATTTCTTGTGTTACCAGTCTTTCTTTGTCCTTATCTCCCCCTAAGACTGGGAACATTGTTTCATCAAAATGACAGTCAGCATACCGTGCTATAAACATGTCTCCCGTCATTGGTTCTAAATATTTAATTATGGACGGGGAGTTAAAACCAATATAGATACCCAGTCTTCTTTGGGGTCCCATTGTAGTACGTTGTGGTGGCGGTATTGGTACGTATACCGCACAACCAAAAATTCTAAGGTGGGACAAACTTGGTTCTTGTCCGGAGACCAGTTGCAATGGGGAGTATTCATGATCAGCAGTTGGTATCAATCTAATCAGTGCAGCGACATGCAAAATAGCATGACCCCATGCAGAAGATGGTAATTTACATCTCATTAAGAGCGGTCTAGCGATTATTTGTAATCGTTTAATCAGAGATTCAGCTAAACCGTTTTGTGTGTGAACATGAGGTACTGAATGTTCAACATTGATCCCAATTGACATACAATAGTCATTAAAATCTTGAGATGTGAACTCTCCCGCATTATCCAACCGGATGTTTTTAATTTGATTATCCAGGAAATTTGCTCTCAATTGTATGATTTGAGCTAAAAGTCGGGCAAATGCTACATTTCGAGTAGCTAAAAGGCTCACGTGTGACCACCTTGAGGATGCGTCAATTAAGACCAAGAAATAGCGGAATGGTCCACATGGAGTATGAATGGGCCCATAAATATCCCCTTGGATTCTTTCTAAAAATGATGGGGTTTCATGTATCAATTTAGTTTGTGAGGGCCGAGTTATAAGTTTGTCCAGAGAGCATGCTGCACATGATAAGTCTTGTGGTAGCAAAACTTTTAAGTTTTTGAGAGGGTGCCCGGTTGCACTTTTGATTATTCGTCTCATCATTATGCTACCAAGGTGACCTAGACGGTCATGCCATATATTGAATGTGTCTTTATCTAATAGCTTTTGGTTACTCACCATGTATGATTCGATATGATAGATATTAGTACAATATAATCCAGAGGATAAGGTTTCTAATTGTTCAACAATTGTTTCTTGGCCATTTTTGTTTGAAGTAATTTGAAGATATTCAATTTTATTTTCAGATATTGTTTTTAGGTGGTAACCGTTTTTTTCGAATATCTTTAAAGCTAAGTAAATTTCTTCTGGATTTACTAGAATATAATGCATTATCAATAGTTAATTTGGTACCCGAAGATAATGTTATGTGTGCTCTGCCGGAGCCTTCGATAAGGTTACTGACACTAGATATAGTACTAATCGGTGTCTCTGCCAGAGACAACTCAGAGAAAAAATTCATATCTTTGAGAATAGTGTTAGTACTACCGCTATCTATCAGACATTCATCACCAATAATAGCTCTACTGGAGCTAGTATACATATTTCTTCAGGAAATAAAAATAAATAAAAGTTAATGCAAAGAAGTAAAATGAAACATTGCAAGAGTTTCAAACCAAGCCAAATACAAAGGTCACAGTATGAAAAGTAAAGCATAAAAGGTACATTATCCTCAATCAGATTAGTTTCAACATTCTTTCCTTTTTTCTTTCATTATGTGTTGAGATGCCTCAATGAGGTGTTTAAGGGTGCGACATGTGCGGGACCAATGATTTGACATCCCACATTGATAACAAATGTTGCTTTAGTTCCCGCTACTTTTCCTTTTGATGGTCGCCCCGTATTATGTCGACTCGATTCACCACCGCTATTTTTAGTGTTCTGAGACTCTCGATGCCATGTATATCCCGTTCCTCGACCACGACCTCTGCTGGGGCCGCGACCTCTACCTCTACCTCGTCCGCTTTGAGAATAGGCCACATTCGCTTCAGGGAATGGGCTTGCACCGGCGGGTTGCGATTGATGGTTTTGGAGTAGGAGCTTGTTGTTTTGCTCCGCGACCAGAAGACATGATATCTATTCAGAATATTTAGTAAATTTACGTTCCGGGTATTGCTGCGACAGGAGCATGTTTGAGGCATGAAATGTTGAGAAAGTGTTTTTTTTTTTCAAGCATGTCTTCATCGATTATTTTTTCACAATATAATTTCAACTCAGAGGTAATGCGGAACAAGGCAGAATTATACTCACTGACAGTCTTAAAATCTTGTAGTCGTAAATGAAGCCATTCATAGCGGGCTTTAGGGAGTAAGACCAACTTCTGGTGGTCAAACCGTTCTTTGCAGTTTGCTAATAATTCAAGAGGGTCCTCAACAATTAGATATTCTCGCTTTAGATCTTCGTGAAGATGATGGCGGAAAAATATCATAACCTTCGGTTTATCTTGAGGTGAAGTTTGATTACCATCAATAATTGTATCCCCCAACTTATTTGCCGTCAAATGAATTTTAGCATCAAGAGTCCATGGGAGGTAGTTGTAACCCGAGATGTCAAGTGCGGTGAATTCAAGCTTTGATAAATTCGACGTTTTATCCACAAATGAAAAAAAATCATGGATTTAAAAACGAGCCATAATACAAAATATATATTATAGAACTTCAGGTTCACCATAGGTAGAACTGCAGGTTCTATACTTTACGCCGTTTTAATAATAGAGTAGGAATTTGGAAACTCTTGTATGATTTCGTATTGTAAATAGAAATTGTGTTTTGATAATTTAATTAAATATTTGAATATAATAAAATATATTAAACTTCGAATGAAATTCAAAATTTATTTTCCTTGTTCCGGTCAAGATTTGTATAGTTTTGTAGTCAAACTTCCAATGGAATTCGAAAATTATTTTCCATGGTTATATCAAAAGATCAGTTCCTAAAAAAAATCAATTCCTTTTTTTTTGTTTTTGTTTCAAAAACAATTATGTGTAAGAAACAATTTTATATATTTTGTTTCGGTGGAAGACAACTGTTAAAGCACAGCAACTTTTAAAATCTTAAATATTCTGTTTTTGTTATAAATTATATATTGAATATTAAATATTAATGAAATAATCTTATATATGTTTCATCTCTCGTCTGAGCCAGGATCACGACTCTTGCCTGAGACAGCTAAACTGGATTGGGCCATTCAAGGACCACAACACCTCTCAACAACCACTCCGTCATCATCGGGTTTTGGGGTAAAAGACCACCGGAGTTCCGGCGACTTCGTCATCGTCGAGTAGAAGATGCCTCCGCAGGAGGGTATTTTCAGTCACCAGATACAAGATCTATGGGTTTCATCTCCGGATCTGTAAAGATCGGTGCGTCAATGCTCGTGTCCTTCGTGGTTGTCGCCGACAACTACTCTCCGGTTAAGCAGCCGGATATCGGAGGAACTGCGTCGTCGTTTCCGGTGAGTTGAATCGCCGGAGGAAGGTTTTCGGGTAAGATATAAACCCCTATTTGTGTGTTTTGTTCGGTTGCTTGTGGCGGTAGTGACCGCCGGATTGTTAGAAAAAAAACTGTTATTTTCGATTTCGTGATGTTAGATTTCGTTTTTGGATAATAGGGCAGTCCTAATTTGTTATAAAGTTCAAAAGGAAAACCTATGTCTTGTGATCCAAAGAATCAAATTAGAAGTCCAGTTTCAAAATACTTGAACAAAAAAGGTTGTTGTTTGCATGCCGTCGTAGAAATTTTTTTTCTTATAAATTCAATTTTTTTTTCATTATTGGATACACAAGGCTATACTGATAACATGGAAGCATTTTGAATATAGTGTGGAGATTTTGATGGCGCACCCAAATTGTGATGAACATAAATTATCTGAAACCAAAATGGTGTTAATGAATTCCTGATGTTGAAGATCGCCGGTAATTTTTTCGTGAAGAGTCCGTTCGTGCTGATAACGTGATAAAAACTAAAGAGAAATAGAGATAAACTTCATTTCAATCCTTCACAATATTCAACATTACAATATATAGAGAGATAAACATAACCATAAACCCTAAAGCCCATAAGTAATGGGTTGGGCCTAAAATGTCTGGTTTATAACAAATCAAAGGAATTGTTATGGTTAAAATATAAATTAAGAAAAAACGAAAAAATAATAATTAAAACACATGGCTTTTAAAGGGGTGGGTTAAACCTGCGCAAATGTGAAATGGAAAATTTAATATTATTGGTGTAAGAATAATATTGTCGTTAAAAAGAAGTTAGGTATTACGCGACAACATGATGTTATGTAACGTAAGGCTCTTTATCCTATGTAACTGATGTTATATAATGTAAGGCTCTTTATCCTATGTGATCGTCTCTTTTTTTGTGTATCTTCATTGAAGTCTCTTTAAGGCCATCTGTTAGGCCATGTGTAACGGTTAATGTCTTCCCATGGGGCATTTTTCGTTACATCAGCATGATAACGCCCATTCAAAAAATGTGTAACGGTCGATGCTCATTAATGCCCATTTTATTCATTACTTTCCCTGTTTTGCTTCTCTTTGACCATTATTCTAGAAATGTCTCTCCCTCTTCATACCCCTATAACGTCCAGGGGAACGGTGTTGGAGGTGCTATCACACGCCCATATAATGCTTATTACGCATAGTCTAATAGATTGCTAAAATGCATACCACCTTTTACGTCTCGCATATCACCTTTCAGATATCATAAAGCATCATTAATGACAAATGTTCTTTTTGAGATCCGGTTCCCTTGATGCGTGGGAACCGGATGGAATCCGTAAACCGTCGCCCTCCGTCAGGTTTGAACCCGAGATTAAAGCCCCGATTCGTTCCTTCACCCAGATCAGTCGAAAATGGCCCGAGCGTGAATCGAACTTGCGTCTCCACTAGGGAAGGCATGCCTCTTACCACTAAACCAACTTCTCAGGACAACAAATGTATATTTACTATAAGTATGTAAATCAGTTTAATATATTCAATTCAAACCAGTTTTTATTCAAGATACTAATATGTAGAGATCGACATTAATGTCTGTTAGGATGGTTGTTAGTAGGGGTGTTCAAAACCGGATATGGGCCGTCCAAATCTCAGTTGATCCAAGTATTTGGTTTTAGGGTATCTCACAATTGTGTTGTTGGTTCTGGTCGAAGTCGTACCTTGTCCTAAAGTTAACAGAAAGTTTAGCCATTAACATGTAAGAACTTAATGTCATTTAACAAACTCAAAAATAAAAACATATTTATAGAGATCAAAATGCAGATAAGACACTTGTCAAAACAAACAAAGAATAAACATTATGTATAACAACTATATGTACAAAAAAAGCCACAAAGCAGCTTTTGATATACAGAAGGAGGCTCACAATTTTCACAAATCTGGGCTGCAAGGCGGATTGCAGGTCTAAACCTACCATCCATCATCCTTGCCACACCATTTTCACCTATTCCTATGTAAAAAAAACTAACTCATCAAAGCCACTGATGAAAAGGTACATCTACACAGATTTGGCACCATCGCCACAATCCATCAACAACATATTTACCATAATCGACACCATGAATTGGTATACACATATTCACATTCAGCGGCACCATGCACCACTAATAACAATCGGAACACGGAGGGGTGCCTCGACGAAGAATATCCACCAACAGCCACTACAATATCCACACATATTTGAATATGATGGTTCATTCATAAAAAAACTAGGAAGCATAACAAAAAGAAAGTGAGGTATTAAAAATAGTAAACTTATTTACCAACTAGATGCAACCTTAAGAATCAAAAGAGCCTTCACCTTCTAAGAGCTTGGGGACACCTCATTTCCACAAATATCCTGAAAAAAACACAATAAACCCATATAAATTCGTACTCCTACAATTCGAAAATTCCAGGTCAATGTAACTGATATGAAGGCTTGTCCACAAAACCACACGGCGGTGGCGAAGACGCCGCGTACGGCAACGACCAATAAAGTGTGTTTATACACTTCACATTTCAATTTCAAAAGTAATTAACTTGATCTAAGAATAAAAAAATTACCTTGATGGTGTAATCGTAAACGAATTTGGAAGTTTGTCCAAAAAAGCCACATGGCAGAGGTGAGCCGTTACTTCAGGAGCATACACCACATGTTACAAACATCATGCTTACAGACAAAAGCATAACCCACGGATCATCATCCACCGTAATCATTGTGTCTTATGTCGTCACCTATATAAACCAAGAACTTTATATACCGCGTAAAACAAAAAACAACAAATCAAATATATACTCATTTATGTTTCCACTATATGTCACACTCATACTTCTTACAAACTGCAATGTTTTTATCGTATTTTCATATAAAGGTAATCTTTTTACAAGTGACAACAACTAAAACTTGGGCAGGCAGAAAATATACGACTTCAAAGTTCAAACCAACTTTTGTTAACAATTAGAGCGTTATTAAAAGGATAAACAACCTACAAGGGGCTCTACACTGTATCATTTATGTCAGGTCTTGCTAATTAAAAAAAAATACATATAGCCGCATTTTAATTTTCTAATATTTATACAAACTCAAATTCATGCAATGTCAAATTGAGAAACAACCATAAATGGATGAATTGACTTCATATAGTAAACATAACAAACAATAGAAAATGGTAATTAAATTTATACATAATTAAAACTAACTAATTAAGGACATACATTTGCTTTTACTTGAGATTGCTAGTGGATATTCTCCAAATCTCAGTTGATAGCCTATGAATATAAAGAAAAATAAAATAAAAGGATTAGCATGGTTATAATCGAGGGAAAAAATAAAAGGGGGCCTGAAACGTAGGTGTGACGCGCGGCAAAAAATAAAATAAAACGCACAAAACCAAACAGCGGGCGTGCAACTCTATGTATGGTCGCCGGAAGTGATATAATTTACAACATTTGGGTGCTTTGCAAGTTGTACCATTTGCTTAAGCTGTTTGTTTCACTTTGAAAAGGATTGATCTTCTTATTGGCCCATATGGGGTTGGTGATCCAAAATTTAAAATTGGTTTCTGTTAGCTTACCGGGTTAAAAACCGGGTTCCTCCCAAGTTCCCACCCGGCGGTCCCACTTGACCCGCCATTAATAATCAAAACCTCACCGTTCGGTAGCAATACCATATCACCCATAACCCGACCCGAAGGCGTATTTTCCATGACCCATTTTGGTTCCGGGTCGGATATTTTAATTCGCCTACAACTTTTCAATGCTCCATCAAATTTCCCATTGTTAGCATTCACAAACGCCCCTTTAGGCGCACCCCCATAGATAAAAACCTCAACCACCGCTACTTTCCCTTGTACAACCCGCATCGGAAGTAGTACACCCGACCCAGTGCTTGGATAGTTCCTCGGCTCACCACCGGGTATCTCCGGAAACGTTTTCAAAACTTGGTTCCGCGAATAATCAAACAAAATCGCGCGATCATTCACGAAAATAAACAAATTCCCATCCGTGTTAAGAAACACAAAAGGGTATAAGTTATTCTCAATAACCAGATCATTAGTCTGCACTAAAAACGCCAAACTATAAGCTTTATCCGAAGACATCGTTTTCAGATAAAATTCGTAGTTAAACTGCCGACGGCCGCCAATCACAATCTGGCGACTGTCGGGCAACACATGATTAGTAGCATACCACCTCCGGTTAACCAACCCGGATGGTATCTCTTTCCAATCACATTTGCCACAGGACTTATCGAACACCCTTACAACGCGTTCGCCATCATTAAACCCGCCAGTCTGGACAAGGCTTCCGTCAGGCGTTAACGCGCCTGACGAACACCAAACGTCAATTCGGATATCCGAAATTTTCGGATACCAGATTTCATTATCCGAACCCGTATCCGAAATTTCGGATATCCGATCGGATAGTGAATCGGATATCCGAATATCCAATTTGTTATTTAATTTTTATTTTTTAATTATTTTGTATATTCGGAACCGAATATTTCGGATAGTTTCGGATATCCGAATATAAGTTTTAGGATATATTTCGGATATTTCGGATATTTTTCGGATGCTTCGGATATTTTTTGATATTCGGATATCCAAAAAAAAATAAAAAATAAATTTTCGGATATGAAAATTTTTAAAATCACTATCCGAATCCGAATCCAAAATTCGAAAAATATCCGAATTTCGGAGGATATCCGAATTTTCAGATATTTCGGATTCGGATATCGGATATTTCGGATCGGATTTTTGAATACAGATAATTTTGAACACCCCTAGTTATTAGAGAGCCGCTTAGTTGATATCTTACATGGAAGATAATATGAAAGTGAGTGAGGTGATATAAGAGGTTTTTCATATTATACCCTTATACATTTACCAACTTAGGTTATGTCCCATTTGTTTAAAAGTCACACCCTTTAGTTTATTTTACTCACACCCTTTCATTTAATTAAGCAACCTGGGTTATGTCCAATTTGTTTAAAAGTTGCACCCTTTAGTTTATTTTAATCACACCCTTTCATTTAATTATATTATATATAACTTTACAAAAAATAACATAAGTTGTGTCCCTTCACATCACACCCCTTAAATAATACACCTTTTAACATTATTTTACCTCACTCTCATTAAATTTTTAATTAATACACGCCTCACTTTAGGTTTATCTTATTCCCACTTTATACTACATATACATATGTTATATAATGATAATCAAATTAACCATCCCATTTACGAGACTCAAGATTCCTCATCCATCTTCTTCTTCCCACATCCCAACTGCACATATTAACCCTCTCCCTATTCCTCCAGCATTCTTACTCTGTTCATCCACTATTAAAGTTACAAGTACATCGGTTTTACTGTGTTCCTTAAACTATGTTAATTCGATTCCACCGTGTTCATTTAAATCCTATATTTTGTGTTCATGGTTTCAATTAGGGTAAATTATATGATTAGTGAAAATTGTTTCACTCTCTCCCATCTCAACTATCTATATCTCTGATCTCTCACTAAAGTGTAAATGTGTGTGTACAGTGAGTAAAAAAATGGTTCTATGATTGGTGTTTGATGGTTTTACAATACCATCCCTGGATATTGAAAAAATAAGGAAAAGAAACCATTTAAACGGCGGTCTGAATATATAAACAGCGATATGCATCCTCACTTCATCATGTGTCTCAAAAAATTTTATGAAACAGATTTTGAATTATTTGTCACAAAATATATACATGTATTTTTTTTCTTTAACTACAAAACCTATATCATTATGAAACAGATTTTGAATTATGTGTCACAAAATATATACATGTATTTTTTGTCTTTTAACTACAAAAACTATATCATTGTGTTAATATAGTTTTCAATAAAATAGCGTGTACATACCCTCATAGTTTAGGATATGTTCTGTATTGTTAGTTTAATATTATATTTTATTTGAATGTTGGTAATAAAATTGATATTGTTTTTAATAACTTTTAAAATGTTTTTAACAAACCGAACACACACGTCATAGTTTAGGTTAGGCAAAATGCTTAGTTAAGAAGGGTTCAATTTGGTTTGCTTTAGAAAAGCGACATCATAGTTTATGTTAGGCAAAACACTTAATTATCATACTTTAGTGTGGTATTGTATGTTGGATGTTAGACAAAACGAAAAGAGTCGTTAATAATTAGCATCCCGCCGTAACTCGCGGGGTTATCGTCAACTTGTTATATTATACTATATAACATTTTGGGTAGGATGTTAGGAACAGTAGAACAAACGCGTCACACACCAGCCACAAACATCACCCAGCGGCCACGTGTCACCCACCGCCCACAAACATCACTCACCGGCCATAAACAGGTTTGCTCTGCCTCAAATCGTCGTCGGCGACACTACCTTGACCAAATTCCGTATACCGAAACCCCCAAGGTTCTTCTACTCCAGCAAGCGGCGGTCGAGAGGATTGAAGTTCCAATGCGTTTGTGGTAGAAAACAACGTCGTTGTTCAGCATCCGAGTTCGATTCATCCTCCATTCACCGGTATTTCAGGTACGTTTTCTGACATTCAACTCCTATTGTACTCTAGGGTTACGAATTTAATTGTTGCTTGGTTTCTGCGTTTTGTTTTCTTATGGTTTGCTTGGTTCCAAATCCATTTTAGGTCTATGAATATAAGGGGTTTTAGGATTAATTAGAGAGCCATGATTGCATCTTGATTGAGATTATAATGCATATATTTATTGGAGGTGAAGATTGGAACTGTCTATTCAGGGTTTTTTTTTGTTGATAATTAGCTTGATTTGGAGGAACAATGGATTCTATCTTCTGAGTCTTTGGGGCTTTTATAGTTTGATTTTATTATATATATATATATATTTAGGGTACTTAGCTTTAAGCACCAGATGGATGATCAAATGTATTCGGATTGAAAACTAAGCAATCCTAATCAAATAACCAACTTTCTATTTGTTTAAATCAATATTTTGTAACTGAAATTTGGGCTGTGTAGTGTCATTCATTGCCTTGAATATCGATAAACAGATAAGAGTTATTATACTTCTTGGATTTTGGGATTTGACCTATCATGAGTGACTTTTGTAGGTTGAAATATGCCATATGGTGCATAATTTTCTTCTTTTGATTGAAAGTCGGTGTGATTTGGGGGATTTTGGACTGTTGACTTTTTGGTCAAACGCAGTATTAGGGGTGTCTGTTCATTGCCGTATTGTATATTGGTGTTAAAGTTCTTAATGTAATTTAACCAAATATTTACATCTGGAATGCCTTTCCACTATGTATTTCAGATGGAGTTTCCTACTGCAGTACTGGTAGCCTGGTACAAAATTATACAAGCTATTGTAGTGGGAGCTGGGAACATGAAATCTATGGTGTTGTGGTGAACTTAGCATATAGTATGTCTAAAAAAGGAATTTTTTTTCCGAAAAGGTCGTTGGACAGTCGTACTGGTTTTTCTTTAAGATTTATAATCTGTTCTATGTATACTGCATGATATTAAATTTACTAATAGAAATTTATAAATATTTAGTTTAAACCATGTAGAATTTAGTAATACATTAAAATAGATTTATACATGACTACTAAGCTACTTAATAGAAACTAAAAAGCATAGGTTGTTGGTTTAATTTCTTGAACCATTAATATAATAGCAATGTTTTTACAACTGAGATATCTATTCTCTTTTTTTTTTTTTTTTTTTTTTTTTTTTGCCATGTACGAGTGCTTTATAGCTCTTTTTCTATCTGTGATGTAGGTTTGATCTTCATACGCCACTCTCGCACCTTTCATCTTAGCTTCATCTTCTCCTTTGTGCCTGCAACTAACAAGTATGTATGCATTATTACCTTTGCTTGCTTTTATGATCAATTTTGCTTACGATCTTATTTGTTTACGACATGAAATATGTAGTATGCGACACATAATTTGTATTACTATAACAGTATAACTTCATTTGTAGTCTGCGACACGACCTTACACATTCTTAATGAGCCGTATTAAATGATTCTATGATCTTTTTTCGTTAGGCGGTGATCATTTTTGTGTGCATCTTCTGGTAGAGATCTACCAATGTCAACATCCATTATTTAGTTAATCCGCTCGGATTAAATCATTATTGGTACGTTATTAATTGAGTAAAATGGTTTATCTTAATAGTCAACTGTGTTATATGAGTTTGTCATTGATGTAAAGTTAAGGCCGTGGGGTATGGGGCGGGGGTTTGGGCGTGGGTTGGGGTAAAACGCCAAAGGCACCACCCCGGGTGGGCTTGGGTTGGGGCGTGGCCCCTTGGGGCTTGGGTTTCAAGCCGGGCGTGGGGCGGGGGAGCAAGGTGACATGGCGGTTTGTGAATGGCCAAAAGAAAGAGATAAAAAACAAATATAAAAATTAGGATTTTTTTTTTTGTAATTTTCTTTTTTTGTAATGATCTTTATTTAAAAATATTAAAAAATTAAATTTGTGTTTATTGGGTCTGCCCAGCGGGTCAGCCCACAAGCCCACCAAACCCACGCCCCAAACCCCCGCCCCACCATACCGTGTTCAATGTGGGTTTACCCATGTCTGCCACCCCATTCCACGTGTCAACCAATGCCCAACCCAAGCCCCAACCCAAGCCCCACCATACCCCATGGTCTAAGATTTATGTGTTGAGGAGAATTGCAAGCATCACCTTGAAGAAGAAGAGAGAGGGATTTTGCAAGCAGCACGTTGAACTTTGAAAAGGAAGAGAGAGGGATTTTACCGTTGGAGTGAGTTAAGGTTTATGGTTCTATTTACCACTTTTTAATAGAGTAAGTTCACTTTTCATTACATGATTGTTGGATCTGACTATAGGCGAAACAACTTCAGTTTTAAGGCCAGTCGAGTTGGATTGGGTCATCATTTACTCATTTTTTGTTAAGTTCACTTGTAATTACATGATTGTTGGATCTGCCAATGGGTGAAACGGCCTCAGTTTTGAGACGGGTCATTTTTCCAGTCAAGTTGGATTGGTTTGGGTCGTCATTTACATATTTTATTGTTCAGCTGAGATAAATTACCATCTAAACCAATTGAATTGATAGTAATTGGGTCAAAATTGTTACCTCTACTTTCATACCAGAACAACTATTTAAATGTCAACTAACTTAAAGATTTTTTTATTCATTAATCACTGTAGGTGGTTTGCCAGATTTCAGTTACAGACTTACAGTGGTAGACATCCTACAAGGACTGAACATTGCGCACAACATGCATCAATTGTTAACCAGTGCTTTCAGGTGTTTCACATCTGAAAACAGTTGATAGTCACATAATTTAGATTAACTGTACTTAATAGAAACCAAATACCCCGCAGCACCGCGGCGGGTAATTTTCTAGTTATACATATTTATCGATGTTGCATAAAACATTGTTGATAAATGATAAATACAACACATAAGTGCCTTGTGTTAGCGTAATAGTGTCTATAAGTTGTTATGGTGTTAAATTAGCAACATTGGTAGCACAACATGTCTTGAATGTATTACATTGTTTAATGAAAGAAAGAGATGTGGAAAAAGACCCCAAGTAAGGACTTTACTGAGTCTTTTTACAAGTTTAACATGTCGAAAATTTAAATTTTACTAGAGCGATTATTTCTGGTCTTTTCTCACAACACCTTCATCTATCAAGAAAAGACGTATCCAAACAAACATTGCAGTCTATCTATGTTGCAGACTTGCATCATACTGCTAAAATCTGTCAATTAAATAATCAGGTCCAAGTTATACAAGCTATAAACCTACCTAAAAGTAAGGTAAGATAAGAATGTATGAACGATAACAAAATGCATAACTTTTATACGTAACACTATAACAGTGCAACACACCTCCATAACAAGAAACTAATCCCATGTATGTTACTTATAGAAAAACATAGGACTTTTTCAGGTACAACATACTAGCTGGAAAAATACCAAAATTACCCTTGTGTCGAAGACGGCATCCTTGCTACGCAGCCACAACAACTGCCTCAGAAAGCGACACCTCAGCAAGGGCATCGACGTCTTCAAGATCTCTCTCGTCTTCATCATGCACGCTCTTGTTCTCAATAACAGCACACGAGATGGCTTCAAAGATGATGGCTACCACTTCTTGGAACCGTTCCTCAGAAAGTGACACCTCAGCAAGAAGTCGCCACACGTTATCCTCGCTGGCACCCTCATAGTCCTGTTTCCGTTTCAACACCATGTGACCGCTAATCTCCCATACCGCTGGGTTCACTTGGGTGTCTAGAAGTTCGGAACTCACTTCTCCGAGCGCTTGTTTCTCAGCATAACACTGTTTTTCCAAGTGATTTATAGATAAAATGTTAGATCATTTGGATGTTACAAGTTACAAATCAAATAGGCCGGCTTATAGATAATGATAACCAAGTTTGTTTACCTGAGGTAAAAGGAATAAGCGTGTTCCGCAATCTGAGATAAGGACATTATAAGGTATGTTGTTGTCTTGCAGGCACATGCATGAATCAGATACCGCATTTGATAAATCTTCAAGTGAATATCCACCCTCAAACACAAGACCTCTAACGGGGTACTTGAGAATCTCGGAAATTACAACTCTGCCACTGAAGTCGGTGATTTTTTTAACGGGTGCTTTTTCTATCGGAAAGGGAACAGCGAGATAATAAGCCTGAAAGTAAACATATCATAAGTACAAACATATACATTTCATCTCATATAGACATATACTCCCTATTTCCTTGTTATCATTACAAAAAAACTTGATAATATGAGATCAAGGTAGATTTAAACCTGAAAGTGAAGGTGATTGATAGTAGCAAAAGCACCCAAACTATTGTAACCCAAACGGAAGTACGGATTCGCAGCTTCTTGTTGGGAAACCAAGCGGTCTCAAAGATTCCCAACAACCCTCCCAAAGCTAACAATAGAGAAATATATCTGAACACAAGAATATACGTGGAAACTCCAAACCGGAGAAAAACCACGGGCCTCCAGAGAGAAAGATCCACTATGCGACAAATTTTTACAATCACACAGACTAATCTCTCAAGCCTCCCCCCGCCCAATTACAACCACACTTCTCCGAAGCGTTTAACCAAAACCTTCCTACACTCTAAGACAAGAGAACTAGAAAAGAAAGAAGGAACCAAACACTTCAAGTGTATTTTTGGTTGGGGCACTTTGAAACCAAAGCCTTGGACTCCTTTTATAAGCTTGGAGTCCTCCCAAGCTTTCTTCCTTGCACCGATGTGGGATGGGCACATTTTTCATATAGCCAAAAAACCTAACAATCTCCACCTTGGATATATGAAAAAAAAAACAACCACATCAAAGGAACACCGTCTTCAACCGACGATCATACTCCACCATAAAAGAGTATCTTCACTTAGAATAGACCATTCTAAGAATTTCTTCTCGGCACATGTTGAAAAAACCTGCTGAAAATTTTATGGTGCAACTTCCCCACTTGGCATACCCGGAAGTTCATCAGCCATCAACATCAATTTTCACCACACATCTTGCATCTATGCCAACCCAATGCCCATGTGTAAATCCGTGAACCCGCTAACAAATTGCATCCCCTTTCATGGTAGCGCGGGCATACCATAGGGATGACATGACTTCAAAAGAAACCATCACCGTCAACAACGACGGACACATTGTTAGCTGACTTGGAGCTACTTGCCGAATCTGCTCCACCTGGACAATTTCTCTTGACATGCCCAGACTGTCCACACTTCCAGCATACAGGAATCTTCTGTGAGTGCTTCTTCTTCCCGTTCCCGCATATTAAAACCGTTCCTTCTGATGAAGTATGACCGCTACTACTCAGTCTTTTTTCTTCAGACAATAGCTTCTCAGTAACATCCGCATACTTCAGGGTCTCTTTCCCATACATCAGAATGGGCTTCATATGCTCATAGGAAGATGTCAGATAATATGAGCCTTAGTGCTTTATCCTCATCTTCAACCTTCACTCCAATAGCCTCCAGTTCTGACACGATATTATTAAGAACACTTAGATGATCTGAAATTTTTGTATCTCCATCCATACGAAGGGTATGAAACCGTTCCTTGAGGTACAACCGATTTGAGATGCCTTTGCCTTGATATAACTGCTCAAGCTTCTCCCACAAATCCTTTGCAGTTGATATCCCATGCACATTTGCAAGAACATTCTTTGCTAGACACAAACGAATCGCACTTGCCGCTCTCAAATCCAAATCTTCCCATTCTTCATCATCGTCTTTACTGGTTCCGCTTGAATCCTTGCTTGAAACAGGGGTCGGTTTCCCCCTCAACGCCTTGTGTAACCCAGATTGAATCAACACATCCTTGACTTGAACTTGCCACAAACCAAAGTTGATTCTTCCATCATATTTCTCTACGTCGAACCTCATGGGACTGTATTTCGACATCGTATCCGTATCTTCAAAAACAATATTGTATACTAGAACACCAAGCCTATAAGCAGTACACCCAACAAAGGATTCCCAGGAAAGAGAGATGGGTACAATGGACACACTTAAGTACCAAGTCTTTCCTAGCCAGAACCTTCCCAGGGCAAAATGCGTATATCCGGCTCGTGTATAATTCTACCGTATACAAACAGTCAACCGAATCAACCGAATCCTCGTTTCTGATGTGGAAGATCAGACTAAGCTGCAACCACAGAGCATACTACGAACCTTCAAAATACCAGGACACCCTCCAAGAAAACTCGTTTCTGATGTGGAAGATCAGACTAAGCTGCAACCACAGAGCATACTACGAACCTTCTAAACCGAGACCTCCCCCAAAACCTGGAGCTCTGATACCACTTGTTGGGAAAAACAAGCGGTCTCAAAGATTCCCAACAACCCTCCCAAAGCTAACAATAGAGAAATATAACTGAACACAAGAATATACGTGGAAACTCCAAACCGGAGAAAAACCACGGGCCTCCAGAGAGAAAGATCCACTATGCGACAAATTTTTACAATCACACAGACTAATCTCTCAAGCCTCCCCCCGCCCAATTACAACCACACTTCTCCGAAGCGTTTAACCAAAACCTTCCTACACTCTAAGACAAGAGAACTAGAAAAGAAAGAAGGAACCAAACACTTCAAGTGTATTTTTGGTTGGGGCACTTTGAAACCAAAGCCTTGGACTCCTTTTATAAGCTTGGAGTCCTCCCAAGCTTTCTTCCTTGCACCGATGTGGGATGGGCACATTTTTCATATAGCCAAAAAACCTAACACTTCTGACGCCATGTAAAGTGCAAGCAATAAGCTCTCATGATCAATCCTTTGTGGCAAACACTCGAGAATTCGTGGAATCAAAAGCACATGTCCATATTCAATTGGACTTACCTATTGATAATATTAACAATAACATATCAAATCATCATGTGGCTCACTATGAATGATGAATCTACTTTAATGTATAATGTGATCGAGTTAACTTACGTTAATGGCAACAACACTAGGTGAACTTTCCACATCAATAGGAGCGTTTGGATAGAACTTGACTTCACCGTCTTTGCTTGATTCAAACTGAAATAGAATCTCTTCCTGGCCGACTTTAGTGAAGTTGAACTTGCTCCCGTCAAATGGCTGAAGAACTTTGTCCACTCGAAACTCGGTTGGGCGCTTTTTGAGGTGGCGACCCTCGTTTAGTTGAGCGATAAACCCATAATCTCCTGGAATCACCTGTTTAATTACATATATAATTAGACAGAGTATAACTAATATAGCAGCAACTTAATTGTGTTTGCGCATTTCCCTTATCAAAGATTCATGGAATTCAAGAAAGTTGATTTTAAAAAGCGTGACGCGCTTCGAGGCGTTTAGGTCCTGAAAGCTCAGGCGCAAGGCGAGAGCTTCATGTATGCGAAGCGTTGCTCTATATACAACCAAACAAGCTTTATATACAGTTAGAAGGTGCATATCTCTCATCTCTTTAACTTATCAACATTTTATCACACAAACCACTTATAATTTCTTGAGTTACTTACATGGATGTTCCCTGTGGTTTACCCATATTGCATGTTTGGTCCCTAACTATGAAAAATTACACTTTTGGTGCTTACTGCTCACTCAAATGTAACACGGGTAATCTTTAGCACTGACAGACGTCAAAAAATCAGTTAAGTTTTCTATGAAATAACTAACTTTGACCCGGGTGCGCGTGAGACATTAAAACCAAGACATTAAGCTGATGCATACCTTAGTTTCGCAGGCGGTAACATCATAACGAAACAACCCTCTCTCCACGCGATCCTCCCACTTTAAATACAAATAACAAGAAAGAACAATCTTAGCTTACAGTGATAATCAAAAACCATAAAAACAAAACAGTAGTTTTCGAATATTACCTCTCCAAGGAGGAGAGACTCCAAGAAAGCAAAAGGAGGCTCCTTTTTGTCACTGGCTTCAATCTTAGCATCACATTTTTGGAAAGCATACAAAGGTAGCTTCGCCCCTGAATCAAATCAAACCACGTGTTAATTATAGAAGTCAAAGTAAAAAGTCAATGTTTTTAAAACCGGACCAGCTGAACCACAAACGGAGCATAGAACCGGTTTGGTTAAGCTTCTTTACACCGGTCCGGTTACACTTCTTTGAACCAGACCGGTTAAGCTTCTTTTCGAGTTCCCATTTAAACCAACAGGATTTCTATTTTTTACCTTTTCCTTCAAAATCTCATCTTCTTTCCATTTAGTATCTAGATTCCATCTTTTATTTATTTAAGTCTTTATTTTTATTTTTATAAAAAAATTGCAAATTCACACCAAAACGTAAACTATTTTTGTATACATGTACTAGATGAGTGCCATCGCAATGCGGCAGGAAACATGTTAATATTTTTAAAATTAGAAAACAACTATAACAACTAACAATACCATACTCAAATTAAAGAGAACAAAAATACTCGTGTTTTTATAGGTAATTTTTATTTTAAATATTGAATGTATTAAAAAATTATGGTCGTTTAAAAAGCCAACAATATATTGTAAATGATTGTACACGATGTTTTATAGATGGTAATTACTTAAACTCATAAATTTACATTTTTTGTCATCGTTGTATGGATTATAATATAGTATAGGGTTAAGTTATTGTATAAATGAGTCTTAATATACAAAATACCCTTAACGTAACAAGTGAAAGAGAGATTTTTTTTCCAATCATATTAAGCACGTATTTTGGTCCCACAATTAAAAAAATCGTGATTTTACACTTATATAGTAATTATAATTACTCTACAATAATTACTCTAAGGGCATGTTTGGCTAAGTTTTTCCACCCCAACTTATAACTTATTGACTTTTACAAAAAGCTAATTTTAGAGATTTAGTGTTTGGCAAACCCAAAAGGACTTTTCAAAATGACTTTTTGTATAGGAGAAAAAATCATTTTTGAGAAGTTAGGATGTTGTGACTTTTTGAGGAGGTTATAACTTTTCAAAAACCAAATTACCAGATTATCCATGTTTTAACTTATTGACTTATGAAAGAATGTCCATTTTGTCATTTTACATCAATAAGCTAAGCCAAACACTTTTTAAAAAACAACTTATTGGCTTATTGGTTTTTCCCACCCTATAAGCTAATCCAAACACTTTTTTAAAAACTCATTTTCAAAAAGTCATAAGTGAATAAGTCCTTTTTACAAAAGGTCCTTTTAAGTTAAATAAGCTTAGCCAAACATGCCCTTATACCGTAAAATCATGATTTTTTTTACATTTTGCAATTAAACATCATTTCCTTACATAGCTGGGAAAAAGTTCAAAAAAAAAAAAAAAAAAAAAAATCTCCTTCACTTTTAAGGTTAAGGGTATTTTGCATGTTAAGACTCGTTTTAATTTGTATTTGATCTTTACATGATGTAATCCGGTTCTGAAAATATTGGTAAGTGAAAAGCTGAAAGTAAAACGAAAGGCATTTTAACAAACACCTGGAGGGTGTTTGGCTTTCCTTTTTTGGATGGTAGAAGTCCTTTTTTAGGCTAAAAGGACTTTTAAAAAGTGTTTGCCTTTCCTTTTTTTAGGGTAAAAGTCCTTTTGCTAAGGCAAAAGTCAGGAAATCCTGACTTTTTTTTTCCAAAAGTCCTTTTGCAAAAGGAGCAAATAAGTTAAGCCAAACATGCCCCTGGTAGGCAACAATCTCTCATGCAGTTCCGACCACACCCACCACCACCACCACTTTCCTCCACCTCATCCTTTTGGTAATTCGAAACAACAGTAGGAACCCTCTTGATCCTCAACATCTTCTCCAATCAATCAATCAATCTAAACTACCGTAACAAACAAGAGCCAAGACCCACCACCGGCAAGAAACAGGAGGTCCGACGGACTACCGCCTTCAGACGGCAAAGCCCCACGTCCGCCGTGCGTAGAAGGATCACTTTCGACAGTTATAGCGCCCTTACAACGAATTAATCGGACATATGCAAACGACCACTGTGCTCCGTGTATAGCCGTGATGTCTGCAACTTTATGGTCCCGGGTTTTACCCCCCAAAAACTAGGAAATTGAGTGGTGTTTGAGTTGGGGAAATGGAGTTGGGGTTATATAGTAATGTTGTCGGATAATGCCAGTAGAAGATCGCCCGATGAGTTTATATGGTTGAGGATCGGCCGTGACGATGGCAAGTGTACGAGTCGAGTTTGGTTGAAAATTAGCGGCTATTCAAGGTGTAGAAGAGAACACATAACAACATTATGGGCAAATTTGTTTTGAACTTTTTTTCTTATTATTATTTTTTTTAATTTTTGGAAATATGTTAAAAAAAAAAGGCACTAAGGCTACGCGGTATGGCGTCACGTAGGATGGGTGTAAGGATGGGGCAAAGGGGATGAAACTAAGGAAATGGGGGATGTGCCTAATATATATATGAGTTGTATGTATATGTGTGTGTGGGGATGATTTTGTCTTGTAGTGCCGTCTCCAACGTTTGGAGGGCGACGTTCAGGACGACGCCGGGAGGGGGGGGGGGGGGGAGACAGTGTTGGGGGCGGCGACGGGGCATGCCGAGCCCAGGCCAACCCCCATACCGCCTAGCCTAACAGGCCAAAACATATAGCATATTAGCACTCGATCTTCTAAAGTGTAGGTCATGAGTAAAAATAAGTCGGAAGTTTTACCACAGTTGACCTTCAAATAGTGAGTTTTCTTTGAAATGGTGGTGGGTCAGGTCACCAACGTCGTTTACATTCGCAGACATGGGTTCCATTCTAAAGATTAAAGACTTAAACTTCGCCATGTTCTTAATACAAAGAAACACATTAGCTTAGGTCTCTTCCACAATCTTTACCGAATTCTTTTAGAAATTGTTGAAAACGCTATCTTTACGTGTTCTCCAAATGAACCATAGAGTAACTAGACACAACTTAAAAATCGAATTTGATAAACTATACTTTTAAAATTTTAAGTTGAGTTAAATGCCTGGTTGGTCCATGTGGTTTGCGAAAATTACAGACTTGGTCCCAGTGGTTCACTAATTACATAGTTGGTCCTAAGAGTATCTGTTATGGGGCGGTATGCAGGGGCGGTATGCCCCATGGCGCCGCATAGCGCCGGGAACACCGCGACGAGGGGCGGTATGGGCCAACAGTTTTGATCCGGCGCGATATGCATAGCGGCGGTATGTGGGGGTTTATTTTGAAATTCAAACCGTTTGAAAACGGTCAAATGTAAAAAAAAAATTTATTCATTTAATTTTCAATATTCCCTTTAAATACTAACCCCTTCTCCCATATTTTTATAAAACCTACACACTCTCAACTCACCTTTCTCTCCGGAAAAAGTAGGCGGGCGAAAAAGCCCGAGTCGTCATCGATATCTATGGGAACGGATATGAGTGACGCATTTTCGGAGATAAACAACCGACTTCAAGACATACACGAACTCGGTACTAAACGTATGGAGGAGAACCGCGAAGTTACGGAGATTATACGGGATAGACAATGGGCTCACGACTTTGAGTTCTACTCGAAACCGCACGACCACCTTACCGGAAAAGCTTTGAAGATGGCGTTGGCCCAAAAGGAAAGGATCGAAAAAAAATATAATCTTTGAAGTGTAATGTTTTTTTTTTTTTTTTTTTTTTTTTTATGTTACTGTAATGTTTTTTTTAAGTGTAATGTTTTTTTTAATGTAATGTTTTTTTTAATTTAATGAATGAATTTTAATTTTATAAAGTTAGAAAATAATTATAAAAAATTAGAAATTAATAATTGAGTAATGATTAGGCGGGGGCTTTATGACTACGGGCTTAAATGCATAACGCCCACCCACACACGTGGCGCGCCACGTGTCGCATAACGCCCACAAAGGGGCGTTATGACTACGGATGGCCTAATAGTTGTAATTTTTAGGCTAAATTGCACTTTTCGTCCTTTATGTTTCAGGGTTTCTGCGGGCGCTGTCCTTTAAGTTTAAAAATTACACTCTATGTCCTTTATGTTTGCAACCTATAACGGGCGGTGTCCTTTCTCATAAACCCAGTTAACTTTTTTATGTTAAAACCCCTCTTTGTAAAACTCCTTAACAGCAGGGACCATACGTGCAATATTCAAACTCTGTTTTAAATTTAATTATCCGGCCCACCTAATTTTAATTATCCTCTTCACAATCAAACATCCTCTGTTCACATCACCACAAACCCTAACCCCCAAACTCCATCATCTTCCCCAAACACTCACAACGTCCGGAACCCTTACCAGAAGTTCACCGGAACCCTAGATTGCACCAACAACCACCGATGTAGCTTCCTCAACCCCAACCAACCCCCAAATCCCTAATCACTTGAACCGAGCGAATCCCTGTCATTTTCTTCTCGCCTGACCTCGCCGGAAAAACCTAATTGTGGTGGTGACCGTCGCTGGAGATCGGGTATTGACGGTGGTTAGTGGTGACGGTGAAGGAAGATGCTACACCTTCGATTCTTCAAAATGCCGAAGCAAATTCACGAGATCAAGGACTTCCTTGTTTTAGTATTTTGAAGCAAGTTCACGAGATCAAGGACTCACCGGCTGGTGACGCGGCTGCTAGATCTCTCCCGACACCGGTTATTGATGTTGTTTGCTATGATATAAAAAGAATGTGCTGATGTTGTTTGCTGATCTGAATCACGGATCGAAAGAAAAATTAGTTGCAGGTACATATTGTTGAAGAAAGAAAGCGACGGTTGGATTGTGTTGTGAAAAGTTGTTTTGAAGTTTGTTCAGCTGATGATGTTCTCAGATGATGAATTTTGGATAATTAAATTTGATGTGAACAGAGGATGTTAACTGTGATTGTGAAGAGCATAATTTAATAGGAGAATATTTCATGATGGATGATCTGATGATGAAAGTTGAATCGCAAATCTAATAGGAGAATAGGGTTTTGTTTCAAAATGGATGATCTGATGATTAATTTGGGGATTATAATGATTCGAAGGTGGAGATGGCAATTGGGGTTTTACAAAGTTACACATATGGTCCCTGATGTTAAGGAGTTTTACAAAGAGGGGTTTTAACATAAAAAAGTTAACTGGGTTTATGAGAAAGGACACCGCCCGTTATAGGTTGCAAACATAAATGACATAGAGTGTAATTTTTAAACTTAAAGGACAGCGCCTGCAGAAACCCTGAAACATAAAGGACGAAAAGTGCAATTTAGCCTAATTTTTACACTCGGGTGGTCCTTGTCACTAATCTCTGTTAATTTTTCTAGTTAAGAGCATTCTCATCCAAACCATCAAAATATGTGAGGGGTAGTTTTTATATTATAAAAGGTATGAAAAATGGTTGTGAGTGGAGGAGAGAGAAAATGTTACTGTTCATCTGTATATTTGGGGGGACACTGTTCACCCAGTATAATTTTTTTAATATATATTGAAAGTGATTGTGAGTGAAGGAGAGAGAAAAATGTAATGATAATATTATTTAATTGAAAAGGAGAGAGAAAAAGTATTTGTTTTTAGTAAAAATATATTGATATAGAAGTTGTTTTTTAGTGGAATGTATGTATAATATAAGTGTATCTGTAATGTTTGTTTTACCCCTATAGTTAAAAAAACAAATAAAAATAAATGGGCCTCAACCATCATTTCAAGGTGAATCCTACATCCCAAACGGTTCAAAGAACGGCCTGCAATGCTTAAGATTTTCCGGCAGGCTTTGTTAAACCGCAGCGATTTAACTGAATGCAGATTCAGAGAGGGTAAGAGTTTGCGAGTTTGTTTAAAGGCCAAAAACAACTGACACTTGATAAATAGGAAACTCTTGAATCTGGTGTAAAGATTCGATTGGGTTCATGATTGGTTCGGCAATTATACAATGTAAATAGGCGATTATAACTTGCTATGTATATGATATGTTGCTCTGGTTGATACGCGATGTGTATAAGGTTTGGTTTAGGAAAATTTATTACGAGATCGAAGGGATTAGAATGTGTTGATTTGGTTTACTTTGGTCGACGCCGAATTTCTCGCAGTTGCCGGAAAGGAACGAGAGGAGCGGCTATTAATTAAGTTTGATTCTTTTGAGTTTTTCCGAATTTGACACAAATGGTCCTTCCAGTGAAGCCTTTGATGTCTTCTGTCAAACAGTTTGATTCTTTTAAGTTTGATGTCTTCTGTGAAAGCAGAAAGGTAGAGAGAGGAAGAAGATGATTAGGGGTGGGTACATCTTTTTTTATTGATTTTAATTGTCAAGGGGTAAAATGGACATTTTATATGCACTTAACTAAAAATTTTAACAAGGTTGGCTACTAAGACTGAGTGTAGTGGGGCGACTCCCACCCCCAGGTCGCCCCATATCGCCTGGAACACCGCCCCAGGGGGCGACTTGGATGGCGACCCCCCCTTGCCCAACCTCTTCTCGTCGCCCACTCAACACACAATTCAAACATATAGCCGTTATTCCAACGGATATATTGAGTAAATTTTATGTTTTTTTTTTTTAACCAAATAACTATATATATATATATATATATATATATATATATACATCTACCATACAACACAACACACTCTAAAAATATACAACACAACACACTCTAAAACTACATTCTTTCAACATAACCATTTTGTTTTTTTGGAACCACAAATGGAGTTCAACGTCCCTTCGTCATCCTCGTCCGACGACGATACAACTTCATCTAGTTCTTATGAATTTGAAGAAGCCATCAACGAGGCGGTAATGACAACGATCAATTTAATGGTTCACGTTGCTAGCGAGGACAATGAAACGGATGACCCACTGATTAGAAGTAGATGTATTTTTTTATTTTTGTTGATTGTATTTTTTTATTTTTGTTGATGTATTTTTTTTTTAGTTGATGTATTTTTTTATTTTGGTTGAAGTAATTTTTTTTTATTGAAGTATTAGTTTTTATTTACTTTGATCAATACTTTTATAAAAAAATAGGACTTTTTTTTATATCTTTTACATAAAAAAAGAGAAAATAAATCAATCCACGTGTCGCAAGACGCCCCACCCAGCAAGGTTGCCCCACTCCCCCTTTTTTGGTCAAAATCCTCTTATGTGACGTGGCGCCACGTGTCGCAAGACGCCCACTCAAAAGGTTGCCCCACTACACTCAGTCTAAGGACCATCCATGTTACGAAAATGCAAACATCGGGCCACTCGTGTAACATTTTTCAAACCATCGGAACCAACTGTGTAATTATTTAACCACTGGGACCAAGTCTGCAATATTTGCGAAACACAGGGACCAACCATGCATTTAACTCTTTTAAGTTTGATATTAAGCTTTTTTGGGTAAAGAAAAGTTATTAGGATTACCCATGTGAATCGTTTGGGGTGGTCATGGTGAACCACTGAATAAAGTGCGGCTTCGTATAGCTATCCAACCCTAATTTACACAAACTTAAAATCTAGCAACTTGATGACAACATGTTTAACTTGTTTATTTAAATGGGTCACATAATTTTATGGATTAAGGGGTTGTAAACAAGTATATAGTGAAGTTGTAAATGTGTTAATGGAGAGTTGGTTATCAGCGCTTAACTAAACGGGTTAATATGTTAAATTGTTTAACTAAACGAGTTAAACATGATAAATCAAACACGTTTATCAAACAAGTTAAATATGATAATCCCAAACTTGATTATCTTACATGTATTAAGAATTATGTTATGATTGTCACACCTAACTAAATATTACTATTAGTATTTATAGAAAAGAAACAATATAGCATATTAATGTATTACTAGTTTTTTTTTTATATTGCGCGTTGCACCGAAACCGATCAAATGATAATGTAATACAAACGTGATTTGAAAATAAAACATGTTGTTTAAAAAGTCAAACCATTAGAACGATTTAGTTTATCATCGTACCGTTTCATAATACCAAATAAATACTTTATTTTGAGTATAATCTCGTTTTTAACAAAACTTATAACGGAATGTCAGAAAAAAAATCAAGCACAACTACGTACTTAAGTTTTTAGAAAAATGTTATAAACGTAACTTATTAAAGAAGTATCGAATTAATCGATAAATTAAAATATGTTCAAAAAAACAATTATTAAAAAAAAGGTAAAGGAAATATATGTTTAAAAAAATGTTATTTAAAGTAAATATAATAATAAACTATTTTATTATAATATATTAAATAATAAAATAATAAAAAACTATATATTATTATAAAAATAAAGGAGTAAACTTCTGTTTTGCTCCATGTGGTTTGGTCGCTTTAATGGTTTTGCCCTAATCATTTAAAAACGACCATCTTCCTCCAATTGTTTACTATGTTTTTCCTATTTTGCTCCCCGCCTCTAACTCCATCCAAATTGTTTGTTAACTGAAAGGGTATTTTGGTAACATAATACCCTTAGTTTTATGCTTGAAGTTACCAAAATACCTTTTTAGTTAACAAACAATTTGGATGGAGTTAGAGGCGGGGAGAAAATGGGAAAAACATAGTAAAGTATTGGAGGAAAATGATTGTTTTTAAATGATTGGGGTAAAACCCTTAAAACGACCAAACTACAAAGAGCAAAACGGAAGTTTACTCAAAATAAAGTTACTATTCATCATACCTCGAAAACAATATATATATATAGGATTAGGTTCAAGAGTGAACAACTTCTTAAGAGTGAACTAAGTGAATTAATCTTGGCCATTGATCATTTTTTAGATTAAAAGGGTAAGATTGACAATAGCCAAGTATGTTTAATTAAAATCCCTTAATTTTCTCATCTCTTAACTCTCTATCTCTCTCATTTTTAATTATTTTTCCATTATTTTAATTATAATAAATTGAAGGGCTTTAAATTTTTGTAGACAATCATGGATTACGACATTATTATTCTACATATTCAGCTCATATGTTGAAGTTGATTAATAAATATTGTAGCAATTTTTATCAATCAAGAAGATGATAAAAACAAAACTATTATTTTTTCAAATGATTTTTTAAATATTCTGTTTACAAACTATTTTTTTTAATATGTGATGAAGTTATTTATTTTTGCATACATGTGACTTGTTTCGTTTTCGTTAATTTTATAATTTTTATATGAATCTACTCATGTGCATGCTTAATACACTATATGTTGTTAATATACACATATGTAACCTTTTCTGAATATAATACACATATGTATAAAAGTTTGTACACATGAGTATAAACTAACAGTTGTGTATCTTGTACAAACTGCAGTTAGCGAGACTGTACTCATGTGTATAAACTAACAGTTGTGTATCTCGTATAAACTGATAGTTTACGAGACTGTACACATGTGTATAAACTAACATTTGTGTATCTTGTATAAACTGATACTAGCAAGACACATATGTAGACACTAACAGTTGTGTATCTTGTATATACGGAAACTAGCGAGATTTTAGGGTTTTTGATTATATTGTTTAATAAATGCAATTTACAAAAGACACAAATACCCTTATGTCATTTATTTTAAAGGGAAGTTACAACATTATAATTACAATCTTGCCATTGTTAAAAAAACTCTAGATGATGTAATCTAATGGCCCAGATTAGTTCACACAGTTCACTCTCAACCTAATGTTCACTCTAGAACCCTACCATATATATATATATATATATATATATTGTTATAAATAACAAGAATTAACACAAGATTAGTGCTAAAACTTTAAGAACTTTAGAAATGTTATAAGAGAAAGAAGAAGAGAATTGTATAACTTATGAAAGTGTATACATGAGGTGCATTTTTTCTTCTACCTTGAGCTAGTATTTATACTACAAAAATATTAACTATTTGGTAGACAAGGTTAACTATTTGGTAGACAAGATTAACTATTTAGTAGACAAAGCTATCCATAAGTTTGACAAAGAGTTCATCCACTTGCTTGGTAAATCTAGAGGTAAATCTTGATCTTCATGGTAAACCCTTTTTGTAATATTCATAACACTCCCCCTTGGATGACACTTTGCAAACTTCGGGGTTTTTAAGTACTGCCTCATTAAAAACCTTGCTAGAGAAAAACCCAGTGGGAAAAAAACCTTAGCTAAGGGAAAAAGAGTGCAGTCTATAGCTCCCCCTTAAGTTTGCAATTTGTAAGGAATCACATTCTCCGTACGTAACGCATGCCAATGTCATGAACATGTTTCCTGAAAGTTGCTGTAGGAAGTGCTTTTGTGAAAAGATCGGCTGAATTGTTGCTAGATTGGACTTATCTCATCTCAACCTGATTGTCTTTAATAAGGTCCCGAGTATATGCAAAGAATCTTGGTGGTATATATTTTGTTCTGTCACTTTTGATATACCCTTCTTTCATTTGAGAGACACAAGCGGCATTATCTTCATGGATGGGAGTTGGACTTCGATCTTTCTCTAGCCCACAGGAAGTCACAATGTGTTGTGACATAGATCTTAACCATACATATTCTCTTGTAGCTTCATGTAGTGCAATGACTTCAGCATGATTTGAGGATGTTGCGACAAGTGTTTGTTTCTGAGAACGCCATGAAACCGCAGTTCCTCCGTTCATAAATACATATCCAGTTTGAGATTTTGCTTTATGAAGATCAGATAAATAACCTGCATCTGCATAACCAACTAACCCTTCTTTTGAATCGTTGGGATAAAACAAGCCTAAATCAACAGTACCTCGAAGATATCGAAAAATATGTTTAATCCCATTCCAGTGCCTTTTAGTAGGAGCTGAACTAAATCTTGCCAACAAGTTCACTGCAAAAGAAATCTCTGGTCTCGTACAATTCGTAAGATACATGAGTGCTCCAATTGCACTGAGGTATGGTACTTCTGGACCAAGAACTTCTTCGTTGTCCTCACAAGGACGAAATGGATCATTTTCGACATTAAGTGATCTAACGGCCATTGGAGTGCTTAAAGGATTTGCCTTGTCCATATTGAAACGTTTCAACAGCTTTTCGGTATAATTCGTTTGATGCACAAGTATTCCATTGCTCATAAGTTCAATTTGTAAACCAAGACAATATTTGGTTTTTCCAAGGTCTTTCATTTGAAATTCTTTCTTTAAAAGAATAATTGCTTCATGAATTTCTTTTTGCGTCCCAATTATATTTAGGTCATCAACATATACAGCTATGATCACATATCCTGATGTTGTCTTCTTAATAAAGACACATGGACAGATAAGATTATTTGTATAACCTTTACTTGTCAAATACTCGCTCAAACGATTGTACCACATCCTTCCAGATTGTTTCAACCCATATAAAGATCTTTGTAATTTGATCGAATACATTTCTTTGGGTTTTGAACTTAACGCTTCAGGGATTTTAAATCCTTCAGGAACTTTCATATAGATCTCACTATCAAGTGATCCATACAAGTAAGCTGTAACGACATCCATAAGACGCATTTCTAACTTTTTAGAAACTGCAAAGCTGATTAAGTATCTAAAGGTTATTGCATCTATAACGGGAGAAAATGTTTCTTCATAGTCAATCCCTGGCCTTTGTGAAAAACCTTGAGCTACAAGTCTCGCTTTATATCTTGTAACCTCATTTTTCTTATTTCGTTTTCGTACAAAAACCCATTTATACCCTACAGGCTTTACAGCCTTAGGTGTAACAACAATAGACCCAAAAACCTTTCGTTTGTTGAGTGAATCTAATTCAGCTTGCATAGCGCCTTTTCATTTATCCCAGTCATGTCTATTTTGACAATCATTGACAAATTTTGGTTCAGGATCATCATCTCCACCCATGATGTCACTTGCTATAGAATAAGAAAATATCTCATCAATATTTTCCATTTCATATCGGTTCCATATGATATGTGTATAACCATAGTTGATTGATATCTCTTTTTTAGTATCATCAACATCTTCCTCATGAGAGGTTTCGGCATTTACTGTTTTTTCAAGATCATTCTCTTTGTGGTCAATTTCCTTTACAAGTGCTTTTCTTTTTCGAGGATTCTTATCCTTTGAACCGATTGGCCTTCCACGTTTTAAACGTTTTTGAGATTCATGAGCTATCTTATTATCTATTGCCTTACTTGGGATCTCAACTCGAGCTAGAGCATTAGCAGCTGGTATATGAGATTTAGTAACTCTGTTTGTATCAGTAAAAGCATCAGGCAATTGATTTGCAATGTCTTGCAGGTGTATTATCTTTTGAACATCTGTCTCACATTGTTTTGTTCTTGGATCAAGATGAGACAATGAAGGCACACACCATGAGACATCATTTTCTTGCTTTTTATTTTCTCCCCCTAATGCTGGGAACATTGCCTCGTTAAAACGACAGTCATCAAAACGTGCTTTAAATACATCACCTGTTAAAGGTTCAAGATATCGTATGATGGAGGCTGTTTCATATCCAACATATATTCCCAACCTTCTTTGAGGTCCCATTTTTGTGCGTTGTGGTGGTGCAATATGCCACACCCCTTTCTGCGGCGGAAGCACGAGGTGTGATCATGAAAGGTCCTCATTGCATACGAAGAGTAAACATACTACATGCTCAAAAATATCTTCAAATATTACATTACTGAAAACGTATGTCAAGTGTTTACAGCACGAGATAACATATTGTCTTAAAAGTCACAACTTTATTTAAAGATAAACAAAGCGACATCCACGAGCATGAGTAAGACCACGCGCACATCCATCCTAGTTACCTGAAATACATGTGAGTTTTGGAAAAAACGTCAACATAAAGTTGGTGTGAATTCATGCAATTTTTGTATTTCACGTTTGTATACTTTGTATGAAAACATAATTTGTATTTTGTATAAATCAAGTCTTTTGTGTACACCACGTACTCATGTATAAATCAAATATTTCTGTATGTATCAAGTGTTAATGGGTTGCAAAGCCATTAACATGTGACACGACATAGGAAGTCACCAAACCATAGGCATTTTTCTGTAGTCGATTCACGACTGAGACACAAAAACACTGCTTGGTAAAAGAGTGGCCAAGAGTGGGGCTGCCCTGAAGCCCATTAGATCTAACCTTTTGTTCTGCGGTCTAAGTATGTACACGATTAATGGTGCTTATGGTACCCTATTCGTGACACGATTTCTCGTATCATTCTTGTATCCATCATACCATTTGTAAACATTGTAATATTTGTAACATGTATTTCACCCCCGAAGGTATAAAACTGAAAACAGTTAAAAGAAAAGGGGGAGCATGAACTCACAACTTTGCGTTCCTTGCGTCTTAAACTTCACCGGATTTGCTTAATTAACGTCGTAACCTATACGCGTTTTCTTAATGTTAGTCACTAGACTTGCGTCGCACAAGTACAGTCACTCTCTTTTGTATATATTCTTGTGTTAAAAATATTCTATATTTTTAACTACGTATCTTACTTATATTATTTTCTCAAAAATAATTATAAGCTTTTTGTATTTTGCACTTTGCACCCGAATTATGTATCTTGTATATTGTATGTGTATTTTTATGTTTATACTCCTCATGAGTATTTAGTGTATTTTTAAGTCTAATTACACTAGCACGTATAACACATACTTTATACACTTAGCACAAAAGTTGGTGATAAAATAATATATATTTTTCTCTCAAAAATATACATACTTATATCCATTTTATTCTTGAAGAAATCCTCATTTCTTATCATCAAAAATTAGGGAAACCTTGGTAATGCTTTTAAACACATTTTTAGGGAATAAGTTTCTCAAAAACTTATATTTTTCTAAGTGTCAAACTTTATAAAAATTTTGACAGAGTTTCCCCTAAAAATGGAGGTTTCCCATGTTTTCAAAACATGTGTTTATTTTCTTTTAAATCGTCAACAATTTCCTCATTCAACAATAAACAATATGCAACTAGTTAAAATAGATATAATCGCAGAAATACATGAACTTGTGGTTTTTCCAAAATAGGTAGTATCTTTCCATTATTTTTAGTGGATCTTTGTATAGATCAACTTCGTTTCTTGAAAGTCTCGTTTTTAAAGAAGTTACATCTTTACAACTTCCGGTCAACATTTACAAAAATAGTTATTTTGTCGAAACTTTGTGTTACACAAGTGTTTACACACTCGTATGTTTGCTAAAATCATTCTTTTTCATGTAAGATCCGGCTTTAGAAAATATGATTTCTTGGACACTTGGTCCTTTGAAAGTACCGCTTGTAGATCCGTAGATCTACTAGTTTTGAATACCATTTCATAAGTAAAATCGATTTTACACAAGTTCAAGTTTGATGTGTGGTAGAGTTTCATCACCTAACCCTTGTTACACTTAAACAAGCTTTATGTCATAATCCATGATCATGACCAATCCGGGTTAAATGATGATCCGAGCTACCACAACATAGATCGGGCCTAAATAACCACACAAATCAAATACTACAAGATTTACACAACATTCAAGCTTTTAACCATTACTTTTAGCATTTTTTTGTAGACTTTTAAGCTTCAACTTGTATGTTCATGACTTTTAACCGTTACATATCATTTTAACCATCTTAAAATAGTTCGAGAAGGTGATTTAAGCAACTTACTACTAGCTCGAGGCTAGGGAAGAATCTAGACGCAAAATAGGTGGTTAATAGCGTTGTGGTGAGGTCCGTGCGATTCCGTATGCACCGAGCCTCCTTATGTGTGATCCTTCACCTTCGTATGTAAGTAGAATGACAAGATCCAAACTTGAAAGTGTTGGTGGGTGGGTGTGTGTGTGTGGCCGGTTGTAAAGAAGAGAGGGAGAGGACGAGAGTTGAATTTTTTTTTTTTGTGTTGTGAATATGAAAGCTCTTATCCAACATTCTTACTTATAATCCCCTCATGTGTTTAAATCCTTTGTGCAACATGTATCTTAGATACTAAACATATCTTAATAAAATATTGAAGGTGTAAGAAGGTTGTCCCCAAGGGGGTAACCGATTGGGTTGGGGGAGGTTAGGGTATGGTTTGGGTCTTAAGTAGTTAGTTAATTTTTAGTTAGATAAGTTAGGTGTTTAAACTAACTATTAGTGTGTAGTAAATTATAACGGGTGTTAGGGTGTTCGGGTACCCTAACTAGCTTAAAAAAATAAAAACAATGCTTCTAGCATTATTTTGGTGTTTCGGGTAATGTCCGGTTGTTCGGTTAGATACCGATTCGTTAAAGTGCTAAATTACACTTTTTAGTGTCTTTTAAGTATTTTTCTTGTACCCTTTCAATTCCCAACACTTAGGGAAATATTCTGGATAATAAAACGACATTTTTGCAAAATATTCATATGTCTAAATGCTGAATTATTGCTGAATTATATAAATTCTGCACTTAAAGTGCGTTTCGGGTGCTTTTTAGTGCTTATTTTTGCTTTCGTATTGCATATATATTAAACCCTTGTATGTACTCTTGGGTTTTAAGGTATTCTTGTCGTCGGACCTACACCTAGGCCTCAATTTTATTGCCTGACTACTTGCTGCAGTATTGTTGACACAAAGTGCCTTACCAGTGAGTTTACTTAGTATATTTGACGCAACGCTCTCGTTTATGCATAAAGCAATATTTTGTAGTATACAACGTGCATGAATTCACTTGCTTAGTATGTAATCAGACATTGCTGACAATTAAGCACATAATTGCAGTCAATAAATAATAATTAAAGTGTACGGAAATTACCGGTTTGTGCCAGTTGTCACAGTCTCCCCCCGTTAAAAGAATTTCATCCCGAAATTCAGGCTGAACTAACTCTCGTTGGAGTCTTCTTGAATAGGTGGGGATACTTTTCCTTGAACTGGTCTTCACGTTCCCATGTGTACTCGGGTCCGTGCTTAGAGCTCCAACGTACTTTGACAAGTTTTACGCTGCTCCTCCTGGTCTTGTTGACTTTCCAGTCGGTAACCTCAACGGGTTGTTCCGTAAATCGGAGGGCTTCATCAATATGCACTTCATCCATCGGGATGATCACGTTTTCTTGTGTTGGACTCTTCTTCAGGTTGGATACATGAAACGTATCATGTACTCCATTAAGTTCTTCCGGTAACTCCAACTTGTATGCCACGGTACCAATTCTCTTCAATATTTTGAATGGTCCGATGTATCGTGGATTCAGCTTTCCACGCTTTCCAAATCTGACTACGCCCTTCCAAGGTGAGACTTTTAACAACACCTTGTCTCCCACCTTGAATTCTACTGATTTCCTTTTCGGATCGGCGTAGCTCTTTTGTCGATCTCGAGCCGCCTTTATGCGCTCTCGGATCTGCGCAATCTTGTCGGTTGTCTCTTGTACAAGTTCAGGACCAACCATGCGCTTATCTCCGGCATCTGCCCAACATAAGGGCGATCGGCATTTGCGGCCATACAGAGCTTCGAACGGCGTGGCTTTTATGCTCGTATGATAACTGTTATTGTAGGAAAACTCAACTAAAGGTAGATGAGTATCCCAGCTGCCGCCTAGATCCATGACACATGCGCGGAGCATATCTTCTAACGTTTGTATAGTCCGTTCGCTCTGGCCGTCTGTTTGCGGATGGAATGCCGTGCTTAGATCTAACTGAGATCCAAAGGCTTCCTGAAATGATTGCCAGATTCTCGAGACAAAGCGTCCATCTCTGTCTGAAATAATTGAGATTGGCACTCCATGACGTGCCACAATTTCTCTTAAGTATATTTCAGCAAGCTTTCCAGTGCTATCCTTCTCTCGGATTGGTAGGAAATGCGCAGACTTCGTCAATCGATCAACTATTACCCATATCATATCGTGCCCTCTCGGGGTCCTGGGTAATTTCGTTATGAAGTCCATCGAAGTTTGTTCCCACTTCCACACGGGAATCTCTGGTTGTTGTAGTAGGCCGGACGGTTTCTGGTATTCAGCCTTAACCTTAGCACAGGTTAGGCATTTTCCAACATAAACAGCAACGTCGCTCTTGAGTCTCGGCCACCAATAGTATTCTTTCAAATCTTGATACATTTTATCTGATCCTGGATGGATCGAGTATCTCGATTTATGCGCTTCATTAAGGATGACTTCTCGTATGCCACCATAGAGTGGAACCCAAATACGCTTCTTGAAGTATAAGGCTCCCTCTTCATTTGGCACCATGTATTTCAGCATACCCCGAAGGTATTCAGCTTTACGGTTCTCTCCTTTAAGAGCTTCTTGTTGTGCATCACGAATGCGTGCAGTGAGGTTCGTTCGAATGGTCATTTCTAACGCTCGAACCCTTAGGGCCTTAACCCTTTCCTTTCGGCTTAGTGCGTCTGCTACAACGTTTGCCTTTCCAGGATGGTACTTAATCTCACAGTCATAATCGTTCAGCAGCTCAACCCAACGTCGCTGGCGCATATTCAATTCCTTCTGATCAAATATGTGTTGTAAGCTTTTGTGACCTGTGAAGATTGTACATCGAGTACCATATAAATAATGTCGCCAAATCTTCAAGGCGAATACCACTGCGCCCAGCTCCAGGTCGTGAGTGGTATAATTTCTCTCGTGAACCTTCAGTTGTCCTGAAGCATAAGCGATGACTTTTTGGCGTTGCATGAGCACGCAACCCAAGCCTTGTCGTGAGGCGTCGCAGTATACCACGAAGTCTTCAGTGCCTTCGGGCAACGATAGTATCGGTGCATCGCAGAGCTTGTTTTTAAGTAACTGGAAGGCTTCTTCTTGTTTGTAACCCCAGTCGTATTTCTTGTCTTTCTGAGTAAGGGTCGTTAGTGGTTGAGCTATCCTTGAGAAATTCTCGATGAATCGCCGATAATAGCCCGCTAAGCCCAAAAATTGTCGTACTTCGGTTGGGGTCTTGGGAGCTTCCCAATTCTTTATTGCTTCTATCTTGGATGGGTCTACATGAATGCCCTTCTCATTCACAACGTGACCAAGAAATTGTACTTCGCGAATCCAGAATTCGCATTTCGAGAACTTTGCATAAAGTTTCTCTTTCTTCAGTAGTTCCAAGATGGTTCTGAGATGTTGCTCATGCTCTTCTTTCGTTCGCGAGTAAATCAGGATATCATCGATAAATACAATCACGAATTTATCAAGATATGGTTTGCATACGCGGTTCATTAGATCCATAAAGACCGCTGGTGCATTCGTCAGCCCAAACGGCATCATAAGAAATTCGTAGTGCCCATATCGCGTTCTGAATGCAGTCTTTGGCACGCTTTCGTCTTGGATTCTCAGCTGATGGTATCCAGATCGAAGGTCGATCTTGGAATAGTAGCTTGATCCTTGTAGTTGATCAAACAAGTCATCAATCCTCGGTAGCGGATACCGATTCTTGATTGTGAGCTTGTTCAGTTCCCTGTAATCGATACACACCCGCAGTGATCCATCCTTCTTCTTCACGAATAATACTGGAGCTCCCCAGGGTGAGAAGCTTGGCCTTATGAATCCTTTATCCAACAACTCCTGAAGCTGTGTAGATAATTCTTGCATTTCGGATGGCGTAAGTCGATATGGAGCCTTGGCTACAGGAGCGGCTCCTGGAACCAAGTCTATGTGGAATTCGACTTGTCGTTGAGGAGGTAGTCCTGGCAGATCTTCAGGGAACACATCAGGAAATTCCTTCACCACAGGAATGTCTTCGAGTTTTGGCTCCACAGCCTTCTTATCTACAACGTGTGCTAGGAAAGCAACACATCCTTTCCTTAAGCACTTCTGTGCCTTCATACAACTGATGATTCGTAGAGGCGCGTTTCGTCTTTCTCCATGTACTATGAGAGTTTCATCATTCGCCAGAGGGATGCGAATGATTTTCTCATGACAAATGACTTCAGCTTTGTTCTTGGACAACCAGTCCGTTCCGACCACTACATCGAAGCTACCTAATTGAATAGGTAAGAGGTCGATGCTAAATCTTCGTTCACCAAGTTCTAGCGTGCAGCCTCTAACAACTTCGCCCGATTCAACAAGTTTACCATTGGCTAGTTCTATGGAATAAGGAATTTCTAATCTACTAGATTCTATTCCAAGTATGCGTTTAAATTCCACAGACATGAAACTATAATCGGCGCCAGTGTCGAATAATATGGATGCAAAGTGATTGTTAATGAGGAACGTACCGTTGACCACATTAGGGTCCTCGCGTGCGTCTCTTGCTCCAATCACAAATGCTCGAGCCTGAGCGTTGTTTCCCCTTGGGCAATTTTTCTTGAGATGATCCATGCTCCCACGACCAAAGCATCCTTGGTTTTGCCCAGCTCCATGGCCATTCCGGTTACCATTGCCATTTCCATTTCTGCCATTGTCTCCAGTTCCAGCACCGTTGCGATTTCCATTCCTGTTCTTTCTTTTTCCCCAACAGTCCTCGGTATGGTGACCCAGTTTTCCACACTTGTCACATTTTGGAATGCGACAAACTCCTCCATGATGACGCTTGCACTGGCTGCAGAAGGGCATAGTGCCGAGATACCTTTTGGTATGAGCGTCATTCATGGTTGAGAGAGTTTCCGCTTCCTGAGGCGGTTTAGGGTTGCGCTCCTTGTTGTTGAAGCCCTTGTTGTTGATGTGAGTGGCTTGATTCAGATTCGAATACTTACCAGACGACTTATCATGCGTCTTGGTCCCTTCAGTTGGGTTTAGTGATAACCTCTTCCTACGAACGCCATCTTCGGTAAGGTTGGCAGCCAGAGTTACCGCCTCAGTGATTGTTTGAGGTTTGGCCAAAGTTACCATGCCGCGAAACTCTGGGGCCAGTCCCCTAATGTAGCGTTCAACGCGCTTGAATTCGGGAGTCACCACGTAGGGAAACACTCTAGACAGTTCGTGGAATCTTCGAGTATAACCATTAATATCCGCACCTTCCATGGTCAAGTGCCAGAACTCCGTTTCCAGATTTTGGAGTTCAGTATGAGAGCAATACTTCTCTCTCATTCTTTCCTTAAGTTCATCCCAAGTCAGGCCATAGGCGGCATCATCGAGCAAGGTGTGGGCTTGCAAGTTCCACCAAGTCAGAGCTTCATCGACAAACAATCCAGTAGCAAAAGTGACTTGCTGATCCGCGGTACACTTGCTCATGCGGATAGCAGCTTCAGTCTTCTCCGCCCAGCGTACAAAAGCTACTGCACCTCCTGTGCCGTCATAGTTCATCGGCTTGCAGTCGAGGAATTGCTTGAAAGTGCAGCATGGAGCTGCATTGCCTCTAGATGAATCTCCGTTCCCATTACGTCTAGCGTTGGTTGGGCCGTCACTGTCTTGAGTTCGGTTTGCCTCGTACTGGGCGATAGCAGTGGAGATCCTTTCTTCCAGTAGAGCTTCCAGCTCTTCGGCAATTCTTGGCAGTGGGGGAGGAGGAGGTTGGTCACGAGCGTTCACAGCTCTTCTGGGTGCCATGTTCTGAAGAACATAACACAACAGGGTTACGCATTTGTTTGATATCGTCACACTAGACAGTAGTAGTATATATATATTCACATATATATACCACATAAGTGACATCAAACAATTATTACTCTAGCAGAAAACTTAGTAGGCTTACACTGAGGGAATCTATACGTGACAAGACTTGCTGTGATTTTTGTGCACTGAGTTCCATAATTATGTATGCATCCATAATTACGTAACTCCTTGCGCAGTCCGCACAGTTCGTTTCATCCTCGTATTTCTTCCTTCAGATGGGCCATCGCTTTCAGATAAAGTCACGTATACTTGTTACATTCTACTTCTAGTACATGTTAATTATCACACATAATTGCAAGTAATTTCTAGTCAATGACAAGTGCTACTCAAGTGCACTCTAAGTCTCGTAGTGTCCTTTCTAGACTCATGTAGACAATTTCAGGTAGTGGATGTCGCGGGACGTTTTATGCAATGAAAACTCTTTGAAAAATTGTTTTCGTGAAAGGATCCTAGAGATTGTAGACTAGACTCGAGAAGGAATCCTGGTTCACTACAATCGCAGCTCTGATACCAATCTGTCACACCCCTTTCTGCGGCGGAAGCACGAGGTGTGATCATGAAAGGTCCTCATTGCATACGAAGAGTAAACATACTACATGCTCAAAAATATCTTAAATATTACATTACTGAAAACGTATGTCAAGTGTTTACAACACGAGATAACATATTGTCTTAAAAGTCACAACTTTATTTAAAGATAAACAAAGCGACATCCACGAGCATGAGTAAGACCACGCGCACATCCATCCTAGTTACTTGAAATACATGTGAGTTTTGGAAAAAACGCCAACATAAAGTTGGTGTGAATTCATGCAATTTTTGTATTTCACGTTTGTATACTTTGTATGAAAACATAATTTGTATTTTGTATAAATCAAGTCTTTTGTGTACACCATGTACTCATGTATAAATCAAATATTTCTGTATGTATCAAGTGTTAATGGGTTGCAAAGCCATTAACATGTGACACGACATAGGAAGTCACCAAACCATAGGCATTTTTCTGTAGTCGATTCACGACTGAGACACAAAAACACTGCTTGGTAAAAGAGTGGCCAAGAGTGGGGCTGCCCTGAAACCCATTAGATCTAACCTTTTGTTCTGCGGTCTAAGTATGTACACGATTAATGGTGCTTATGGTACCCTATTCGTGACACGATTTCTCGTATCATTCTTGTATCCATCATACCATTTGTAAACATTGTAATATTTGTAACATGTATTTCACCCCCGAAGGTATAAAACTGAAAACAGTTAAAAGAAAAGGGGGATCATGAACTCACAACTTTGCGTTCCTTGCGTCTTAAACTTCACCGGATTTGCTTAATTAACGTCGTAACCTATACGCGTTTTCTTAATGTTAGTCACTAGACTTGCGTCGCACAAGTACAGTCACTCTCTTTTGTATATATTCTTGTGTTAAAAATATTCTATATTTTTAACTACGTATCTTACTTATATTATTTTCTCAAAAATAATTATAAGCTTTTTGTATTTTGCACTTTGCACCCGAATTATGTATCTTGTATATTGTATGTGTATTTTTATGTTTATACTCCTCATGAGTATTTAGTGTATTTTTAAGTCTAATTACACTAGCACGTATAACACATACTTTATACACTTAGCACAAAAGTTGGTGATAAAATAATATATATTTTTCTCTCAAAAATATACATACTTATATCCATTTTATTCTTGAAGAAATCCTCATTTCTTATCATCAAAAATTAGGGAAACCTTGGTAATGCTTTTAAACACATTTTTAGGGAATAAGTTTCTCAAAAACTTATATTTTTCTAAGTGTCAAACTTTATAAAAATTTTGACAGAGTTTCCCCTAAAAATGGAGGTTTCCCATGTTTTCAAAACATGTGTTTATTTTCTTTTAAATCGTCAACAATATCCTCATTCAACAATAAACAATATGCAACTAGTTAAAATAGATATAATCGCAGAAATACATGAACTTGTGGTTTTTCCAAAATAGGTAGTTGATGGAGAGTGTGAAACCCGAGTGTTAACGTACTTATTTTACGTGTCTTATTGTGTTTTAAGCGGTTATTTATTGCGAATGTGATAACTACGAAAGTTTGCGGTTTTACAGATAAAGCGCATAAACCGGCAAATTTAGAGTGTTTGGTGATGAAGCGGAACTATCAAGGATATTCATCATGATATATTATATCAATCGGGAGATGTTCGGGTCCAAGACATAGCTCAAAGGAACGAGAAAAAATTGCATGGTTGAAGTTGAGGGGCCTTAATGTCGAAAGTTGATATGCATGGTAGATAAATGTTTCCAGCATGAAGAGATCGTAGCCTACGGCTACTATTTCGTAAGTTACGGCATGCGAGCAGCCAACACACGCACATGTTTGGCGGCCATTAAATGAGAACAATATTATAATCGACACACACATCTCGGGCATGATTTAATGGAATAAAAAATGATCATCATAAATCAATATGATACATCATCGCTGACGTAGTGAGACTTGAGGTAGAGACAAATCACATTAATTTTTGGAGGGTGGCCATATGCACGTGTAGGGCACCATCTTTTATTTTAATGATCACATCAACATCATAGGGATATTATACACAGCCAAGTGGTTTTGTTTAGTCAACAACAGCATCATTCTAATTTTCATGCAAGACACAACTCACATGTGGAGACGTGTGGATTCTTGGGAGCATGGGCCGATTTTTGGGCGTGGATTCACACATCAATTAGAGGGGCATTAATTGAAGACATCATACATCGAAGGCAGAGAAAAATAAAGATATATATATTAGAGAGTGGAGTTCGATCAAAGGGGGGCTGGTCACACAACATCAGAGACAAAATTTAGTAATTTATTTCCATCTCATTTCTCAAGCCAATCTATGGTGTCCAACCAACTCGGGATGACAACTGATGCGGTGAAGATCATCATGAGCGGCTAGGCTCTCTCGTGGCTTCCTCCAGGCGGATGGTTCAGTTAGGTTTTTACGTTTCTCAGTTTATATTCAGGTTTGGATGTATTTTTGACCTTGACAATGTTGTATGAATACATTGATGTGTTGGTTTATTTGAACTATTTGCATGTGTTTTGAGTTCTTGCTTTACAACTTGTTCGGTTGATGACAAAATCTAGTAACTTGTTGAGTGACATAGAGTAGGTTGACTCATGCTAGTAAATAGGGTTAATCGAATTATAAAAGATCTGATGACAAAGACCTATTTTTGATTACCATATTAAATTAACCAACTTTCCAATATCATGTCTATGTGATGGCCAATTAACTGAATAAACTGAGTTTTGTGAAACCTAGAACCTGAAGTTTGGAGGAAGTTACGCTTTAAAAATCTAATATCTTTTCTCGTAATTAGCTTAAAGTTTTCTTTCAAATTAATCAAAACCCTCAATTCTAGATTAGTAGTAGTTAATTAATCAATTTAGCTAAACACTAACCACATATTCCCCGTGGATACGATACCCTACTTACGCTATCTACTTAGTTTAATTAGGTTTTTGAATGACCCTTACGACAGTCATCAGTAGTATCTTTCCATTATTTTTAGTGGATCTTTGTATAGATCAACTTCGTTTCTTGAAAGTCTCGTTTTTAAAGAAGTTACATCTTTACAACTTCCGGTCAACATTTACAAAAATAGTTATTTTGTCGAAACTTTGTGTTACACAAGTGTTTACACACTCGTGTGTTTGCTAAAATCATTCTTTTTCATGTAAGATCCGGCTTTAGAAAATATGATTTCTTGGACACTTGGTCCTTTGAAAGTACCGCTTGTAGATCCGTAGATCTACTAGTTTTGAATACCATTTCATAAGTAAAATCGATTTTACACAAGTTCAAGTTTGATGTGTGGTAGAGTTTCATCACCTAACCCTTGTTACACTTAAACAAGCTTTATGTCATAATCCATGATCATGACCAATCCGGGTTAAACGATGATCCGAGCTACCACAACATAGATCGGGCCTAAATAACCACACAAATCAAATACTACAAGATTTACACAACATTCAAGCTTTTAACCATTACTTTTAGCATTTTTTTGTAGACTTTTAAGCTTCAACTTGTATGTTCATGACTTTTAACCGTTACATATCATTTTAACCATCTTAAAATAGTTCGAGAAGGTGATTTAAGCAACTTACTACTAGCTCGAGGCTAGGGAAGAATCTAGACGCAAAATAGGTGGTTAATAGCGTTGTGGTGAGGTCCTTGCGATTCCGTATGCACCGAGCCTCCTTATGTGTGATCCTTCACCTTCGTATGTAAGTAGAATGACAAGATCCAAACTTGAAAGTGTTGGTGGGTGGGTGTGTGTGTGGCCGGTTGTAAAGAAGAGAGGGAGAGGACGAGAGTTGAATTTTTTTTTTTTTTGTGTTGTGAATATGAAAGCTCTTATCCAACATTCTTACTTATAATCCCCTCATGTGTTTAAATCCTTTGTGCAACATGTATCCTAGATACTAAACATATCTTAATAAAATATTGAAGGTGTAAGAAGGTTGTCCCCAAGGGGGTAACCGATTGGGTTGGGGGAGGTTAGGGTATGGTTTGGGTCTTAAGTAGTTAGTTAATTTTTAGTTAGATAAGTTAGGTGTTTAAACTAACTATTAGTGTGTAGTAAATTATAACGGGTGTTAGGGTGTTCGGGTACCCTAACTAGCTTAAAAAAATAAAAACAATGCTTCTAGCATTATTTTGGTGTTTCGGGTAATGTCCGGTTGTTCGGTTAGATACCGATTCGTTAAAGTGCTAAATTACACTTTTTAGTGTCTTTTAAGTATTTTTCTTGTACCCTTTCAATTCCCAACACTTAGGGAAATATTCTGGATAATAAAACGACATTTTTGCAAAATATTCATATGTCTAAATGCTGAATTATATAAATTCTGCACTTAAAGTGCGTTTCGGGTGCTTTTTAGTGCTTATTTTTGCTTTCGTATTGCATATATATTAAACCCTTGTATGTACTCTTGGGTTTTAAGGTATTCTTGTCGTCGGACCTACACCTAGGCCTCAATTTTATTGCCTGACTGCTTGCTGCAGTATTGTTGACACAAAGTGCCTTACCGGTGAGTTTACTTAGTATATTTGACGCAACGCTCTCGTTTATGCATAAAGCAATATTTTGTAGTATACCACGTGCATGAATTCACTTGCTTAGTATGTAATCAGACATTGCTGACAATTAAGCACATAATTGCAGTCAATAAATAATAATTAAAGTGTACGGAAATTACCGGTTTGTGCTAGTTGTCACACAATAGGTACATACACTGCACACCCAAAAATTTTAAGGTGGGAAATGTCTGGCTCATGGCCAGAAACAAGTTGTAGTGGGGAGTGCTTATGATTTGCACTTGGTCTCACACGAATCAGTGATCCAACATGTAAAATTGCATGACCCCAAACCGACACAGGAAGTTTTGTCCTCATTATTAATGGTCTAGCGATTAGCTGTAAACGTTTGATCAATGATTCAGCTAAGCCATTTTGTGTGTGTACATGAGCAACAGGGTGTTCGACAACAATTCCCACAGACATGCAATAATCATTAAAAGCATGTGATGTAAATTCACCAGCATTATCAAGTCTCACCCTTTTAACAGTGTAATCAGGGAAATGTGCTCGTAGTTTGATAATTTGAGCAAGAAATTTTGCAAAGGCAACATTACGAGTTGATAATAAAGAGACATGAGACCACTTGCTGGATGCGTCTATCAAGACCATGAAATATCTAAACGGTCCACATGGTGGATGAATTGGTCCACATATATCACCTTGAATTCTTTCAAGAAACATTGGTGATTCCTTGTCAACTTTTGAGGACGAAGGCCTTGTAATTAGTTTTCCAAGTGAACAAGAGGTACATAGAGGCATTTTATCTGATTGGGGGATCTTTTGATATTTCAATGGATGTCCATGTGTGTTTTCAATAATTCTTTTCATCATTGTAGATCCTGGATGACCTAGTCTGTCATGCCATAAGTTAAATGTCTCAGGATCACAAAAACTTTCTTTTACTTCCATATGTGCTTGAGGCACATTAATGTGTGTATAATGCAAACCAGAGTGGAGCATTGGCAGTTTTTCCAATATACGATCTTTGCTCATGATGTGCAAATATTTTTCATTATCACAAGTCCTTGACTGAGTATCATAACCGTTATGATATATGTTTTTGAAACTCAACAAGTTTCTCGTTGATTTTGGGGAAAATAAAGCATTATCTATTAAGAGCTTTGTACCATTTGGTAATATTAAATTAGCTTTTCCCACTCCTTCTATTAAGTTTGTAGGACCTGATATTGTATCAACGGTTCCTTTAGTTGGTTTCAACTCATAAAAATATTTCTTAGATTTAAGTATAGTGTGTGTGGCTCCACTATCCGCTCTACATATATCTGCATCATTTGTCTGCTCTTGTGCTCCAATGGTATTCATTTTAATCTTGAAAATATAAAGAGAAATAATAATAAGTGTATAACGAAGGCATTATGAATTATTTTTTAATAAGAAGTTTATTTATTAGTTGAAAACGTTACATGAAAAGAAAGACTAATGAAACATAATAAAGATAGTTATAATAAAAGGAAATTACATAATTGTTGCATATAGTTATTATGGTTTAGCAACATTTGTTTCAGAGTTCCATGTCATTGGTATAGTCGGCGACATTCAGTTCGACGTTGATATCATTAAAGTTATCCACATGGTTCACCTCATTTTCTTTTCTTTTGAGAGAGGCTTGGTAAAGTTCACATAAATGTGAAGGTGTACGACAACCTTTGACCAATGGTTTGTACTTCCACATCTGAAACAAGAAGTGCCATTGTTTTCGGACCTACCAGTTTCATTCCTTTTGTTGTACTGGTTGGAATTGGTATTTTGTGGAGTGTGGTAATTGGGGGTTCTTTGATTTCGACCACGACCACGACCGCGACCACGTCCACGACCATGGGAATTACCTCGGAAATTATTATTTCCTTTGAAGGAATAGTTGCGACCATTACCTTTACCAAAATAGCCACGACCATGGCCTCGTCCCCATTTTCTTCCAAAGTCTTTAGTATCATCATTAATAACGGCATTTGCTTCTGGAATGGCTAATGATCCAGTGGGACGAGCTTGATGATTTTTCATTAGTCGCTCATTGTTTTTCTCTGCTACGAGGAGAAATGAATTTAGATCGGAATATCTTTGAAACCTTTGCAACCGATATTGTTGTTGCAAGTTTATATTTGATGCATGAAATGTGGAGAAAGTTTTCTCCAACATATCTTCATCCGTAACAGTTTGCCCACAGAATCGGAGCGTTGAGCATATTCTGAACAAAGCAGAGGTGTATTCATTCACCTTTTTAAAATCTTGGAACCTGAGATTGTTCCATTCATCTCTAACAGTGGGAAGTAAAACTTCCCTTTGATGATCAAATCTACTTTTTAAATCTTCCCACAAAACGTATGGATCCTCATAATTTGAATATTCAAATTGCAACGTCTCATCAATGTGTTTGTGGAGGAAGACATCGGCTTTTGCCTTGTCTTGATCGCTACATTTATTTCCCTTCGTTATCGTTTCCAAAACACCCATTGATTTGAGATGTCGCTTAACATGTGTCGTCCACGGCATATAATTTTCTCCAGGGATATTAAGAGCTGGGAATTCAATTTTTGCGATGTTCGCCATTTTTGTTGATTGCTTATGATGGATATCTTTGGGCTTAAGGTCTTCTTTGATTAGGATATAAGCGACTCGTGATGATAACGTGTTATAATATAACAAGTATTAACACAAGATTAGTGCTAAAACTTTAAGAACTTTAGAAATGTTATAAGAGAAAGAAGAAGAGAATTGTATAACTTATGAAAGTGTATACATGAGGTGCATTTTTTCTTCTACCTTGAGCTAGTATTTATACTACAAAAAGATTAACTATTTGGTAGACAAAGTTAACTATTTGGTAGACAAGATTAACTATTTAGTAGACAAAGCTATCCATAAGTTTGACAAAGAGTTCATCCACTTGCTTGGTAAATCTAGAGGTAAATCTCGATCTTCATGGTAAACCCTTTTTGTAATATTCATAACATATATATATATATATATATATATATATATATATATATATATATATATATATATATATATATATATATATATATAGGGGAAGGTTCATTGGGGAACACTAAAAAAGTGGGGAACAACGGGGAACCGACTCAAACGAACTCCGATTGGACTCATTCCAGCGGCGTTGGAACTGGCTCGTCGAACCCTAACTATGATCTCTTAACCCTAAACCCTAAATCCTAACTCCTAAACTCTAAACGCTAAAGCTAAAAAATTAGGCTAAAACCTAAGCTAAATCGTAAAATCTAAACTATAAACCCTAAAGGCTAAACCTAAAGTTAAACCCTAAAGCTAAACTCTAAAGCTAAACCCTAAACCCTAAAGTTAAACCCTAAAGCTAAACCTTAAACCTTAAAGCTAAACCCTAATGCTAAACCCTAAAGCTAAACCCTAAAAGTCAAACCCTAATATATTTAGGGTTTAGGGGTTATGATTTCGGGTTTAGGGTTAAGAGATCCTAGTTAGGGTTCGACGATCCGGTTCCAACGCCGCTGGAATGAGTCCAATCGGAGTTCGTTTGAGTCGGTTCCCCACTGTTCCCCACTTTCTTAGTGTTCCCCAATTAACCTCACACACTATATATATAGGGTAAGGTTCATGCGAGAACCACCTTTATTACGAGAACCAATGTGAACACAACCTAAAATTGCTAAAAAACCTAACCCCCCCCCCCAAAAAAAAAAACCTAACCCCCCCCCCCCAAGCTAAATGCTAAAAAATAAAACCCCCAAAAAACCTAAAAAAAAACCTACCCCCCCCCCCCCAAGCTAAAATGCTAAAAACTAAACCCCCCAAAAACCTAAAAAAATCTAAAAAATCAAAAAAAATCTAAATTTTTTTAAAAAATATTTTTTATGTTAAAATCGCTACTTTTAGTAGCAAAAAAAAAATGAAACAAATTTTTTTTTTGCTACTAAAAGTAGCGATTTTTTTTATAAAAAAATATGAAAAAAAAAATTTGTGTGTTTTTTAGCTGTTTTTAGGCATTTTTTGTTGTGTTCACATTGGTTCTCGCGATTCTCTCAATAAAGGGTGGTTCCTAACGGATCTTTGTCATATATATATATATATTTTCCCTATATTAATTAACAAAATTTGCTCTCCTCTCAAATTTACTGTTCAATTTCCCTTGGTTTTTATTGGTGCATATCCACCATTTTACTCTCTCATTGGTCAATTGACTTCCTACTTCTTTTCTTTCTTCTTCTTTTCAATAATTTATGGTCTATATCTATGACCGAGAAGTAAGCATCTTTCTTTCCCTCTCTCACTGTCGGAAGGTGTTCGACATGAAGCAAGGTTTGTGGTCAGATTGGGTTGAACTTTCAGTGTGCTTGATGGTGTTGGTGTGGTAGAAGCAGTGCACGATGTGGCGGTGGCGGTGGTGGGTATGAAGCTAGACTAAATTTCGTTGATGACATCCACCTCCTCCAAAAATACGATGCGTTTTCCGGTAAAGGTACGCGCGGATCTACAAGCACCGGCGCCTGCATGTGCGCAAACAGAGGCTCACTTTCCCGGCAAAATCAGGTACGATTTCCGGTGGCCAGTGATGGCAATGCACACCAACAGAGGCAACAACCCTTGGGTGGTGTTTTTCAAACGGTTCTCGCGGCGGCATTGATTTCTAGGTTCAGTTGATGGTGGCGGTGTCATTGATTGTTGAAGTGTGCTCATCTGGTATCATGAGCACGAGCCATCGTAGATGGCGCACTGTGTGAACGGTGGTACAACCAAGCACCACCGTGACTTTGGTCAAACAAGGGTAGGGTGAGGGTAGGGCCGTTCAAATCGCTCGCCGCTCGTCGCTCGCTCGACGCTCGTTCGGAAATTGCTCGGAAAATGCTCGTTCGATTTGACGCTCGGTTGTAAACGAGCCGCTCCGCTCGGTTCGGTTTGTAAACGAGCCAAGCATGAGCAAAGGTCCGCTCGGCTTGGTTCGGCTCGAATTATTATTTTTAGTTATTATATATATACGTATACACATACATATATAAACTATATCTATACACACATTACACATACATATATACTTAAATATAAATTAAATTTATAGTTTTATATATACCACTATATTAGATTTTGGTCCCCTATATACAAATTTACAACTATATCTATACGTACTAGCCCAACCACGCCAATAAAAAAAATTAATATCAAATCTAAAAGTTAAACCCTAAACAGATAAACGACAGGCTGCTCATCGCCTCAATGTTTCATGTTGTTACCCCAAGTCGATCGTCTCCTACTCTCAACGTAATTATACCATGAAATGTGCATTTTTTAAAGACATAAAAACTTGAGACCAAACATTGTCACTATCTCTCTCAACAAATTTAAATCGGGCGACACGGTTGTCAAAATTGTTCGAATTTCGCTCGACGCTCGCTCGGAATATTTACTGCTCGAAAAATGCTCGCTTGATTTGAGGCTCGGTTTTAAATGAGCCGCTCCGCTCGGTTCGGTTTGTAAACGAGCCAAGCACGAGCAAAGGTCCGCTCGGTTCGGCTCGGCTCGTGAACAGCCCTAGGTGAGGGTGTGTTAGGAAGGGTCATGGGTATGGTTTGGATTTTTCCATTAATGGTTCTGACAGGAAAATGAGAGAACCCACATGCATTTTGAATAATGTGATGGAGGGATTAAGAAAACAATTTGAATGTAACGTTTATACATATTATAGAACATGCATTTACAAAGTAAATATTCTATATGTTAATTTTGTTTTATAAAAATGAATGCTTAACTCTCATTTAATCTAGAACACAGAATATTATATAGAGGTTAATCTTGAAATTAAGAAAGGAAATTCTATCAAAGTATACTTTGTTTACTAAATAAAAACAAAACAAAAACACAATATGAAAACCAAGTAGCAAAATCTGTATAATTTTTATATTATTATAACTATCTTATGTTCTATTTCAAACTATAATTACTTCAGTTTCGTTTCGAGTAGTTATTATTTTTAATGTTTTACATTTCTGTATATATTTGATGAGTTAACACTTTGTGATGCACGTACGTAATTCAAAGTTTTTACGTATAATTTTGTTAGGTCTGACAGTTCCGCTGCAACGCGCGGGTTATAAAAACTCGTATTTATTATAATATAATGGCAGGAAATAGAATAAAATGACAGGGATTATGTGGATTTGCTATATTTGTCTGTGAAAAAAAAAGATAGGTGTGCTTTTCTATTTGTGGACCAATTTTAAATGATATTCGACGCACATTCCTCTTTTATGTCTACACCACATAATAGTATGTTGAATGTTAGTGGGTGTTTGGGATTCCTTTTCAAAACTCCTTTTAGCCCCCCAAAAGTCTTTTTGAGAAGGAGAAGGAATCCCAAACATCATCTCAGAAGTCATTTTAAAGAGAAAAGTAATCCCAAACACCATGAAATAAGTTCTTCTAGCTCCAATTATGCCTCCAATAAGTCAAAATGGAAAAATAAGAATTTCTTGCATATTGTTTTGAAAAAGACTTTTGAAGAAGGAGAACTGGAAAAGGAATCCCAAGCACGCACTTATACACACCACTAACTTTTTTTTGGAGGATTTAAAAAGTTTTGTGTTTTGATACCGTTTTCTAGGAATCGTAGTGGACCTAGTAATCGAAAACTTTTCACACAGTTAGTCCGGTTGAATACTTTAAAACCACATATACTTTGTTTGGTCGATTATGAAATGGTATTCGGAAAATTTTGTAACACATCTGATCCGGTTGAGTATTATATTTTGATTGGTCGATTATGAAATTGTGTCGACTGATTTATTCGACGAACTAGAATCAGTGACAAGTCATGTGTTCTTGTTAAGGGGAATTGTATGGGTAGGGTAAAAAAAATTATGTTATGAAAGGATTACTTCATTAAACGTGAAGAAGGCAAATTACAAGTTATTTCAATAAGAACAAGAACTTTCATTTGTTTAGTTAAATGAATGAACATGAACAGATGTCATGTTCGTTCATTTATGTTTGTGAACGTTCGGTAATGTGTTCGTTGGGTTTCATAGTTCATTGGGTTTTTAATTTATTATATTTTTTATTTAAATACTTCAAAATTCGCACTAATCAAGTGTTTAATAAATATTAACGTATTGTAATTTATTTAAATTGTTTAATAAGTATTAGGTTAGTATATTATGGGTGGGTCTATGTAAATATTTGTTTTTTTTAAGGAAAATTTCATTAGAAAACCGGCACACCTCAAAACCAACGCAGCCAAACCAACAAACACACTACATAATTACAAATTTACACCAATCTTGCCGAGAGCACGAAACACATTTTAACCTACTATTACACCAAAAAAATGTGACAACTGGCAAATAACCGGTAATTCCGTACAAACTAATCACTATTTTTATTTCATAATCTCATGCATTTAGCGTAATTTAATTACGTAACTGCGTCGTAAATCAGATAACAGTGTTATGACAAGAAAACAATGCTAAAACATATGTTGGTTTTCGTCGTATTTCGAAACCAATCAAACAATGTCCTAAAAGTGTTGGTAGAAAGTGTTGCGCGCACTATTCACGGTCACACTATTCATGCCAGCAAAACCGTGAAAACAGATCGAAACTATGAAAAACGACACACAGATAACATAACTGAGTCCATTTTTATAAGAAAACACTAATGCGAAAACATATCTTGCAAAGATACAAGACTTTCCGGTACGATGCCCTTATTTCTAAAATGTACGTTTCGGCTAAAATATAACATTTTTAACGTGTCCGAATCCGTAATATAGCATTTTCGGGACTCCGAAATTATGTCAATTGATGAAAAACATGCTAAAACATTTTAAGGATATCAACGGGATGTCCAAAATCACAAGCTTCCTGTATTACATCGCTATGCATTAAACTAGTTTGTTAGCGAACCGACGAACTAGCAAGCGATATTTCATCAACTATAACAACCAAATGAAGAACCTAGCAAGCTAGTAAAGCCTATTTTGAGACTCGGAATAACTTCATACATCACTTGGATGCGAGAAAACAACTTTCGGCAAAGTTCCGTCGGTACGCCACAAAAGTGCCGTAAACCCAGCGACGACCAAACGGAAAACATTTAAAGCGTCGAAATGCAATTTTTGCTAGTTTAATGAACTAGTTGATAATAATTTTGGTTCCGAGTCCCTAAATACCCTCTAATGGTGCAATTAAACACCTAATCCTCATACTTAACATAATGACCAAAATATCTTGATTTTTAACAAGTTTTAATCAACTTTTATAAAATATTTTCATTTTACCCCCCCCTTCCATGTGGACGGTCAAAGTCGGTCCCACACCCACTTGATCTTGCTTGAAAACTTTGGTTAAATAGGTATGGTGTTAGAAGACTTTTGGGGCTTGAAATGATAACAAATCCTACCACTAAATCTTCATATCATATCTAACATCATACTCTTCATTCTTATCATCTTTCAAACACAAAAACTTCTCTCAACACCCCCTAAATCTCGGCTGCCATAACACCCCTAAACACCACCATAAACTACCATTAATCACCTCATTTTACTCACTTTCAAGGCTTTTCAAGATCATCCAAGTGTGGGTTAAGCATGGAACATCATTAGGAGCACTTTTGGAGCTTAATCTTCTTCTTATTTTCTTATTTTGGCTTGTGCAAAGTTGTAAGACTTCTAAACACCATATTTATGCTTTTTATTACTAGTTAATCTCAAAAGTACAAGTTGATGATCTTGAATTTAAGTTAAACATAAACAAAAACCCTAATCTCAAAGCTAATAAACACTAAATCTAACTATTTTATGTGTTGATATGTGTAGATTAGTGTAGTTAATTTGTATGATCATGTTGTTTATGTTGATTTTGTTAATATTAGTGATTGAAAGTTTATGTACATGATGATCTTGTGAGTATATTCTTGTAGTATTCAAGATTAGTGTTCATCTTACCATGATGAACATAAAAAGATGATTTAAACATGGTTATGTTTAAATCATGAAAGATCATCATACTCACTTTCATGAACTAAACATGTAATTTTTAGACTACATAAAGAAACAAGTGTTTAAATGGATTTAAAACCTAGTTTTGAAAGTTTAGTAAACTTGGTTCTTACAAGATTAAGTTAAATAACTTGCCTATTATAAAAAGTCACCATAAAAAGTGTAACTTTTTATGTATGAAAAGTATATATATGCAAGTTCATGAAATGTGGGAGTTATGTTGTTAAGTATACATGTTTGAAAGGAAATTGGTGGATAATGGTGATTTGGAAACTTGATTGTGGTTTAAACACGTTTTTATAACGTGGGAAACGTCATAGTTTTAGGGGAAACTATGGCGAATTTTTCTAAAAATCTAATCGCGATTAAAGATGGGATTAATGGGTGATTAACAATGTTAAAAGCGATTAGTGGTCTTAATCTTCATTAAGGAAGTCTTGATACAAAGGGTAAAGCTCTAATCATCCAAGAGATTTTATAAACTCATATATATATTTAAGTATAAATGGATGAAAAATATAAACATGTTCAAATATAATTTTTGGTAAAAATTATATATTTAAAAGTACTCTTTGGTGTATGATACTTGTATATTATTTGTATGTATTAATATTAGAGTAATACATGTCAAAACACTAAATACAATATACAAGTGAAAATACACAAATACATATCATGAAGACACTTGAAAGAAAACAAGTAGAAAATAACACATGTATACATATACACCAAAGTCCACTAGATACCAAAGAAATGCTACAAAAATGGATAAACATAGATCGTATCTATAAAATATCCTTGAATGGATACAGGTCGAGTGAACAAATCGGACAACGGGCGAGCCCACAAAAATATATTCTTACGAAATAATGTATAATTCAATCCGACAAGTAAGATACATAATTTATTTCGGTAAATAAAAGAATATATATCGTCATCAATGACAAGGGGGCATAGCGTCATCACGAGAAGATTACTGCGACACTTGGGCGTTTCATTGACACAAGAAATATATATATATTTTTAGACACCGAATTAATATATATACTACCGATAACAAAATTCGGAAAGTTGAAAAATAAAAAAATGCAAGATTATTAAAAATGGACTCATGAAGATACATGGGCCAAGGCCCAATGACAAAAAATTTGGGTAGACCCAAATTGCTAAAATACAAGGGCTAGGGCCCAAATTACTAAAGTACATGGGCCAATGCCCAATGACAAGAAAACATGGGCTCGGCCCAATGACATAAAAGACATGGGCTCGGCCCAATAACATTAAAACATGGGTTAGGCCCAATAACATAGATGACATGGGCTCGGCCCAATGACATGAGCAAAGGCTCAATGACATGCGTGTGCGGCACGAGGACAAGTGAAGGGCGAAGCCTGTTCACACATAATTCAATACACATAGAATATATATATACACTTATGAATTCAATATATATAACAATCGAGCGAGTAAACTACCAACGCTCTAAAAATACAAAGTTGTTCCAAAGATGACAAGAGATAACATAATAAAGAATTCAAGATGAACAACTTGTACGAGGTCCGATAAGACCTAGTGTCTAATCAAGTTAGTGCACATGTAGGTTATTCACGCGTACGGACGCTCACCTACGGTATTACATAATACGGAACGCAAATTTGTGAGTTCATGTCCCTCCTTTAAATAATTTCAAATGTTTTGTTTTTAAAACAATCGAGGGGAAATACATGTTAAAACTATGGGTATGTTAGCTATGGGTTTAGATGATAACACGATCAATGTACATAAGTAGGATGATGACATAGTAACCATTAATCACTTATTGACCAAGGTGCAAAAGGTGTAGATCTATTGAGCTTGAGACACGCTCCACTCCTAGTTGTTAACCATGGAGTGCTTTTGTGATCCCCAAAATGTCAAAGTTGTCTCGGGTTGGTTGCGTACTTATGGTACATAATGTCAGGGGCTCACTACCCACTGATAGATCCTTAAACTCCATATATGCTATTAACATACTGGGATTTCATTACAAGAATGCAAAGATTTCATATGATAACAATAACTGCATGAACTCGCTCAACTTTTTGTTGACTTTTTAAAACTACATGTATTTCAGAAAACAAGTCTTGAGCCGGTGATACACTACGGGAAACGGGAAGGTCAATAACAACGATAACCGCTTTTGGAGGGTTTGTCTTTTATATCCCAACTTCGTATGGGTATATAGGGGACAAAACCTCACTATGTTTTATGTCAAAAACTATCTTTTGTGTTGTGTAATATAACTTAAACGATGTCATGTTTAACGTCGTGAACGTTGGTGAACTTGAAACTATGTTAGGAAAACTTGTAAACTTTTGTTAAAATCATTATATCTATGGCATCGTTGTGGTTTATGTGTTTACTCGTTTGGATGCAATGATTACCTTTCTTACGTCACACACAATACGCTTCCGCAACTAGCAGTGTGTGACAAATTGGTATCAGAGCTCCGATTGTAGTGAACCGGGGAAATTTTTTTTTATTAAAGTTTGGTCTACAATCACCGAAGGGCTCTCACATGAAAACAAAGTCGATAACATTACAAAAGTGATTTCAAAAGTATGATAAAAATGACAAAAGGTTTTCATTGTGTCACTATAACATGAGGATCTATCACGCGGGTTCAATCATAAGTAACAGATAAGAATCAATACATGGGTAGTCTATAAGGAATAGACATAAAAACATTAAGGATTACATGTGAAACATGAGAACAAAAACGGTATGAGATATATAGTGATTGCATGAGATATATCATAAATAATGAATTATTTTGCTAACATATTGTTGGTGCATAGGTGTCTATTAACTTCGTCTTTATAGAGTCTTGTATCTAGATAGGATTAACCAGTGCTCAGCAGGATATAAATTAGGATTTGTAGGTAAAAGGGGTATTTCGCACGAAATAGCAAGGGCTATTTCGTACGAAATGACACACATGTATTTCGCACGAAATAAGCCTTTGCTATTTCGTACGAAATCATCACCCCTATAAATACCTGAGCTGGTTCATCATTTGTAACGTTCGGGATTTCAGAGCCGAGGTGCTGCCAGTTTGTCAAACGATCTATAAAGCTTTGAAATCATTAATAAGAAGATAATTAGGGAAAATCAAGCTGTATCAAGTTAGAATCATTGATTCCGCCTTTGATTCTGACTCAAAACTCTTCTGAACGACTCATTCGGGTCATACGACGATCCAACAAGTGGTATCAGAGCTCAGGAAGAAGAGTTCATACCAATTCAGCTTGTTTTCATCAGATTTTCTCACTTCTACTCATTCTCTTCAAAATTAACGGAGTTTTTACGGTTAAAATGGACTAATTTTCATACATTACACGCGAAACATAGTTTTAACTAATCCTTGAAAGAATTGGACCTAAAATCGAACAAAAACCTGATCAATTGGACAAAATGGTGGCCGATTGAGTGACGTCAGTTTCATTCCGCACGAAATCAACATTTCATTTCGCACGGAATCAACTTTGAGGAGCTCTATTTCGCACGAAATCAACACCTGGAACTCTATTTCGCACGAAATCAACATCTGGAACCTCATTTCGTACGAAATACACATTCATTTCATACGAAAGTCGCTATTTCGCACCAAAACTGCTATTTCGCTTGAAGAGGGTGATTTCGTTTGGCTATTTCGCATGAAATAGTCATTTCGTGTGAAAGCTCATTTCGCGTGAAGTCATTTCGTTTGAAGACTGTTCATTTTGTTTGAAGCTCATTTCGCTTAAAGTCATTTCGTTTGAAAACTGTTCATTTCGTTTGAAACTCATTTCGCGTGAACCATTTCGTTTGAAATTGTTTAAAATCCAAAAAAAAATTCTAAGTGTTTGTTGATTGTTTCAGGTACTTGAAGATGGATGATTTTTTGAATCCATTCAGTGACGCTTTTGCTTTCACAGGAAGCGCAGGAGATGATACATCAAGTAACACAAATGAAAATGCTCCAAACCAGAGTGCTTTCTGATGCTTTGAGTGTAGAAAGTGCCTATGGCACATACAATAAACCGCCCAAGCTGATGGCAATTGAAGAATACAACAGATGGGCTAAACGGTTTGAAGAATGGCTAAAAGCCTTTGCATATCTCAGTTGGAAAAGCATGAAGAATGGGTTTGATATGGGAAGATCGGATTATGAAAATATAGCGGATAATGAAGTAGAAAGATTCGTTGCTGAACAAAAATGCATTGCTTTACTTCATCAGTCCATGAGGGATGACATAATATCGTTGATTGAATACACAAATTCGAAAGATCTATGGGAGAAACTGAAAGTAAAATGTGTGGTAGTGCCGAAATTGTTAAAAACAAAAAGAAGTTATTAAGAAAAGAATTCGATTTGTTTGGATGTTTGAAAAACGAATCAGTGTCAAAGATGATTGAAAGATTCGGGCATTTGAAGCTGGAACTTGCAAGACACGGAATTGTGTACACTCAAGAAGAATTGGTTGACAAACTGTTTGACTCGCTGCCTGATGAGAAAGACTGGCAGTACTTTGCTTTGATGCTGAAAAACACAGTAAAGTCGGAGGATCTGACGGTTGATCTGTTAATTGAAAGATTGGAAAGTCATGAACTTGAGATCAAGAAATCAAACAAAGTCAATCATTCCTCATACCAGCAGAATGTTGAGCTGTATTATCGAGGAAGTATGATCCCGAAGACTGTGTCCCCTAAGACAGCTTTCTCAGCAGAAAGTTCTAACATGTCAAATCAAGAAAGTTCAAACAGTTGTTTTCATGGAGGTTCATCGTCAACTACTCCAAGTCAATCAGTTCCAAAGAATCTGTTTCAATGTAACATTGCTGTGGATCTCAAGAATGCTCAAAATTTCAGTGAAGAATCCGCAAAGCAACAAATGGTGTTTTTGGCATCTGTTTTAGAATCATACGAGAGCCTCGTTGCAGGAAAGATTGGAAACACTAACCTCACCAAGGAAGATTATTATCAGATCGACCCCGAGGAGATGGAGTTGATTGATATCAGGTGGTGTATGGCGAGTGCGGTTAGGAGAGCGCAAAGATTCATGGAGATTACCGGTAGACATTCTATTGGTGGACCTTCAACCAAGCTAGGGTTTGATAAGTCGAAGGTCACTTGCTTTAAATGTAAACAAAAGGGACATTTTAAAAGAGAATGTCGAAAAAGCATATGCTGATGATACGGCAAATCCGTTCCGTGAAGATTATTACAAAAGAGCCATCTACCATCAAAACAAATCTGAACCTCCCAGAATGAAGCAACTTGAAGATACTCCCAAAGACAAATCTAGAGCACTTGCTGTTATTCATGATGACGAAGGTTTTGATTGGAGCGAATTGCTACCAGAAGAAGATGCAGTGGGCTATGCGTTTATGACAAAGATTGTTCCTTTTAAAGATTCCAGAACAGAAGAAGTGAAATACATCAACAGAAAGATGCAAGCTCAGTACATGAAAAGTAAAATTTATCATACATGGAAAGAAGCAAAAATGGCAAATAGATGGGATGCTGATAGAGAATGTTACCTAGATCCCAACGGAAACATAGCTGTTGATCCAGATTCTGTCAGTGTTGAAACTCTCACCGAGTAAATTGCTGAAGAAGAAGAAGCAAGACAGAGAATGTGGTGGGGAGGAGGAGAAGCTGAAGAAAAAGAAAAGGAGAAAGAATCACAGCCAAAGAAAGTTGATGACGGGATTATTGACACGTCACAAGAATTCACTGCAGAAAATTTGAAGAAGATGGCTGACAAAGTGCTTGCAGCGAAAGAGTTAGAGGTAGTTTCTAGTTCTGGAACTGAGTCTAAAAGCAAGGTCAGTCCGAATGATGCAACCAATGAGTCAGGTAAGAAAGCAAAGATTGAGAGTGACTGCAAAAATTGCATGAAAGACTGCAAGGTTTGTAGTACACTTGCTTACCTCAGCGATAAAAAGACCGAAGAACTGACAGGAAGAGTCAGAGATGTTGAAGATCAGATCTTAAACCGTGACAAAATGTTAAAAGCTTCAAATGATAGATTAAAAGAATTAACTGAGAAAATTGAAAATGATAAAACTGACGTAGAACGAATCAGGAAAGAAAATGAAAAATTAATTCATGAAAATTGTCAAATTTAAGAAAATTATGAGAAGTTAAAAAGAACGGTAAAAGATTCTGATGAAAGAAACGGTAAAACAAACAAAGAAAATTTGCAATTGACCGGAGTACTTAGATCAAAAGAAGAGCAAATCAACCAACAGTTGGATGAGATTGCTAATCTGAAGCTTCAGTTTTAGGAAGCTAAGATTGAGAATGAACGCATCAATCTGAAACTCAATCGTTACAACTCCGCAAGTTTTGTTCTTCAACATATCGTTCCTAAACCAATCGGGAAGAACAAAGCTGGCGAAAATGTTTATTCGGACGGAACTGGGGTTGGGTATCATCAGGTTCCACCGCCAGTGTTAAATATTTTTTCAAAGAAAAAGTCCGGGTTGGTTAATGATGAAGACGCAAATGAGGTTAAACTTCCAGAATCAATTGACGTCACATTCACTTCATCATCCGATGAAGATAGTGTTCAGTCTGAAATTGTTAAAAGCATGGCTGAAAATGTTTTAAAATCTGAGAGTGATTCAACTGAGGATGAAGAATGTTTCTTCGACAAATATATTCCGAAATCAACATCCAAAAACAACTTAGGTGAAGAACCTGATGTACAAGATGTCGATCGGATAAATTGTATTCAGATTTTGAATTTCCGTTAGAAAATGTGAATGTTGACAAATTGAAAAATGTTTTTAAACTGGTTGAGATTGATGTGTCTGAGATCGAAGGTTTGAAACGTTCTAAAAGGCAATTAAATTTTGAAAAAGATAAAACTTACTACAAAAAACCTATTGTACCGCCGCGTTTTTCTAACAACTATCAAAACAGATGGTCGGGTGGTTATCAGGGTGGTAAGAAAAATCAAAGAAGGAACTTTCAAAACAAGAAGTTTGTCGAGAAAAAGGTGTTTGTGAAAATTTCGAGCTCAAATTCACTTTCTGATGAAGAATCTGAGATTTTTTCGAAAACCAATGAAGAGTTTTTTGAAAAGAAGGCCTCACAACCTCAGACCGAAGGCACAAGTCGGGAAGTTGATACCCGTACATGCTTTAAGTGCAACAAAGTTGGACACATTGCACGAAAGTGCACCAACCTAAAGCCTAAGTCTGAAGTTGCTGAGAGTCAGAAAAGGAAAGTTGTTGCAAAAGGCAAAGCTCCAATGGTTGTTGAGAAGAAAGTTTTGAAAAAGGAAAACACCAAGATCAAAACTGAACCCGTAAAGAATGTGGTAACTAAAACTGATAAATTTTACAAACGGGTTGCTTCGCCTCAACAAGCATGGAAGCCAAAATCAGTTGAAAAGAAATCAAGTTCTCCAAAACCAATGGTTTCTGAGACGGAAAAACAATCATCTTCTACCATTCAGGTAAAGATGAATGTTCCTTTGGATTACTATGAGAAACTTGAGAAAAAGGATGTACCAAAGAAAGACCAATCATCTGGTCAACCTCTTAAAAATGATTTCTTTTTATACAAAGATGTTGAGATTGGGTCTGAGGAGAGCTTAAAGATGAATGACAAGAATTTTCCGCCACTTTACACTGCAAAAATTCACCTCAATGTCAAGCTACCTGAGTCAAAAGAGGCTTGGGTGGCATCAAAATCTAACTTAAGTGTTTATGATATGTGCAGGAGCTTCCAAGATCCGTTTCACATTGGATTATGGATAGTGGAGCTTCTCGGCACATGACGGGGAAGAAGACCCTTCTATACGATGTTCAAGGGTTTAATGGAGGATATGTGGGTTTTGCAGGTAATCAAGGTGGTCGAATAGTTGGTGAAGGAACTTTATCAAATGGTATTGTCACGTTTGAAAGAGTAAACTACATCGCCGAGCTTGAAAACAATCTTCTGAGTATTTCTTAGATATGTGATCGTATGTATACAACGCACTTTACAGATAAGGAATGTTTGATATTGAAACCAGGATTTGTTGTTCCCGAAGAGTGGGTTATCATGAGAGCACCTAGAGTCAACGATCTGTACGTGTTGGACATGAGTGTAGCAACTACTACCACGGGTCAGGCTCATTGCTTTATGTCAAGAGCAACGGAAAAAGAGTCACAATTATGGCTTCGAAAGATGGGCCATATTCATCTGCGAAAAATGAATCACCTGGTGCATAACGACTTAGTAATTGGTGTTCATGTGAAAGGTTTTCATCTTGAGGGGGAGTGCATTAGCTGTATCAAAGGCAAGCAAAATAAGAAATCTCACCCTGGGAAGAAGGTTAACTCAGTCTCGAGACCGTTAGAGAGACTTCATATGGATTTTTTTGGTCCAGTGAACGTCAAAAGCATAACTAGTGATCTCTACTGTCTAGTAGTAACAGACGACTACTCGAGATTTTCGTGGGTATCATTTTTTAAGACAAAAGATGAGACATTTGAAAGTTTGATGACGTTGTTCAGAAAAATTGAAAACTTGTACCAAACTCGAATCAGAAGAATCAGGAATGACAACGGTACAGAGTTTAAGAACAACAAGATGGAAGAATATTGTGATGAGAGAGGTATATTGCAAGAATTTAGTGCTCCTTACACTCCACAACAAAATGGAGTAGCTGAAAGAAAGAACAGGACGCTAATTGAAATGGCCAGGACTATGCTTGCTGATTCGAAATTACCAGTCAACTTTTGGGCAGAAGCAGTGTCAGCCGCTTGCTATACACTCAACCGGGTTCTTACAGTGAAGAAATTCAACAAGACATGTTTCGAGCTGACCAACAACCGCAAACCTAACCTGAAGTATCTGGAACCGTTTGGGTCTCCCTGTACAGTTCTAGAACCTTATGGTAAATTTGGTGCAAAGAGCATTGAAGGAATTTTCGTAGGTTATGCGAGTCCATTGAAACGAGTCTTTGTTCTAAGCTTGAAGCGGATTACGAAGCACATAATGTTGAGTGTCAAAGTTACACCATGCCACCTCAAAATCCCGGCGACTCATGGCGTTTTAATTACGATACTCTGTGGAATTCGTTTGACATAGAAGAAGAACCAAATTTCTTTGACGAGTTGGATATTCTGAGAGAATATGAAGAATCACAAGAAAGTTTCCCAGCTGAACCTTCTAGACGTCAATTTAGAGCTTCCAATGACGATGAAGCCGGTCCTAGTAATGCTGGAGAACATGATGATATTCAGCAAACTCTTGACAATCAGACAGCAGTCAACGATAATCTAGAATCTGATGATAGACCTATATTCGATCATGGTGATTCAGATTCTGAGGGGGAGCAGATCCAGATATCAAATCAAACAATTCCAGTCAGTGAACAAGGTGCAAATCAGAATGTCATAAATATGGAAGCCGAGGTAGATGTTCCAGGCTAGGTGATGCCGAGAACTCTTTCGTACCATCCAGAAGAGCTGATTATTGGAGAATTACAATTAGGCGTCCGCACAAGACGACAAATTGACCAAGGCCTTACTTGTTTTTATTCTACAGCTGCTCCATTACAAACTGAGTTTTCACTTAGTTGTTTTATTTCGCAGATTGAACCGCGAACATATAAGGAAGCACTAACTGAAGATTCTTGGGTCAACGCGATGCAAGAGGAGCTGAGTCAGTTTGAGAAGTTGGGATTGTGGAAATTGGTAGACTTGCCTGATGGTCACAGGAAGATAAACACAAAGTGGGTGTTTAAGTGTAAGAGAGACGATCGAGGGGTTATTATTCGTAACAAAGCTCGACTCGTAGTCGAGGGCTTTAGTCAGCAGGAGGGTATAGATTTCACTGAAGTGTGTGCTCCCGTTGCTAGACTTGAAGCGATCAGAATCTTCCTAGAATTTGCATCTTGGAAAGTTTTTAAAGTTTATCAACTAGATGTTAAATTGGCATTTCTCTATGGGAAGGTAAAAGAGGAGGTATATGTCGGATAGCCACCGGGCTTCACCGATCCAATCCACAAAGACAAGGTCTATTTACTGGATAAAGCGCTGTATGGTTTACACCAGGCCCCGAGAGCTTGGTACGAGACATTGTCTCAACATTTACTTGCCAACAGCTTCATCCATGGAAAAGTGGATGCCACTCTCTTCACCAAAGAAGTCGACGGACATCTTCTGATAGTTCAGATATACGTGGACGACATCATATTTAGGTCAACAAGTGAAAATTTGTGCAAAGATTTTGAAAGAGTTATGAAGCAGAAATTTGAAATGTCATCGATGGGTGAGATGAAATTCTTCTTGGGACTTCAGGTTGATCAACTGCCTAAGGGAATATTCATACATCAGATGAAGTATGTTCATGATATCTTAGAGAAATTTGGGATGTCCGGGACTACTCCAGCTTCCACCCCGTTAGCGACGAACCATGGGATAAATCCTGATCTCATCGAAGAGAAGGTAGATGAAACGTTATATCGTTCCACGATCGGATCGCTCATGTATTTGATAGCCTCAAGACCCGATATCATGTATCCAACCTCCCTCGCAGCAAGATTTCAGTCTAACCCGAGAGCTTCACATATGGTGATTGTGAAACGGATATTGCGCTACCTGAAAGGAACTCCATCATTGGGGTTGTCGTATCCAAGAAAAGGCAATTTCACGCTCGAAGGGTATTCCGATTCCGATTTCGGATGCTGCAAAGTTAATGCTAAGTCAACAACAACGGGGTGCCAGTTTTTCGGACCACGATTGGTTTCCTGGCAATGCAAGAAGCAGACCTCTGTAGCTTTATCCACATGTGAAGCCGAGTATGTATCTGCTAGCAGCTGCTGCTCTTAGATCTTGTGGATCCAGCAACAGATGAGAGACTACGGTTTGCAATTTCTTAACACCCCTATCTTTGTTGATAATGAGGCAGCGATAAACATTACAAAAAATCCTGTTCATCACGCTAAAACGAAACACATTGAAATTCGTCATCACTTCATCCGAGACTGTTTTGAGAAGAAGTTGATACGAATTGAGAAAATCCACACTGACGAACAAAAAGCTGATTTACATACCAAAGCGTTTGATTAAACTCGTTTTCAATATCTTTTAAAATTGAATGGTATGAAGCTTTTATCGGTGTTGGAGGAGATTCTTGGTGTAGATGAAGGTACCACTGTAGATGATGTTGAGAAGCAATCTGCAATGGTTTGTCGATTTTTTACTTGTTTTGGTATTTAGGGGGAGGTAGGTTATATTTTCAGAAAATACAAAAACAGTAAAAAATTTCAAAAATCCAAAAACATGAGATATTTTCAAAATTCAAAAACAATAGAAAATGGAAAAAGAGCTTGTGTAAAAAGGTAAAATGATAGTACATTGGCTTGACAGTTACAGTATGCTAAAGATATGGAAATTTTAAAAGTGTTAAACTGTCTCGCTGATGATATGCCGATAGGTTTTTACACATTTAGTAGGTTTGTTCGGGATATAAACTTAAATTCAAACTTGCTTATTTCGTGGGGAACACTACTTGGATATATAGGTAACCCCTGAAATCTCGTTTGAAGGACCCCTCTTTCTGAAATACTAGGTCTTTATACTCAGTGATATCTGGGGTATTATCCCGGGACTTCTGATAATGCGGAAGCAATGGCCTAGTCCCTGTATAATACTTTACTGCTGCTTGAAATAATAGCACCGCCCTCAGCATAAAAAATGATGAAACATTGAAAAATGCAAATCATATGCTGTTGTAAAAAAGATATCATCTTACAGATATCATCTGTGGTATACTCACCTGTAAGACTGAATATTGGGATCTGGATACGGGAGTATATTCAAGAGGTGGGACACATGAATGAGTTTAAGTTCTTAATTCACCTAATTCGTATCCTGAACAGATTGAAATTTGTGTGAGAACTTAAGTGGATCAGTATATCGACAATCTAAGAGAATTGTTTAATTCTGAATATGAAATCAAAGCTTAACGGTACTTGTGATTGTCGAATAGCTGATATGATTCCCTAACACGCTCACCAAAAATATGTTTGTAAATAGTTTACATTTACTGCAGTTCATTTCTGTTTAGCATTCTAGTATAGAAACTTTATTCAAAATCCAAAAAGATTTTACATTTCTGCTTTATTTTTCCGACAAATCAAAGTGGAAAGCTGATCTTCAGATTCGCAGTTTGAAGCAGATGCAGGAAGTTTCTGAGCTGGACAGAAGAGTTGTGAGCTTATCATGTTAAACTTGTGAAAAATGAAAAATCAAAACAAGTTCATTAAGTTGAAACTTGTAATTTTTCAGGATAATGTTTTGTAAATTGTTGAACAAAAGTCAGTTTTGTTTCGTTTAAGATCAACCAAGGTCATTAAGTTGGACTTGGTAGACAAATTAAGTGCCTAGGGTTATTAACTTGGACCTAGATACTTAAGTGGATTATTAAAACTGATAAAAACGAGAAAAGATGTTAAAAGTCAATAGATTGTAATGTTATATTCTTGAGAAGCAGGAAACAAGATCCCCATGGCAAAGATAGTGTAAAGTTTGAACCAGAATTCGAGCTCCAGCATATTGAAAGGGGGAGTCTACATTATGGATCAACATTCAAAGGGGAGTTTGAAGATAGAGATTGAAGGATGCTTACAGTGTCAGACAAATTGGACAGAAAAGAAGATAGATAAAGACTAAAGACTGAAGATTTGATGCTAAAGACTTCGTCAACATCCAAGGGGGAGTCTCTTGGTGCATAGGTGTCTGTTAACTTCGTCTTTATAGAGTCTTGTATCTAGATAGGATTAACCAGTGCTCAGCAGGATAGAAATTAGGATTTGTAGGTAAAAGGGGTATTTCGCACGAAATAGCAAGGGCTATTTCGTACGAAATGACACACAGGTATTTCGCACGAAATAAACCTTTGCTATTTCGTACGAAATCATCACCCCTATAAATACCTGAGCTGGTTCAACATTTGTAACGTTCGGGATTTCAGAGCCGAGGTGCTGCCAGTTTGTCAAACGATCTATAAAGCTTTGAAATCATTAATAAGAAGATAATTAGGGAAAATCAAGATGTATCAAGTTAGAATCATTGATTCCGCCTTTGATTCTGACTCAAAACTCTTCTGAACGACTCATTCGGGTCATACGACGATCCAACACATATATATATATGCATATTGTACGGATTATTTGCCAGGACCATGTCTTCTTCGACGGACAATTCTGAGATTGACCCGATGCCGTTAGTATTAGATGACGACTACGAGCCTGATGTCATTATCATTTCGTCGGACGACGAGTCCGCGCATGACGCCTTTTCAGATGATGATGATATGCTGGATGATTTCCAACCGTTCGCTCTCATTGATCCCGTTGAGGATCACGCACCACTTAAGGACGATGTTCTAGCTCTTCAGCAGCCACTGCATGATGTGATTATCTATGGACATCCTGAGGGAGGGAGAGCGCACGATAGTCCACTTAGCCGTACCTCTAGCCGTTGTCCCTTTTATTGACTTAGAGGATGATGATGTCCACGTCCACGTCCCTGTGATCTATGTCGACCATCTAGAGGACGATCTAGGTGATGGCGAGGTTGTAGATGACATAGCTATTCTAGTATTACCATCCCCCGTCATATCGGGTGTTGATATATCTTCGTCCTCGTCTGCTGCAGAGGGAGAGCAGTTATCGGATGACGCTTCATTGGCTGCCCCAGTTCCCCTCCACCGATACACTCGCCACCTGTGTCTTTGTCACAGCCCCGACCCCACCCTGAGAGCGAGAGCCGTGAACCAGTCAGATGGTATCGGTGTTTATTAATTACGCAGCGAAAAAATTTTCATCAGGATCGTAGTTAGGAAATAATTTCAGAGTTTGTAAAACACCAAACTTTTAATATTAAACAAATGGGCTTAAAACCATATTTAATTCAATTGTTTTTATAGGGATAAACCCAAATAAATAAAACATAATTTTCTTCTTTTATTCAGGTGTTTATAGCCACTTTATTTAAGCCTTCAGTGCTCCATAGCGGGCTTCTATTATCTTTACAGCAAATTACCTGAAACACGTTTTGAAAATATTTTATCAGTAATAAATACTGGCGAGTTCATTCCATTTTTATAAAAAATATTGTTATACTTTACAGCATCAAGGTTTTTATATTTATTTATATTTACACAACTCAATCAGTATTTGTTACATGGTGGCAGTTCCGATGTGATAGTGGTCATATCACTCATTGGCTCACTTTCGTCCAATAGTGAATTATCAAGTAATTATATCTTACTATTATTCAAGGTATCTGTCACTAGGCGATTCCCGTGATGTGGTCAAATCACTGTTGATCATTCTTTCAACTAGTGACTGGGGTCATAACACTGTTGATCATTCTCTCAACTAGTGCATGTGGTCGTATCACTGTTGATGGTTCTCTCAACTAGTGACGCTGGTTATATCACTGTTGATCATTCTCTCAACTAGTGACTCTGGTCATATTACTTTTGTCAAATATATTTTCTATGGCGCAAGACCAATTAGCCTAGAAAATGAAATATATCATTTTCTGTCAAATTAATAGCTATAACTTTATCAAATATAATATATTAATTAAATAATTGTGATATTATTACTTAGTAAATTAATGTGACTAAGATTTAAAATATAATCTTAGTATAGTAGAATATATTATATTTAACATATTTTATTATGATATACCTTTATTAACTAAACATTATTTTATAACGTAAATAGTAAATTTAGGTTTATTAAATATATTTTCTTTAATATAACTAATATATTTTAATAATGATTAATAAAGCTCTATTTTATATAGCCACCATTTAGATTTATTTCAATCATACATTAAATTTATTAATTATTTAATGTTAAAGTAATATTAGTTATAGGCTATGGCCACTGGGGTACAATTTCCCTCGTGCTTGTGGGCATGCTACTATTGGCTAACTTTTTGGCAATAGTAACGACAGTTAAGTAATGTATAAAACTTCTCATACCGGAAGTTATTGCAGAATACAAAAATTTAATCACTGTAAATATAACTGATAAACATTTAGCATTTTGGAAAACATTTTTAAATATAACTGTATCACAAAAAGGTGATAAAAAGAGAAATGACTCACAAACTGTGAGAAAAGAGAATGGACTCACCTTGTAACTTTAGGATTCAACTAGAAAGCCTCCTGGTATAAATCTTGGGTATAACTCCCGAGCTATTTAAAAAATATATATATATATATATGCACTCGTGTTAAGTATAGTAACCCTAATTCAACCTTATCCCTACGTCACGAGACAGAACCCCAACGAACTTAGTCGGGCAGAGCCTTGACATACGTTATGGGGCTCCAGATCAATCGGAAAGGGTATCAGTGATCGGGAGTTAATACACTTAAAACGGGGCAGGGCTTTATTATTATTATTAAAGAAGAGAAAAAAAAACATATATACGAATAGAAAGAGTGAGAGAGAGAGTGTAGGCAGAAAAGAAAAGTTTGGCCTTCTATTTATACTTCTTTTCAAATCTTGGGGATCGGCCACGCACACCTCAAATTTAATTGTTAGTCATGCATTGTTGTATGCATGTTGACTGTACACGTTAACATTCATATTGAATGTTTTATTTTGATTTTATTATTATTTTATTATTATATATATTATAATTAATTTAACTGCTTCACTTATTTGGCGCTTATAACTTCTAAAATATAACGTTTTATAAAGCAATGATTATATCATTAGAACTAGAATAATCTTATCTACATTTTGAACCAAGTTTCATTAAAAACGGAGTAAGTCCAAATACAATGTATTTTATAATTTAATTATTAGACGGTCACTAGGCCCGTCTAAGTACTTCATATTTCTAATAGTCAACTTACCCGTAATCTACCCGTCTAATCATATAAACTTTATATACTTTATTTTAATATAGAAAATAGAATTGGCACACATATACAAGCCAATTAATTAGTATAACATTCTAACCAAAAATAGTTTTTAAAACTATATGGGTTGAATAATTGTTTTAAAAATAAAACTAGTTACTAGTGGTTAATAAATTTAAACAACCTATAACTCTTATATGATAAAAAATGGATATGTTACATCCTCCCCACCTTGTTTTAAATCTCGTCCTCGAGATTTGGGCTATGATGTCTCCTCTAGAGTTAGGTTATGTCTTAGTCATTAAGAACATTATTAAGGTAAATGATATAGAATCAAAACATCAAATTTTGTGAATACGAGTTGTACAATAAATAGAACTTAATGGTTCAACTGAATTAGTTCAAGAAATCGATGTCAAATGAATGAGATGAAATTATATAATTTCCAAGGTGACTAGGTTCAAGCCAAAAGAGATATATGATCAATAGATATCTAAATTGAATGTTTACAAGTTGTGAATGACTTTTAGAATCAACAGAATTCATTGTCAAAGGAAAAATTAATTTGATTGTCAACAGAGCAAGACTCAGAATCAACAAGCTCAAAATGAAATAAAAGCACGAAAATGATTTGTCAACTATCGAACCATGACATGAGAAAAATCAATGTGTTGACATTTATTGAATTGCAAGGATACACCGAAATACAATAGAGTTTAGTGTATCATTGTCTTAATACATAATTGTATCAAGACTACTTTTGAATGATGAATCAAAGGAAAGACATACGTGGTTTTGAACGATTCGTATGATTATGATTAGCTCAAGCTACAAGTTTATATCGATGCCGCAAGGTGTCGAAATGATTGAAATAGCTCAATAATTATGGTGACCAAACAAATTCACTGTGTTTGTAATCAAGTAAAATTTTTAATGAAGTAAATTGGGATATTTATTTCAAATAAATATTATAGGATTTTCAATTGATAATGAAAGACCAAATGAATATCATAGAATTTTCGATCAATGATGAAAGAATCTTTAGAGGTACACCGGAATATAATACGAATTTGTGTACTCTTATCTTAACACATAATTGTATTAAGACGGTTTAAGATAATGAACCAACAGAAATTAAATAAATAAATCCGTACATCAGGATTAGCGCAAGCTTCAAATTAAAGAAAACGCTACCATAAGGTGTCGTAACCAATTAAATAATTCAACGAAAGTGAAGACTAAACAAATTTGTTATGGTTTTGAATAGATGAAGTACTTGGCAAGATGCATTTATTTATAAACTTTTGATTTATACTAGGGTCAAATAATAACTTAACTTAGATATTACATATCAGCGATTACATCTGGAATCATTTCTGCTTCTTGCGTAGTAATTAAGAATGCTCGCACGTTCTTTTTAGCTCCGTCTGTTGTTTTTGCCTTGTTGTCGAGTGCTTTGGTCGGTTTCGGGCAATATGGTTTGATGTGTCCTGTTTCTCCGCAATTGTAACAGATATTAGTTTTCCTTCTACATTCTTCCTCTATATGCCCGGTCATCTTGCAGAAGTTACAGTAGGGTGTTCTCCTAAAACGACATTTTCCTGAATGCTTTTTGTTACAGCTTCTGCAGGTAGGTTGCTCCAATGACGGTTCAGTTCCTTTCTTCTTGAATTCTTGGAAAATTTTATAGGCTAACTCTTTCTTCTTGTTTTCTTCTCTTGTGCGGATTAGTCCATCTGTCAGGATGTTAGCTAGTTCGACTGTTTCTTCGATAGTCTGTGGTCTAGCGGCCTTGACCATGTCTTGGATTTCGCTAACTAATCCCCAAATATAACGAGAAATTAGTACGGGTTCTGGCGAAGCCAGAGTTGGTACCATTCTTGCATATTCGAAGAACGTTGTCGTATATTCACGACAATTCACGTCTATCATTTTATGGTTTAGGAACTCGTTAGCCATTCGCTCCTTTTCATAAGGAGGACAAAATTTCCTTTCTGCCATTTCCTTGAATTTTTCCCAGTTCATGGCATAAGCCATATCACTTCCTTTTGCCTGAAGAATTGTATTCCACCATTCTAAGGCTTCTTCTTTAAAGAGGTTTGACGCATACATCACCTTATCTTCTTCGGCACATTTGCTGATTTTAAGAACAGCTTCCGTCTTTTCTAACCATCGCAGAGCAGTCGTGGCTCCTTCACTGCCTGCGAACTCAGTTGGTTTACAAGCTAGAAATTCTTTGTAGGTACACCCGAGAGTCATCGCCTTCATTTTCTTGGGAAATGAGGTTTTGATCATAACAACATTATCTCCATTGACACTATAGCTAAAACTGTCGTCACAAGTATGCTAGCTACTCACAGCTTTGGTGGGTTCTATGTGGGTTTTAACAGCTTTAATTATTAAAGGTATAACATTAGCTATTTCTTTGGCTATTATATTTTCTATAGCATTTTTATCCAAATGATTTTTATTATTAGCATGAACTTCTGGATTATGTGATACTTCATTCGACATCTGAATTGCAAACATTTTCAGTTACTAATATCATGGAATAACTAAAACAAAACAATACTTTCCAGAACTATATATGCAGATATACATATATACATATATTTAAATCTACAAAAATAACACACATGTTACTTTGTATAAATTTCCTAACTTTATTGTTTAATTTTATGTAACACCCCGAAAACGGGTTTGGTAATCAAACCCTGTTAAATACTACAAGACGGGTAATGTACCGTTAGTGGTAAAAATAGCCCAGTGAATATTAGGATTTAAATAAATAATCCTAATATTAATTAAAAAGTGGATAAGAACTTTCAAGAAATAAAAACAAGGCATATAAAAGGCTCGATTTAACGAGACTTAAAATAAAACGGGTCCCAAAATCATTAAGTTAACTCGGAATAATTGACCTAGTTGGTAATATGTGATTAAGTGATAAATAATGAATTATAGCCTACTTGGTAACAAACCAAAACAAGAGGGGCTAAAGGTGGGTAATTAGGAAAGTGTTTTAATTAAACATTTATAAAAAAAATAATAACAAAACACACACAGAGGAGGTGTGTTCGATCGACCAGAGCCAGAGAAAAAGGGGATGCACCCTAATTCAACAAAACCTTCAAATTGGAGGATCAAACGAAGGCCAAATTCAGATTGGAATATATCTAAACGATCACCAAGTCAAGAGGATCGTAAGGTATGTCGAATTTTTGACATTCATGAAGTTGTGAAAATTAGTTAACTTTGCATGATGCGATCTATGTATGAATCATAGAGGCTATGGCCGAATTAATGAAGTGTGATTGCTTAGGAACAAACCCTAAGTAGAAATATGAAGTAAATTCAGAATTGTTGATGCTAAATTCTTGTATGTGATGTTTTTAGGGTTTTGATTTGCTAAAACTAGTGTTATGATGTCATGAACATGCTTTAATTGAAAGCTGAATTCAAACAGCTTCTGATCAGAATTTACAGCTGACTTATATTGGCTGTAACATGGACAAAACAAGACAAAAACATGTGTTTCTTGAGTCTAAAATGTAATTCCAGGAAATATCTTTAAAACCCCACTGAAATCGCATTTTTTCGATGAAAATTGAGCGTTTTATGAATTTTTCCGTATCGAAGGTTCAAGCTGCGTTTTCTGGCAGAATTTGCAGCCCATTACGAATGTCATAACTCAATTTAGGAATTAGTTATGATCTCAAATTTTTACTGTAGATAGTTTTAAGTGATTAACAAAATTGCCAATTGGAATTTCGTTAATCGGATAAACGAGGAATTTTAGATGAATTTTTCCGTAAGTTGCAGTCAGAAGTGACGAATCTGATTGCAGCTTAGTAAATGAATTTTTACGAATTTTTGGTAAAGAGTTAGATCTTGAAATTTTAACACAAGGCCTATCCCTCCGAGGGGTACGCCACATAAAAAATCATAATTTTTGAAGACTTGTAAACAGGTTAAACAAGTCACCAAGAACAGCCCATTTTTCAGTGATATGAAATGCCTGAATGAAATCGCGGTCTACTTGGTTGTGTGTAAAATTTGATTTCATTAAGAGTTCGGATGAAATATGCCTAAGTGAGTTCAATGAACCAAATGTGCATTTGAATATGTTGATAAGTCAATTGACTTTTAAAAAGTCAAACCGACTAATGATTAGATCGAATGATAATTTTGATATGGTCGAATGATAAATTCGACATAAAACCCGTAGGATGGAATAGTCGTAAACGATTATGACTAATCTAACCGTCTTACGAATTGTGATGATGACAGTTTGACTCTAGACAAGCTAGATGAAGACATGGGAAAGAAGCGGGTCAAACGGATTGAGTACGCGGAAAAAAGACATAACCGGATGCAAGGTAAGTGAAACTTACACTTTTTGTAGAATATGTTTTTGTTCTAAAAGTTTCTTATACGATTAAGATGATATTCATGATATGGCTCCGACACGAAACGATACGGGTCGGAGCATATCTAATGATGAAAAACCATGTTTTATGATAAAGAGGCAAAATGGTCATGAAGTGACATAAATAAAAATGGGTTTTCGAACGGCTATTTTATAAGTAAGCCTAAACGAGTAAAAAGGGGAAACGGTGATTTAGTCACGAACAAATAGGTAAAAGTTGAAATATAAAACAACACTAAGCGACATAAGTCATGTCGGGCTAAATGCGTAAGAAAAAGGGTTTAAGAGACATAGCTAAAGAGGTGAGAAATCTGAATTTAGTTCTTTAATGAAATGGTAAATAGATACCATTCCAATATAAGCGCAAAGTGTTTAAATCGTTTAGACCAAACGGGTCAAATGGTAATGTAGATACCATTTGACAAATAATGATTAATAAGTGATTGTCGAGTCTTATGTGCACAGGATAAAATGGTTATGATTTAGCGGTGCTATGAATTAGCATATTATTGACGCAAGGTATTAAACGGGTCAATATGTTGATCCGAGCCAGGTACGCATATTCTGTATTGTAGTTAGAAACGATATCGTGGTCAATTATTGGCGAAAGCTCTTCGTCGCAAAATGAAGGATTTAAAATTGACCAAAAAGTCATTGAGGGGTAAATAGGGAAAAACAACCTTTAAGAGTTGTTTAGAAATAAGCGTTTCATTTAATTGAGTCCTTGGGATATGTATAAAATGGAGATAGGGTGTAAGCTAAAAAAAGCATGAATTAAGCTTAAAAGTGTTAAATACCCCGTAACGGGTCAAAATGAGTAATATGCAAAACGGGTTAAGATTTGCATAAGAACCCGTAATTTGAACCTTGAATATTAGAAAACTGATATAATGTGATTTGCATGGCATATTGAAGTTTAGAGTTTGATCAAAACTAGAGCTGGGCAGGAAATGCAGGTCCAGTTACGGACCTGCTGGAAAAGAGCTTCCCCCGCGCCATGCGAGGGACCACCTGAAACCGGGCGCGACAAGCGACAGGCGTCGCGGCACGCGAAAGAACGAGTTGAGCCTCTCGCGTGGCGCGAGAGGCATAAATCTGAGAAATTATTTTTGTTTTGTTGTTTGATGCGATGTACATGTTTTAAGCTATTATTTAAGTATCGAAACTTACTTTTAGGTTGGTTTCGATCACATGTTAATTTCAAGAGTTACCGGAGGACGATCAAGCTCAACGGAGAACCGAACACGAATAAGATAAAAGCTTCCGCACGTCGTTTCGTCGTAACTTTTAAACGACGAACTCAATTATGTTATGTTGTATTATTTAAAATTGTAAAGTTTAAACAAACCCGTATTTTTACAAAGTATATGTAGTCATAATTACATGTTGTTTGTCGTATACTTTACAAAAACCATTAAATAATGACAAGGGTGTTACAAGTTGGTATCAAAGCTCATGGTTAAAGAATAAAGTGTGTTCGGTTCGAGGCTTGATCGCAAATTCGGTAAGTACATGTATGCTAATAGTTTAGTAGGAATAAAGTGTTGTGAACAACACATAGGGTATCGTGTAATACACGTTACACCAACGAAAATGATTAGTATAGTTAACGAAATCACGTGCAGTAAAAAGCCTTGTATTACAATACGTGCATTTATTAATGTTGAAATTACTAACTTTTGTAAATGTTTAGTTGAAGGATGCTCGCATCTGAAGATGACGAGAGTTGAACAAATTGTGGATATGACACTGGAACGGTCCGAGGTATGACAAGCAGAGCATACTCATCAAGGACCTAAATCGTGCGACGATCGTGAACAAAGTTAACGGCAAGAGAAGCCCGTAAGGGCAAGCATTACCAGGTGCACACTTTTAAATTTAATCGCATAAGTAGTAATATGCAACAAACACGTAGGGAAAGACGGTTGCATATATCTAATAAAACCTGAATAGGATATCTATTCAGGATGATGTTTCCAAGAGAAGTTTAATAGAAACATGTACTATTCACGATGAGGAATAACAAAGAAATAATAGGATTAGTTCATATGGAAACTTGGATGGCGGGTAATTATCCAAGTGGAAAACTCTCAATATAATGCTATTGAGAATAGTAGCGATCACATTAACGAATGTGATTATATAATAGTTCAATAGAAAAGAAAAACATTTTATATGTACAAAAGTAAAACTAGTAAAACTAATGATTGTTGTTTTGCAATTAAATAAAGTTTTACTAAAATGAAATCAGAGATATGAAATAAATAGGGGAGTTACTTACATGGGGTGTGATGTGAAAACTACAAAAAGGTCATGTGTATCAAGTGTTGATCGCTTACTCTGGCCAAGTAAGTAGTGGCATATGATACCATGAACTTCTTGTAGCGGACACATTTACGTCCGATGTAGTAAGGACGGGGTGAATGGGACTAATTTAAATGGTACCCAAATGAGTCAAACAAGTAAGATGTTTGATAGTAAACGTAAATGCAAGTCGGATGACAGGGAGCATATTACGTTAGAATAACGAGCCCGAAAGAAGGGACAAAGATTAAAGTAAATGAAAATACAAACCAACTAATGTGAATGCTAAGGCATAAGGGATAAAGTTTGACTATCATAAGTGATGAAATTCACACAGACAAGTTAAAGGGGTAGAATAAAAGCATAAAGGACATGACTAAATAAAAGCGATGGATTTTGCTAAGACGATCAAATAAATTAAGATGATGTCTAAAACCATATAAGAATGGTTACTTGATGATGACTTCAGTAAAGATACCCGATGGACGGGTAGGATTGTGGGTGAATGCGTAAACCGAGAGACGGGAACGCGAAAAAGAAAGTCAAAAGACTCGGAATATGAGTCATGACTAAAAGACGGTGAGAATTTGCAAACAGAAATTTTGATAACTATGTTCAACTATTTTAGAGTTGAACGGGTCGAATAAAGAATGGAGTTTAACGTTCATAAGTGATAAAACCTCACACGAATCAGTCAAACGAGACAAATACAGTATAAGAAATTGGTAGTACAAATAGGCGCAAACCGAATAATAGAAGCGCGAAATATTAATGAACCTATGTGATGGGTCGTAAAGGAATGTAGATAGGAAAAACGCAAACTAGCGAAACAAGAATGTTAAAAACATTAAGATAAAGAACCCGGGTAACGGGTTGTAAAGAAGTACAGGTAAGAACCGGATAACGGTGAGCGTAGAACAAACCGACGTGTAAATGACGTAAAGAGTCATAAAGTCGGAAGATTAGTCCAAGAGTAAACGAACGAAGCTTTAGACTACGGTCAAGGCCAACTAAAGTTCAAAAGCGAAAATAAACAATTCCAAACATAATAAGAGATGCTTTGAAGCTATATATGTATATATACATTTAAATATAGACATGGATAAAAGACGATCTACGGGATCATCATAACCTACGGGATTATAAATAGTGTTAAAGTCTACGGGACCAAAAAGACCTTCGGGTCACAAATAGAAAGAGACGAATGGTTGGGGTTCTCACCTTAAAAAGGTGAAAATCTAGAGAAAAAGCTTACGAGGCTAAGTAAAAGAACTTGCGGGTCACTTGGATAAAACGAAGAAAACTGGTTGTAACTCCCCGCGTAAAATAATAATGGGAGGTAAAGTTAGTATAAAAGCGATGAGTTTCGCTAAGTTAACCGAATGGGTTAAAGTGAAGAATTCCACTAAAACATTTAGATGGGCAAAATCGACAAAAGAATCCACAATTATTTAAATTGTGTTACGCCACAAAAAGGGCGAAGTCATTACCGAAATGACAACAGAAGGGGATAAACCTGTTAACAGACTGATGAGACTAAGTGGTCAAATGACAACTCGGTCAATAAAGATAAAGGATATAAGCTGAAGGTAACGGCCCGCGAGGCCTTACACATGAAAGACGTACGCGTCAATATAAATGAAAACGTTAGATCGAAAGGAACGAATGAATGTCTTGAAAATGAAACTAAGTTCGTTTAGTCTAAATTTAAAGAATTACGTAAATAAGGTTTCGGGGACGAAACCTCTTTAAGGGGGGTAGACTTGTAACACCCAAAAAACGGGTTTGGTAATCAAACCCTGTTAAATACTACAAGACGGGTAAAGTACCGTTAGTGGTAAAAGTAGCCCGGTGGATATTAGGATTTAAATAAATAATCCTAATATTAATTAAAAAGTGGATAAGAACTTTCAAGAATAAAAACAAGCATATAAAAGGCTCAAGTTAACGGGGCTTAAAATAAAACGGGTCCCAAACTCATTAAGTTAACTCGGAATAATTGACCTAGTTGGTAATATGTGATTAAGTGATAAATAATGAATTATAGCCTACTTGGTAACAAACCAAAACAAGAGGGGCTAAAGGTGGGTAATTAGGAAAGTGTTTTAATTAAACATTTATAAAAAAAATAACAAAACACACACACAGGAGGTGTGTTCGATCGACCAGCGCCAGAGAAAGAGAAAAAGGGGATGAACCCTAATTCAACAAAACCCTCAAATTGGATGATCAAACGAAGGCCAAATTCAGATTGGAATATATATAAACGATCACCAAGTCAAGAGGATCGTAAGGTGTGTCGAATTTTTGACATTCATGAAGTTGTAAAAATTAGTTAACTTTGCATGATGCGATCTATGTATGAATCATAGAGGCTATAGCCGAATTAATGAAGTGTGATTGCTTAGGAACAAACCCTAAGTAGAAATATGAAGTAAATTCAGAATTGTTGATGCTAAATTCATGTATGTGATGTTTTTAGGGTTTTGATTTGCTATAACTAGTGTTATGATGTCATGAACATGCTTTAATTGAAAGCTGAATTCAAACAACTTCTGATCAGAATTTACAGCCGATTTGTATTGGCTGTAACATGGACAAAACAAAACAAAACAAAAACATGTGTTTCTTGAGTCTAAAATGTAATTCCAGGAAATATCTTTAAAACCCCACTGGAATCGCATTTTTTCGACGAAAATTGAGCGTTTTATGAATTTTTCCGTATCGAAGGTTCAAGCTGCGTTTTCTGGCAGAATTTGCAGCTCATTACGAATGTAATAACTCAATTTAGGAATTTAGTTATGATCTCAAATTTTTACTGTAGATAGTTTTAAGTGATTAACAAAATCACCAATTGGAATTTCGCCAATCGGATAAACGAGGAATTTTAGATGAATTTTTCTGTAAGCTGCAGTCAGAAGTGACGAATCAAATTGCAGCTTAGTAAATGAATTTTTACGAATTTTTGGTAAAGAGTTAGATCTTTAAATTTTAACACAAATCCTAACCCTCCGAGTGGTACTCCATATAAAAAAATCATAATTTTTGAATACTTGTAAACAGGTTAAACAAGTCACCAAAAACAGCCCATTTTTCAGTGATATGAAATGCCTGAATGAAATCGCGGTCTACTTGGTTGTGTGTAAAATTTGATTTCATTAAGAGTTCGGATGAAATATGCCTAAGTGAGTTCAATGAACCAAATGTTCATTTGAATATGTTGATAAGGCAATTGACTTTTAAAAAGTCAAACCGACTAATGATTAGATCGAATGATAATTTTGATATGGTCGAATGATAAATTCGACATAAAACCCGTAGGATGGAATAGTCGTAAACGATTTTGACTAATCTAACCGTCTTACGAATTGTGATGATGATAGTTTGACTCTAGACAAGCTAGATGAAGACATGGGAAAGAAGCGGGTCAAACAGATCAAGTACGCGGAAAAAGGACATAACCGGATGCAAGGTAAGTGAAACTTACACTTTTTGTAGAATATGTGTTTGTTCTAAAAGTTTCTTATACGATTAAGATGATATTCATGATATGGCTCCGACACGAAACGATACGGGTCGGAGCATATCTAATGATGAAAAACCATGTTTTATGATAAAGAGGCAAAATGGTCATGAAGTGACATAAATAAAAATGGGTTTTCGAACGGCTATTTTATAAGTAAGCCTAAACGAGTAAAAAGGGGAAACGGTGATTTAGTCACGAACAAATAGGTAAAAGTTGAAATATAAAACAACACTAAGCGACATAAGTCATGTCGGGCTAAATGCGTAAGAAAAAGGGTTTAAGAGACATAGCTAAAGAGGTGAGAAATCTGAATTTAGTTCTTTAATGAAATGGTAAATAGATACCATTCCAATATAAGCGCAAAGTGTTTAAATCGTTTAGACCAAACGGGTCAAATGGTAATGTAGATACCATTTGACAAATAATGACTAATAAGTGCTTGTCGAGTCTTATGTGCACAGGATAAAATGGTTATGATTTAGCGGTGCTATGAATTAGCATATTATGGACGCAAGGTATTAAACGGGTCAATATGTTGATCCGAGCCAAGTACGCATATTCTGTATTGTAGTTAGAAACGATATCGTGGTCAATTATTGGCGAAAGCTCTTCGTCACAAAATGAAGGATTTAAAATTGGCCAAAAAGTCATTGAGGGGTAAATAGGGAAAAACAACCTTTAAGAGTTGTTTAGAAATAAGCGTTTCATTTAATTGAGTCCTTGGGATATGTATAAAATGGAGATAGGGTGTAAGCTAAAAGAAGCATGAATTAAGCTTAAAAGTGTTAAATACCCCGTAACGGGTCAAAATGAGTAGATATGCAAAACGGGTTAAGATTTGCATAAGAACCCGTAATTTGAACCTTGAATATTAGAAAACTGATATAATGTGATTTGCATGGCATATTGAAGTTTAGAGTTTGATCAAAACTAGAGCTGGGCAGGAAATGCAGGTCCAGTTACGGACCTGCTGGAAAAGAGCTTCCCCCGCGCCACGCGAGGGACCACCTGAAACCGGGCGCGACACGCGACAGGCGTCGCGGCACGCGAAAGAACGAGTTGAGCCTCTCGCGTGGCGCGAGAGGCATAAATCTGAGAAATTATTTTTGTTTTGTTGTTTGATGCGATGTACATGTTTTAAGCTATTATTTAAGTATCGAAACTTACTTTTAGGTTGGTTTCGATCACATGTTAATTTCAAGAGTTACCGGAGGACGATCAAGCTCAACGGAGAACCGAACACGAATAAGATAAAAGCTTCCGCACGTCGTTTCGTCGTAACTTTTAAACGACGAACTCAATTATGTTATGTTGTATTATTTTAAAATTGTAAAGTTTAAACAAACCCGTATTTTTACAAAGTATATGTAGTCATAATTACATGTTGTTTGTCGTATACTTTACAAAAAACCATTAAATAATGACAAGGGTGTTACATTTTAGGTATTAAAAGAACATCTAAATAGCTTAAACAAGTGGCTCTGATGCCACCTTCTGTCACAGCCCCCGACCCCACCCTGAGAGCGGGAGCCGTGAACCAGTCAGATGGTATCGGAGTTTATTAATTACGCAGCGAAAAATTTTTCATCAGGATCATAGTTAGGAAATAATTTTAGAGTTTGTAAAACACCAAACTTTTAATATTAAACAAATGGGCTTAAAACCATATTTAATTCAATTGTTTTTATAGGGATAAACCCAAATAAATAAAACATAATTTTCTTCTTTTATTCAGGTGTTTATAGCCACTTTATTTAAGCCTCCAGTGCTCTATAGCGGGCTTCTATTATCTTTACAGCAAATTACCTGAAACACGTTTTGAAAATATTTTATCAGTAATAAATACTGGCGAGTTCATTCCATTTTTATAAAATATATTGTTATACTTTACAGCATCAAGGTTTTTATATTTATTTATATTTACACAACTCTATCAGTATTTGTCACATGGTGGCAGTTCCGATGTGACAGTGGTCATATCACTCATTGGCTCACTTTCATCCAATAGTGAATTATCAAGTAATTATATCTAACTATTATTCAAGGTATATGTCACCAGGCGATTCTCGTGACGTGGTCAAATCACTGTTGATCATTCTTTCAACTAGTGACTGGGGTCATAACACTGTTGATCATTCTCTCAACTAGTGCATGTGGTCGTATCACTGTTGATCGTTCTCTCAACTAGTGACGCTGGTTATATCACTGTTAATCATTCTCTCAACTAGTGACTCTGGTCATTTCACTGTTGATCATTCTTTCAACTAGTGACTCTGGTCATATTACTTTTGTCAAATATATTTTCTATGGCAGAAGACCAATTAGCCTAGAAAATGAAATATATCATTTTCTGTCAAATTAATAGCTATAACTTTATCAACTATAATATATTAATTAAATAATTGTGATATTATTACTTAGTAAATTAATGTTACTAAGATTTAAAATATAATCTTAGTATAGTAGAATATATTATATTTAACATATTTTATTATGATATACTTTTATTAACTAAACATTATTTTATAATGTAAATAGTAAATTTAGGTTTATTAAATATATTTTCTTTAATATAACTAATATATTTTAATAATGATTAATAAAGCTCTATTTTATATAGCCACCATTTAGATTTATTTCAATCATACATTAAATTTATTAATTATTTAATGTAAAAGTAATATTAGTTATAGGCTATGGCCACTGGGGTACAATTTCCCCCGTGCTTGTGGGTATGCTACTATTGGCTAACTTTTTGGCCAATAGTAACGACGGTCATGTAATGTATAAAACTTCCCATACCGGCAGTTATTGCAGAATACAAAAATTTAATCACTGTAAGTATAACTGATAAACATTTAGCATTTTGGAAAACATTTTTAAATATAACTGTATCACAAAAAGGTGATAAAAAGAGGAATGACTCACAAACTATGAGAAAAGAGAATGGACTTACCTTGTAACTTTAGGATTCAACTAGAAAGCCTCCTGGTATAAATCTTGTGTATAACTCCCAAGCTATTGAAATATATATATATATATATATATATATATATATATGCACTCGTGTTAAGTATAGTAACCCTAATTCAGCCTTATCCATACGTCACGAGACAGAACCCCAACGAACTTAGTCGGGCAAAGCCTTGACATGCGTTATGGGGTTCCAGATCAATCGGAAATATTATCAGTGATCGGGAGTTAAAACACTTAAAACGGGGCTGGGCTTTATTATTATTATTAAAGAAGAGAAAAAAAACATGTATACGAATAGATAGAGTGCGAGAGAGAGTGTAGGCAGAAAAGAAAAGTTTGGCCTTCTATTTATACTTCTTTTCAAATCTTGGGGATCGGCCACGCACACCTCAAATTTAATTGTTAGTCATGCATTGTTGTATGCATCTGTACACGTTAACATTCATATTGAATGTTTTATTTTGATTTTATTATTATATATATTATAATTAATTTAACTGCTTCACTTATTTGGCGCTTATAACTTCTTAAATATAATGTTTTATAAAACAATGATTATATCATTAGAACGAGAATAATCTTATCTACATTTTTAACCAAGTTTCATTAAAAATGAAGTAAGTCCAAATACAATGTATTTTATAATTTAATTATTAGACGGTCACTAGGCCCGTCTAAGTACTTCTTATTTCTAATAGTCAACTTACCCGTAATCTAGCCGTCTAATAATATAAGCTTTATATACTTTATTTGAATATAGAAAATAGAAATGACACACATATACAAGCCAATTAATTAGTATAACATTCCAACCAAAAATAGTTTTTAAAACTATATGGGTTGAATAATTGTTTTAAAAATAAAACTAGTTACTAGTGGTTAATAAATTTAAACAACCTATAACTCTTATATGATAAAAAATGGATATGTTACAGTCTTCCCCTGCTTCGGTACCACCTACCCCCCTGTCGATCCCACACATTTTTCGGGATTTCCACACTCACTGTATCCCCCGTCTCATTATCCGTTTGGACAGCCTTCACATCAGCCGTTCTCTCACACATTTCACGACCCCTATGCTGCTGGACCTTCTCACTATGCTGGACCTCCACCCTCAGTCAGACCACCATACATGTATACTCCTATACCCCCCACCAAGCATGGACCATTCTGATCCTAATCATCCCCCTCACTTCCCTCCGACTGCTATGGTGGATATGACGATGTCTCATGATGTTCAGATTTCCATAATTTTTCGTAGATTCAGTGAGCTCCAGACCGAGTTAGTTGCGGTCAGAGCTGCCATCACTCCCCCACCACCACCTGCATCACCACTACCACCTGTACCATCATCACCTCCTCCATCACCACCACCTTTGCCACAGTCACCACCACCACCTTCTCCACTCCTGTAGTATGTTAGTAGTATGTCAGTAGAATGTCAGTTGGCTATCTTTTGGGATGACTACCCACCTTATAAAGATCAAGACTTTTGAAGACAACTTGAAGACATGAAGATACAATGTAGTGGAAAATCTTACTTTTGTATTGTAACTTGTACTGACTAGGGATATGTATCCCTAAGTCCTTTTGATCTTCATGAACAAATGTAACAAGTTGTCATTATGTGTAAAAGTATGTTTTCTGTATCACATTGTATTTCTTTTATGTTGTGGTTGATATTATGGTGATGTGATGATATTGTGGTTGATATGGTTATGAGATGGTGGACTTATGGTTGTTGTTATGTTATGGCGTGGTGTCTTTCTACATGTGGAGTTATACGACCATTGTGATGATTGGTGTGTGCATGTATGCTCGTGATTGTGTGATTATATCATGCATGCTTATATACATTTCTTATTTATATAAACCCGATGTGTTTATATATATATATATATATATACTTGACAATATTTATTATTAAATATGTGTCTAATGGAGATCGATATTTTATCTAGAAGACAATGCCGCCCCGCAGTTGAAGAACGAACACGAACCCGCTACCGACGACACAAGAAGAGTTGAATGAACGTATCTCACAGGCAATAGCCCAATACGAAGCCAACCGCACGGAACAAAGCGGTGGAACATGAGGTACTTCTGGAGGCAACCCTCCGACCGGTGATGCTTGGTTATCCATTAACCTACACGATACTCTCATTTATTCTAAACGTGCTCTTGATACTCACTCTTGAATTTGTGCATACGATGATTTCAGGTTGCACTTATAAGCAGTTCTTAGACTGCAAACCTCTAAATTTTGACGGTACGGGAGGTGCTGTTTACTTTGTTCGCTGGACTGAGAAGACCGACTCAGTCATTCGAATGAGCAAGTGCCCTGCTGAACAAAGGGTTACTTATATCACTGGACTCTTCATTGATGGAGCATTATCTTGGTGGAACCTCCAGGCCCAAACTAAAGGTGAAACTGCTACGTACGGCCTGACCTGGGAGGAACTAAAAGAACTGATGAGGAAAAAGTATTGTGCGAGGTCGGAAATTCAGAAGTTAGAAACGGAATTCTGGAATCTGAAAATGATTGGTGCGGATATTGCAGGTTACACGCAGCGATTCCATGATTTGTCCCGTGTGGTTCCATACTTGGTGGAACCCGAATTCAAAAGGATCGAGAGGTACATCTGGGGACTTGCCCCCCAAATACTAAGTATGGTTACCACCTCTAAACCCACGGAGATTGGAGAAGCCATTGATTTGGCTGTAGCACTTACTGAGGAAGCAGTACGTCAAGGGAAATTTAATGAGTCTGGGGTAAACAAAAAGGAAACCACTGTGGAGACTTCTAGTTCCAACAAAAGGAAGTTCTCCCATTTCAAGAAAGGTTCACGGGGTAAGAACAATAACAAGGGGCAAAACTCGAAAGAGGTCAAAGAGGCGAAGGCTTATGTTACCACCACTACAAATGATACCGGCAGGAAACCTTATACCGGGAATGCACCAAAGTGCAATAAATTCCCCTTCCACCACTACGGGGAATGTCGAGGTCCCAAGTGTGGTAAATGTGGTAGGTTTGGGCATGCACCGAAGCGTGCCGGGGTACGAATACCAGGGATCAAGGTTGTTTCAATTGTGGTGACAAAGGGCACTTCAAGAAGGATTGCCCGAAAGAAATTCCAGCTCAGGGAAGAGCATTCGTAATAGGAGCTAATGATGCTCGTCAGGACCCGAACGTGGTCACCGGTACGTTCCCTATCAATAATCACTTCGCATCTATTCTTTTCGATACTGGAGCAGATTATAGTTTTATTTCTAAGGAATTTAGAAATATACTTGGGGTAGAGTCGAGCAAATTAGATATTCCATACTCGATTGAATTAGCTAATGGGGAATTAGTAGAATCAGGGGAAATTATAAAGAAATGCACCTTAGAGCTGGGTGAACGAAAGTTCGACATAAATCTCTTACCAGTTCCATTAGGTAGTTTCGATGCCGTTATTGGTATGGGCTGGTTATCCGATAATCAATCAGAAGTCATATGTCATGAGAAGATTATACGCATCCCCCTGCCCAATGGAGAACATTTGTTAGTATATGGGGAGAAACAAGACATGCCACTACGAATCATTAGTTGCATGAAGGCTAAAAAATGTTTAAGAAAAGGATGCATCGCCTTTCTTGCTCATGTCGTTGACAAGAAGGCCGAGGAGAGCAAGGTGGAAGACATCCCTGTGGTAAGGGAATATCCCGAAGTCTTTCCAGAAGACTTTTCGGGACTGCCACCATAACGACATGTAGAATTCCCTATCGATCTAGTGCCCAGAGCAGCACCGGTGGCAAAAGCTCCATATAGACTAGCGCCATCGGAGATGCAAGAATTATCCACTCAGTTGCAGGAACTGCTTGACAAAGGATTTATTAGACCGAGTTTCTCACCTTGGGGAGCTCCAGTGCTATTTGTCAAAAAGAAGGATGGAACCTTTCGGATGTGCATCGACTACAGAGAACTAAACAAGCTAACTATCAAGAATCGGTATCCGTTACCGAGGATCGACGACTTGTTCGATCAGTTGCAAGGTTCCAGCTTCTATTCCAAGATCGATCTAAGATCCCGATACCATCAGCTGAGGATTCAGGAGGAAAGCATTCCTAAGACAGCGTTTAGGACTCGCTATGGGCATTACGAGTTCCTTGTTATGCCTTTTAGGTTAACAAACGCTCCCGCCGTATTTATGGATCTGATGAACTGAGTATGTAAGCCATATCTCGACAAGTTTGTGATCGTATTCATTGATGACATTTTAATATACTCGCGAATAGAGGCGGAACACGAACAACACTTGAGAACTATTCTGGAGTTGGTTAAGAAAGAACAATTGCATGCCAAGTTCTCAAAATGCGAATTTTGGATTTGTGAAGTACAATTTCTTGGTCACGTGGTGAACGAGAACGGAATACATGTTGATCCAGCTAAGATAGAGGCTATAAAGAACTGGAACACTCCAAAGACCCCAACAGAAGTAAGACAATTTCTGGGTTTAGCGGGATACTATCGAAGATTCATTGAGAACTTTTCAAAAATTTCTCAACCGCTAACCTCACTCACTCAAAAGGATAAAAACTTTGATTGGGGTGAAAGACAAGAAATGGCATTCTAAACACTCAAAGATAAACTATGCCAACACCAATCGTATCACTCCCCGACGGCACCGATGACTTTGTGGTGTATTGTGATGCATCGCACCAAGGCTTGGGTTGTGTATTAATGCAACGTGAAAAAGTCATCGCGTACACGTCATGACAGTTGAAAGTTCATGAAAAGAATTATACCACTCACGACCTAGAATTGGGCGTAGTGGTGTTCGCTTTAAAGATTTGGCGTCACTATCTCTATGGTACTACGTGTACCATATTCACTGATCATAAAGTCTTCAACATATATTCGACCAAAAGGAATTAAACATGTGCCAACGGTGATGGGTAGAATTGTTGAACGACTATGACTGCGAAATCAGGTACCATCCGGGAAAAGCAAACGTTGTAGCGGATGCTTTGAGCTGGAAAGAAAGAGTTAGAACATTACGAGTACAAGCATTAGAGTTGACAATCCAGACAAACTTCACTACTCGAGTGCGCAATGCACAACAGGAAGCCCTAAATCCAGGAAATATACGAGCAGAATCCTTGCGAGGAGCAAGGAAACAAACAAAGATGACACTTTATATTTCAGGGGAAAGATCTGGATTCCCTATTTTGGTGGCCTACGAGACTTAGTGGTGGATGAAGCACACAAGTCCAGATATTCAATACACCCAGGATCTGATAAGATGTATCAGGATTAAAAGAATACTCTTGGTGTCCTAAACTCAAGAGAGATATTGCGACCTATGTTGGGAATTGCCTAACTTGTGCAAAGGTCAAGGTCGAGTATCAGAAGCCATCTTGATTATTACAGCAACCCGAGATTCCTGTTTGGAAATGGGAGCAGATGTCAATGGACTTCATTACATGACTCCCACGGACCTCTCGAGGTCATGACATGATATGGGTTATCGTTGATCGATTAACCAAGTCGGCTCACTTCCTACCTATTCGTGAAAAGGACAGCACCACGAAGTTAGCTGAAATCTACCTTAACAAGATTGTGGCACGTCATGGAGTGCCTATTTCGATAATATCGGATTGTGATGGTCGCTTTGTGTCAAGAATATGGCAATCATTTCAGGAATTGCTTGGATCCCGTTTGGATCTAAGTACAACATTTCATCCACAAACCGATGGACAAAGTGAACGAACCATCCAAATGTTGGAAGACAATCTTCGCGCATGTGTGATGGATTTGGGCGGGAACTGGGATACTCATTTACCTCTAGTAAAGTTCTCGTATAATAACAGTTATCACACAAGCATTAAAGCCGCCCCTATACGGACGAAAGTGCCGATCACCGCTGTGTTGGGCGGAAGTCAGAGACAAACAGCTCATTGGCCCTGAACTAGTCCAAGAAACTACTGACAAGATAGCAAAGATACGAGACCGTATCAAAGCGGCTCGTGACAGAAAAAAGAGCTACATGGATAGAAGACGTAAACCATTATCTTTCGAGGTCGGAGACAAAGTCTTACTAAAAGTCTCACGTTGGAAAGGCGTAGCTAGATTCGGGAAACGCGGAAAACTAAACCCGAGATACATTGGGCCATTTGAAATTCTAGAAAAGATTGGTACCGTCGTGTACAAGTTAAAACTGCCAGAAGAACTCAGTAACATACATGACACATTTCATGTGTTGAATCTCAAGAAAAGTCTGACCGTCGAGACAGTTATCATCCCAGCGGATGAAATACATGGTAGAGGACACGCTCCAGTTTACCGAAGAACCCGTTGAGGTTATGGACTGGAAAGTCAATAAGACAAAGAGAAGCCGTATCGAACAAGTCAAGGTCCGTTGGAACTCACGTCACGGACCCGAGTACACCTGGGAACGTGAAGATCAGATCAAGGCAAAATATCCCCACCTGTTCGAGAAGACTCCTGCAAAGGATGGCTCAACTTGAATTTCGGGACGAAATTCTTTTTAACAGGGGGAGAATGTGACAACTGGCAAATAACCGGTAATTCCGTACAAACTAATCACTATTTTTATTTCATAATCTCATGCATTTAGCGTAATTTAATTACGTAACTGCGTCGTAAATCAGATAACAGTGTTAGGACAAGAAAACAATGTTAAAACATATGTTGGTTTTCGTCGTATTTCTAAACCAATCAAACATTGTCCTAAAAGTGTTGGTAGAAAGTGATGCGCGCCCTATTCACGGTCACACTATTTAATGCCAGCAAAACCGTGAAAACAGATCGAAACTATGAAAAACGACACATAGATAACATAACTGAGTCCATTTTTATAAGAAAACACTAATGTGAAAACATACCTTGCAAAGATACAAGACTTTCCGGTACGGCGCCCTTATTTCTAAAATGTCCGTTTCGGCTAAAATATAACATTTTTAACGTGTCCGAATCCGTAATATAGCATTTTCGGGACTCCGAAATTATGTCAATTGATGAAAAACACGCTAAAACATTTTAAGGATATCAACGGGATGTCCAAAATCACAAGCTTCCTGTATTACATCGCTATGCATTAAACTAGTTCGTTAGCGAACCGACGAACTAGCAAGCGATATTTCCGACACTATAACAACCAAATGAAGAACCTAGCAAGCTAGTGAAGCCTATTTTGAGACTCGGAATAACTTCATACATCACTTGGATGCGAGAAAACAACTTTCGGCAAAGTTCCGTCGGTACGCCACAAAAGTGTCGTAAACCCACCGACGACCAAACGGAAGACATTTAAAGCGTCGAAATGCAATTTTTGCTAGTTTAATGAACTAGTTAATAATAATTTTGGTTCTGAATCCCTAATTACCCTCTAATGGTGCAATTAAACACCTAATCCTCATACTTAACATAATGACCAAAATATCTTGATTTTTAACAAGTTTTAATCAACTTTTATAAAATATTTTCATTTTACCCCCCCTTCCATGTGGACGGTCAAAGTGGGTCCCACACCCACTTGATCTTGCTTGAAAACTTTGGTTAAATAAGTATGGTGTTAGAAGACTTTTGGGGCTTGAAATGATAACAAATCCTACCACTAAATCTTCATACCATATCTAACATCATACTCTTCATTCTTATCATCTTTCAAACACAAAAACTTCTCTCAACACCCCCCTAAATATCGGCTGCCATAACACCCCTAAACACCACCATAAACTACCATTAATCACCTAATTTTACTCACTTTCAAGGCTTTTCAAGATCATCCAAGTGTGGGTTAAGCATGGAACATCATTAGGAGCACTTTTGGAGCATAATCTTCTTCTTATTTTCTTAGTTTGGCTTGTGCAAAGTTGTAAGACTTCTAAACGCCATATTTATGCTTTTTAATACTAGTTAATCTCAAAAGTACAAGTTGATGATCTTGAATTTAAGTTAAACATAAACAAAAACCCTAATCTCAAAGCTAATAAACACTAAATCTAACTATATTATGTGTTGATATGTGTAGATTAGTGTAGTTAATTTGTATGATCATGTTGTTTATGTTGATTTTGTTAACATTAGTGATTTAAAGTTTATGTACATGATGATCTTGTGAGTATATTCTTGTAGTATTCAAGATTAGTGTTCATCTTACCATGATGAACATAAAAAGATGATTTAAACATGGTTATGTTTAAATCATGAAAGATCATCATACTTACTTTCATGAACTAAACATGTAATTTTTAGACTACATAAAGAAACAAGTGTTTAAATGGATTTAAAACCTAGTTTTGAAAGTTTAGTAAACTTGGTTCTTACAAGATTAAGTTAAATAACTTGATTGTTATAAAAAGTCACCATAAAAAGTCTAAATTTTTATGTATGAAAAGTATATATATGCAAGTTCATGAAATGTGGGAGTTATGTTGTTAAGTATACATGTTTGAAAGGAAATTAGTGGATAATGGTGATTTGGAAACTTTTTTGGGTAAAGGGTTACCCCGGTGATTCTATATATTCACAACCAAACAAAAACAAGTAGGGTAGAGAGCCTACACTAGTTCAATCATGAGACATGCCCCATGAAAGTTAACTAGAAAAAAGAAAACAAAAACACCCAGAACACAAACAACTAGACTAGAATCTAGAAAACATCAAATGGAAAGTAAAAACTAATCATCCGCCCTCATCATCCATATCAGTTCCACAAATCTCCCAATCTCCTAGAAGCCTTCGCACATTGTCATCTTCAGCTTCGCTCCCATTAGTTTGTATCGCACCTGTTGAATAATAATTGCACTAATTGTCTCCGGAGGTCTCAATTGATTCTTGAACAGCCTAGCATTACGTTCCTACCAAATAACATATGCACTAGCCCCAACCAATAATCTTGCAACATAGTTAGCCGCTGACTTTGACTTGGATCGCACAAGAAGCCAAATTTAATATCCTCCCACTTTGGTTGAACCGAATCCATACCCACTTTTCGTCTAACCATTTGCCAAACTTGCGTAGAGAACTTACATTCAAAAAACAGATGACTATGAGAGTCATTATTTGCATAACATAACAAACAGCACATCATATTCATATTCCTCCTACGCGAGAAATCCCATTTCAAAATCTTATCCTGTGTAAGCAACTTTCCTTTCATGATCAACCACATCAAAAAAGCATGTCTCAGAATGCATTGCGCGAACCATACAATACCGCTCCACGCTATTTCCGGCTCACTATACCGAATCGAGTTCCAAACACAAGAAATTCAAAATTCATCTATATCATCTCCATCTCGCCACATGAGTCTATCAGCTTTGTTTGGATTGATGGACACCTGATCCAGCTGAACAAGGACTGGATAGATATCTCTCCAAGTGACTGGCCAACTCCAAGCATTATTCGAATAAACATAAGAAACCTTAGTCTCCAAATTGAACCCCGCGTTTGCAATTGTTCTGGGCGACAGGAAATCACCCAGCGGCCCCAAATCACACCATGTATCAAACCAAGCTGACGTTCTGGCTCCATTACCAATCTCAGACCAAAAATAATTCCTCATAGTCGGCCGAATTTGAAGAAGCTTCCTCCAAGAACAACAAAAATTAGAAGGAGCTTGACAAACCCAAAAGCTTTTACCTTTTAACCTGTAAGTGTCAACCCACTCGACCCACAACGAACTGCGCGTCGAAACAATTCTCCAGATATGAGACGTCATAAGTGCTTTATTAACATCCCCAATTCGTCTAATACCTAAGCCACCTTCATACTTTGGAATACAAACAGATTTCCATGAGACCTTGGCCTTACCTTTTTGAAACACACTATCTTGAGACCATAAGAAATTCCGCATCAAAGCTTCCAAATCATGAATCACCCGGGTCGGCAAAATAAAAACAGAAGACCAGTAAATATGCATAGAGGATAATACAGAAATAATAAGTTGTAGCCTGCCCGCAAATGAAAGTAACTTATTCCGCCAATGCATGATACGTTTCTCTAGCTTTTCCACCATCACATTACAATCCTTATATAACAACCGCGAGGAAATAAGGGGCACACCTAGATATCGCATAGGCAAAGTGCCCTCCATAAAAGGCATTATATTCAAAATAACAGTTTTAATATAGCTGGGCACATTACAAAAGAAAACCGTACTCTTCTGAATACTAGGCACCAAACCCGACATCTTCGTGAATTTAGTGAGGGAATTCATAATGCACCTAGCTGAAGCAATCTCACCTCTAGCAAATAGGAACAAATCGTCCGCAAAATAGAGGTTAATAATTTGTTGCCTTTCACACTTATTGTGAAACTTAAAAGAAGAATCAATCCTAACCGCATGCTGCAAGATGGCCGTTAGAATCTCCATGACTAGAGTGAACAGATATGGGGAGATGGGATCTCCCTGTCTTAAACCTCGGTTACCCTTGAAAAATCCATGCACATTTCCATTAACACACACTGAATACGAAGTAGTTGAGACACAAACCATGATCCAATTCACCATCTTGGTATGTTGGTGCATGTTTGTGACAACAGCTTAGATTTGGTCTTTGGATATCTTGTAATTAGTTAAAAACAGTTAGCGGGTTTAGCTTTGTAATAGTTAGTTGTAATGTTTGGGCTAACCAAACCCATACTTATGGGGATGTGGGGCGAATTGGGCCTGTCCAATTCGCAGTCCATGAAGTTTAATCTAGCCCAAGTAGCAAACCTTGTGTTATATAAACAAGGTTAGGCTTTAGGGTTTAGGTTAATCAGCCAAAACAGTGTGTGAGAGCAATTTCGTGAGAGACTTTAGGCTTGGACGAAATTGTTAGTTGGTTAGGGTTTGATTGATTGTAAAACGGTTGTTTGGATAATCAATAGAAACCCAGTTTGAAAGTGAATTGCTGTTTCTGTTTTCTACTTGTTTCTGTGATATTCTGATCAAGAGGATTCCGCACTCTTGATTGGAAAGACAATTCTGTTGAAGATCCATACGAATAGGGGATATACAATTGGTATCAGAGCATTAGGCTCTTGAAGGCTCGGTTCAGAATTGTTGGCTGCAGAAATCAGGAAGTTTTTTCGAAAATTTTGAAACCTGAAAAAATTAGGGTTTTCGAAATTTTTTGTTGGTTTGATAAAATTTTCGAAATTGTTGGCTGTTTTTGATCTTCTGTTTTGTTTGAGTGTTGTTTTGCAGGTTTTAGGGTTTTCAGAACAGTTTTTGGTTGATTGTTTTGAAGAATTTTGGCTGAGAAACTTGAAGATTCGAAGACTGTTCTTCGTGTTCTTCATTAAGTTCATCAAAACTTTGTCAAAAGTTGGCTGATTTGGTGGCTCGATTTTGCAGATTTGTGATAAGAGAATCCGGAAAATCATCAAATTTTCGAAAAGATTAAGTTTCCAAAGTTACTGGTTGGCGAAATTAACTGAACTGGCGAAATAGACTGAACTGGCGAAATTGTCTGATCTGCGAAATTAGCATACTTACCGGCGAACCTAAAATCCAAAGGCGACTTTGGTAACCGTGTAATTTTCCACAGCGAAATTATTACGGTTTTCGGAGACTTTACAAGTTGTCGTTATAGCGAAATACCCAGCGAAATTGTCCAGTCTGTTCAGCGAACTAGATCAGCGAAATTCACAGCATAATCAGCGAAATTAACAGAACCAGCGAAATTAACAGGACTAGCGAAATTACCAGCAAATTTAAAAACCAAAAGGTGGAAGAATTTTTGGCAAGCGTAACAAAAAATTCACGTTTTTGAAAATAGAAATTGATCCGTAACTCATCTGAAGAAACCGTCTGTACCGTTGCATTCCTCGTATTTTTAGGGTAAAAAAAAAAAACCGTCTGGAAAATTCCGAATACGGTTTTTGACATTATATATCATTGGATTCGTCTTTTCGAGACGATTCTAACGGTGTATTTTGGTAACCACTTTTTCGGAGATATTTTGTGCGGTTTTATCAGTCTGTTTGTGTTAAAATGTCGAACATGACAAAATTGAATGCACCTAAGATGATGAAGGTGGAGAATTATCTTACATGGAAGGACAACTTCAAATCCTTCATTGAATCTCAGGATGCACGTATGTGGATCTGTATTGAAGATGGGTACACAAACCCAACACACGATTTTGAGGGCAGACCACGTCGAACAGACTATGTGAACATGAAAGAGGATGACAAAAAGATGTATGACGCTGAAAAGAGAGCATTGGCTGCAATTAAAATGTCTTTACCTGATAGCATCAAGCATACCTTCACAAAGTACAATAATTCAAAGGATATGTGGGATGCATTACAAAAGCGATATCAGGGGAATGAGAGTGCCACTCAGGCATTCATGGCAGAGATAGTGCCAGTTGATGAGGCTGAAACTACTGTGAGTGATGCTGAATCTGAAGTGAAAAATGCTGAAGCAAAAGTGGATGCTGAAGTAGAGAAAGAGAGTGAAACTGAACAGGTTGTTGCTGATGAAACCTCAGAAGTTCATGAGAAAGAGGTACAATCTAATTCTGTATGTTTGAGATGTCGTGAACTACAGGGTGAGGTTGACAGGTTGTCAACACGAAACCAACGTCTGGTAAGTGAGATGTCTAACATAAAAGAAGCAAACTTTTTTGCTAAAAGAAATGAATCTACATACTTGAAGAAGATAAGAGGTTATGAAGCTGAAATTGAAGCTTTAACTTGCAAATTGAATGAAAAACTTCAAGTAATAGATTTAGCTCATGACATGATGGCTGAGAAAACAAAAGAGATTTCTGAAAAATGCAAAGAGTTGTCAGATGCACAACTCAAAATTGTGGAACTTGAAAAGAAATTGAGTCAATTCAGAGATTCATCTTTTGTAATGAAACACATGATGGGTGGGTTAAAGAAGAGTAATGACAAGACCAGTGTGGGCTTCCAGGGCTTTAATGAAGTTCCACCTCCTCTTAGTCATGACTATTCATTCCTGCCTAGTGAAAATGAGCTAGCAGACTTTATGGCATCTGCACCAAGTAGTTTCGGATCCACATCAAGTCAAGGTGATGGATCTGAGAGTGATGATGATAAGAAGAACAATAACAGGGAACCTTTGAAAAAGAAAAATTCACCGCCTAAGAATAAAAATCAAGCTTTTGTTAAAAAGATTAATTTTGTTCAAGGTAGTGATATGAAAAATGAAACAACTGTTATTGAAAATGAATCGAATGTAGAGTTTGCAAAAAATAAGAGCATAGAAAAATCTGAAATTAAGCAAACTGAACAAGGTTCATCCAAGGGATCATCACCATCTGATAAGGGATCTACCTCAGAGACTCCAGCTAAGAAGTCTTTGAAAAGGAGATCGTGCTTCAAGTGTCACGTCAAAGGACATGTAGCTAGCTGCTGTCCTAACAAAAAGAGTGAGGCACAACTTAGTGAAAAACAAAGAGGGAAATTACCAGTGAAGGAAGGTGATAGTGAGGAGAAAGGCTCAAATTCTCCAAAGAAATCTGCTCCTAAGCAACCGGAGAATGTTGCTGTTGGTGTAGATAAGGCTGGAAAAGGAACTCCACAAGTTCCTCGTTTTCAAAGAAATCAACCAAGATTTCAGCCTAGATCTCCACCAGGCAGATACGAGAGACCTAGAAGCAGTTCACCTAGAATGAACAATTTTAATTATAATAATTTCAGAAGTCAAGGTCAATATCAAAATCGATACCAAAATAATGGTTGTCGAAATTTTTATAACAATGGCTTTAGAAATTATAACAATCAAGCTTCTTGGAATCAAAATTCAAGGTTTCAAAATCAAAATTTTCAAAGGTCAAATAGTCCAAATACATATAGGAACCCTCAGGACCAGAGACCTTATGGAAATCAAAATCAAATTCCATCAACAGGTCTGAGATCCAAGACTCCAGTTAGGAGTAATGGATATTGGATGGATGTTCCAGTGGTTGGTGAATTTGGACGACCCAAGACCATTAAGGCTTGGGTCCCCTAATCTAACTAATTACTTAGTTGGTGTGTGCAGGAGCTGCTAAGGAGGATTATCAACTTATGTTGATAGTGGCTGCTCTAGGCACATGAAGGGGGATGTGAGATTGTTGTTATATTTATATTGATTGATTTAAATTGAAGTTCAAAGTGCTGAGTTGACACACTAGATAACCTGGCAGATCTTTATACTAAAGCTTTTGACAGGGCTCGCTTTGAACACTTAGTCGAACTCAACGGGATGAGGAATCCTGAATAACTGGTTTTTCATAAGAATTTTGTAAATAGTTTACTGCTTTTCTTAAAAAAATTAAAAATACAAAAACATTGAAAAATCAAAAACATAAAAAAATAGAAAATCAAAAATGAGTTATCACTGTGTGAAAAAGGAGAAATGATAGTACATCAGCAAGTTAGACTGTCACACTGAAATGAAATTAAATTGCTTAAGTGTGATAGCAGCTTCATTATATGATGTACCAGTAGGCAAAAAGCATGAAATAATCAACTTACCAATATGATATAAACCTAAATACAACTGTGTATGAGTGGGGAACACATCAGTGGTGTATGGTTTAATGACCTTAAATCTTGCGTTGATAGATTGCCAAAATCTGAAGTTTTGGGTCTTTATACTGTTATTTCATCTGGGGATATCTTGACTGTCCGTCTGTTCAGAATTAAAATTGTACATATCCCCAGGAAAGAAAGTCACTTGGAATTAGCTCATTTCTATTTGAATGTCTGTATGTTGTCCCGATACACACAATTTTGATCTGATTCTGAAATCTTCTCTGAAAAAAGCCGTGTACCTCCTCTGCTGCATCCAGATATATGCTGACCTGGAGGTGCTAGGCAACGACAGCTTCTGCTGCATCCAGATACATGCTGACCTAGCTGTACGTTGTCGCGCTATAGATCTAATACACCCGAAAGAGGCCCTCAAGTGCCCAAATGAAACCCAAGAAACCTATATCAAACTGAGAAAACCTCATTTGATCTGTATATTATATCATCTCTGCTAAAGATCTATTCTGTTCTCTTCTCAATCTATTCCCAGTTAAGATTTCAGAAATCTGGATTGGACTTGTGAAATATGTGGTAGGGAAGCTACTTGCATGATAGAGTGTGTTGTTTATATTTCCAGGATTTGATTAGTATTTATTTGGGTGTTCATTGTTAAGCAAACAAAACATGATAAAACAGATTATATGCAGACCTAGACATTATCAGAATATCTTAAAGGATGACATCAGTATACTCACCTACTACGATGAATCTTTGTGCATACCTTGATCGCGGGGGTATATCCTGAAGTGGGACATACTAGTATATCAGAATTAATATTACCTTAACGTATCATACGGTAATGGTACTTGAAATGTTCATGCATTTTGTTTAGGTGGACGAACATACTGGTAATCGTCTTGGACTGCTTTTCACGAAAAATTAAATAAAGAATTATCTAATAGTGTGAAAACAGTTTGATTTTGCTGATATGATCTTCTTACTAGTGATTCTCACCAAAAATAGAGTGCTTATTGCTTTTGTTATTTACTTGCTTTCAGAAAATACAAAAATACAAAAATAGTGTCTTTTTATGTTTAAAATTCTTAACGTACGGAAAACTGTTATTCTTGGAGGAATTGTTACTGATAGGGGGAGACGGTGTTAGAAAGTGAGTTCAAAATTTTAAATCATGCGGGTTATAGGGTGTGATTAAAAAGTTTTGCGTGTTGGTGATAAATTAAAAATGCTTAATCTGTTATACAGTTTAACAAATCTCTTGAATAATAATAATTTGTTTAACTTAGGTTGAAAAATTCTTATGGTTTCTCGAGATGTTTGTTTTATAGTAAACAGATTGAAGCAGTATGTTGCTGAGAAGTTAAAGTGATGAGTTGTTGTGAAGATGAGAGTTTGATTGGATGCATGGTAGAACCTCCTTTCTACATTGCAGACAAGATGAAGAGTTTGAAGAGTGCTATACATATGCTGAACTAGAGTTTACTCAAACGCTAAAGTTTTTGAAGATTTGGTGGTTGGATGCATCAGCTTAGGGGGAGTCTGTTGCTGACAGAAGCTATTGAAGCTGAAGCTATCCAAAGACCAAAGACAGTGCAAGACTACATGAAGATTGCAAGATGACTAAAGACAAAGTTACTTTATGAAGCTATTGTCAAGGGGTAGTTTGTTGGTGCATGTTTGTGACAACAGCTTAGATTTGGTCTTTGGATATCTTGTAATTAGTTAAAAACAGTTAGCGGGTTTAGCTTTGTAATAGTTAGTTGTAATGTTTGGGCTAACCAAACCCATACTTATGGGGATGTGGGGCGAATTGGGCCTGTCCAATTCGCAGTCCATGAAGTTTAATCTAGCCCAAGTAGCAAACCTTGTGTTATATAATCAAGGTTAGGCTTTAGGGTTTAGGTTAATCAGCCAAAACAGTGTGTGAGAGCAATTTCGTGAGAGACTTTAGGCTTGGACGAAATTGTTAGTTGGTTAGGGTTTGATTGATTGTAAAACGGTTGTTTGGATAATCAATAGAAACCCAGTTTGAAAGTGAATTGCTGTTTCTGTTTTCTACTTGTTTCTGTGATATTCTGATCAAGAGGATTCCGCACTCTTGATTGGAAAGACAATTCTGTTGAAGATCCATACGAATAGGGGACCTACATGGTATTAAACCCAAACCCAATCAAAATACTATTGAGAAAACTCCAATCAACAGTGTCATACGCTTTTTGAATGTCAACTTTAAATGCACACCGAGGGGGACCAACATTCCTATGATAATTGTGCATCAGCTCTTGCGTTAACAAGATATTATCAGATATCTTCCTTCCTGGCACAAAGGCAGATTGGTTGACACTAACAATATCATTAAACGCCACCTTAAGTCTATCTGCAACGATCTTACTAATGCGTTTGTACAAGACATTGCAACAATGTCACGGCCCCCGTCCCGGTGTGACCCGGTCCAGGAGCCACGGGACAGAAACCCATGGTATTTATTAATTTTAGTTGACAGCGGAAGTTTAACAGGATCTTTGAAAACTTGAAAATGCCCAATTATTTTATTTCATGAATTTGGGATAAACCCCGTAATTTACAATAGAGGAATTTTACTAGGAAATTCTCTGTTTTACAAAACATGTTTATTTATTTATCTGAGCCACTACTTCAAGCTTGTTAGTGCTCCGTAGCACTTTTCCTTGATTCGCAGTAGGTCATATAGTTATATAGTTATAAATTACAGTATAAGAGCGATTACAATGGCTACTATCTTATTTTTATCTGGCGCCGTGTCACCTCCTGGTGACGATGGTCATACCACTATTGGGTCCTTTCACCCAAGTAGTGATGATTATCACTGTTAGGTTGATGAACCTAACCGTGAGAAATTAGTAATGTGCACAATACCCCACTAGCCAGTGATTCAAGATAACCACGACTTAATCCCTGTAATTATAACTTTTGAAAATAATTGGAGTATTGTAAAATGCTTTTGATAAAAGAGAATGACTCACTTTGCAAGTTTAAACGGGCAGAGTTTAGCCTACTGATAAGCCTTGGAACCTAAATTAAATGACAATGCATACGAACTAGGTTAGTAACTTAATACAACATTCACGACAACTCACGAGATTAAAATCCTCACGACGAATGACAAAGTGCAATACTTAAACATCCATCGAATTTACGACGAATGACAAAGTATAGCCCTAATTTGGGCAGCACTTAAACATCCATCGGATTGGTTTCAATCGATCGGACATTGAATCGTAGCAGCGTCGTGATCCCTAAAAGCTCATTTTCTACAGAATTTGGTCGTTTTGAAGTGAAGATTTCGAGTGCAGATGAATGCCCCATGCACAGGCTACTTATAGCTTGATTTTGAGTTTTATGCGGCCCGCGTAAGTCTCCTCTTGATTCTTACGCGGCCCGCGAGGGCCCCTATCTTACGTGTAGGCCTGATGTGTCACGAGTAGGGTTGACACGCATGCAACACGTGGCCCGGGAAGCTTATCTGGTCAACATTAAGTTGACGCGGCCCGCGTAAGGGTCCGCTTATTGTTTACGCGACCCGCCTGAGAACCAAAAATCTTGTTTTCTTGGTTTTTCATGCACATTAGGGTTTCAGGGGTCCGGGTTTTTACTTACGGGTCATTTTTGGTCATTTTTTCAAGTCCTTACATCCTCCCCACCTTCTTTAAAAATCTCGTCCTCGAGATTTATTGAAATAAGTGAGGATACTTTCGCTTCATCTCCGATTCCAGCTCCCAGGTGTATTCGGGTCCTCTTTTTGAATCCCATTTGACTTTGACTAGTATCAATCTTTTATGCTTGAGGAATTTAATCTTTCTATCTTCTATTTGGAGTGGTTTCCCAACAAATTTTAGCTTTTGATTTACCTCTATGTCTTGTAGAGGTACTACCAGGGATTCGTCAGATAGATATTTCTTAAGGTTAGATACATGAAATACGTCATGCACCCCTGCTAGCTCTTCCGGTAGTTGTAAGCGATAGGCAACTGGTCCTATTCGCTGGATTACTGGAAAGGGTCCTATGTACCTTGGACTCAACTTTCCTCTTTTACCGAACCGAACTACTCCTTTCCAAGGAGAAACTTTAAGAGTACCCTGTCTCCAACTTGAAATTCTAGCGGCTTGCGTCTATTGTCTGCATAACTCTTTTGACAATCCCGAGCCGTCTTTAGTCTTTCCTTGATTTGAGTGATCTTGTCAGTGGTCTCTTGTACGATTTCAGGACCTGATAATTGACTTTCTCCTATTTCTGCCCAGCAAACTTGGGTTCTGCACTTTCGTCCATACAGTGCTTCAAATGGGGCAGCTTCGATGCTTGAATGATAACTATTGTTATAGGAGAATTCAATTAAAGGTAAATGGTTGTCCCAGTTCCCTCCAAAATCTATCACACATGCCCTAAGCATGTCCTCCAGGGTTTGGATCGTCCTTTCACTTTGTCCGTCTGTTTGAGGATGGTATGTCGTGCTTAAATTTAGTCGGGTTCCCATTGCTTCCTGGAAACTAGTCCAGAAATGGGAAGTGAAACGACTATCCCTATCCGATACAATGGAGAGTGGAACTCCATGTAAGGATACTACTTCGTCTACATATAATTTGGCTAACCTTTCCATGCTAAAGGTTTCTTTCATGGGTAGAAAATGAGCTGATTTGGTTAATCGATCCACAATTACCCAAATTGCGTCGTTACCTTTTCTGGTTTTGGGCAACTTAGTAACAAAGTCCATGGTTATGAGTTCCCATTTCCATACCGGCATTTCTAATTGTTGTAGTAGACCTGAGGGTTTTTGGTGTTCTGCCTTAACTTGTGAACAAGTAAGACACTTAGAAACATATCTAGCTATGTCCTTTTTCATTCCTATCCACCAGAAGTTATTTCTTAAATCTTGGTACATTTTATTGTTACCAGGATGCATGGTATATCTAGATTTATGGGCTTCCTCTAAAATCTTATTTCTTAACTCTCCTTGCTTAGGTACCCAAATCCTTTTCTTGTGGAATCTCCAAATTCCATCACTTCCTTGCTCTAATTCCTTTATTCTTCCTTTCATTCCTTCAGCATCATCCTTGATTGCTGTTTCTTGAATTTTTTCAGTTGTTCCATTAAATCTAACTGTAAACTTAATCTAAGAGCACAAACTCGCTTTTGCTTTTCGTGATACTTACGACTTAAGGCATCTGCAACTACATTTGCCTTTCCTTCGTGATATTGAATATCACAGTCATAGTCACTTAGAATTTCCATCCATCTTCTTTGCCTCATGTTTAATTCTTTCTGCCCAAATATGTATCCTAAACTCTTATGATCTGTATAGACAGTAAACTTGCTTCCATAAAGATAGTGTCTCCAAATCTTAAAGGCAAAAATTATGGCTCCTAACTCTAAGTCATGCGTCGTATAATTTTCCTCATGCTTTTTCAATTGCCTTGAGGCATACGCAATTACCTTCTTGCGTTGCATTAGCACACATCCTAATCCTAGCTTAGAAGCATCACAATAAACTTCAAAATCTTCTGTCCCTTCAGGTAAGGCAAGAATTGGGGCGTTTGTTAATCTTTGCTTTAAAATCTTAAAAGCTTCCTCTTGTTTAGGTCCCCATTCAAACTTCACTGCTTTACAGGTTAGCTTAGTTAATGGCACGACTATCTTAGAAAAATCTTTAATGAACCGTCTATAGTATCCGGCTAATCCTAGAAAACTTCTAATTTCCATAGCTGATTGTGGGACCTTCCATTTGGTGATCGCTTCTATTTTGGAGGGATCTACGTGAATGCCTTCGTGATTCACCATGTGTCCTAAAAATTGTACCTCCTGTAGCCAAAATTCACACTTCAAGAATTTGGCGTAAAACTTCTCTTTTCTTAACAAAGTTAAGAGTGCATGCAGATGCTGACAGTGCTCATCCTGGCTTTTGGAATAAATAAGTATATCGTCGATAAAGACAATTACAAATTTATCCAAATACGGTTTACAGATTCTATTCATCATGTCCATGAATGCTGCAGGAGCATTTGTTAGTCCAAATGGCATGACTGTAAACTCATAGTGACCATACCTAGTTCTGAAAGCAGTTTTAGGTATGTCTTCTTCTTGTACTTTCAACTGATGGTATCCTGAGCGTAAATCTATCTTTGAAAAATATCTAGCTCCCTGAAGTTGATCGAAGAGATCATCAATCCTAGGTAATGGGTATCGATTCTTAATTGTAACCTTATTCAATTCTCTGTAATCGATACACATTCTCATTGAACCATCTTTCTTCTTTACGAACAACACTGGTGCTCCCCAAGGGGATGAACTAGGTTGTATGAACCCTTTGCTTAATAATTCATCTAATTTCTTTTTCAATTCTAGCATTTCAGTGGGTGCTAACCGATAAGGTGCCTTGGCTATCGGTGTAGTTCCAGGAATTAGATGAATTCTAAATTCTACTTCCCTATCGGGTGGTAATCCAGGTAGTTATTCCGGAAATACATCCGGGTATTCTGATACTACTGGAATATCCTTGAGTTCTTTAACTTTAGTGTTAATGATTATCGAAATCATATACACTATTTCTTGTTTTCTTGAATAACTGGCCACTTTCATTACTGAAATGAATTTCAGTGGCTTACGTGGCTTATCTCCTGTAATCACCACTATTTCTCCTGTGGGTGTATGAATTTCTATGGAATTCTTATCACAAAGAATTCGAGCATGGTTGGCTATTAGCCAATCCATTTCTAATACAACGTCGAATCCGGCTAAATTCATAGGTAATAGGTTTGCAGAAAATTTATGGCCTAAGAGTTCTATCTTTTCTTCTCGCAAGACCTTATTTATGTTAACAGAATTCCCATCTGCCGTTTCTACCGTAAAAATTTGTCTAAGGTTGGTTAAGGGTAGGTTAAGAGCTTGGCAGAATGAAGTATTTATAAAACTTTGGTTTGCACCAGAGTCAAATAATACTTTTGCATAAACATCGTGAACTAGGAACGTACCAGCTATCACGTCAGGGATTAGTTCTGCTTCCTGAGTGGTCAACTGGAAGGATCTTGCGTTTTTCTTGGTAGTTCCTTCTGCAGGTTTAGCTTTGTTATCAGCTGGTTTGACCAATTTTGGGCAGTCTGGCCTAAAATGTCCAGCTTCTCCACAGTTGTAGCAGATTGTTGATTTCTTCCTCCTGCAGTCTTCCTCTTGATGCCCTGGAATCTTGCAGAAATTGCAATACCCCTTGCATCTACCAAAATGCTGTCCTTTACAAGTATTGCAAAAAGGAGCAGTGGGAGATTGCCCCGTTCCCTTTTTCTTGAAATTACTATTGTTACCCACACGGAATCCTTAGGTAATCTTTTGGGCCACTTCCTTTTTCCGGTTTTCTTCTCTTGTGCGTACCAGCCCATCAGTTAGGGTGTTAGCTAACTCCACAGCATCGTCAATAGTGCGGGGTCTCGCAGCTTTAACGATATCACGGATTTCGCCAATCAAACCCCAAATATAGCGAGATATAAGTACCGGTTCTGGTGAAGCCAGGGTTGGTACAACTCTAGCATACTCGAAAAATGTCAAAGTATACCCGCGGCAGTCAACATCCACCATCCGGTGGTTCAGGAACTTATTCGCCATTTGTTCTTTTTCATACTCAGGGCAGAATTTTCTTTCCACCAGACTTTTAAATTCTTCCCAATTCATGGCATAGGCCACATTGCTTCCCTTGGCTTGTAGTACCGTATTCCACCATTCTAGCGCCCCTTCTTTGAAAAGATGCGATGCATACATGACCTTGTCTTCCTTGGCACATTTACTTATTTTAATTACTTCTTCGGTTTTTTCTAACCAACGCAGTGCAACAGTCGTCCCTTCGTTGCCTGCAAATTCAGCCGGTTTACAGGCAAGAAATTCCTTATAAGTGCAACCAGGCGTTGAAGCTTTCATTCTTTTAAGAAATGGGGCTTGCATCACATCATCATTATTAATGTTGCCGCCTCCATTTACACTATTACTGAAGTTGTCGCCGTGAGTACATTTGCTGGGAATAATTGGTTGAGGTTCAACTGGATTTCGGGCAGCAGCAAGAATGGCTGGAATAGCATTAGCTATTCCTTGAGCAACAATATTTTCTATATCTTGCCTATTAAGAAATTGATCTCCATGGTTTTGTTCAGATTGGTTACCCTCATTAACTGGTTCATTACTAGCGTGTTCCATCTGGTAATTAATATATATAAGTGATTAGCATAAAATAAATAACAACCAAACACAATAAAACAATCACACATAATCGCGTTAACACGTATAGCCAAAATTGTCGACATTGCGACTTCCATATTTTATATATTAATAGGCATCCATACATTACCATATATGTTACACAAGTTTTATTTTGAGTTATTTTACATGATTATATTTTTATTATTATATTATTATTAAACACACATTCCCACAACCATATACGATCCCAATCTGCTGGCGCTTCAGAAACGACGTTCCCTCTCGTCGTATTTCCAGGATATCCTCTCCCCTACTTCCCTGATTCTATTCCCTGCGTCTACCAGCTCCTCGCTATAGTGGCGGAGTTCAGCCAGGTTTTCTGTGCTCATAGGTGGGTGTATTAGGGTTATTTAAAAGATTCTGAAATTGCCAGTCAGTGGTCCACCATTCTTCCAGCTCTCCTGGTATAACTGGAAGTTGTGCTTCAACTGGGTAATTGAAGAGGTTTTCATCGGCAGGTCCGATGAGGTCACTAAGTGCCAGTTTACGATCCAGCTCTTCCCGTGATGGCATTTCCTGGGCTTGCCTGGAACTTTCCCCGATTTCTATTCCTTTGCCGTTATCTTTGGGATCCTCAGTCTTTATAACTTTTTGTGTTGCTGGCCTCTTCCTACGCACAAGCCTCCAGCCTACAAGTCTTCTTCTTTTCTTTGGTTTTGGTTTCTCCTGAGATTGGGCTTGGAATACCATTGGCTCTTCAGTATCAGCCTGGTAGTCAGTGAAGGTATCGGTGGTATCCATATCTGTGCTATGGATAGAAATATTTCGGAGTGCCTCCGACAATTCATTCATGCTGTTAGCAGAAATGAAGAAACACACAAAATTCTACGTTAAAATTTTGTAAATTAAATTTTCACAGAATCACAGAATGGCAATCAGAAAATTTAAGTATTTCTAAATACTTAATTGGCTTAAATCAGTGGCTCTGATACCACCTTTTTCTGTCACGGCCCCCGTCCCGGTGTGACCCGGTCCAGGAGCCGCAGGACAGAAACCCGTGGTATTTACTAATTTGAGTTGACAGTGGAAGTTTAACAGGAACTTTGAAAAGATGAAAATGCCCAATTATTTTATTTCATGAATTTGGGATAAACCCCGTAATTTACAATAGAGGAATTTTACTAGTAAATTCCCTGTTTTACAAAACATGTTTATTTATTTATCTGAGCCACTACTTCAAGCTTGTTAGTGCTCCATAGCACTTTTCCTTGATTCACAGTAGGTCACCTGAAACATGTTTTAAAAATAATTTATCAGCGGGGAAATACTGGCGAGTCACTCAAATTTGATAAAACGACATATAGTTATAAATTACAGCATAAGAGCGATTACAATGGCTACTATCTTATTTTTATCTGGCGCCGTGTCACCTCCTGGTGACGATGGTCATACCACTATTGGGTCCTTTCACCCAAGTAGTGATGATTATCACTGTTAGGTTGATGAACCTAACCGTGAGAAATTAGTAATGTGCACAATACCCCACTAGCTAGTGATTCAAGATAACCACGACTTAATCCCTGTAATTATAACTTTTGAAAATAATTTGAGTATTGTAAAATGCTTTTGTTAAAAGAGAATGACTCACTTTGCAAGTTTAAACGGGCAGAGTTTAGCCTACTGATAAGCCTTGGAACCTAAATTAAATGACAATGCATACGAACTAGGTTAGTAACTTAATACAACATTCACGACAACTCACGAGATTAAAATCCTCACGACGAATGACAAAGTGCAATACTTAAACATCCATCGAATTTACGACGAATGACAAAGTATAGCCCTAATTTGGGCAGCACTTAAACATCCATCGGATTGGTTTCAATCGATCAGACATTGAATCGTAGCAGTGATCGAGTTAATACCCTGTATCATAGCAGCGTCGTGATCCCTAAAAGCTCGTTTTCTGTAGAATTTGGTCGTTTTGAAGTAAAAATTTCGAGTGCAGATGAATGCCCCATGCACAGGCTACTTATAGCCTGATTTTGAGTTTTACGCGGCCCGCGTAAGTCTCCTCTTGATTCTTACGCGGCCCGTGAGGGCCCCTATCCTACGTGTAGGCCTGATGTGTCATGAGTAGGGTTGACACGCATGCAACACGTGGCCCGGGAAACTTATCTGGTCAACATTAAGTTGACGCGGCTCGCGTAAGGGTCCGCTTATTGTTTACGCGGCCCGCCTGAGAACCAAAAATCTTGTTTTCTTGGTTTTTCATGCACATTAGGGTTTCAGGGGTCCGGTTTTACTTACGGGTCGTTTTTGGTCATTTTTGCAAGTCCTTACAAACAAGCAATAGGACGATAGTCCGTAACAACTGATGGGGTTTGATTGTGGTTTAAACGCGTTTTTATAAAGTGGGAAACGTCATAGTTTTAGGGGAAATTATGGCGAATTTTTCTAAAAATCTAATCATGATTAAAGAGGGGATTAATGGGTGATTAACAATGTTAAACGTGATTAGCGGTCTTAATCTTCATTAAGGAAGTCTTGATACAAAGGGTAAAGCTCTAATCATCCAAGAGATTTTATAAACTCATATATATATTTTTACAAGTATAAATGGATGAAAAATATAAACATGTGCAAATATAATTTTTGGTAAAAATTATATATTTAAAAGTACTCTTTGATGCATGATACTTGTATATTATTTGTATGTATTAATATTAGAGTAATACATGTCAAAACACAAAATACAATATACAACTGAAAATACACAAATACATATCATGAAGACACTTGAAAGAAAAAAAGTAGAAAATAACACATGTATACATATACACCAAAGTCCACTAGATACCAAAGAAATGCTACAAAAATGGATAAACATAGATCGTATCTATAACATTTCCTTGAATGGATACACAGACGAGTGAACAAATCGGACAACTGGCGAGCCCACACAAATATATTCTTACGAAATAATGTATAATTCAAGCCGACAAGTAAGATACATAATTTATTTCGGTAAATAAAAGAATATATATCGTCACCGATGACAAGGGGGCATAGCGTCATCACAAGAAGATTACTGCGACACTTGGGCGTTTCATTGACACAAGAAATATATATATATATATATATATATATATATATATTTAGACACTGAATTAATATATATACTACCGATAACAAAATTCAGAAAGTTGAAAAATACAAAAATGCAAGACTATTAAAAATGGACTCATGAAGATACATGGGCTAAGGCCCAATTGTTGATTTATCTCTTGTGGATGCGGCTCGTATCGGTTTAGCTCGTCTACGAAATGGATTCCGAAGCCCAAAATCCTCCATCGAGTTTCGAAATAAACTTCACTTAATGTGTGATGGAAAACAGATTGCAATTGAACACTATTTGATGTTTATGTTTCAGTTGCTGCTGTTATTTAATGTTCTGTTTGCTGCTGTCCATGACGAACATCCTGCATGACGAAAAACCACCAGAACCCTGTCACATGACGAATAACCCATTGATGAAAGACATGTTTCGTCATGATGTGATAGTGACAAAAAACCTGCAGGTTTTTCGTCATCTATGGTCCTAAATGGTGAGTCTTTCGTCGGCTCCATAATCTTTCATCGGCTCAATGATGTTTCGTCGAGGTCATTCGTCGCTGCAGGTCATTCGTCGACCTGCAGCCTATATATATGCAGACTGAAGTCAGAAGAATACACAAAAAAGACACACACACAAGAGAGAACTAAGAAAGTTTGTGAGAGTATAACTTTCTGTAATCTTTGTAAACAAACAAACTTTCTGGTGTTAATACATTTGATAGTTCAAACGTTGAATCGTTGTTTGTTGTTGTGTCTCGATCTCGGTTTGCATATCCGGTTGGTTTCCGCACAACCGGGTTTGTTCGTATCACAAGGATTAGGCGACTAGATCCTCCGCTAGTTGGACCTACAAGTGGTATCAGAGCCTTGGCTCTCTTCCTTGTTAAAACTGAGTCGTTTTCTTGTGTTTTGAAGATCATAGTTTCTGGAAAAACACTTTGAAATACTGGAAAAATCTCTTTATTTTGCTGTCAGTTCATTGAAAACCATGTTTAAAACTCATTTATATATGTTGTGTTAAGGTTTTTTATTGAAGTTTCTCGCAAAATTTGTGTTCGAAAATTTTTCGGTCATCAGAAAACTCATTCAGTTCATCCAGATGTTCATATTGTTCATCAAATATATGTGTGTTTGATCTTTGTTTGAGTTATTGTTGAAGTGTTAAAGGTTAAAAAAAATTATTATTACTTTGAAAAAGTTGTCACAAGGCAATGATGGGTTGGTAAACTGATTGTGATAAGGTAAGGTGTTTGACAAAGTTACCTTCAAACATGCTGTGTGTCAGAGGGTAAGGATAAGGTTTGGTGGGATTTTGAACATATCTTATCTGTTAGTCAACGAAAAACCATCCTTCTTTGTTTTTATTTTTGACGAAAAACATAAGTCTTTCGTCACAATTGGTCTAGACGAAAAACCACATTTTTCATCACTTTGTCCTTTACGAAAAACCTTAGTGTTTCGTCATTTGGTCATTTGCGAAAAACCCTTTTTCGTCAGTTAAGGTCTTTCGCCAAGAACCAAGTTTTTCGTGGGTCACTCTTGTCAAGTTTTAACAGAAGCTTTCAAAAGTTGTCTTAACGGATTGTTTTAAGTGATTTAAGCAGCTATTCATTATTATATATTCAAAATGAGTTCAGATTGGTGGGGTATTCCATCCAATACGGAGAGCAAGTATAGAAGCACGGGTTTGTCGCCATTATGGACCGAATCTCCCGCACCCGCATCTTCGTCTATTCCATCACAAGCGAATCAAATTTCGACTAGTCAATGGGCGTTCGTTTCAAATCAAACTCAAAGTATTCAAAGTATACTTTTAAGCGAAAGTGAAACCGGAAGCATTAACCATCCACTGAAGCTAATGCACATGAATGAATATCCTGGATGGGAAGAAAGATTCCATACTATGTCCTCGGGCAAAACACGGAATTGTGGTTATGTTTTACTACAGATTTCGATCAAGCTCTTGATGTTGCCGCTTCAACTGCCGCGACATTTGCAGATCTTACGGCAAACGAGAAAAAGGCATATGATTTAGAAAAGAAAGCATGCTCTATTCTAACTCAAGCGTTGAGCAAGGATATATATCATCAGTCTGTCAGCTTCAAGACGTCAAAGCGGTTATGGGATGCATTGAAGACGAGAGGTCTAGGAAATGAAGCGTCACGCAAATTGCGACATGATCTACTCAATAAGGAGTTTGGTGGCTTCACATGTATGGAAAGGGAATCTTTGGGAGACTTGATAAGTCGATTTTATCACTTGTTGGCTGAGTTAAGTAACTTTAGGGTAGTAGTGACTCCAGAAGAAGTTGTCATCAAGTTTGCCGACGCATTACCAGCTCAATGGAATGGTTCCTTGGAAATCTTGAAATACAATGGAACTTTGGTTGCGACAAACATCAATGATTTCATTCAGCTCTTGGAGAACAAAGATCAAGAAGAAATCAGGAAGGCCAAAAGGATTCTAGTGCAACAGAATCCTGATATGTATTATGGAAACTGTGGAAGTTCTAGTTCTACTGCAAGACCTGCTCCACATGCTCAGCTTCAAACAACCTTTGTATCAAGAGATATGTACGGAAATCCACTGCCAGTTCCCTCAACTCAAACGGCTTTTGTCTCAAGCACTGACATGTACGGAAATCCACAACCAGAAGTCTCAAAGCAAAGCTATCAATCTACCGGAGCAAGAGATATGTACGGAAATCCATTACCAGTTCCACAACAAGCCTGTTATGGAAGCACTTCATCTGCCGGTCAGCCATCTAATCCAAATACAGTTTGTCTCGACACTTCAAATTTCTCGAAAGTAAGTGTTGAAGTAGCTAAAGATCATATGGAGCTATTAAAGACATCGGTGAGTGCGTATTGTGGGTTAATAGCAGGTCAGATTGGAAACATCAATCCGACACAAGAAGATTATCAGCAGATTGATAAGGAGGAAATGGATATGATGGACATCAAGTGGGCTTTCGCTAGTGCTGTTAGGCGAGCTAAGGACTTCATGGAAAGGACTGGTAGAACCAACTTGGAAAGCAAGAGAGATACCAAGTATGGGTTTGATAAACAATCAGTCAAGTGCTTCAATTGTGGTGCACGAGGTCACTTCAAGAGAGAATGTACAAAGCCAGCTCAACATAGGAACCAGAATCCTTTCAAGAATCAAGGCAACCAGCAGAATCAGGATCAAAACAGGAATAATGAGCGTACGTTGATGCCTGTGAACAATCCAAATCAAGCAGGAGCATCAAATGCCAACCAGGCTCTTGTGGTACAAGTTGATGAAGGTTGTGACTGGTCGATTCAGTTGGGAAGTGATGTTCAGGATGGAACAGCTTGTTTTGCTGAGGTTGTCAAGGATCTGAAACACACCAGTGGTGGAGAATCTTCCGCCAGTGATGGAGAATCATCTGAAGATGAAGACAGTTCTGGTTACAGTAGAAGCTCAGATGAAGAATCCTCAACTTCAGGCGATGATCATTTGGATGAAACGTCAAGCGTGACAGTCGATGCAGATATTGATGAATTGTTGGGAGGAGCTGAAGCAGGGAAACATAGAAGATCAATCTTGGTGGATGAAACTGCTTATTCTTCTTCTTCTTCTTCTAATCATTCAGCCTTTATGGCTAATGTGGGCGGTTCATCAAAGCATGTATATGTCGATGAGCCAACTTCTAATAAATGTGATAAATGTGTTGTAGGTCCCGGATTGATCCGTTTCGATTGCGAACCGACTCGTACGACGTGCGGAATCCGTGCACGAGCAAGACCGAAACACACGAAAGTAATATAATCTGTGATTCTTTGATTGATTTGATAACGTACAAGAACCGTGAATCACCTCTAGACACTTTCTCTCTCTAGTTTCTCTCTCTAGAACTAGAGCTCTCAAATGTAGCAAATGAGCAAAAGTGTCAAAAGTTCCTAAATGAAACCCTAAGGCTTCTATTTATAGGCCAAGGCTTATAAGGAGAGTTCCCCTTATTTACACAAATGCCACCTTGCCTTTTACTAAAATATAACACTATAAGCACAAAACTTAATCTATTTCTGCTACGGTCTTGAGATGACGGAGGCGATAGACATACTGCACTAACAGACTCCCCCTTGGATATTGCCGCAGTCAATCTCAAACATTTAGTCAGACTCGTAGCTTTAGGTTTTTCTCTCTCTCTAGCTCGAACAGAATCCCCGTGGATCTGTCTTCAGCTCCAGCTTCTTTCTTTCAGTAGACTCTTCAGGCTCCCCCTTTCGTCAAGCTTCCGTGCTTTGGGATCGACACTTGGCTTTCCGGTTACAAGCTCTTCTGGGAAAAATATCCTGGCTCCTATGCACGCTTCCCTTTGCGTTGAGCTTGTCTTCAGACTCCCCCTTAGACTCGGCTGTCGGGATCGTAGTCTGGTACAACATCTGCAATACTCATACATTTATAAGTAAAAACGTTTTGAACTTCCAGGATTGAAAACCTGGCCCTCTCAGCTTATGCTAAAATATTTTACAATGAAAGCATTTTTAGTTGTCCAGGTATCGTAACCTGGCTCTATCAAACTTTCTAAATCAAGATCCTGGGACTAAGATATAATAATATGAATATATCCAGGAATGCTTGATACTCTCCCTATCAACAATCTTCAAAGATTTGGCAGTTTCAACGAACCGGATCGGAAACCGGCTCTTTTATAGATTTTAACAGTATAAGCATCCAAATCCCTTACAGTTAATCATCCAAGTCCAACTTAATGACCTTGGAGATATCACAAACTGTTTTTGATTTTTTTTTTTAAAAAAACTTCAAGTTTCAAATTAATGAACTTGTTTTATTTTCAGAAACACGATCAGCATACTCAGATTTTGAAACTCAGCATCCAGACATCGGTTGTCGAAAATAAAGCAGAAATCAAAATCTTTTTGTATTTTTCTGAAAATAAAAAGCAGTAAAGAAATATGTACAAACATATTTACAGACAATATTTTTGTTTGAGTTTGCGTTAGAGGATCATATCAGTTTTTGACAAGTCACAAGTACCGTTGAGCTTATTTACACATTAAGAATTAAACAATTCACTTAGATTGTCGACATACTGATCCACTTAAATTTTCACACAAAGTTCAACTGATTCAGGATACGAATTAGGTGTTTTAAGAACTTAAACTTATTCATGTGTCTCACCTCTTGAATATACTCCCGTATCCAGATCCCAATGTTCAGTCTTACAGGTGAGTATACCTAGATGATATCTGTAAGGGGAATAAATTATAGTACGAAACCGTGAGAGCTCAGGTCAGAACTTCCGTTCAGCAGAGAGATGACGGCTCGACTTTTGGTGTGTCCCCTTTAGAGGATCTTTTGTTACAACAGCCATGAATAGCATTTTTCAATGTTTCATCATTTTTTACCTGAGGGCTGTGCTATGTTTCAAGCAATGCGGAAAGTATTCTCCGGGGACTAGGCCATTGCTTCCGCAAAATCAGAAGTCCCGGGATAATACCCCAGATATCACTAAGCATAAAGACCTAGTATCTCAGAAAGAGGGACCTATCAAACGAGATTTCAGGGGTTACCTATATATCCAAGTAGTGTTCCCCACGAAATAAGCAAGTTTGAATTTAAGTTTATATCCCGAAAAACTTTACTAAATGTATAAAAACCTACCGGCATATCATCAGTGAGACTGTTTAACGCTATTTAATCATTACATTTCTTTAGCATACTGTAACTGTCTACTGATGTACTATCATTTCCTCTTTTTACACAAAAACTCAATTTTGAATTTTTTTATCATGTTTTTGACTTTTTCAAATTTTCTAATGTTTTTGGATTTTCTAACAATATTACTCCCCCTAAAATGCAAAACCATTTAAAGAAAATTTGACAAACCGACACTGATAGCTTTGTCTCGCCATCCATTTTCTGCTTTTCATGCACTGATTTGCAGAAAATATAACGTATGCGAAGCAGAAATTATAACGTATCCCCATGATTTACAACCCATTGATTTTCGACAGTTTGAAAACCGTTTTTCAATCTTGTGAAAGTAATCATGTTTGTTCAGCCGTGAGGGTTTCGGCGTATTCAATCAGAACTCCCCCTTACAACAAACTATTTTCCCATAATGATTTCAAAACACTTAAGTTTGTTTTAATCAGAATGGTTTTTCCGGAAAAATTAGTTTGTTTACCCATCACTTGTGGGTTCGGGGTCATCACATCACCTTGTTCTCTTTTAACCATTTTGAAAATTTAACATTATTAGGTCAAACACAACTATCATATGTAGAAAATCAAGTACAACTTAATGTCCTTGATTAACCACTTGTAAGACGAAATATCACAGTTACCATCCTGTGAATTTCTCAAGAATGATGCCGATACCTGCTTCACACTTACCAACCTGGAAGCTCCGGCAAGTCAGAAATTCAACCAACAGATTTATGTACCCAAGCCTGACCAGTCTTGGGTGTGTTTTGAACATTTCTCTTTTCTTCATAAAATTCTTTTGCCCCTTTTACCTTTCCATCAGCCATCTTGCTAAAAATATGTTTAACATTGCTATTAAACATTTTTCCAGCATCAACACCTTTTGATTTTAGGTTTGCGGCTCGTAATGGTGGAAAATTCTCATCATTCATTAATGGAACTGTCTCTTCCTTTTTTACCTCAACTTGTGGCTCATCTGATTTTGTGGAATCAGATTCATTGCCCGAACTTGGCTTGTCTGACTTGGATGAGCCAGATTCATCGCCAATAACTTTCTTCTTTTTCTTCTTTTCCTTCTTTTCTGTCCTCAGATTTGCATCTGAAGAATTCGATTTGCTTGGCTTTGCAGTCGAGTGAATCGATTCATCAGAACTTTTATTCGAACCAACCGGTGAACCTGAAGACAAAATCTTCTCCAAATATTCTCTCGCCTTCTTCCTCTTCTTCCTCAGTCTGTCTCTCTGCCCTTGTGAAAGCTTTACTTTCTTATCTTCCACTTTCTGTTCTTTGGGCTTGACAGTGACTGGTTTCTTTACCGTTCTCTGAGATTCAACCCTCGATCTTCCCATCGATCTCCTTGGGCAATCTCTGGCAATATGACCTCTGATTTGACAATTATAGCATTTTCTTGTCTCATAATTCCAATTCTGGCAGTTAACAGCAATGTGTCCTCTAACACCACAGGTGTAGCACACTCTGTTATCGTACCATTCACCACTTTCACACCATATGCTTAGATCATAACATTGTCTGACTTTGTGGTAATCATCACTCTTCTTGAAAACTGGTTTTAGCTTTGAAGCACTGTGGTCAAACCTGCACCACTTATTACCATTATTTTGTGAATTTTCATTTACAAATTTTTGTGATTTTTTATAATGATTTGATGACTGAACTGATGAGCTTTTATTTTCATTTTTAAAATTTTTCGAATTTTTAACTTTTTGTTTCTGTTCTACACTCTTCTTAACAGGTTTTTGTTTAGAACATTCACCTGTTTCAGTAGATTGCAAAACAGTATTTTTTAATTTTTCTTGTAAATCTAAAAATATTTTTCTTTTATTTTCTTTTTCTATTTCATCATCAGCTTTGTCATCACAATCTTCAATTTTGACTTTGTCAAAATTTGTGACATTGTCACTTATTGGAACAGAATTGATCGGTTTTAGAGAAACATGTGATGTAAAATTCTCAAAACCTTTCAATTTCACTTCAAGCTCTTTGATTTTAATCCGAGCTTTTTCAGCTTCTTTTTCAAGCTGAATGATTTTAGCAAGATGAGAATTGATTTCAATTTGTTTTTCAAGATTATCTTTACCAAAAATATCTCTCTCATCTTCTAAAATCTTGATTTGATTTTGAAAATCTTTTTCTTTTTCTTTCAAACCTTTGTTTTCCAATGTCAAACTGTCCACATCACTCAACAGTTTGACATTTTCAGTTTTCAGTTTTTCACAGTTCAAGCGCAATTCCAAAATATGTTCATCATCAGCTTTCTTTTCAGCTTTCAAAGTCTGAATATCTTCAATCTGTTTCTTCTCTTTCTGAACAATCTCTTTCTTAATCACTGGTTCAGATTTCTCAGATACAGACTTTTCAGATTCTTCTTTCTTTGAAATTACTTCCTCAAAACTCTGCTGTTTTTTAGTAACATTTTCTTGTACAACTTCTTCAGTTATCACAACTTCACATTTTGTTTGACTTGAAATCTGCTCCACCTCAGAATCTGAATCGCCATGATCGAATATTGGCATGTTTTTAGCTTCTTGATCATCATTTACTGCCAACTGATTACCAGTAACAACTTTATCATCATGATCATCAGCATTACTAGAATCTGCTTCAGTCATCTGATCCTCATCATCTCCAGTGAATTTCCTAGACTTCAGGCACTGACAAATCCTGTCCTGTACACTCCCTGCTCCACAGTCACAAAAAACCTACTTGATCGAGAGTAGACAACACGATGTCCTCGATGACATACATCTGCACAAACAGAACAACAACCTTTTGAATCGGTCAGATCACATGTATAACAGAAATACCAGTGCTGTTCCATAAAATTACTTCCACTGATCGTAAATGTACAAACTTTAGAAGCGAGGGCTTTTTCACTGTTACTGTCATAATCAACCTTACTGCTTGACATCTTTAAACAACTTGAGACAAATAAACAAATTATCAGTTTAAAAATATCAAACAACTGAATCGTACGAGTATCCGATCAAGTGAGTCAACACAAGTCAACAGTGAAAAAAAAATTGTGTCAAAACGTTGTCCGTTCGGATGAGATTGCTATCCGGATGGAGATCCGTATGATGATTCGTCCGGATGGGGATTCGGATGGTGATACGTACGGGTGGGGATCCGGGACAAAGGTTATGCATGCGGGTGGAGTTGACTTCTTTGACCTCAAAATGATACCAACTGTTATGAATCACATGTAAATCTGAGATATCAATTAAAGTTGGCCAACAATCACATGTATACTGACATGATGTCAAGACTTTAAACAATATCACATGCAACTTGACTTGTATCACATGTACAACCGACAATTCAATTAGATGTCATGTGCTTTGACACTGATTGTTCTGACGTGTAATGATATCCGAGTGAGTAATGTATCCGTGCGGACACGTTAGCCTTATGAAGATGTTGTACGCACGGGTGGTGATACGCACGGGTGGGAATCCGGATGATGTTATCCGCACGGGTGGTGATACGCACGGGTGGGGATCCGGGAGATGTTATACGCACGGATGGGAATGTTATCCGCACGCACAAGTTGTCCGTGCGTATGGCAAGTCAACAAGTCAACACGTATGGCTGAAAGTAATCCGTGCGGGTGGGAATGATGCTATACGCACGGGTGAGCTATCCGTGCGTATGAAGTTGACCTTTTGACCACAATTAATAACCGACAATCTCACTTACAACTTCACATGCAAATCTCTTGTTTCTATAAACGGTGCTGACAATCTGGATATTAATCTCGTGACAACTGAATTTCAATTAAAACTTGTCGACTAGATCACGTGATATGATTATTAAATGAAGCAACACTTGATGACACCTTTACCTAGTTTCACATGCTCACCGAATATGTTGACTGACAGGCTGAATATGTTGACCAAGTGACTTGTTTATCCGTGCGGTATTGTGACACGTATTACTATCCGTGCGTATTACTTAACCGTCCGCATAGGTCAACAAACAGTCAATGCGGATGGTAATACGTGCGTATGACTTATCCGCACGGATAGGTCATGCGTGCGTATGAACATCAAGAACAACAGCAACAGTTTACAACTTTTTCCGAACCACAAAATTCTCGAATTCTCCCAAACGGCTTTGAATTAGGATATGAAACTTTGTAGGCTTGTAGATCAAGTACTTTCGCTCAACATATCCAAAATTCAGCAATTTTCGTCCGTAAAAACCTGTTCAAATTGACAAAAATCAGATAAAAACGTGAAGAACAAGAAAATATGAGAAATTTGACAAATCTGGATGATTTAGGCTCTGAATCTGATCAAATCTTGAACGAAATCGTGCGTTTGATCCTCGCAACCGAGCTCCTGCTCTGATACCACTTGTAGGTCCCGGATTGATCCGTTTCGATTGCGAACCGACTCGTACGACGTGCGGAATCCGTGCACGAGCAAGACCGAAACACACGAAAGTAATATAATCTATGATTCTTTGATTGATTTGATAACGTACAAGAACCGTGAATCACCTCTAGACACTTTCTCTCTCTAGTTTCTCTCTCTAGAACTAGAGCTCTCAAATGTAGCAAATGAGCAAAAGTGTCAAAAGTTCCTAAATGAAACCCTAAGGCTTCTATTTATAGGCCAAGGCTTATAAGGAGAGTTCCCCTTATTTACACAAATGCCACCTTGCCTTTTACTAAAATATAACACTATAAGCACAAAACTTAATCTATTTCTGCTACGGTCTTGAGATGACGGAGGCGATAGACATACTGCACTAACATGTGTTAATTTAGGTGATAAATTGTCGGACTTGCAAAGCAAATATGATGATTTGCAAAGCAAGTATGACGTGACATATATCCACAATCAAAAGTTGATAGTGGATCTTTCGAAATGCAAAGAGGCTAACATGTTTTATGAAAACCATGAAAAAGAGTTTAAAACGGTGACTGAAAATTTAAGAGGAGATAAAACCGAGCTAACAAAAATGGTTTCAAGAAAAAAAACTGACATAAACTGTTATATCAATCGTCTCGAGGTCATGCAAAAAGAGTTAGCCTGTGTAAAGTGTGAAAGTGAGGCAATCCGGCTTAAGCTAGACAGTTATTCAAACTCTAGGTATGTGCTGGATCACATCATTGACATACAAAAAGAGAAAAAGGATGTCACGTGCATTGGATACAAGAAATGTCCACCACCTGTTAGACAAAATTATGATGCAATGCCTGATGAGGAGAATAGAACTTATTTTGAGCAATCTGTTCCTTTAGACATTGAGGAATTTGCAACCGGACTTGGATACAAAAATGAAGTATCATCAGATTCGGATGTTTCAACAGTTACAAGTGTGTCAACTGCTGAACAAAATCAGGATCCTCCCGTCATTGTTGAGGATGCTGATTCTTCAGATGATGAATCCGATGATACTGACTCAGCGCAGTCTAATGCGGTAATCAAAGAAGAGGACATACCTCTTAAGAATCATATTCTATGTGATCCTCCCGCAAAACCTGCTAAGACTGTTCTGGTCGAGTCCACTTCCTCGCAAGAATCTGAGAGTGTGAATTTGCTGTACACTCTTGTTGGTGATAATAAAATCTATTCTGACAAATATTTTCCGATTAAAAATGTAAATCAATCTTTAATCAGTAAAGTTTTTGAAGATTCGACAAGTAGGTTTTTGGGAAAGTCGGGTTCACACGTTGTGGTAACACAGTGCCCTTCGATTCCAAAAGCTGAAGTTCGAAAACAATATGGAAATCAACGATTGCCAACAGTGAAAAAACAGCAAAATCATACCAAACCAAAAGGTAAATCAACGACTCAAGGTCAAAAGGAACCAAACCAAAAGAAGAACAAAAAGGTGAACTTTGTGAAATCAAAGGGAACGGACAAATTGGAAACATTTGCCAATAAATCTAACTTAGATCATGTTAATCAAGTTAAAATGTTGAAAAGAAATGAACAAAACAGTTCAAAACCAAGTACCTCGGGATCACAAAGTTCATCAACAAGACAGTCACATGATACTTCGGGGTTTGTTGAACGAAGATCATGTTTTGAGTGTGGTGAAATTGGACATATCATTCGAAATTGTCCGTATCTTCATAAACTAAAAGCCAAAGTTGATGATCCCCGTGAACAAAATTACCGAAAGCGACCTGTTTCTTCAAAACAAGATCCCCGCCTTGTAAAAGAAAGGGAAAAGAAATAGAAACGCCAACAAATCAAGGTAATTGAGAAGGAAATTAAAACCGATGTGGTTCACAAACAATCTGTTTCAGTTAAACCAGAAATTTCTAAAACTTCAAACAATCACGAAGTTAAGATTTCAAAAATTCAAACTGGTAAAACACAACAGACTTGGAAACCAAACACGATTAATAATTCAGGGGGAGCATCACAATTTCCAAACCATCGAAAAATTGAAGTAACTTTTGTCAATGAAAATGGAAGACCCAAGACCACAATGGCTTGGGTCCCCATCACCAACTAATCATGTGAGTTCATGTGCAGGATGTTCCAGGAGGAACTTTCAGCAGTCATTGGATTGTTGATAGTAGGGCATCCAGGCACATGACAGGCGACATGAAGCTTCTCTACGACATTAAATCTATTAGAGGAGGTTATGTTGCTTTTGCTGGAGATAAAGGCGGATATATTACTGGTGAAGGAATGTTATCCAACGGGGTTGTAAGCTTTGATAAAATCAACTTTGTGCAACAACTTGATCACAATCTTCTCATCGTTTCACAAATTTGTGATAAGGAGTTTTCAGTACACTTTGATGCAAATGGATGTTATGTGCTGAAACCCGGTTTCAAGATTCCAAAAGACTGGATTCTCTTATCTGCTCCAAGAATTAATGATTTGTATGTCCTTGATATGAGCCAAGCAATTACAACGTCTGCACAAGCAACTTGTTTCGTTTCCAAAGCCACAGAAAAGGATTCAATCTCTTAGCACAGACAGATGGGACACATTCATTTACGCAAAATGAATCATTTGGTGTCGAATGAATTAGTGAATGGTGTTCCTCTTAAAAACTTCCATCTTCAAGACGTTTGTGTTTCATGCCATAAAGGAAAGCAAAGCAAGAAGCGACACCCGACTAAGAAGAACAACACGGTGGCCGTTCCGCTTGAAAGTTTGCACATGGATTTGTTACTTCCTGTCAACCATAAAAGCATCAGGAATGATCAGTAGTGCCTCGTGGTGACAGATGATTATTCAAGAGTTTCTTGGGTGGCGTTCATGGCACACAAGAGTGATACTTTCAGAATTATCAAAAACTTGATCACAACGATTGAGAATTTGTATACTTTGAAAGTTAAACGGATTCGCAGCGACAATGGAACAGAATTTAAAAATCATGCCATGAAGGTGTTCTGTAGTTCAAAAGGTATTCTTCATGAATTTAGTGCGGCTTACACTCCTCAACAGAACGGCGTCGCTGAACGTAAAAACCGTACATTGATCGAGACTGCTAGGACAATGTTGGTAGAGTCACAATTGGCGATTCCCTTCTGGACAGAAGCTGTGTCCTCTGCTTGTTATACATTGAACCGAGTCCTTACAGTCAAAAGTCACAACAAGACCTGCTTCGAGCTTCTTCACAAACAGAAACCAGATTTGTCATATCTTGAACCATTTGGAGCTCCTTGCACAATGATCGATCCTAATGGAAAGTTTGGGGCAAAAGCTATTGAAGGTTACTTTCTTGATTATGCCACCCCGAACTTAAGAGTCTGGAACCTAGAGACTAAAAAGGTTGAGGAATGGTCTGAAGTCAGAGTACAAAGGCACACATTACCAGTCAAATGTCCTGGTCAGCCTTGGATGTTTGAGTACGACGGCTTTTTCAATTCGATCAATATTCAAGAAGTTGAAGAAAATGTTGCGGCAAAGATGTTTTTCGAGAGTGACAACGCAACAGATTCACCGTTGGTTCGTCCAATTATTGTCAACAATCAAGAACCAGCTTCAGTGAATAATAATGCTCTCGACAGTGAGGATTTTCAAGATGCTACTGAACTGAACGAATCTTCAGAGGATGATGAATTTCTCGATGCAGACCAAGAAGCTGTTCATGGTACTTCAGAGGCTACACCTCCAGTGGATGCCCCTAAAACAGCTGAAGCTACTGCATCATCCTCTTCGCCAGTTCAGGGTATTGATTTGGTTGTTGATCTCAATGTTAACAATCTGGGTACAAACATTCAAGTTCCAGATAATCCAGAAACAAGAATTCACAATACCCATCCTCAACAAAACATCATCGTAAATGTACAAAGTGGTGTACAAACAAGAAACATGTTGCGAAACAACAACAATACAGGCTTGTATGCGGCGATTCGAGAATCTGGTCAACAAAACGATTGGTCCTTCGAGTGTTATGTGTCACAAGAAGAACCAAAATTTTAGAAAGAAGCTTTGAAAAATAATTCTTGGGTTGAAGCTATGAAGGAGGAACTGCAGCAATTCCAGAAGCTAGGTGTCTGGAAACTCATTGATAAACCTGATGATTACAAGAAGATTGGTACCCGTTGGGTTTATAAATGCAAAAAGGATGACTGTGAAGTAGTCATTAGAAACAAAGCAAGATTAGTCATTCAAGGTTTTCGTCAGATTGAATGGATCGACTACAACAAAGTTTATGCACCTGTTGCACGTCTTGAAGCTATTCGGATCTTTCTAGCCTATGCGTCCTTCAAAGGATTCAAGGTCTACCAGATGGACGTGAAAAGTGCATTCTTACATGGTATAGTTGAAGAAGAGGTGTACGTCGAACAGCCTCCAGGTTTTGAAGATCCTATTCACCATGATCGGGTTTGGTTGCTGAACAAAGCTCTCTATGGTCTACATCAAGCACCACGAGCTTGGTATGCAACCTTATCTAATTATCTGCTGGAGAATGGATTTCGAATAGGTCTTATCGATTGCACTCTTTTCATCAAAGAACAGGATGGATATCTTCTATTGGTAGAGGTATACGTAGATGATATTATATTTGGTTCTACTAACGATGTTTTGTGTAGGAATTTCGAGCGTGTTATGCAGGAGAAATTTGAAATGAGCGCTATGGGGGAGATGACTTTCTTTTTGGGCTTACAAGTGCAACAAACGAAGTCTGGGATATTCATCCATCAGACTAAGTATGTCAATGACATCCTGAACCGATTTCAGATGACTGACACATCGCCCATTGGTACCCCACTGCAGCAAAATCATGGAATTCATCCAGACTTGAAGGGTGAAGTTGTTAGCTCCTCATACTACCATGCTATGATCGGATCTCTTATGTACCTCACAGCATCAAGACCAGATATAATGTACGCAACGTGCCTGCTTGCCAGATATCAAGTCAACCCGAAGGCCTCACATCTTGCAGCTGTAAAAAGGATTTTTCGCTATTTGAAGGGATTCCCGGACACCGGTCTATGGTACCCTAGGGATGATAGCTTTGACTTGATCGCTTTCAGTGATTCTGATTTTGGCGGATGCAAAATCGACGGCAAATCCACAACGGCTGGATGTCAGTTTTTAGAAAATCGCCTAGTCACATGGCAGTGCAAGAAGCAGACTTGTGTCGCTACATCAACATGCGAAGCTGAATACATTGCTGCCTCAAGTTGTTGCTCCCAAGTCCTATGGATCCAACAACAAATGCGCAACTACGGTTTTAAATTCCTAACTACTCCTATTTTCGTTGATAATTCTGCTGCCTTACAGATCACTAGAAATCCAGTGCAGCATTCAAAGACCAAACACATTGAAATTAAGTATCACTTCATACGTGATTGCTTTGATAAAAGGCTTATCGATGTTGTTAAGGTCCACACCGATGACCAACGTGCCGACCTTTTTACCAAAGCATTTGACAAATCACGATTTGACTTTTTATTATTGGTAAACGACATTAAGGTAAAGCAAGAGTAAAACCGACATCGGAAAATCGTTTTTGTAAATGTCTTTATGTTTTTAATTTATCATAGTTTTTACATTTTAGGGGGAGTAAATCCAAATTTGAAAAATTCAAAAACATCAAAAAATCTCAAAAACACAAAAACAATAGAAAAACAAAAATGAGTTTCCTGGCGAGCAAAAGAGAAAATGATAGTACATCAGTGGTCTGTCGAAACCTCTTTAAACCTAAAATGAAAAACGATAAGCAGCTCTATATAAGATGTATCGGTAGGCTCACAATCATTTTAAAGTGTGCAGGGTGATATAAACTTAAATCGACTGAAGACCGTGTGGGAACCGCTCATTGGCATATGGTCTTGGTACCGAAATTTCGTTTGAGAGATTGCCGAGGTTCTGAGATATGTGGTCTTTATGCTGTTTATCATCTGGGTATCATGGTTGTTTCTTTTACCGAAATATAACGAAGACGAAGTCTAGATCTTCCATGATACATACATACGTGTACATACTGCATACGACCTCAATAAGTGATCAACAATCACATGTCCAAACAAAATAAGTGATAATATATCACATTTATCCGGGAGTCAAGTTCGTCTCTTTGCTGTACGTTTGTACTGACCTGTTCACGGACTTGCTCCTGTGCCCTCATGCATCTGAAAATCAAGTTCCTCATCAATAAGTGGTTTTATCACATAGGGCTTGTTTTCAATCCAAAATAAGTGAGTATCTCACATTTTCATATACGTCAAAACAGATGATAAATGGTATACTCACCAGTAAGATGAACTCTCGTGCATACCTTTATACTGGAATGTGTCGTGTGCGGATGAACACCGGTCGGTAAGTATAAATCATACACTAATCGTGTCCCCTCGCCATGATTACATCTGATAATTTGAGCTTATGTGGACAACAATACCGATAATCGTTATAGGATGCTTATCTAAATGTTAACTAACTGAACAACAAGAGCGTTTTGGCGTGACCGTACACTGATATGATTCTCTTACCCTCGAAACTCGCAAAAAGAATGTCTGTAAATATTTATTTAATGCTTTCAGTTTCTGCATCTCTGTTTATATTTATTTACTGCTTTCTGTCTTTACATTTGAAATATTCAAAATTCCAAAAAGTTTTTAGGTGTGTTTTAATATAAACTTTATGAAAAGCAAAAAAGATTTTATTTATATCTTATTTTTGATTACCCGATGTTGGAACTCGAGTCTTTGTTACCTGAAATCTGATCGAAACCAAAACAACTGAATCTTCATAAACGGTAGAAATTTGCAAGTTTTTGAAAGTTAAAAACCAAAATTGAACAATTTTTTAAACTTTCAGACTGTCGGACGGTAGTTGATTGAAAACTGGTCACATGTGTGTTGTTTGTTTATGTTAACTATATTCTTGTATGTGCAGATGCGAACCTGATAGAAGAATAGCTTCGGAATGAAGATACGACGTGGAGGCATTCAAAAGATAAAGATGATCGAGTTACCGCTGACCTCTCATCAACACCTCAAGGATCTAAGTGCTGAAAATGGAGTTTATTTTAAGGGGGAGTTTGTTAACACACTTCCTAAATGAAAGGGGGAGTTTGTTGATACACTTTCTACTTACGTCAAGTGAAGACATCTCAAGATCCGACAACAATGTAAAGAATGAACCATCACGAGCATTATCCAAGGGGGAGTTTGTTGATGCATCTCTTGTGGATACGGCTCGTATCGGTTCAGCTCATCTACGAAATGAAGTCCGAAGCCCGAAATCCTCCATCAAGTTTTGAAATAAACTTCACTTAATGTGTGATGGAAAACAGATTGCAATTGAACACACTATTTGATGTTTATGTTTCAGTTGCTGCTATTATTTAATGTTCTGTTTGCTGCTGTCCATGACGAACATCCTGCTCATCCTGCATGACGAAAAACCACCAGAACCCTGTCACCTGATGAATAACCCATTGATGAAAGACATGTTTCGTCATGATGTGATAGTGACGAAAAACCTGCAGGTTTTTCGTCATCTATGGTCCTAAATGGTGAGTCTTTCGTCGGCTCCATAATCTTTCGTCGGCTCAATGATGTTTCGTCGAGGTCATTCGTCGCTGCAGGTCATTCGTCGACCTGCAGCCTATATATATGCACACTGAAGTCAGAAGAATACACAGAAAAGACACACACACAAGAGAGAACTGAGAAAGTTTGTGAGAGTATAACTTTCTGTAATCTTTGTAAACAAACAAACTTTCTGGTGTTAATACATTTGATAGTTCAAACGTTGAATCGTTGTTTGTTGTTGTGTCTCGATCTCAGTTTGCATATCCGGTTGGTTTCCACACAACCGGGTTTGTTCGTATCACGAGGATTAGGTGACTAGATCCTCCGCTAGTTGGACCTATACCAATGACAAAACATTTGGGGTAGGCCCAAATTGCTAAAATACAAGGGCTAGGACCCAAATTACTAAAGTACATGGGCAAATACCCAATGACAAGAAAACATGGGCTCGGCCCAATGACATAAAAGACATGGGCTCGGCCCAATAACATTAAAACATGGGTTAGGCCCAATAACATAGATGACATGGGCTCGGCCCAATGACATGGGAAAAGGCTCAATGACATGCGTGCGTGGCACAAGGACATGTGAAGGGCGAAGCCCGTTCACACATAATTCAATACACATAGAATACATGTATACACTTATGAATTCAATATATATAACAATCGAGCGAGTAAACTACCAACGCTCTAAAAATACAAAGTTGTTCCAAAGATGACAAGCGATAACATAATAAAGAATTCAAGATGAACAACTTGTACGAGGTCCGATAAGACCTAGTGTCTAATCAAGTTAGTGCACATGTAGGTTATTCACGCGTACGGACGCTCACCTACGGTATTACATAATACGGAATGCAAATTTGTGAGTTCATGTCCCTCCTTTAAATGATTTCAAATGTTTTGTTTTTAAAACAATCGAGGGGAAATACATGTTAAAACTATGGGTATGTTAGCTATGGGTTTAGATGATAACACGATCAATGTACATAAGTAGGATGATGACATAGTAACCATTAATCACTTAGTGACCAAGGTGCAAAAGGTGTAGATCTATTGAGCTTGAGACACGCTCCACTCCTAATTGTTAACCATGGAGTGCTTTTGTGATCCCAAAAATGTCAAAGTTGTATCGGGTTGGTTGCGTACTTATGGTACATAATGTCAGGGCTCGCCACCCACTGATAGATCCTTAAACTCCATATATGCTATTAACATACCGGGATTTCATTACAAGAATGCAAAGATTTCATATGATAACAATAACTGCATGAACTCGCTCAACTTTTTATTAACTTTTTAAAACTACACGTATTTCAGGAAACAAGTCTTGAGCTGAGGATACACTACGAGAAACGGGAAGGTCAATAACAACGATAGCCGCTTTTGGAGGGTTTGTCTTTTATATCCCAACTTCGTATGGGTATATAGGGGACAAAACCTCACTATGTTTTATGTCAAAAACTATCTTTTGTGTTGTGTAATATAACTTAAACGATGTCATGTTTAACGTCGTGAACGTTGGTGAACTTGAAACTATGTTGGGAAAACTTGTAAACTTTTGTTAAAATCATTATATCTATGGCATCGTTGTGGTTTATGTGTTTACTCGTTTGGATGCAATGATTACCTTTCTTACGTCACACACAATACGCTTCCGCAACTAGCAGGGTGTGACAAGAAAACCCAAAGCTATTATATTACTAGTAATATCTTCTATCTTTGCCTCTTTATCGTTGAAAACCACTCCGTTCCTCACCTTCCAAATGCACCAACAACCAATTCTAACCAACCCCTTTATGATTTCCTTTTTAGGGCCATTAAAGCCGACATGCTCGTGGATATGAAGTAAGTCCTTCAACTCGAAGAAAAACATTGGGGCCACCTTACACCACCTGCTAACATGATTCCAAACCGTAGTCGTTACAATACAAGATGTGAAAATGTGGTCAACTGTTTCCACGTCTTCGCCACAAAACTTACAACTTTCGTCGTCTAAAACAAAGTTCCGATTTTTTAAAGCATCCACCGTGGCAATCCTATTCAAGCTCGCTCTCCAAACATAAATATTGCATTTAGCCGGAATCCATTTGCAGTTGTTATCTTCGATGATCCCAGTATGAACCCTGTTACTATCGAGTAATCGTTTCACTGCCCCAACACTGAATGTCTCGTCTTTACTACCAATCCATTTCCACGAATCCCGCGAATCTTCAAAAGAGACATTGTAGAGTAACGTGCACAACTCCACAAGCTCGTCCACTTCGTGACCCGCCGCAATCGGCCTCTTCCAGGCCCAATCATACAAAAGCCCACTTGTATCAGATTTGACCCGCTCCACAATTCTGCACTTTTTCTTCGATTCCAATGTAAAAATTTCCGGGAATTTATCTTTGAGTGGTTCATTACAAAGCCACGGATCCAACCAAAACGCAGTATCAACACCATTACCGACTCTACTTTTAAAGAAATTCCTTAAAGGCGCACCTTCAATCTTGGTCTTGGAAAGAACATTAGCGATATTATTCCACACTCCTCCCATGGATTTTCTATTTGGAATAAAATCCCAACATAATCTAGTATTATGTAAAGCTTCAATGACTTTCTTCCAAAGCATACCTTTGTCCGATAAGAACCGTCATCCCCCATTTCGCAAGAAGGGAAGTATTAATGTTTTGCAGTTTACTAAGCCCGAGCCCTCCAAATTTCTTAGGAGACGTAATCTTCTGCCAAGCCACCCAGTGCATTTTGTTATTTAAATCATTTGCACCCCATAAGAAGTTCCTGATTGACGTTTGTGTTCATGAACGTTCGTTTGTGCCAATTTATGTTCATAAATATTCGTTTGTATTCGTTACCTAAACTTTATGAACTGTAGGATCGATATTCGACCTATACGAGTCTATCATAAGAGTTCTAATCCAAATCAAAGGCGGAATTCAATGATTCGGACTTGATTACAGCTTGATTCACACACAGATTCACTTTAACTGTCTTGTTATATTGATTTGAAAGCATTACAGATCAAACGACACTTCAGCAGCACTTTGGCTCTGGAATCAGCAACTGTTACAAATGAATGACAAGCTCGGGTATTTATAGGTGATTCATTTCGCATGGAATGGACATCAACCATTTCGTGCGAACTGGACTTTCACCACCCAACTCCTATATTCTTGTAAACTGAGCTTCGTTCTATCCTATCTAGATAATTGACTCGATACAAGATGAAGTCAACAGACATATGCACCAACAGACTCTCCCTTGGATGTTGACGAAGTCTTCGCCACGTCTTTAGTACATCTTCTGTCTTGATCTGTCTTCATGCTCTTACCAAAATGTCTGACATTGTAAGCTTCCTTCAATCTTTTCTCTTCTTCTATCAGTAGCTAACCTCCCCCTTAGATGTTGATCTAATCTTCAATCTCCTCTTTCTCTCTTTCATTCCCAGAATCTTAATCCTGGCTCTATCTTTAACAAACTTTCAGGATCAGAAACTGGCTCTTGCATCTTCAGACTCCCTTTTGCTAGCTGACTCCCCCTTAAGTTGTTTCGGGATCTCAATCTGACTTAGCTTCTCGTTCTAAGATCGTGACCTGGCTCAAACTTTGCTCAGGCTTTATGCGGAAAGTCTTCAGAAATCGAAACCTAGCTCTTACAAAGTTGTTTCCTGCACAATCCTCTACCTCAAAATAAATTTCACAAATTTAACAATTTTACAAATTTATAAACCTCTAGCAGGTATCGTTCAAAATGGTTTAACATTTATAATCTCAGATGATCACTTGTAAGAATATCATTTTTCTCATTTCTAATCAAACTCTCCCAAACCTGTTGTTCGTTATGTTTAGCACTTGGAATTTTGAAAATCAGCTTTTCAACATCAGTTATCGGAAATCTTTTTGTATTTTCAAAAATTTATGCTAAAAACACAATATTTTTGGGTTTTGGTTTTTAATGGAAAACAGTAAAGAAATATTTACAGACAATATTTTTGTGAGTTTGTGTAAGAGGATCATATCAGTTTTTGACAAATCACTAGCACCGTTGAGCTTTAAACACTTTAAGTTCTAAACGATTCACTTAGATTGTCAGTATACTGATACACTTAAATTTTCACACAAAGTTCAATTGTATCGAGATACGAGATTAGTGTTTTAAGCACTTGAACTTATTCGCGTGTCCCACCTCAGAATATACTCCCGTATCCAGACTCCTATATTCAGTCTTACAGGTGAATGTACACTAATGATATCTGTAAGGGGTTAAATGCGAGACCAACTCAGGCTATTGCTTCCGCAAAATCAAAGAGATGATGGTTCGACTTTACGTGGGTCCCCTTTGGGGATCTTCTTTTCAACAGCACATGATTAGCATTTTTCAATGTTTCATCATTTTTTATGCTGGGGGCGGGCTTTAAGATTAAAGCAGTGCAAAGTATTATACGAGGACTAGGCTATTGCTCCCGCAAAATCAGAAGTCCAGGTATAATACCCCAGATATCACCACGCACAAAGACCTAGTATGTCAGAAATAGAAAGCCCTTCAAACAAGATTTCGGGGGTTACCCATATATCCGAGAGATGTTCCCCACGAAATAAGTAAGTAATGATATTTAGGTTTATATCTCGAAAACAATCTACTAAGCGTGTAAAAACCTACTGGCATATCAACAGTGAGACCGTTTATCACATTTGACTTTCCAATTCTTTAGCGTGCTGTGATAGTCCACTGATGTAATCATTTCCTTTTTTTTACAACAAAACTCATTTTGAATTTTATCATGTTTTTGGCTTTTTCAAATTTTCAAATGTTTTTGGAATTTCTGAAATTTCTTACTCCCCCTAAAATGCAAAACCATTTAAAGAAAATTTGAAAAACCGATGTGAATTGCTTCATATCGCCATCCACTTGGCATAAACAATCAGAACTCCCCCTGACAACAAACTATTTTCCCATTATGATTTCAAAACACTTAAGTTTGTTTTAATCAAATGGTTTTTCCGGAAAATTAGTTTTGTTGATTTCACATTTGTAAGAATCGGGGTTTCATCACATTGTTTCCCAACCACTTGTAAAAAAACATTTCCTTTTCTACATCCACTTGTATGAAAGTTAACTCAAGTTCAACTTAATGACCTTGATTAACCACTTGTAGGTTCTCATCAATACTACCACTTGTAAGATGAAATATAACAATTTTGAAATATCACTTGAGAAAGATGCCGATTCATGCTCCACGATTACCAACTTGGGAGCTCCGACAAGTCAGGATTTTAAGTAGAGAATGCTGTCATCCAAGCCTGACCAGTCTTGGGTGATTGTGAATCATCTTCACTCCACCATCTTTTTTATTTATAAAATTCTTTTACTCCCTTCACCTTCCCGTCGACCATTTCCCAAAAATATGTAACACTTTTCCATTAAAAGCCTTTTCAGCATCAAATTCTTCTTTACCAGGGAAGAATTGATTTGAGATTTCAATCTTTCCAACTTTTAACTTCAAGTTTTCTTTTGACAATGGTGTAAAGTTTTCATCGTTCATTTCTGGAACGGAATTCTCATCATTTTTCACAACAAATGACTCCTCTGACTTTGACGAGTCAGCTTCATTGTCAGAACTAGTTTCAGATTTAATAACCCATTTTTGTTTGTTCAAATCAACTCTTCTTTTGTAAAAACGTTTCGAACTTTCACCAACTTCGAAAGTCGAATTTTTGAACACTTTGAATTTTTCTGTTGATTGTTCTGTTTTATCAACACATTTCTTTTTCAAATATGAGTTAGAAGTAACTCCCTGTTTTGTATAAGTGAACTTGGGGCAATTCCAAGCAATATGTCCAACTTCTTGACATTTGAAACAGGTTCTTCGTTCAACTCTCTTCTCAGATTCTTTCAACATATTCTTCTTTCTTTCAGCAAGAAACTCTTTGTTTGACTGTTTCCAGAATGGTTTCTTCTCTTCTTCATCAGACTTGTTCCTGAAACAAATTTAGTTTTTGGTTTATAAGTTTTCTGATTTTTATAATTTTCTGGGGAAATAAAACCCAATCCATTCTTTTTAAAATTACCGTTATGGTTTGGTTTCTTTTGAAAACCAGAACCAGAACTGTAACATTTTTTCTTGTTCAATCTTTGTTGAACCCTTGAAGTGTATTTTTTAGGTTTTTCATTAAGATTTACATCTTTTATTTCAGAAATATTAATTTCTGTTAATTTAAAAACCTTGTTGATCATTTCAGTTTTGACACTTCTTATTGGAAATTCTTCATCAGAAAATAATTTGTCAGAATCATTCAAAGTATATGCAACTTTGAATGTTTTGTCATTCAATTTATTTTTCGACATTAGAAATTCTTTATTGTAAACCCGTTTGACCGGTGAACTCAGACTCTTGTCTGATGAACTCGAACTTTCAGATTTAGACTCCGACTTTGACTCTTCATCCATATCCAACACCTGATCGACCACTTTCTTTAATAACTCAGACTCATGATCAGTGTCAGACGCTGTGAATCTGATGTCAATGCTGTCTGGTAACTCATCAGTGGTTTCAGACTTTAACTTTATGTTGACTGCCTTTTTTAATTGCTCCTCATTAGGTTTTCTGGGAGAATAACTTTCCCAGATCGGAGGCAGAAACTTGTTATACTTGACACTTTGTTTCTTACCAGTGTCCGTAACTTCTGTCTTTTTATCTTGAAAAGCTTCAAGACCTGCAACAGTAGGATAAACTCTGTCAATCAAATAATCACAAGCTGTATAACTCATCAGCAATCGTTGGATTCTCTCATTTTCAATCTTTTTGGTTTCCAAATCCTGCTTCAGCTTTGCACACTCCTCAATATAGCTATTGATGATCTTCTGCTTAGTCATTAATGTTGAACTCATCATCGTTTCAACAGCTCCCATTTCTAGGTTTGTTTTGTTCAAACTATCAACCGTTCTGTTCAGCACATCATATGATTCTTTTACATACTTAACATCAAACAGCAATTTTTCTTTCAACTCGTCTAATTCACTATACTTCTTGTCTTTCTCTTCACAATGTTTGCATGGTTCCAAAAATTTTAGACAAGGTTTAGTGACCTCGACAATCTTTTCAACTTCGACTATCTTTTCAACTTCGACAATCTTTTCAACTTCGATGATTTTTTCAACTTCAATAATTTTTTCAACAATTTTCTCCCCCACCTTCTCAATCACATTTGCTTCTGTCTCAACTTCTATCATAACTTCACTTTCATCAATCTCGATCTTCTGTGTCGGTTTTTCTTCAGCTTTTGCCTTTTCAGCTTCCATCTGAACTTGAATATGTTCTTCAGCAACCCTTTTTGCTTCCAATTCTCTCTTCAATCTAGCAGCCTTTTTCTCATTTAACATCTCGATCTTATCTGCAAAAAACAAATTAAAACTAAATGAGTCCAAATTTTGTCTAGCTGTATTAATATACTCTTCCTCATCATCGGTATCTTCATCACTTTCTGATGATCTGAAAATCTTCGTTCTTTTTGGCTTAGATTTGACTGCTTCTTCTTCCAAGATTTGAGCAACAAAGGCTGTTTTTTCTGAATCAGCCGGAATTTATTTGTCCCAGCTAAAACCCTCTGCCAATATTTCATCATCTTGATTTACTAGATAAGCTTTCTTCTTTCCATCTTCAATAGCACGGGATGATGACGATTGTTGAGCAATCTGATGATAAATCGCTTTTCGATGATAATCGTTGTTTCCAAACGGATCTTGTCTTCCGGTTGCTTCTCTATTTGTACACTCTCATTTAAAATGCCCCTTTTCTCGGCAACGAAAACAAGTAACCTTTGATTTATCAAACCCTAACGGAGATGTGGCAGCATCACAAAGATCATCTCTACCGGTGATTTGTTTGAATTTTTCTGCTCTTCTTACAGCACTGGCTAAACACCACTTGAGGTCCATCAACTCAAGTTCCTCAGAATCAATCTGATCATAATCCTCTTTGGTGAGCATCGGATTTCCAATTCTTCCAGAAACTAAGCTTTCATAAGACACTAACATAGTAACAAGTGATGCCATGTGTTGCTTAGCCATTTCTGGAGAGAGATTTTGACCATTTTGTATCTTTAATGTCACATTGCATTGCAGATTTGTTGAACTTTGTCGTTGTGAAATTGGTGTTGAGAAATTCGGATCAAAACCTGAATACGATGACGAATATCCACCACTCTGAGTTGTAGTGCTAACATTTGTTCCAGAAGTACCATCAGCACTGAACACAGTCTGAATCTTCGGACTCGGAGTAGTCTCAACTCTGCTTCCTCTATAGTATAAACTATCATCTTGTTGAGCACTTGGATTATTCATGATAGCAGTTTTCTGAACATCTAATTCATGTTCTTCAAGCTTCTGAATGAACTTACACAAATTCATACTTTCAGATTTTCTCATATGTTTTAAAATCAACAGATATGTTCCCCATTTATCTTGTGGTAACGCATCAGATAGCTTATCAACCCATTCATCATCTTCTTTTGTTATCTCCAATCTTTTCATTTCCTGGGCAAGATGACAATATCTATCGATAGTCTTCTTAGTCGTTTCACCTTTACAAGCTGTAAACATATCAAAAGATTTCTTTAGTAATGCACGTTTATTTTTTATCATATCAGCACTTCCCTTAAACTTTTGAAGCAATGCCAACCAAATTGATCTAGCAGTTTCCTCATGTTGCAGTAGAACAAAAATATCTTCTTTTACTGCTTGTTGGAGAATGCTAATCATCATTTTCTCACTGGTGTATTTTAACCTCTCATTCGCTGAATAGTCACTTAAAGGTTTTTCATTTCCACATTCATCTTTCGGTTTAACGTAATCTTTATCCAACGAAACCCATGCATCAAACTTATAAGCTTGCACCAATGTTTCAAAACAGTTTTGCCATCCTTTAAAATCCTCGATGTACATAAGCTTTGGAGGATTTTGAGACGTTCCCGTTTCATTTTCGATTTCAACAGTTTCGGCAACTGTAATTGGAGCAACTGGAGCGGTAGCAAACGCATTGTAAAACTCTTCTTCCATGATTCGGTAAAAAGTTCACAAATTCTGATTGTCCAAACAAATTGGTTTGATGCGAATTGTCCTTAATGTGAATTGGACCTTTTGAAACGATTTGGACTCTTTCCAAATGATCTGTCTTAATGCGAAATGGGTTCAAACGAAATGGAACCTTATCACACGAAATGGAACCTTTTCAAACGAAATCACAAGGTTCAAACGAATTGGCTGTAAGTTCAAATGAATTGGGTTCACTTCATGCGAACTAGGAATCAATTTCATGCGAATTGGAGATGTTTCAAGCGAAATGGACGATCTGGTGCGAAATGGATGTTTGATTCACACGAAATGGGCCAATTATCTTCAATTCGTGCGAAATGGAACAATGTTTCACACGATTTGGATAGCATCTCGTGCGAAATGATGCTGATGTCACACAATCGGTCGGTTTTTGCCAAAATTGATCAAGTTTTAGGTCGATTTTAGATCTAATTCTTTCAAGGATTGTTTAAAACAGTGTTTCGCACGTTATATGTGAAAATCAGTCCATTTTAACCGTAAAAACTCCGTTAATTTTGAAAAATGTAAAGAAGAATGAGTAGAAGTCAGAAATTTTTGTGAAAACAAGCTGAAATGGTAAGAACTCTTCCTCCTGAGCTCTGATACCACTTGTAGGATCGAGATTCGACCTATACGAGTCTATCAGAAGAGTTCTAATCCAAATCAAAGGCGGAATTCAGTGATTCGGACTTGATTACAGCTTGATTCACACACAGATTCACTTTAACTGTCTTGTTATACTGATTTGAAAGCATTACAGATCAAACGACACTTCAGCAGCACTTCGGCTCTGGATTGATTTGAAAACATTACAGATCAAACGACACTTCAGCAGCACTTCGGCTCTGGAATCAGCAACTGTTACAAATGAATGACAAGCTCATGTATTTATAGGTGAGTCATTTCGCATGGAATGGACATCAACCATTTCGTGCGAACTGGACTTTCACCACCCAACTCCTATATTCTTGTAAACTGAGCTCCGTTCTATCCTATCTAGACAATTGACTCGATACAAGACGAAGTCAACAGACATATGCACCAACAGACGAACATGAACACGTACATGAATAAAAAATCTCGTTCAGTAAGTGTTCATGAACATTCCATGAACACATAAATTTCCTTATCATTGTTTGTGTTCGTTCGATTCGTTTGTAACCCTACTACGAGACGATAACGTCCCTCCACCCTTAAATTTTTATTAAAAATGAAAAATCAGATTAAATTATTTAGAACATCCACGGTCCATATATCATCTATTATATCTATTATATATAATAAATAAAAATATATGGGACACGTGTCGCAATATTAGGGAATCATAGATTCACTTTTGGCGGGAAAATCCTGGGTCGCTTTTCAGTGATGCGGGATCCGAATCCAACTTTTCGAAAAGTGGATCCTTTATATTTCATTTTCTCATAAACTCATCATCCACGCCATCCTATACCAAACCCTAGATGCCACATCTCCACATCTTCATCTTTCTCAATCAATCTTGGTGTTACTAGATGATTTTGTTGTCGAAGAAACCCTAATTGGAATCAACTTCCTGATCTTGCCGCTGCAACTCTTCTTGCCTCTCAAGTCGCCAATGTTGAAATTTCTACTTGGAATCGCACGTCCCTGATTTGATTTCAGATGGTTGGTGTTGTGTTTCAGTAATTGGTTCGAATACTTAGATTTTTAATTCTTTGTATTTTTTACTGATTGATTTCGGCACAATCATGTCAAAGATTAGGGTTTTTGTTCATCGACATGTGGTTTTTATTCTTCGTCTTAAGGTAATTTGATTCCGTTCGTTCCTATATGTTTCAAAACCTAGGTTGGATTCTCCCTTATGCTTATATTCCTCCATATTGCAACCCATTTTCAGGTTATGCAGCAAATAGGTAAGAATTACAAGCCATTTATCATTTTGTGGGTGTAAATATTTATGATTCGAATTGAAATCGCTAATTTCGGTGAGTAGCAGGATACATTAGTGGAACTAGGGGTGTAAGCGAGCCGAGGGGATCGCGAGCTACTCGAGATCGGCTCGAGAAAAAGCTCGAAACGAGTCGAGCCTTATCGAGCCCGAGCCGAGGTTGAGCCTAAAAACAAAGCTCGTTTGTTTATCGGCATGTGAAGCTCGTTAGGCTCGTCGAGCCTTATCGAGCCTTAGTGTAAACGAGACGAGACGAGTCGTGCCGAGCTTATTTAAATTTGTTTACAAGCCGACCTTGAACCTAAAAATAAGCTTATTTAGTAAACGAGCCCGAGCCCGAGCTTCACTTATCGAGCTCGCAAGCTTAAAAAGTCTATTATTTATATTATTTTTATTTAATATATTAATTAATAGATAATAAACGAGCCGAGCTCGAGCTCGAGTTTGAGAAAATACAAACGAGCCGAGCTCGAGCTTTGAAAACAAAGCTCGAATCAAGCCGAGCTCGAGCCCGAGCTCTCATAAGTTAATCGAGCTCGAGCTCGGGCTCGGCTCGGCTCGTTTGCACCCCTAAGTGGAACGGCTTCTTCGTGAGGTGATTAATGAGAAGTTTTGGCAGCATCTAGGTCTAAAACATTATACTACCTTACACTTAATTCTGAATAAATTGATTATATAACTTTATATTGGCAGAACTTCTTGATTCTTGACTAAAGTTCTGGGTGATAAACAAATTTTTATTAAAAAGAACAATATTTAGAGATGTTGACAGCCCGGATTATGCGGTTTTATCGAAAATTGTTGGCTGGCATATATACCTGTTGACGATGAAGCGGAGCACGGTGGCGGAGTACAACAGAGACAGGGGTAGTTTAGGGTTTTCAGGGAAGTTGAAGTCAATGAAGAGTTTTGGTCAGCAGAAGAAAAAGAACGATGATTATTATTATGATGATGTTCATGATGATGATTCGGGTGTATCATCCTATGGTGATGATGGTGATGTTTATGATAGGAAGATGACATCATCTTATGATTCTGGTGAAATGTTTCTAACTATTTCAATGGAGTTGAAGCCTTCTACCGTCGTGCTACCGTCCGGTCCCTAGGTTAGTGCTTTTAATCTGTTTCGATATATCTACACCTGTATCAGTTTGGATCAAGTTGAATTTTCTTTAAATACGTTGCAGATGATCCAAAAAAGACAGAACATCTACTTGCTTTTGATTGAGCTAAAGAAAGACTATCTTTGTTTGAAGCTAACTTGACTGCAGAAGGATCTTTTGATTCTGCAGTTAGTGGCTGTGTTTTTTTCTTTCATACAACATAGCCTAAACTGTTTGAGAAAAGAAAAGGCTTCTATGTTTCTACTAGCATTATATTAGGTTCTTCACTCACCATCCAACATTTAAAAAAATAATTACAAGTTTACACTCATTTACTATTTGCAATGTTATGCAGTGTTATGGTGCATGGTATGGGATCATGACTTAGCTTCTTAAAGATATTTCCAGCAATCAGCTGCACCGATCTGTTAGCGATATTGCAATGGTAATCAGGCGAGAACTTCGAGAAATATTTAATGTATGCTATGCCTATGCTCCAGAATGCAGCAGAGTTATCCGCCCACACATCAAGTGCCGATGATGAAATGATAGAGTACACCAATCTTTTGAGGAACGACATATTGGATGCGTATTCTAGGATCTTTCAGGGTTTTAAGAACTCTCCTAAAACTCAGTTGTTAATTCCTTATGCCCCACAATCGTTCAGTTTCTAGATCTGATCTACATGGAGAAAGTCATGTGAGTAATTGCTTTTACTCGTGTTCAGGTCAACCCACAAATATTCAGGTCATGTTTGGGTTCATATGTATGACAAGATTTTCGGTTAATGAGGTATGGCTCTTTTTCTAAATAGTCAAATTATGGATTTTAATTCATGAAGCAAGTTTGATTTCTATATATTATTCAATCAGTTAATGAGGTGTAGCTCTTTTTCTAAATAGTCAAATTATGGATTTTAATTCATGAAGCAAGTTTGATTTCTATATATTATTCAAAAAAGTGTAAAATACTTTTTGCATAAAGGCCCAGGGCAAAATGGTAATATTTGATTGAAACAAAAGGGTTGTATTGTAACTGTCACTATTCACTACCGTCATTAGGAATCCCAAAATTGAATTAGTTGAATCGATACCATCTTTTGACTACTCTGAAACTAGGTATGATTTGTTCCAACTGAAAACTAAAGTCTTGGAGTTTTTAAGATGCATCCCATTAAAATGTATGAAATCACACTTAAGTATCTAAAAACTCAAGTAATATAACAAGATTATGTTGATTTGATTATATGGAAGGTGGGTGCTAACTTAATCAGATTCTTTATTTTTACAGTCATGTATAAGAAAAAACAATTTTATTTTTTGGGTAGGTGCATTATCTGGATCGACATCATGCTAATCAAGTTTAGGAGTGTTGATGGAGCAGTAAGTATTCTTACGTGCATGCAAAGTATTTTCATTAGCATTCTTTTTCACTCATATTTTGTAGAGGTGACAATTTGTATTTGGGTTATGTTTTACCTCTAATAGGTTTAATTCCATATGTCCTAATCCACAATCTCATATGATAGATATATGCAAAAGTAAGTGGAGAAGATTCAATACAGACTCCAACCATTGATGTAAGCTCTAAAGAATTTTATAGTGAAGGCTATGATGATCGTGACAAGAGAATTCCAGAATCCAGACATGACCATTATTAACAAACAACTAGGTACCATGCCCACCTTATCCTTATTTCTTGAGTAATGTTTCATGAAATGGTAATTTTTGTCCTATGAGGGTTTTTTAGACAAGGCGAGATGGGCGGGTCAAGCGAGTTTTTGTTAATGAGTTAAAACAGCAGTAATGTTTGATGAAGGGAATCATTCGTAGTATTATGGGTTCTTAGATGTGGTGTTCTGAGTGGGCTAGACGTGTTGGCTAATGGGTCGAGACAGGAGTAATGTTCCATGAATGGTCTTATTAGTATTATGAATCTATGATGGATTGATGAGTATTTAGATGCGGTGATATGGGTGGGTTAGGCAGGTTGGTTAATGGGTTTAAACGATGTTTCATGAGTGGTAATATTATTTTTTTGACGTCGTGAATTGGGGGTGGCTCAAGTGGGTTGGTTATGGGTCTAAACGACAGTAATGATTCATGAAATGTTGTTTTAGATAAGTTCGACATTTGGTAAAGTTCAAATGCTAAAATATGCTTAGCACAAAGAATTGAGTTTGAGAAAGTAAAACCTGGTAAATTGGTTTTAGGTGTGTTTTATATGTTATATTAAGCCTTAAAAGAAAAAAAATGGTGGCTCAGGTTGGTTGGGTTTACGGGTTCAGGTCGGGACCGGACGGCCGGACGGGTTCACAATAGAATAGGTAACTAATTTGTCTTATAGTAGAACTTATAGTAAAAGCTAATAAAATTTTATACCTATTCGTTTATTTTGTTATAGATGCTGGAAGGTGCTTATGACCTGGCGATTCAGACCTCATCTTAAAGATGCTTATGACCTCCAAAATAGTCGTTTTTATATACACTTTTGGTTGGGCAAAGATACCCACCAGGTTGGCTGTATGAAATCTTGAAGGTAGACATGTTAAATGTATTACTTTACAAGTCCATGTTTGATTATGCTTTTCAAATATGCTACTGTTGGTTGGGTCGATTTGATAAAATCGTTTTAATACTGTTTTATCTTTATTGAATTTAAAAATTCTATTAACAATTATTCAATGTCGTGTAAAAGTTTAATGAAATACTATGTTACATTTTAATAAAAGTACATATTTTTTAACTAATAAAATTAAACTACCCAGGAAGTAGTCCCGAGTGATAACCTAGTTTCACAATATATGGCATGCATCCTTGGGGTGTCCTCAAATAAGGTGACATTGAAGGATTTTCTAAGGACATCGAACAAATGAAACGAGATGGGCCAAACTCATTATAAATTAATGGTTGTTTTTTATCTTTCATTTTATAAATTATGCGTTTCAGTGACTTGCACATATTATTTGATTTTATTTTAAATATATAGTAATAGGGGTGGGGTTCCGCTATAAAGTCCATTTTTCCTACAAAGTGTACAAAGTTTTAAAACACCATAATTTCAGTCATAAAACACACTCAAAACCCACAAATAACATAGTGAAGATCACTAAAACACAATATCCAAACCCTAACATTCCTTAAAAACTTCAAACACACCATCGTATAACTATGAATATAAAACACAACATGATAATTAACATAAAACAAATTAATGTTAGTCATTCGATAATCAAAGCCTTATCATTCAAAACACAACACAAAACCCACAAATATGGTGTTTTAGTAATCTCCACTATGTTATTTGTGGGTTTTGAATGTGTTTTATGGTTGAAATTATGGTGTTTTATGACTTTGTAGTAAAAATGGACTTTGTAGCCAACTCCCACCCATAGTAATAGAGTAAAATGATAAAAATAAATACGTAATGTGTTAGTTTTAAAAACACTAATTTATATATGAGTTAAATACCCGGATAGTCCTTTTGGTTTGCCTTTTTTCACCTTTAGTCCCTAACTTTTTAAAATTACCTCTAGAGTAAATTGTCATTTTAGTCCCTGAGTTTTGTCCAAATATGTCAGTTTAGTCCAAATAGTTTTTTTTGTGCATCTGGGTCCTTGACTTTTACATTTTGTTGCCATTTTGATCACAATGCCTAACTCCATCCATAAACCCCATCTGTAACCAGGGGTATTTTGGGGATTAACTTAAAAAATGTTTTGTTGCCATTTTGATCTAATTCCAAAAAATCAAAAAAATTCCAAAAAATCAAAAAAATTCCAAAAAATTCAAAAAAATCTAAAAATCAAAAAAATTCTAAAAAATCATAAAAATTCTAAAAAATTCAAAAAAATCTAAAAAAATCTAAAAATCAAAAAAATTCTAAAAAATCCAAAAATCATTAAATGTTTCGACCATACCGTTTCGAACCCGAACCGTTTCGAGCCGAACCGTTTCGAACCCGTACCGTTTCGACCCGTACCGTTTCGACGCGAACCGTTTCGAACCGTACCGTTTCGACCCGTACAGTATCGAGCCGAACCGTTTCGAGCCGAACCGTTTCGAGCCGAACCGTTTCGAGCCGAACCGTTTCGAGCCCGAACCGTTTCGAGCCGAACCGTTTCGACGCGAAGCGTTTCGACCCGTACCGTTTCGACCCGTACCGTTTCGACCCGAACCGTTTCGACCCGTACCGTTTCGACCCGTACCGTTTCGACCCGAACCGTTTCGACCCGTACCGTTTCGACCCGTACCGTTTCGACCCGTACCGTTTCGACGCGAACCGTTTCGACGCGAACCGTTTCGACCCGTACCGTTTCGAGCCGAACCGTTTCGAGCCGAACCGTTTCGAGCCGAACCGTTTCGAGCCGAACCGTTTCGAACCGTACCGTTTCGACCCGTACCGTATCGAACCGAACCGTTTCGAACCGTACCGTTTCGACCCGTACCGTATCGAACCGTACCGTTTTGACGCGAACCGTTTCGAACGCGAACCGTTTCGAACCGATACGGTACGGTTCGGGTTCGATACGGTACGGGCTCGAAACGGTTCGCGTCGAAACGGTTCGGCTCGAAACGGTTCGGGTTCGATACGGTACGGGCTCGAAACGGTTCGCGTCGAAACGGTTCGGCTCGATACGGTACGGGTCCAAACGGTTCGGTTCGAAACGGTTCGCGTCGAAACGGTACGGTTCGAAACGGTACGGGTCGAAACGCTTCGCGTCGAAACGGTTCGCGTCGAAACGGTTCGGCTCGAAACAGTTCGGGTTCGAAACGGTACGGGTTCGAAACGGTTCGGGTCGAAACGGTTCGGGTTCGAAACGGTTCGGTTCAATACGGTACGGGTCGAAACGGTACGGTTCGAAACGGTTCGGGTCGAAACGGTACGGGTCGAACGGTACGGGTTCGAAACGGTTCGGCTCGAAACGGTACGGGTTCGAAACGGTACGGTCGAAACATTTAATGATTTTTGGATTTTTTAGAATTTTTTTGATTTTTAGATTTTTTTGAATTTTTTAGAATTTTTATGATTTTTTAGCATTTTTTTGAATTTTTATGATTTTTTAGAATTTTTTTTATTTTTAGATTTTTTTGAATTTTTTGGAATTTTTTTGATTTTTTGGAATTTTTTTGATTTTTTGGAATTGGATCAAAATGGCAACTGAAAACATTTTTTAAGTTAATCCCCAAAATACCCCTGGTTACAGATGGGGTTTATAGATGGAGTTAGACATTGTGATCAAAATGGCAACAAAATGTAAAAGTTAGGGACCCAGATGCCTAAAAAAAACTATTTGGACTAAACTGGCATATTTGGACAAAACTCAGGGACTAAAATGACAATTTACTCTTACCTCTATAGTCCCAAACTTTTCAATTTCCGTTCCTGGATAGTCCCTGGCGTGGATGGAAGTTAGTTTTTGATGTTAGGTTGGGACGAAATGACTAAAACACCCTTACTAACAAAAAATATTATTAATTATCTATTTAATTAATTATAAAGAAAGTGGGACCCACCCCCATCCTCTTTTTCTCTGCTTCTTCTCTGTAACTCCCGTTCCACCACCACCATTCCACCTCCACAGCACCTAGCCACCACCACCCTGTCATCTTCATCACCCCAATGCTGGCCGCACACCGTCTCCACCCCAAAAACTCCTGCCACAACCTCCTTCTGCCTCATCCAACCTCCACCGTCACCATCTCTGTTAATTTCGAGCAATCAAAAAGTGTGGCAGACCTCGCCAGCGGAAAGAGATCTGACGGTGGCAGACCTCGCCGGTACCACGACACGCACTGGATTCCTTGAATCAAGATCCGCCATTAAATATCTTCGAGATCAGCCGGTGTATTATTTATGCAAAGTCAGCTAGCGAAGATAAAATCTCAACTTGAAACAAGTTTTGATACATTCAGAATTATGACACTGGACAACATTAAATAAGGGTTCTAGTGATTTACCTTGTTCCATCTGGGAGAAAGAAATTCATTCACAGCAAGGCCTATTTCTCCATATGACAGTGGGCAAAACCAGAATCCTCATTTTAACCAAGCTGGCATTGAATCAAGATCCGCCATTAAATATCTTCGAGATCAGCTTCCGTGTGCCCAATGTGAACCATAATATTCCGGTACAACTTCTATGTCTCTGATTTGAAAATTTTCCGGTACAGAACGATGATGGTGGAGCCGTGGAGGTGGTCGTTGAGGGTGATGATGGTTAGTTAGGGTGGGTGCACTGGAAGGGGATTGGGTGAAGGGTTGGTTTTTGTATTTTATGAAAATAGTCAGCCCAGTTATTAGTTTAAGATGGATTAATTAGATTTTTAATGTTTTAAGCATTTTTTTAATAGTAAGGGCATTCTAGTCATTTCACACCCAGTTAACACAAAAAACTAACCCTCATCCGCGCCATGAACTATCCGGGAACGAAAATTGAAAAGTTGAGGACTATAGAGGTAATTTTAGAAAGTTAGGGACTAAAGCTGAAAAAAGGGCAAACCACAAAAACTATCCGAGCATTTTTCTCTTTATATATTTTGATTTCCTGTATACAGTACTTTATATTATGAACTATTTTAGCAAAGAATCTGTTTATTATGATAAGTTATATTAGATTTTTATAAGTGATTTGATTTGGTATAAATATATAACTTAGAGTAAATTACTTTTTGAGTTCCTGTATTTTAGTGGTTTTAACCACTTGAGTTCAAAATCAAAAAGTTTAACGCCCTGAGTCCCTAACCGCTCATTTTATAACGTTTTGAGTCCAATTTTATTTATTTTATAATGTTTTGAGTCCAGTTTTGTTAAAAAAAAAAATTGGACTCAAAAGGATAAAAGATTCGACTCAGTAGGACTCAAAGTCAAAAGGTTATAAAAAAAAGCGTCCAGAGACACAAGAGACACAGGGCGTAAAACATTTTGATTTTGGACTCATATGGTTAAAACCACTAAAACACAAGAACTCAAAAGTAGTTTACTCTATAACTTAAGTGGGTGTTTGGGATTCCATTTGCAAGCTCCTTATTGACCAACTTTTATAAAAAAAAAAAGTGTTTTTTTTAATAAAATGATGTTTGGGTAATGTGCTAAAAAGGAGTTTTGATGCTTTGAAAACTTGAAAAAGAAGAAAATGAGAAGTTAATCGGGAGAAAAGGAGAAGTTGATTGGTATTTTCCAAAACGGAGAAAAGGAGAAGTCGATAAGCAAAGTGAAAAAGAGTGTCTTGTAAAGATTGGTGGAAGTCTCATATTATAGTTGATTGAGCATATTTATAGGTATTTTTAACCATATGCATCCTGGATGGTCTTATTACCATAAATGTCTAATGTCGCCTTAGATTGGTTGTCGCCAATTAACACCCTTTCTCTAAATGAAAGATTTTAACCGGCTGCATAATAAATCCACACACACCCACATGCTTTTCTCCTTCACGTTCGTTATACTATTCACATCCAAGCTCTTAGCGCCCCTGTAACTATAACGGTGTTTAGCGTCCTTCCATATTGAGATGTACATGGCATTAACCCACTCTACTCAAGCTTAGTTAGGCCAAAAGTAACTATAGGGTGGCTTTTTTTTGGTATAGAATTAAAAAATATAGAAGGTTGGTGTAACTTTTATTGATCCACGAGGCGTTGGTATAGAATAAAAAAAATATAGAAGTTTGAGGTAACTTTTATTGATCCCACGAGGTGTCTAGCTCCCCAAGTAAGTGAGTGAGTAAGAGGGTGATGGAGGAAATCAGAGTTATGGAATTTTTATGGTTGAAAAATCGAGCTAAGGCGTCAAGGCTTACATTGGAACAATGGAGAATTTTGATCTGGCATGTTTGGGTGTGTAATGCTGTGACTTTTATTATCATTTGGTGGTAATGCTATGCTAAATTTGGTTAGCTTGTATATAATGAAGTGTGTTTTGTTAGTCGTTAAAAAAAAGTGAGTAAGAGCATTCACATCTCATCCTCCATCTATATATTTAAAAAAAAATGTTCTAAAAAACACTACATCCAATTCTTTATTTATCTTCCACCAAACCTAGATTTTTCTAAAAATGCTACAATGACTTTTTATATATAAAAAGCCACTCTTCATCATCCATCAAATTACTGTTTTTTGAAAATTATTCATCAAATTACTGAGTGTAGAAAAATAAGAAAAATAATAAAATAAATGTTTGTGAGTAAGATAAAACAACAATGGTGAAATGGATGTCTACGGTTTTTTAAAATGAGAGGTAACTTTTAAAAAAGTATGATTTTTAGTTAAATTATAAGGTAAAAAAGAACAAAGAGGATGTGAATGATGTAACATGTTTCAACGAGGTTGATGGTTGGAGTGGATTTACAAACTTTTTATTTCTTAAAATATATTATTTTATCAATGTCTTATTTATTATTTTGAACTCTATATTTTTCAGACTACACAGTATGGTAGCATCTAAATCTTTACCGAAAGATTTAATGGTTTCATCTCTTGTTAGTTAACATTAAATTAGAAATATAATATGTTGAAAACCGTAGAATCACATATTAACTTATAAGCAGTGTTTTGAATATCAGGGCCGTTCCTACGTTTTCGGAGGCCCTAATCGAACTAAGAAGTGGAGGCCCTTTTGCAAAATTATTATTTTCAACGTATTTAGTAACAAAACCCTCCTCCTTTATCAAAAGTTCGGATTCGATTTTTTTGCATAACCAGATTCAAAAGTTCGGATTCGATTCGACATTGCTAAAATATAAATCTATTATAGAGATTAATAATTAGCCCTAAACAGCAAATTAAAATAATAAAATAAGCCCTAAGTGTCTAAAAACAAATTGAAATAAGCAAATAAGCGCTAATTCCCTAAACAACAATTTAAAATCAACAAAATGAGAATGACTAACCTGAGTGAGAGCCACATAATTAAATCGCAAAAAGGAGTCAAAGTGCCAAAATCCAATGTGTTCCAGGTTCCAAGCCACTGGCCAGCCACAAAACTAAACTGCAAAACAGAGTCAGAGTACTGCCAATGTCTTCGAAGTTGCAAGTTTAAAATTATAAAATCGAGTTTCGACAAATCACAATACTGATTTCAGTTTATGTTTGGGGCTTCGATCGATCTCGAATTCGATCAAGATATAAGAGTGTTACTAACTTCGATCTCGAATTCGATCAACAATGTGTTAGACTGATTTTAGATTCTGAGTGGAGTTTGATTTGAACATCGATTTCAGACTTTTTTATATAAAAAGAGTAAAAAAAAAGGGTCGTTGTTACCTGTCATTGCGGTGATTGCTTGGTGCCGTACTGCTGTTTGACATTGCCGATTGGGATGCCAGGTGCCATAATTATCATCGGGGTGATTGGTTGGTGCCATACAGGAAACCCAAACGGCCAAACGACTTCTCTGATAGTTTACAGGGCCGCTAATGAATTCACGTACAGTGGTAACATTTGGGCTTAATGGCAGTGTCTTATAAATAATGGGCCTAGTATAAAGAAACCCTATTGATATATTGAGGCCCTTCAATTTTGGTGGCCCTAGGCCTGGGCCTAGGGTAGTTAGCCTATTGGGCCGGCCCTGTTGAATATGATATATAATGCTCTTGCGTAATTGAATCTCTTTCTCTCCCCTCTACTTCTAAGTATTTTTTATACACTATATACAAATACATTATGTGGTTCACGTTGGTCTTAACATATTATTAGTTACGAAACAAACCTAATATATATGTATGTGTGTTTTTTAAAATTGTCTATATCGTCGTCATCTGATTACTGGACCAATAATACAACCGTTTCAGTAATCGGTCCGATTATGAAAACATAGATTTATACTTAGACTAGTAACACAACCGTTTCAGTAATCGGTCTGATTATAAAACATAGATTTATACCTAAAACGAATTTAATTGAGAAATTAAAACATCGCTTGTGAATACTCCAGATTAAATAATTAAATAAGAATTTTAACATTGAGTGCCGACGTCGCATATGTATAAAGATTTTCAAAGATTGTAGTCCACAAACATCTCACGATGGGTATTGACATTTGGATGTCTAGTTTCTCGTTCATGTGTGACCATGTTGCTCTTGTTTGCCTTTTGGATTTTATTGTCTAAAAATATATGATTCATAAAAAAACGAACTGCGACATCTACTATTGATATATTATTTTGTTAGTGGATGGATGATGCATTTCTTATTAGAAAACAATAAAAATATAAACATACTATATAAATGCTATATATAATTATTCATATGTTCGCTATTATACATTCTTAATATCATTTATAACAACGTCTCTAAGGTCGTGGATGAGATAAAAGAGGAATCCTTCATGGAAGAGAGAAAAGAGAAATCCTTTGTTTGGCTTAAAAACAGAATGCAATACAACGATATCAAGTGAGAGAGATGGAGAGATTTCAAGATCCGTGACATTATCATTTAATTTTCTGTTTTTTTGTTTTCGGGTCTTCCAGTATCCAGTTTCTTGCTGGCCCTTGTTTTGTTCCAAAAAATTAAAATATATATATATATATATATATAGGGGATGGCTAAAATGAGAACCACCACGAGTTGTAAGAACCACGAGAACCGCGCCCCGCGGGTGGCCGTTGACCACGAAATTTTTTTTACACCTAGATCCGTATATTTTAACACCGGGGGTAAATTTTGGGTTCAAACGGCGCGCCCGAGGGGGTAGTTTTTTACGCCCAAAGTTTGGGTTTTTTTAATTTTTTTAATTTTTCTTTTTTTTTTAACCAAACTTTGGGCGTAAAAAACTACCCCCTCGGGCGCGCCGTTTGAACCCAAAATTTACCCCCGGTGTTAAAATATACGGATCTAGGTGTAAAAAAAATTTCGTGGTCAACGGCCACCCGCGGGGCGCGGTTCTCGTGGTTCTTACAACTCGAGGTGGTTCTCATTTTAACTCAATCCTATATATATATATATAAGAACGTTCAAAAAGAGTTTAAATTGAGGTTAAGGTCATTTTAATATAACAATATTTTTATAAAGCTTATAAACACATCTTTATAAACTAAACTAAGCTTATTATTGAACTTTTATGTTTTAACAGTTAATTGATCATTTGGTTTCCCTTTTTTATTCGTAAGATGGCCACACAAACTAAAATGAAAACCTCTATTACCTTCTAGGAGAACACATTTTGTGTAATAAAACGTATACGAAAACTACCATTAATTCAACCTTTTCTATATTCTAATACACCCAGGTTTCCTGCAGCATGTGATATCGTGATTCTGATCCAACCACATAAAAATCAACAACAAATATGGTATAGTCTAGTTGGTTAGAGGGTTTTCTATTAAGCGGTTTCCTTCTGAAGACTTCTCAGGTTTAATCCATACTAAGTGAAATTCTCTAAATATGGACAAGCACCACTAGGAAGGATTCGAACTTGAGATGAGGGTTTAAGAGGTTGTTCTATCCGTTTGGAGTAAACCGGAGACCAACTGATCTGGCTTGTGTATATATATATATATATAGGGAGCGGTTAACATACAAAAGGCCTTATCGTACTTCACGTACGCGACACTGATAACCATCAGATCAGGGCTATAATCACGCATGGGACAGTAAATAACGCATGGAACCGTTGGTTTTGTGATAATCACGCATGGGAGCCTAATAATCACGCATGAGAGTCAAAAATCACGCATGGGAGCCCTAATAATCACGCATGGGAGCCCTTATCCTACAAATCACGCACGTTATATATTAATCACGCAAGTTGTTTTTCTGTCGCGTACGTTAACGTACGTTAAGCCCTTTTGTACATTATACTTTCTCTCTCTCTCTCTCTCTCTGTGTGTGTATATATATATATATATATAGGACAAAGATCCGTTAGGAACCACCCCTTATTGCGAGAACCGCGAGAACCAATGTGAACACAACCAGTGGCGGAGCTTGACCAAAAGTTTCGAGGGGGCGTAAAGTGATGGGACCCAAATTTTTTTTTCCTATCGTTATGTTTTGAGTCGGGTCAAATAATAATAGTTCCAAATAAAACAAAGTGTATATTTACAAAACCACCCATCATTTATATACAAAGTTTATAAATATTTAGGATATACAATTTGGGAAAAATAATCGGGGGGGGGGGGGGGAGCGATCCTATATAATTTTAAAAATTTCGGACAAAAAATCGGAACTTATACACTTCTAACCGAAACATTGGGGTGGGCGGGTGCACCCCCGGGCACCCACAATACTTCGCCATTGAACACAACAAAAATGCCTAAAACTAGCTAAAAAACACACAAATTAATTTTTTTTATAAAAAAATCGCTACTTTTAGTAGCAAAAAAAAAAAAAATTTTTTGGCTACTACAAGTAGCGATTTTAACATAAAAAATATTTTAAAAAAAAATTTAGATTTTTTTTTTTATTTTTTTAAGATTTTTTTAGGTTTTTTGAGGGGTTTAGTTTTTAGCATTTTAGCTTTTGGGGGGGGGGGGGGTTAGGTTTTTTTTAGGTTTTTTTGGGTTTTAGTTTTTAGCATTTAGCTTGAGGGGGGGGGGGGTTAGTGTGACAACCCTCAAAATTTCATGTATCCGTACAATTTATTTATGTTAATTAAAGTGCTTGATGACTGTGTTGAACTATTTAACTGTTTTCTGATTACTGTGTCATACTTACATGTGCTTGTTAACATACTAGTCTTGTGCAGAAAATTGACTAAATAATCCTGTGTGCTTTCCTAAGTGTTGAGAGTTAAAAATGTTACAAAAATATATATATATAGGACACTAAACGGAATAACTTAGCACTTTAACGAACCGGTATCAAATCGAACAACCAGACATTACCCGGAACACCAAAATAATGCTAGAAGCATTGTTTTTATTTTACTGAGCTAGTTAGGGTCCCCGAACACCCTAACACACTATATATTACTTAACACACTTATAAAGCACTAACTAACCAATTGTTTCCAACCAAATCACTAACTAATAGTTGAAACCCAACCCTATACCCCCCCCCCTCCCAAAACCGGTTACAAGGGTGGAGACCCACCCTTGATTATTTTGAATAGTTTATTATATATGTAGAGTAATTAGGGGACATTTTATCTAATGGGTAATTAAGTGTTGGAAGGATTATAAATTAAACCACAAGATCATCATTATCTTCATATCATCTTCCTCAACACCCTAACTCTCTCCCTCCCTTCTTGATCTCGGCCGACCCCAAGAGCACCACCACCACCATCACTTGATCACTTTCAAGCATTCTAAGAGCATACATAGGTGTTAGAAGGCATACAACGAAGCTCGGTGTGTTCGGAAGTTGAAGGACCACTCTCATCTTCTTTTATCCACCACATTTCTTCACTTGAACTTCCCTAATCTTGAACTAGTGGTAAGAACTTAGATCCGTTCATTTTTCATGTTATTTAAGTGGTTAATGATGTATCATGATCAAAATATTAAGAACACTAATGAATCTTATGAAGAAGACTTGAACATAAACTAACTTGATGATGAAATAAGATGAAAACATGATGAAATGAGGTTGTTTGGTTATGTTGTTGATATTGTGATGATTACTAGCAATATGATGTTTGATCATCATATGAAGCTTGTTAAGTTATGATTAAAAACATGACTTAACAAGTTAGAGATGATTATGGGCGCATAAAATAATCATCTTCTTGTTAAAGCATGAACTTGGAAATAAAAGTGATTTTCTTAGAAAATAATAAACCTAGTGGACTAGTAAACTTGTAAACTCAAGACTTGTGTATGAGTTATTTTAGAAAACCAAGTTTAAAAGGCGTTTTTTTGAAAAAGTATGATTCTTACATATACTTACACCATCTTTGAAATAAACTAAGTGTAACAACCCTCGGTAAAACCAACACCCTCATAATATTCTGACACTCTAGTATATTGTAAAATGTCCCAATATGTCTTATATTACACCCCGTATGTGAACACCGAGCCCGAAATAAGTTATAGTTTATAAAATAAATTAAAAACATAAAATATTGAGTTGAGGCGGGCCGCGTAGACCCACCCCAACCTTTCACGCGGGCGGTATCAGGGTCTAAACCTGATATCGTTGAATCCTTTAGTTCAAGCGGGTCGCGTAAGAGTTCTAGATAGTTAACGCGGGCCGCGAGAGATCATGAAACGCGGAGACATCTGGTGATGACACGTGTCGACATCGTGTCGGGTCTACTTGGTGACCGGGCTAAGCTATAGTGTTGACCAGGGTTGACGCGGGCCGCGTAACCCTGGCCTGTGTTTTACGCGGGCCGCATGAGACTCGTATTTCAGCAATATAAATAGCAGGCATCAGTTTTCGTTTTCCGTCGCTCATTCTCAATTCTCAATCTCGAATTTCTGAAGTTATAAGCATAATAATTGGGTATTATACCCCTAATTAGCGAGGTTCTGCTCCGTTGTAAGTATTATAACCCCAGTTTCGTAATAGTTATGCTGCCCGATTGATTTTGGGTTCCGTAACAACTGTCGTGGTTCTGCCCGACGTAGTTGTTGGAATGCCGTCTCGGGGAGGGTATCATTAATATTTTCAAAGGGTTATGATACTAACCAATGTACATTTGTATAAATTATAAATTATATCCAGGAAACCCTTACGAGAAGCCTAAGATAGCAAAGTGAGTTTATCCTCTTTTTATTAATGGTTTTTGGAATGTTTTACAAAACCTTAATTGTTTTACAATGCAATTAAGCGGTGATTGAGTCTTTGTAGTTCTTCAATTACTGCCGGTATTATGGGGTTTTGTATACAAAATTTATTACTACTTGCGAGTAGTAAGTCGGGAACGACAGTTCATTACCATTGGACAACGAGTTAGCCAATGGGTAATTTGACCATAGCCATAGATCCGGTCGAGTGGCAAGTACTGAATGAGTAATTGTGTAGACATAAACAATGTGATCGCTCTCAATACTGTATTAATTAATAAAATGTTTCTTGACTAAACTGGGATTCACTCACCAGTATTTTCCGCTGACAAAATATTTTTAAAACATGTTTCCGGTAACACAATGTGAAAGCCAACTGGGAAAAAGCCAGCTCGAGAGCACTGACGGCTTAGAAAATAAGTGGCTATAAAAGTTATCTAAGAAACGATGTTTTAAATTAAATAAAATAGGGTTTGTCCCTATAAATTATAATAAGAAACTTGGGTTTTTCCCATGAGTTGATTAATATCAAATATGGTGGTTTTACTCTGATAAACATTTCCTAACTACGGTCCTGATGTAAATTCCGCTGCAAGATTTAATAACCTGATACCACCAAACTCTGAGTTCGCGTCCGCCCGTTCCCGGGACAGATAAGGGATCGGGGGTTACGACAGAAGGTGGTATCAGAGCCTAGCCACTGGTCTGAGCCAAAGAAGTGTTCTGCTGACACTTAAAATTCTAAAAATTGTGTTAGGAAATAAATTACAGAAATACGTGCATAACTGTAATTATTTGTTATGTGTTATTTGACTATATGTTAGTTTACAGTATGAGTAATCAAGGACCATCAGACATGAATCGTCAGTTGTCTGAATCACCAAAGAGTGAAGGTACCTCATCACAGTCTGCCCTTTCTGGGTATTCTGCTGATTAGGAAGAATGAGTGTTTGCTTTTAGAGCTCAGTCAGAAGAGCCATTCCCTCATAAGAAACGAGGATGGTTCAGTAAGGAAGCTTTTGCTCGTAGGAAGAGAATACGAAAATTGCAACAGCAAAGAGTTCTAGCAGCTGCTAAGCGTAGAATAGATGCCAATACACAAGATATGCTTAATAGAAGCCTAGCTAATTTTCATATCTTAGCTACAACTGCTGCTGACCCAAGTCTGGAACAACTAGTAGCCCCACAACCACAAAACCCAGAACAACCCATGGAGATAGAAAATCCTGAAAACCAAGTGGAGATGCATGACTTTAATCCAGAAGAAATTCCTAGGATACCTGCACCAAACCCCCTAGACCCAAATTACGACCCCTGGTGGGACGATAATAGGGACTTTGTGCAACGTTACCCTATCCAGGAATATCCACCCATACAGAACATAGAAGCCTATCCAGGTATGGACCCTTTAGATCCTTATTACCATGATAACTATATTAGGGAGATTTTAGAGGATCCTTACCAATTTCAGGAACTGTCACCCCCATATCAGGAACCCGCACCCCAGATTCCAAACCCAGTCCGAGAACCTGCACCCCCAATGAGTGCAGAAAACGTTCAAGAACTTAGGACTTTTGGGGAGGAAATTTTAGAAAGCAGTGAGAGAATGCGTCAGGTGGGAAAGCGTCTCGTATGGAAATACGATGAGCGCAATATGTATTTTTGGATAAATCCATATCCGTGAATGTAAGAATGGATGAAACGGTAGTAATAATAATAAAATAAAATAAAATATGTGTGTACGGATGCATAGTACTATTAGTGTAATTTTCTTTCTGTTGGTATTGTAATCTTTATTTCAGTACTAGTGTGTAATAGACGCATAGTATATGAAAAGAGTATAGTCGCAATGATCGACGCTTTTGGCAAAAATGCGTGTCATGTGATTAACTATATTAAAATATTATTTGTGATATTGATATGGGGTAATTGTTTAAAATTCACATGGCCGACGAAGGAAACCAAGGAAATCTGAATAATGATAACCAGAGTAACATTAACATGGTTAATGAAAATCCAAGCATCAATAACAATGGAAACCAAGTGGATAATAGTGCTATCCAACACATAGTAGCACAGGGAATTATAGATGCAATGCCATTTATTCTTCAAACTGTTAAAGATGCTGATAGTAAAAGTAAGCATAGCAGTAAGCGACCAGTTGAACCAAAAAACAGCGTGAACAATGGACCTGTACTTCAATTGCCTATTCCCAAAAAAAGAAGAACCATGCCTTATGGTTGTTCTTATAAAGAATTCTGGTCTTGTAAACCAATGGAATTCTCGGGCAACGAAGGGGCCATTGCAACCTTACGCTGGATAGAGAAGACTGAGGCAGTCTTAAGGATAAGCAAGTGTGCTGAAGAAGATAGGATATTGTTTGCTTCTAACCTGTTTAAGAATGCAGCACTAGAATGGTGGAACACTATCCTTCAGACAAGAGGAAGTGATCAAACCTACAATATGGAATGGGAAGAATTTAAAAACAAGGTAGAAAGGAAATTCTGCCCACCCAATGAGAAGGAACAGATAGCAAACAAATTCCTAAATCTTAGGATGACTGGTGTGGATCGTAAGGGATACACTAAAACATTCTTTGAATATGCTAGAATAGTGCCAACCCTTGCTTCACCAGAACCAGTGTTAATTTCCCGTTATATTTGGGGATTAATTGGAGAGATAAGACATGTAGTCAAGGCAGCTAGACCTCAAACTATAGAAGAAGCTGTAGAACTAGCCAATACCTTGACTGATGAATTAGTCCGTACCCGAGAAGAGGATCAAAGGAGGAACCTAACTCAGAAATTGACTCAAGAATTTCGTTCTGGAAATTCTAACCGTGGAAGAAATATAGGTTCTACCTCTACACCTTACTGTAGGAATTGCAAAAGAAAGCATTCAGGAAGATGCTCCTTATACTGTAACTTTTGCAAAATATCGGGACACAAGGAAGAAAATTGCAGGAAGAAAGCAAACATCCGAATATGTTACAACTGCGGAGAACAAGGTCACATCAAGCCTAATTGTCCGAAATTAGCTCCAGCCACAGACAACAAGAATGCCAAAAATGTTAGAGCATTTGTTCTGACTGCCGAGGAAGCCAAGATAATCCCAGACGTTATTGCTGGTACGTTTTTAGTTAATGATATTTTTGCTAAGGTATTATTTGACTCTGGTGCAAACCAAAGTTTTATCAATACTTCGTTTTGCAAAATTCTAAATCAGTCATTAACTAAACTACCACAAGAATGTCTAGTAGAGACAGCCAATGGAGAAACTATTAGGATTTCTGAAATCTTGCAGGGAGCAAGCATAGAAATTTTTAATCAGAAATTTATAGCAAACCTATATCCCATGAATCTGGTAGGATTCGATGTTGTTTTAGGAATGGATTGGTTAATAGCCAATAAAGCCAATATTTTATGTGATCAAAAGTTAATTAAAGTAAATTCACCAAAAGGTAAAACGATCACAATTAAAGGAGATAAGCCATCTAGATCCACAAAATTCATATCTGTGATGAAAACTGCAAGTTATATAAGAAAAGGTTCCATAGTGTATTTGATTTCTATAATCACTAACACTAAAGGAAAAGAACTAAAAGACATTCCAGTAGTGTCTCAGTTTTCAGATGTCTTTCCAGAAGAATTACCAGGACTACCTCCAGACAGAGAAGTTGAATTCAGGATTCATTTAATACCAGGAACATCACCAATTGCCAAAACACCTTACCGTTTGGCACCTGCAGAAATGCAAGAATTAAAGAAACAATTAAATGAATTGTTGGAGAAAGGATTTATACAACCAAGTTCGTCGCCATGGGGAGCGCCGATATTGTTTGTTAAAAATAAGGACGGATCAATGCGTATGTTTATTGATTACCGTGAATTAAACAAAGTCACGATTAAGAATCGGTACCCATTACCAAGAATCGATGATCTATTTGATCAACTACAAGGAGATCGATTTTTCTCTAAAATCGATTTAAGGTCAGGATATCATCAATTAAAGGTACAGGAAGAGGACATTCCTAAAACCGCTTTTAGAACAAGGTATGGTCATTATGAATTTACTGTCATGCCATTTGGTTTAACCAATGCCCCAGCTGCATTTATGGACATGATGAACCGAATATGTAAGCCATATTTGGATAAATTCATAATTGTATTTATAGATGATATTCTAATTTACTGTAAGAGTAAAGAGGATCATGCAAGACATTTGCACTCACTTTTAAGTTTACTAAGAAAGGAAAAGCTTTATGCTAAATTTTCAAAGTGCGAATTTTGGTTAGAACAGGTACAATTCCTTGGACACCTAGTCAATCATGAAGGAATTCAGGTAGATCCAACAAAGATTGAGGCGATTACTAAATGGAAAATCCCTGAATCACCAACCGAGGTTAGAAGTTTCTTAGGATTAGCCGGTTATTATAGAAGGTTTATTAAAGATTTTTCTAGAATAGCCATTCCTTTAACTAAGTTAACCTGTAAATCTGTTAAGTTTGAATGGGGATTAAAACAAGAAGAAGCATTTAGAATCCTTAAGCAAAGATTAACCCATACACCCATATTAGCATTACCAGAAGGAGCTGAAGACTTCGTAGTCTATTGTGATGCTTCTAAACTAGGTTATGGATGTGTATTGATGCAACGACAAAAGGTTATAGCTTACGCATCTAGACAACTTAAGAATCATGAAGAGAGTTATTCAACCCATGATTTGGAATTAGGAGCTATAATTTTTGCTCTTAAAATTTGGAGACATTACCTTTATGGTAGTAAGTTTACTGTATTCACCGATCATAAGAGTCTAAGGTATGTTTTCAAGCAAAAAAAGTTGAATATGAGGCAAAGACGCTGGATGGAATTTCTTAGTGACTATGACTGTGATATCCAGTATCATGAAGGAAAAGCAAATGTAGTAGCAGATGCTTTAAGTCGAAAGTATCATGAAAAGCCAAAAAGGGTACGTTCTCTTAAATTAAATCTGCAAGTAGATTTAAATGATCAGATAAGAGAAGCACAAGAATCAGTAATCAAGGATGATTCTGAAAAATTAAAAGGTATGTCGAAAGAATTAAAACAAGGAACAGATGGAATTTGGAGATTCCATGAAAATAGAATGTGGATACCTAAATTAGGAAACCAACTTCATCGTATATTAGAAGAAGCCCATAAGTCTAAGTATACGATGCATCCAGGAAGTGATAAAATGTACCAGGATTTAAGGAAAAATTTCTGGTGGATAGGAATGAAGAAAGACATAGCAGCCTATGTTTCTAAATGTTTAACTTGTTCACAAGTTAAAGCTGAACACCAGAAACCCTCAGGTTTGTTACAGCAATTAGAAATGCCAGTTTGGAAATGGGAATTAATAACAATGGATTTTGTTACTAAATTACCCAAAACTAGGAAAGGAAATGATACAATCTGGGTGATTGTAGATAGGCTAACTAAGTCAGCTCATTTTCTACCAATGAAGGAAACAATTAGTATGGAACAATTATCTAAATTGTATGTAAATGAAATTGTTTCTTTACATGGCATTCCTTTATCAATTGTTTCTGATAGAGATAGTCGATTTACATCTCATTTTTGGTCAAGTTTCCAAAAGGCAATGGGAACCAAGTTAAAGTTAAGCACAGCTTATCATCCACAAACGGATGGACAAAGCGAAAGGACAATTCAAACAATGGAGGACATGCTTAGAGCTTGTGTCATCGATTTCGGAGGTAATTGGGACGATCATTTATCTTTAATAGAATTTTCTTACAATAATAGTTATCACACAAGTATCAATGCTGCACCATTCGAAGCACTTTATGGAAGAAAGTGTCGAACCCCAGTCTGTTGGGCAGAAATTGGGGAAAAGCAACTATCTGGACCTGAGATAGTACAAGAAACAACTGACAAGATTATTCAAGTCAAGGAACGACTGAAAGCAGCACGTGATCGACAAAAGAGTTATGCCAATAACCGACGCAAGCCATTGGAGTTTCAAGTAGGAGATAAAGTATTATTAAAAGTCTCTCCTTGGAAAGGAGTAGTAAGATTCATCAAAAGAGGAAAGCTAAGTCCCAGGTATGTTGGACCTTTTGAGATTATTAGAAGAATAGGACCTGTAGCCTATCAGCTACAACTACCAGAGGAAATGGCTGGAATACATGATGTGTTTCATGTATCTAATCTCAAAAAGTGTTTAGCTGATGAATCATTGATAGTACCTCTTAAGGATATAGAGGTAAATGAACAACTCAAGTTTGTAGAAAGACCTCTACAAATTGAAGACAGGAAAGTTAAGAATCTCAAACGCAAGAGACTAGTTCTAGTCAAAGTAAAGTGGGATTCCAAAAGAGGACCTGAGTATACATGGGAGCTTGAATCTGAAATGAAAAGAAAATATCCGCATTTGTTCCAGTAGATCTCGAGGACGAGTTCTAAAACAAGGTGGGGAGAATGTAACAACCCTCGGTAAAACCAACACCCTCATAATATTCTGACACTCTAGTATATTGTAAAATGTCCCAATATGTCTTATATTACACCCCGTATGTGAACACCGAGCCCGAAATAAGTTATAGTTTATAAAATAAATTAAAAACATAAAATATTGAGTTGAGGCGGGCCGCGTAGACCCACCCCAACCTTTCACGCGGGCGGTATCAGGGTCTAAACCTGATATCGTTGAATCCTTTAGTTCAAGCGGGCCGCGTAAGAGTTCTAGATAGTTAACGCGGGCCGCGAGAGATCATGAAACGCGGAGACATCCGGTGATGACACGTGTCGACATCGTGTCGGGTCTACTTGGTGACTGGGCTAAGCTATAGTGTTGACCAGGGTTGACGCGGGCCGCGTAACCCTGGCCTGTGTTTTACGCGGGCCGCGTGAGACTCGTATTTCAGCAATATAAATAGCAGGCATCAGTTTTCGTTTTTCGTCGCTCATTCTCAATTCTCAATCTCGAATTTCTGAAGTTATAAGCATAATAATTGGGTATTATACCCCTAATTAGCGAGGTTCTGCTCCGTTGTAAGTATTATAACCCCAGTTTCGTAATAGTGACGCTGCCCGATTGATTTAGGGTTCCGTAACAACTGTCGTGGTTCTGCCCGACGTAGTTGTTGGAATGCCATCTCGGGGAGGGTATCATTAATATTTTCAAAGGGTTATGATACTAACCAATGTACATTTGTATAAATTATAAATTATATCCAGGAAACCCTTACGAGAAGCCTAAGATAGCAAAGTGAGTTTATCCTCTTTTTATTAATGTTTTTGGAATGTTTTACAAAACCTTAATTGTTTTACAATGCAATTAAGCGGTGATTGAGTCTTTGTAGTTCTTCAATTACTGCCGGTATTATGGGGTTTTGTATACAAAATTTATTACTACTTGCGAGTAGTAAGTCGGGAACGACAGTACATTACCATTGGACAACGAGTTAGCCAATGGGTAATTTGACCATAGCCATAGATCCGGTCGAGTGGCAAGTACTGAATGAGTAATTGTGTAGATATAAACAATGTGATCGCTCTCAATACTGTATTAATTAATAAAATGTTTCTTGATTAAACTGGGATTCACTCACCAGTATTTTCCGCTGACAAAATATTTTTAAAACATGTTTCAGGTAACACAATGTGAAAGCCAACTGGGAAAAAGCCAGCTTGAGAGCACTGACGGCTTAGAAAATAAGTGGCTATAAAAGTTATCCAAGAAACGATGTTTTAAATTAAATAAAATAGGGTTTGTCCCTATAAATTGTAATAAGAAACTTGGGTTTTTCCCATGAGTTGATTAATATCAAATATGGTGGTTTTACACTGATAAACATTTCCTAACTATGGTCCTGATGTAAATTCCGCTGCAAGATTTAATAACCTGATACCACCAAACTCTGAGTTCGCGTCCGCCCGTTCCCGGGACAGATAAGGGATCGGGGGTTGCGATAGAAGGTGGTATCAGAGCCTAGCCACTGGTCTGAGCCAAAGAAGTGTTCTGCTGACACTTAAAATTCTAAAAATTCTGTTAGGAAATAAATTACAGAAATACGTGCATAACTGTAATTATTTGTTATGTGTTATTTGACTATATGTTAGTTTACAGTATGAGTAATCAAGGACCATCAGACATGAATCGTCAGTTGTCTGAATCACCGGCTAAGAGTGAAGGTACCTCATCACAGTCTGCCCTTTCTGGGTATTCTGCTGATCAGGAAGAAGGAGTGTTTGCTTTTAGAGCTCAGTCAGAAGAGCCATTCCCTCATAAGAAACGAGGATGGTTCAGTAAGGAAGCTTTTGCTCGTAGGAAGAGAATGCGAAAATTGCAACAGCAAAGAGTTCTAGCAGCTGCTAAGCGTAGAATAGATGCCAATACACAAGATATGCTTAATAGAAGCCTAGCTAATTTTCATATCTTAGCTACAACTGCTGCTGACCCAAGTCTGGAACTGTGACAACTCGAATTTCCGACATCCTTTATTCGCATTTAATGCACGTTGACTTTGACTATATGGGTGTGTTATGATAAAAACCTAGTGTGTTTGCATGGTTATGTGTGATTGTATAACATGTGTACTGTTGTAAAACTTAAACTGTTTAGAACCCGACGAAACACAAGGCTGTTTCGCCATAACCCATTTCGACGAAACAGGCTGTTTCGCCATGAACACTCCGACGAAACATAAGTCTGTTTCGCCGGCCCAGTAGCCCAGTTACGGGCCCAACCTTGTTAAGTGAGTTATATCTCACAAAACCGTTCATTCGTAAAACTCATCACCACAAATCGAAACCCTAGAGCTCCCACTCCTGTGTGACGGCAGATTAGAGTTCTCGAAGCCTCGTTAAGAGATTAAACCTTCGTACTATCGACCTTGGTTAGTCATATGTTTGTTTAATCGATTTCATAACTCTCGATTTCTGAATTCATGCTTAGGTATATGTTTGATTTATAGAATGGTTATGAATATGATGATGTTGTTTCGTTATGCATGCTTAATCGATTTCATAGCTATATCTGAAACGTGGTATTGATTTAGGGTTTCTAATAAACAAGATCAGATTGTTGATTTTGATCATCAGAATAGTAGGTCGGTAATGTTAAATCCAGGAATGTTATGTTAGATGGCCTAGGGTTAATTCATGGCTTTTGTTATGGTTAGAAATCACGGATATTGATGTTTTGCTGGATGAATATCGTATGACTTGTGTATGATGATGGTTGTGTGATTCTGTCTGCTAATCGGTGATTAGGGTTTCTGTAATAATGATGTAACTGATCATACGACGTAACTAACATGTGACGAATCAAAGCCATGACGAATCAAATGTATGTCGACGAAACAGAGGTAACGACGAAACAAGATGTGTTTCGTCGAGACCTCAATGACGAATCAAAAGGTAGACGAATTGGGGTGTTTCGTCGAAGGGACTTATGGCGAAACAGGGGTGTTTCGTCAAGTGGGTAATCAGCCACAGTAACCTGTTTGTATTCTGTTTAAGTGTTAACCTGGTTAGTTAACTGCAGTTAAGTGTAACCATCTTGTGTATGATCTGAAATACGTGCTACGTGCTACTTGCTTACCAACTGCGTGTCTATACTTGAACACAAACTGATTTCACATACGTGCATACTTTAGGACGTGATTGATTACTTGCGAGCATACACTTAGCATACCGAGCAAACCAGGGTGAGTTCACACTCTTACCAAGGCATGGGATTCCCCAGGTGGGTTGGGAATGGGATTGATTGATTGCTTGTACACATTACTACTAGACTACTTACCACGGTCCTCGGATTGGGAAGGATGCCTGTGCCAAAAATCTACGTATAACATACGTACTATCCTCGGATGGGAAGGATACTAGTGTTAACACATACAAAAATCCTAGGTACCAAATGTTCTCGGATGGGAAGAACACCAGCGCTAAACCTACGTACTTGATACGTACTATCCTCGGTTGGGCAGGATACCTATTACTATCCTCGGTTGGGCAGGATACCTATTACTATCCTCGGATTGGGAAGGATACTTACGAATACAACTAGTCTAGTAAATATACATTATGGGAAGCCCCCACCATTAGAACGTACTAACGGCCCAGTAGAGCCACATGTTACATACGGACTTACTATTACGCATTTACTCTCTGTGAACTCGCTCAACTAGTTGTTGATCCTCTGTTACATGCCTTGCAGGACCTTAGGTACTTATGGAGCTTGCACGGGAGGCGCAGTCGTTGTGGGCAAGGATCTTGAATACTGGAGTCGACTTTATGACATTTCATTCTTTACTATGTTGGGTTTAATTATACGCTTCCGCTATACTGTGATAACATACTTATGTTTTGGAACACCTCTCATATGGTTTTGTTTAGAATTAAATTGCAATTACTTTTACTTTATACATTGTTCTATATGATTGGTGGCTTGATCCTGGTCAGTCACGCCTCCAAGCGGTGATACTCCGAGTGTGGATTTTGGGGGTGTGACAGATTGGTATCAGAGCCATTGGTTATAGAGAACTCGGTTTTAATATGGGGAAAACGATTTTATTAAAACCAGACTATAACCAGAACAGTGCTCTCAACGATCCACAACGACGCTTCGCTCCACGTGCAAGACTCGACATTCTAGGTAATAAGGTTTATGTTTATTGCCTACACATTAGACTTACATAAAACTTTGCTCGTGGCATGCTTAGATTACATTGCTCACTATTTGTTATTGCATGAGAACACTTGTGTGCTTACACTCTTCTGTCATCGCACTATTCGCGAACCTATCTCACATACGTTATCTTTCCTATGAAGATCATGTCTGGACGTATCAACATGACCCAGGACCAGATGACGGCCCTCATTAACGAACGAGTTACCGCGGCGGTTGCAGCTGCACAAGCAGGAGGTATACCCTGCAGTTACAACTCACACTAGGATCCTTAGATCCTACAATTCCTAAATCAACTCTCGTGTTAAAACTTGTCCTAATCCTTTTACGCAACAGGTCAAGCACCTGTTTGCACTTTCAAGACTTTCATGGACTGTCGTCCATCCACTTTCAGCGGCACTGAAGGAGCCGTAGGTCTCCTGCACTGGTTTGAAAAGATGGAGTCTGTGTTTGAGATATGTGAATGCCCTGAGGCACGCAGGGTGAAATATGCTACCGGTACTCTCGAGGGTTTAGCGCTCACATGGTGGAAAGCACAGGTCCAAATACTGGGGTTGGTTGCTGCTAACGCCACCCCATGGAACAATTTCAAAGAAATGATCAAAGAGGAGTACTGCAGTCGAGATGAGATTCATAAGCTGGAGGTCGAGTTTTTCAATCTCAAGATGACAGGGTCGGAAATTGAGGCGTATACAAAGAGATCGAATGAGCTTGCATTACTGTGTCCTACTCTGGTGGACAAGCGTATTGAACTTTATCTTAAGGGTCTGGTGCCAGAGATCCAGAGTCATGTGACTTCAGCGAATCATGCCACTTACCAGCAGGTTGTTCAGCTGGCTCACCGTCTCACTGATCAAGCGGTGGAGCAAAACAGGTTGCCTAAACGCATCAACGCTACCCCTACAGCTACTACTTCGGTTACTCCTACTACTCCCAGTGACAGCAAGCGAAAATGGGAGGGGGATTTCAGCAAGGGGTCGGCTTCAGTTCAGCCCCAAGTTCAGCAACGAAAGACTGACACCTACCAGAGCCCTAGTCAGCACTCTTCGGGCAGTCACAAGCAGGGTGGTTATCGAGGAAACCTCCCAAAGTGCAACATCTGCAACAAGCACCACAATGGCCAGTGTAACAGGGGTCGTTGTCAAAGGTGTTTCAGGACGGGCCATGAGGCCAAGGATTGTAGGAGCCCACAGCCTGTGAACCAGAATCAGCCGCAGCAGCAAGCACAGCAGAATCAACAACAGCGCAATAAGGGATGTTTTCAGTGTGGCGCCGAAGGTCACTTCAAAAGACACTGCCCTCAGCTAAACCGAAACCAGAACAACAACAACCAGGGCCATGGGAACAACCACAACGGGGGTAACAACAATGATGGGAACAATGGTGCTAGGGGCCGTATGTTTGTGATCGGTCAGGGTGATGCCAGGAATGATCCCAACGTGGTTATGGGTAAGTTTCTTCTTGACGACTTTTATGTTACAGTACTATTTGATTCTGGTGCGGATACAAGTTACATGTCTCTAAAAGCTAGTGAAATGTTAAAACGTGCACCAACTCTCTTAAACATCAAACATGTTGTAGAATTAGCTAACGGTAAAAGTCTAGAGGCCACACACATAGTTAAAGGGTGTAATCTTATCCTCGCTGGTCAGACTTTCTCCATTGATCTCATTCCTATAACCTTGGGTAGCTTTGACGTCGTCATTGGTATGGATTGGTTATCTCAACAACAAGCGGAGATTTTATGCAAAGAAAAAGTTATTCGTATTCCCCGGTCGGGCAAGGAACCTCTCGAAGTTCAAGGCGACAAGAGTGGTGTCGTGAGTGGCATCATTTCCTTCTTGAAGGCTCAGAAGTGTCTGCGCAAGGGTCACACAGCTGTTCTAGCTCTCGTCACTGATACGTCGAAGAAAGAGAAGAAGATTGAGGATATTCCTGTATTACGCGATTTTCCTCAAGTGTTTCCTGAGGAATTACCTGGGTTACCGCCTCATCGTCAAGTCGAATTCCAGATCGAGCTCGCTCCAGGAGCAGCGCCCATAGCTCGAGCACCTTATCGTCTAGCTCCAACTGAACTGGAAGAACTGTCAAAGCAGCTACAAGAACTCTTGGAAAAGGGTTTTATACGTCCTAGCTCTTCGCCTTGGGGAGCTCCAGTGTTATTCGTAAAGAAGAAAGACGGTACGTTCAGGATGTGTATAGACTACCGTGAACTCAACAAGGTGACGATCAAGAATCGTTATCCTCTTCCGCGCATAGATGATTTATTCGACCAGCTGCAAGGGTCGAGCTACTACTCCAAGATAGACTTAAGGTCAGGATACCACCAGCTGAGAGTCCGGGATGAGGACGTCTCCAAAACAGCGTTCAGAACACGCTACGGCCACTACGAGTTTATGGTCATGCCATTCGGGCTAACGAACGCGCCTGCCGTATTTATGGATCTTATGAACAGGGTGTGCAAACCCTATCTCGACAAGTTCGTCATTGTTTTCATCGACGACATCCTGATTTATTCGAAGAGTCAAGAGGAACACGAGCAGCACTTACGGCTTATACTGGAACTTCTACGAACGGAACAGCTATACGCTAAGTTTTCTAAATGTGACTTCTGGCTTCGTGAAGTCCACTTTTTAGGTCACGTGGTGAACAAGGATGGGATTCATGTCGATCCATCCAAGGTAGCTTCGATCAAGAATTGGCCTGCACCTCGCACGCCAACAGAAATACGCCAATTCTTGGGTTTGGCGGGTTACTACAGAAGGTTCATCAAAGACTTCTCAAAGATTGCTCAGCCGCTTACACTGTTGACGCAGAAGGGTGTTGTTTATCGTTGGGGTAACGCACAGGAAACAGCATTCCAACACTTAAAGGATAGACTCTGTAGCGCACCTATCCTTTCACTGCCTGAAGGCACGGACGATTTCGTAGTCTACTGCGACGCATCTATCCAAGGTCTTGGATGTGTATTGATGCAGAGGGATAAAGTTATTGCTTATGCTTCGCGCCAACTTAAGGTTCACGAACGGAATTACACAACACACGATCTAGAGCTGGGAGCGGTTGTTTTTGCACTTAAGATATGGCGACACTACTTGTACGGCACCAAATGTGCTATCTACACTGACCACAGAAGCCTCGAACATATATTCAAACAGAAGGAACTGAATATGCGACAGCGACGATGGGTCGAACTGCTAAACGACTACGAATGCTCAATCAGGTACCACCCGGGCAAAGCCAATGTTGTGGCTGACGCCCTCAGTCGAAAAGACACTGCGCCTAAGCGCGTTCGAGCCTTACAACTCACCATACAGTCTAGCCTTCCTTCCCAGATACGAGATGCTCAGATAGAAGCATTGAAACCAGAAAACGTTAGGGCTGAAGCCCTACGCGGCTCAAGGCAACGATTAGAACAAAGGGCAGACGGCGCTTACTACGTCACAGGACGCATTTGGATCCCACTGTACGGCAACTTACGCGAGCTGGTAATGGATGAAGCTCACAAGTCTCGCTACTCGGTACACCCTGGTTCGGATAAAATGTACCACGATATTAAGACTACATACTGGTGGCCTAGCATGAAGGCCCACATAGCCACATACGTTAGCAAATGCTTGACTTGTGCGAGAGTTAAGGCAGAATATCAGAAACCGTCAGGTCCACTCCAACAACCTGAGATACCACAATGGAAATGGGAACAGATTTCCATGGATTTTGTTACTGGCTTACCTAAATCTCAGCGCGGAAATGATACTATTTGGGTGATCGTGGATCGACTCACAAAGTCTGCTCACTTCTTGGCTATCAAAGAAACAGACAAGTTCTCTACACTAGCAGACATCTACTTGAAAGAAGTGGTCTCGAGGCACGGAGTGCCAACCTCTATCATCTCTGATCGAGACGCACGTTTTACTTCAGAACTGTGGCAAGCAATGCATAAATCTTTTGGCTCTCGTTTAGACATGAGCACGGCGTATCATCCTCAGACGGATGGGCAGTCTGAGCGCACTATCCAGACTCTAGAAGACATGCTTCGGGCATGCGTAATTGATTTTGGCAATGGTTGGGAGAAACATTTGCCACTTGTGGAATTTTCATACAATAACAGCTACCACACGAGCATTAAAGCTGCACCATTCGAGGCATTGTACGGGCGTAAATGCCGATCACCTCTCTGTTGGGCAGAGGTGGGGGAAAGTCAAATCACTGGTCCAGAAATGGTAGTCGATACTACAAAAAAGATTGCACAAATACGACAACGCATGGCGGCAGCTCGGGACCGTCAGAAAGCATACGCTGATTTAGACAGGAAACTACTCGAATTCCAAGTTGGGGATCGAGCGCTACTCAAAGTTTCACCCTGGAAGGGTGTGGTTCGTTTTGGCAAGCGCGGCAAACTAAATCCACGATATGTTGGACCTTTCGAAGTTATTGAGAAAATAGGCAAAGTGGCCTACAGATTGAACTTACCACCTGAACTCAGTGCAGTTCACAACGTCTTTCACGTGTCGAATCTAAAGAAATGTACGTCAGACGAGACCCACGTAGTTCCCTTGAAGGAACTCACTATTGACGAACGGTTGAACTTCGTCGAGGAACCTGTTGAAATCACGGACCGGGATGTTAAGGTCCTCAAGAACACGAGAATCCCTCTTGTACGAGTTCGTTGGAACTCCCGCCGCGGCCCAGAGTTCACCTGGGAGCGTGAAGATCAAATGGAACTCAAATATCCCCAGTTATTCGAAAACCAAGCAACTACTACTGAGGCTGAAGCTACCAATGCTGAATTTCGGGACGAAATTCCAAATCAACGGGGGGATAATGTGATACCCCAAGAAAACCAGTAATCTTCGCAAACCTGCTCGAGGAGCCGCGATACGACACAGGTAAACAACGTCACACTACTAGCTTCCTCAGTAACTGCATACTAAATTTCGGGACGAAATTTCTTTCAAGTTGGGGATAATGTGACAACTCGAATTTCCGACATCCTTTATTCGCATTTAATGCACGTTGACTTTGACTATATGGGTGTGTTATGATAAAAACCTAGTGTGTTTGCATGGTTATGTGTGATTGTATAACATGTGTACTGTTGTAAAACTTAAACTGTTTAGAACCCGACGAAACACAAGGCTGTTTCGCCATAACCCATTTCGACGAAACAGGCTGTTTCGCCATGAACACTCCGACGAAACAGAAGTCTGTTTCGCCGGCCCAGTAGCCCAGTTACGGGCCCAACCTTGTTAAGTGAGTTATATCTCACAAAACCGTTCATTCGTAAAACTCATCACCACAAATCGAAACCCTAGAGCTCCCACTCCTGTGTGACGGCAGATTAGAGTTCTCGAAGCCTCGTTAAGAGATTAAACCTTCGTACTATCGACCTTGGTTAGTCATATGTTTGTTTAATCGATTTCATAACTCTCGATTTCTGAATTCATGCTTAGGTATATGTTTGATTTATAGAATGGTTATGAATATGATGATGTTGTTTCGTTATGCATGCTTAATCGATTTCATAGCTATATCTGAAACGTGGTATTGATTTAGGGTTTCTAATAAACAAGATCAGATTGTTGATTTTGATCATCAGAATAGTAGGTCGGTAATGTTAAATCCAGGAATGTTATGTTAGATGGCCTAGGGTTAATTCATGGCTTTTGTTATGGTTAGAAATCACGGATATTGATGTTTTGCTGGATGAATATCGTATGACTTGTGTATGATGATGGTTGTGTGATTCTGTCTGCTAATCGGTGATTAGGGTTTCTGTAATAATGATGTAACTGATCATACGACGTAACTAACATGTGACGAATCAAAGCCATGACGAATCAAATGTATGTCGACGAAACAGAGGTAACGACGAAACAAGATGTGTTTCGTCGAGACCTCAATGACGAATCAAAAGGTAGACGAATTGGGGTGTTTCGTCGAAGGGACTTATGGCGAAACAGGGGTGTTTCGTCAAGTGGGTAATCAGCCACAGTAACCTGTTTGTATTCTGTTTAAGTGTTAACCTGGTTAGTTAACTGCAGTTAAGTGTAACCATCTTGTGTATGATCTGAAATACGTGCTACGTGCTACTTGCTTACCAACTGCGTGTCTATACTTGAACACAAACTGATTTCACATACGTGCATACTTTAGGACGTGATTGATTACTTGCGAGCATACACTTAGCATACCGAGCAAACCAGGGTGAGTTCACACTCTTACCAAGGCATGGGATTCCCCAGGTGGGTTGGGAATGGGATTGATTGATTGCTTGTACACATTACTACTAGACTACTTACCACGGTCCTCGGATTGGGAAGGATGCCTGTGCCAAAAATCTACGTATAACATACGTACTATCCTCGGATGGGAAGGATACTAGTGTTAACACATACAAAAATCCTAGGTACCAAATGTTCTCGGATGGGAAGAACACCAGCGCTAAACCTACGTACTTGATACGTACTATCCTCGGTTGGGCAGGATACCTATTACTATCCTCGGTTGGGCAGGATACCTATTACTATCCTCGGATTGGGAAGGATACTTACGAATACAACTAGTCTAGTAAATATACATTATGGGAAGCCCCCACCATTAGAACGTACTAACGGCCCAGTAGAGCCACATGTTACATACGGACTTACTATTACGCATTTACTCTCTGTGAACTCGCTCAACTAGTTGTTGATCCTCTGTTACATGCCTTGCAGGACCTTAGGTACTTATGGAGCTTGCACGGGAGGCGCAGTCGTTGTGGGCAAGGATCTTGAATACTGGAGTCGACTTTATGACATTTCATTCTTTACTATGTTGGGTTTAATTATACGCTTCCGCTATACTGTGATAACATACTTATGTTTTGGAACACCTCTCATATGGTTTTGTTTAGAATTAAATTGCAATTACTTTTACTTTATACATTGTTCTATATGATTGGTGGCTTGATCCTGGTCAGTCACGCCTCCAAGCGGTGATACTCCGAGTGTGGATTTTGGGGGTGTGACAGGAACAACTAGTAGCCCCACAACCACAAAACCCAGAACAACCCATGGAGATAGAAAATCCTGAAAACCAAGTAGAGATGCATGACTTTAATCCAGAAGAAATTCCTAGGATACCTGCACCAAACCCCCTAGACCCAAATTACGACCCCTGGTGTGACGACAATAGGGACTTTGTGCAACGTTACCCTATCCAGGAATATCCACCCATACAGAACATAGAAGCCTATCCAGGTATGGACCCTTTAGATCCCTATTACCATGATAACTATATTATGGAGATTTTAGAGGATCCTTACCAATTTCAGGAACTGTCACCCCCATATCAGGAACCCGCACCCCAGATTCCAAACCCAGTCCGAGAACCTGCACCCCCAATGAGTGCAGAAAACGTTCAAGAACTTAGGACTTTTGGGGAGGAAATTTTAGAAAGCAGTGAGAGAATGCGTCAGGTGGGAAAGCGTCTCGTATGGAAATACGATGAGCGCAATATGGATTTTTGGATAAATCCATATCCGTGAATGTAAGAATGGATGAAACGGTAGTAATAATAATAAAATAAAATATGTGTGTACGGATGCATAGTACTATTAGTGTAATTTTCTTTCTGTTGGTATTGTAATCTTTATTTCAGTACTAGTGTGTAATAGACGCATAGTATATGAAAAGAGTATAGTCGCAATGATCGACGCTTTTGGCAAAAATGCGTGTCATGTGATTAACTATATTAAAATATTATTTGTGATATTGATATGGGGTAATTGTTTAAAATTCAGATGGCCGACGAAGGAAACCAAGGAAATCTGAATAATGATAACCAGAGTAACATTAACATGGTTAATGAAAATCCAAGCATCATTAACAATGGAAACCAAGTGGATAATAGTGCTATCCAACACATAGTAGCACAGGGAATTATAGATGCAATGCCATTTATTCTTCAAACTGTTAAAGATGCTGATAGTAAAAGTAAGCATAACAGTAAGCGACCAGTTGAACCAGAAAACAGCGTGAACAATGGACCTGTACTTCAATTGCCTATTCCCAAAAGAAGAAGAACCATGCCTTATGGTTGTTCTTATAAAGAATTCTGGTCTTGTAAACCAATGGAATTCTCGGGCAACGAAGGGGCCATTGCAACCTTACGCTGGATAGAGAAGACTGAGGCAGTCTTAAGGATAAGCAAGTGTGCTGAAGAAGATAGGATATTGTTTGCTTCTAACCTGTTTAAGAATGCAGCACTAGAATGGTGGAACACTATCCTTCAGACAAGAGGAAGTGATCAAACCTACAATATGGAATGGGAAGAATTTAAAAACAAGGTAGAAAGGAAATTCTGCCCACCCAATGAGAAGGAACAGATAGCAAACAAATTCCTAAATCTTAGGATGACTGGTGTGGATAGTAAGGGATACACTAAAACATTCTTTGAATATGCTAGAATAGTGCCAACCCTTGCTTCACCAGAACCAGTGTTAATTTCCCGTTATATTTGGGGATTAATTGGAGAGATAAGACATGTAGTCAAGGCAGCTAGACCTCAAACTATAGAAGAAGCTGTAGACCTAGCCAATACCTTGACTGATGAATTAGTCCGTACCCGAGAAGAGGATCAAAGGAGGAACCTAACTCAGAAATTGACTCAAGAATTTCGTTCTGGAAATTCTAACCGTGGAAGAAATATAGGTTCTACCTCTACACCTTACTGTAGGAATTGCAAAAGAAAGCATTCAGGAAGATGCTCCTTATACTGTAACTTTTGCAGAATATCGGGACACAAGGAAGAAAATTGCAGGAAGAAAGCAAACATCCGAATATGTTACAACTGCGGAGAACAAGGTCACATCAAGCCTAATTGTCCGAAATTAGCTCCAGCCACAGACAACAAGAATGCCAAAAATGTTAGAGCATTTGTTCTGACTGCCGAGGAAGCCAAGATAATCCCAGACGTTATTGCTGGTACGTTTTTAGTTAATGATATTTTTGCTAAGGTATTATTTGACTCTGGTGCAAACCAAAGTTTTATCAATACTTCGTTTTGCAAAATTCTAAATCAGTCATTAACTAAACTACCACAAGAATGTCTAGTAGAGACAGCCAATGGAGAAACTATTAGGATTTCTGAAATCTTGCAGGGAGCAAACATAGAAATTTTTAATCAGAAATTTATAGCAAACCTATATCCCATGAATCTGGTAGGATTCGATGTTGTTTTAGGAATGGATTGGTTAATAGCCAATAAAGCCAATATTTTATGTGATCAAAAGTTAATTCAAGTAAATTCACCAAAAGGTAAAACGATCACAATTAAAGGAGATAAGCCCTCTAGATCCACAAAATTCATATCTGTGATGAAAACTGCAAGTTATATAAGAAAAGGTTCCATAGTGTATTTGATTTCTATAATCACTAACACTAAAGGAAAAGAACTAAAAGACATTCCAGTAGTGTCTCAGTTTTCAGATGTCTTTCCAGAAGAATTACCAGGACTACCTCCAGACAGAGAAGTTGAATTCAGGATTCATTTAATACCAGAAACATCACCAATTGCCAAAACACCTTACCGTTTGGCACCTGTAGAAATGCAAGAATTAAAGAAACAATTAAATGAATTGTTGGAGAAAGGATTTATACAACCAAGTTCGTCGCCATGGGGAGCGCCGATATTGTTTGTTAAAAATAAGGATGGATCAATGCGTATGTGTATTGATTACCGTGAATTAAACAAAGTCACGATTAAGAATCGGTACCCATTACCAAGAATCGATGATCTATTTGATCAACTACAAGGAGATCGATTTTTCTCTAAAATCGATTTAAGGTCAGGATATCATCAATTAAAGGTACAGGAAGAGGACATTCCTAAAACCGCTTTTAGAACAAGGTATGGTCATTATGAATTTACTGTCATGCCATTTGGTTTAACCAATGCCCCAGCTGCATTTATGGACATGATGAACCGAATATGTAAGCCATATTTGGATAAATTCATAATTGTATTTATAGATGATATTCTAATTTACTGTAAGAGTAAAGAGGATCATGCAAGACATTTGCACTCACTTTTAAGTTTACTAAGAAAGGAAAAGCTTTATGCTAAATTTTCAAACTGCGAATTTTGGTTAGAACAGGTACAATTCCTTGGACACCTAGTCAATCATGAAGGAATTCAGGTAGATCCAACAAAGATTGAGGCGATTACTAAATGGAAAATCCCTGAATCACCAACCGAGGTTAGAAGTTTCTTAGGATTGGCCGGTTATTATAGAAGGTTTATTAAAGATTTTTCTAGAATAGCCATTCCTTTAACTAAGTTAACCTGTAAATCTGTTAAGTTTGAATGGGGATTAAAACAAGAAGAAGCATTTAGAATCCTTAAGCAAAGATTAACCCATACACCCATATTAGCATTACCAGAAGGAGCTGAAGACTTCGTAGTCTATTGTGATGCTTCTAAACTAGGTTATGGATGTGTATTGATGCAACAACGAAAGGTTATAGCTTACGCATCTAGACAACTTAATAATCATGAAGAGAGTTATTCAACCCATGATTTGGAATTAGGAGCTATAATTTTTGCTCTTAAAATTTGGAGACATTACCTTTATGGTAGTAAGTTTACTGTATTCACCGATCATAAGAGTCTAAGGTATGTTTTCAAGCAAAAAGAGTTGAATATGAGGCAAAGACGCTGGATGGAATTTCTTAGTGACTATGACTGTGATATCCAGTATCATGAAGGAAAAGCAAATGTAGTAGCAGATGCTTTAAGTCGAAAGTATCATGAAAAGCCAAAAAGGGTACGTTCTCTTAAATTAAATCTGCAAGTAGATTTAAATGATCAGATAAGAGAAGCACAAGAATCAGTAATCAAGGATGATTCTGAAAAATTAAAAGGTATGTCGAAAGAATTAAAACAAGGAACAGATGGAATTTGGAGATTCCATGAAAATAGAATGTGGATACCTAAATTAGGAAACCAACTTCATCGTATATTAGAAGAAGCCCATAAGTCTAAGTATACGATGCATCCAGGAAGTGATAAAATGTACCAGGATTTAAGGAAAAATTTCTGGTGGATAGGAATGAAGAAAGACATAGCAGCCTATGTTTCTAAATGTTTAACTTGTTCACAAGTTAAAGCTGAACACCAGAAACCCTCAGGTTTGTTACAGCAATTAGAAATGCCAGTTTGGAAATGGGAATTAATAACAATGGATTTTGTTACTAAATTACCCAAAACTAGGAAAGGAAATGATACAATCTGGGTGATTGTAGATAGGCTAACTAAGTCAGCTCATTTTCTACCAATGAAGGAAACAATTAGTATGGAACAATTATCTAAATTGTATGTAAATGAAATTGTTTCTTTACATGGCATTCCTTTATCAATTGTTTCTGATAGAGATAGTCGATTTACATCTCATTTTTGGTCAAGTTTCCAAAAGGCAATGGGAACCAAGTTAAAGTTAAGCACAGCTTATCATCCACAAACGGATGGACAAAGCGAAAGGACAATTCAAACAATGGAGGACATGCTTAGAGCTTGTGTCATCGATTTCGGAGGTAATTAGGACGATCATTTATCTTTAATAGAATTTTCTTACAATAATAGTTATCACACAAGTATCAATGCTGCACCATTCGAAGCACTTTATGGAAGAAAGTGTCGAACCCCAGTCTGTTGGGCAGAAATTGGGGAAAAGCAACTATCTGGACCTGAGATAGTACAAGAAACAACTGACAAGATTATTCAAGTCAAGGAACGACTGAAAGCAGCACGTGATCGACAAAAGAGTTATGCCAATAACCGACGCAAGCCATTGGAGTTTCAAGTAGGAGATAAAGTATTATTAAAAGTCTCTCCTTGGAAAGGAGTAGTAAGATTCATCAAAAGAGGAAAGCTAAGTCCCAGGTATGTTGGACCTTTTGAGATTATTAGAAGAATAGGACCTGTAGCCTATCAGCTACAACTGCCAGAGGAAATGGCTGGAATACATGATGTGTTTCATGTATCTAATCTCAAAAAGTGTTTAGCTGATGAATCATTGATAGTACCTCTTAAGGATATAGAGGTAAATGAACAACTCAAGTTTGTAGAAAGACCTCTACAAATTGAAGACAGGAAAGTTAAGAATCTCAAACGCAAGAGACTAGTTCTAGTCAAAGTAAAGTGGGATTCCAAAAGAGGACCTGAGTATACATGGGAGCTTGAATCTGAAATGAAAAGAAAATATCCGCATTTGTTCCAGTAGATCTCGAGGACGAGTTCTAAAACAAGGTAGGGAGAATGTAACAACCCTCGGTAAAACCAACACCCTCATAATATTCTGACACTCTAGTATATTGTAAAATGTCCCAATATGTCTTATATTACACCCCGTATGTGAACACCGAGCCCGAAATAAGTTATAGTTTATAAAATAAATTAAAAACATAAAATATTGAGTTGAGTTGAGGCGGGCCGCGTAGACCCACCCCAACCTTTCACGCGGGCGGTATCAGGGTCTAAACCTGATATCGTTGAATCCTTTAGTTCAAGCGGGCCGCGTAAGAGTTCTAGATAGTTAACGCGGGCCGCGAGAGATCATGAAACGCGGAGACATCCGGTGATGACACGTGTCGGCATCGTGTCGGGTCTACTTGGTGACTGGGCTAAGCTATAGTGTTGACCAGGGTTGACGCGGGCCGCGTAACCCTGGCCTGTGTTTTACGCGGGCCGCGTGAGACTCGTATTTCAGCAATATAAATAGCAGGCATCAGTTTTCGTTTTCCGTCGCTCATTCTCAATTCTCAATCTCGAATTTCTGAAGTTATAAGCATAATAATTGGGTATTATACCCCTAATTAGCGAGGTTCTGCTCCGTTGTAAGTATTATAACCCCAGTTTCGTAATAGTGACGTTGCCCGATTGATTTAGGGTTCCGTAACAACTGTCGTGGTTCTGCCCGACGTAGTTGTTGGAATGCCGTCTCGGGGAGGGTATCATTAATATTTTCAAAGGGTTATGATACTAACCAATGTACATTTGTATAAATTATAAATTATATCCAGGAAACCCTTACGAGAAGCCTAAGATAGCAAAGTGAGTTTATCCTCTTTTTATTAATGTTTTTGGAATGTTTTACAAAACCTTAATTGTTTTACAATGCAATTAAGCGGTGATTGAGTCTTTGTAGTTCTTCAATTACTGCCGGTATTATGGGGTTTTGTATACAAAATTTATTACTACTTGCGAGTAGTAAGTCGGGAACGACAGTACATTACCATTGGATAACGAGTTAGCCAATGGGTAATTTGACCATAGCCATAGATCCGGTCGAGTGGCAAGTACTGAATGAGTAATTGTGTAGACATAAACAATGTGATCGCTCTCAATACTGTATTAATTAATAAAATGTTTCTTGACTAAACTGGGATTCACTCACCAGTATTTTCCGCTGACAAAATATTTTTAAAACATGTTTCAGGTAACACAATGTGAAAGCCAACTGGGAAAAAGCCAGCTCGAGAGCACTGACGGCTTAGAAAATAAGTGGCTATAAAAGTTATCCAAGAAACGATGTTTTAAATTAAATAAAATAGGGTTTGTCCCTATAAATTGTAATAAGAAACTTGGGTTTTTCCCATGAGTTGATTAATATCAAATATGGTGGTTTTACACTGATAAACATTTCCTAACTATTGTCCTGATGTAAATTCCGCTGCAAGATTTAATAACCTGATACCACCAAACTCTGAGTTCGCGTCCGCCCGTTCCCGGGACAGATAAGGGATCGGGGGTTGCGATAGAAGGTGGTATCAGAGCCTAGCCACTGGTCTGAGCCAAAGAAGTGTTCTGCTGACACTTAAAATTCTAAAAATTGTGTTAGGAAATAAATTACAGAAATACGTGCATAACTGTAATTATTTGTTATGTGTTATTTGACTATATGTTAGTTTACAGTATGAGTAATCAAGGACCATCAGACATGAATCGTCAGTTGTCTGAATCACCTAAGAGCAGTGTTGTAGAGATCGCTAGGCGCTAGTCGGGCGGTGGAGTACTGAGTAGGGACTAATCGGGATTAATCAGGATTAATCGGGATTAATCGGATCGGAATTTATATATATATATTTTAAATTTATATATATACACATACATTAATATCAATATAATACTTAAAAATAGTTCAAAATTCAAACAACTAAGTTTAAAACATAGCAAATCAAGTATTTAAACATTCAATACACACGTTAATATCAATATAATACTTAAAAATAGTTCAAAATTTAAACAATGAAGTTTAAAACATAGCAATTTAAGTATTTAAACATTCAAACATTAACATATTAGTCATGGCCTCTTGGAATATGTTTTAATGGGTTAAAAACATATTTTTTGGGCCAGGTTGGAACTAAACAACTTGGGCCATGTATTTGATAGTTAAAAACATTTGTTTGGGCCAGATTTAAACTAAAAAAGAGTGGGCCGACTAGAAACGATTTGGCCGACTTGGGCCGATTTGGGCCGACTTGCACCGACTAGGACCGACTACCGACTAATGGTCCGACTAGCTCAAAATTAATCAGTCAACGCCCGACTAGCGCCTAGGCGCCGATTAATTCCGATTTTTACAACACTGCCTAAGAGTGAAGGTACCTCATCACAGTCTGCCCTTTCTGGGTATTCTGCTGATCAGGAAGAAGGAGTGTTTGCTTTTAGAGCTCAGTCAGAAGAGCCATTCCCTCATAAGAAACGAGGATGGTTCAGTAAGGAAGCTTTTGCTCTTAGGAAGAGAATGCGAAAATTGCAACAGCAAAGAGTTCTAGCAGCTGCTAAGCGTAGAATAGATGCCAATACACAAGATATGCTTAATAGAAGCCTAGCTAATTTTCATATCTTAGCTACAACTGCTGCTGACCCAAGTCTGGAACAACTAGTAGCCCCACAACCACAAAACCCAGAACAACCCATGGAGATAGAAAATACTGAAAACCAAGTAGAGATGCATGACTTTAATACAGAAGAAATTCCTAGGATACCTGCACCAAACCCCCTAGACCCAAATTACGACCCCTGGTGCGACGACAATAGGGACTTTGTGCAACGTTACCCTATCCAGGAATATCCACCCATACAGAACATAGAAGCCTATCCAGGTATGGACCCTTTAGATCCCTATTACCATGATAACTATATTAGGGAGATTTTAGAGGATCCTTACCAATTTCAGGAACTGTCACCCCCATATTAGGAACCCGCACCCCAGATTCCAAACCCAGTCCGAGAACCTGCACCCCCAATGAGTACAGAAAACGTTCAAGAACTTAGGACTTTTGGGGAGGAAATTTTAGAAAGCAGTGAGAGAATGCGTCAGGTGGGAGAGCGTCTCGTATGGAAATACGATGAGCGCAATATGGATTTTTGGATAAATCCATATCTGTGAATGTAAGAATGGAGGAAACGGTAGTAATAATAATAAAATATAATAAAATAAAATAAAATATGTGTGTACGGATGCATAGTACTATTAGTGTAATTTTCTTTCTGTTGGTATTGTAATCTTTATTTCAGTACTAGTGTGTAATAGACGCATAGTATATGAAAAGAGTATAGTCGCAATGATCGACGCTTTTGGCAAAAATGCGTGTCATGTGATTAACTATATTAAAATATTATTTGTTATATTGATATGGGGTAATTGTTTAAAATTCAGATGGCCGACGAAGGAAACCAAGGAAATCTGAATAATGATAACCAGAGTAACATTAACATGGTTAATGAAAATCCAAGCATCAATAACAATGGAAACCAAGTGGATAATAGTGCTATCCAACACATAGTAGCACAGGGAATTATAGATGCAATGCCATTTATTCTTCAAACTGTTAAAGATGCTGATAGTAAAAGTAAGCATAGCAGTAAGCAACCAGTTGAACCAGAAAACAGCGTGAACAATGGACCTGTACTTCAATTGCCTATTCCCAAAAGAAGAAGAACCATGCCTTATGGTTGTTCTTATAAAGAATTCTGGTCTTGTAAACCAATGGAATTCTCGGGCAACGAAGGGGCCATTGCAACCTTACGCTGGATAGAGAAGACTGAGGCAGTCTTAAGGATAAGCAAGTGTGCTGAAGAAGATAGGATATTGTTTGCTTCTAACCTGTTTAAGAATGCAGCACTAGAATGGTGGAACACTATCCTTCAGACAAGAGGAAGTGATCAAACCTACAATATGGAATGGGAAGAATTTAAAAACAAGGTAGAAAGGAAATTCTGCCCACCCAATGAGAAGGAACAGATAGCAAACAAATTCCTAAATCTTAGGATGACTGGTGTGGATAGTAAGGGATACACTAAAACATTCTTTGAATATGCTAGAATAGTGCCAACCCTTGCTTCACCAGAACCAGTGTTAATTTCCCATTATATTTGGGGATTAATTGGAGAAATAAGACATGTAGTCAAGGCAGCTAGACCTCAAACTATAGAAGAAGCTGTAGAACTAGCCAATACCTTGACTGATGAATTAGTCCGTACCCGAGAAGAGGATCAAAGGAGGAACCTAACTCAGAAATTGACTCAAGAATTTCGTTCTGGAAATTCTAACCGTAGAAGAAATATAGGTTCTACCTCTACACCTTACTGTAGGAATTGCAAAAGAAATCATTCAGGAAGATGCTCCTTATACTGTAACTTTTGCCAAATATCGGGACACAAGGAAGAAAATTGCAGGAAGAAAGCAAACATCCGAATATGTTACAACTGCGGAGAACAAGGTCACATCAAGCCTAATTGTCCGAAATTAGCTCCAGCCACAGACAACAAGAATGCCAAAAATGTTAGAGCATTTGTTCTGACTGCCGAGGAAGCCAAGATAATCCCAGACGTTATTGCTGGTACGTTTTTAGTTAATGATAAGTTGTTCTTGATTGTTGAATGATTTTTGGAAAGGAAAATGATATGCTTAATAAGCATGGACACCTCCGTTTACAAAGGAAACTCTGGCGAAATTTTCAAAAAAACTCCAACACTTAGAAAATATTCTTCTAAACAAGTGTTACAAGTATATTTTATAACTTGTGTTTCGAATAAAAACTTCACCATAATATTTGTGACAAAAATACAAAGTGCCGGAGGTTGATTTTATAAATAAAATGGTTAAATATATATTTAGAATATATATTTTATATTAGAACACTTGTGTGGATACTTGTTTATTTTGTGAGATAGTTATATTATTTTAGGGTAAAATAATGTAACTTAACAATATAACTTGACATTTGAATTGTGTGGTATGAGATAGAAGTAATGAGTAGATAAACCGTACGTAGGATACGTGTTATGCATGCACGAGAAACTGATTGTTATATGTGCCTTATTAGGACGTGCTTGATTTCCTGATTATTAGAGTAATTAATCTAACCGAGCAAACCAAGGTGAGTCCACACTTTCTAAGGCATGCGATTCCCGGTGGGTTGGGAATGGGTTAAAGAATTAAAACGGAACCTACATATCCTCCTTGGGTAGGATATGTACCGCCATCCTCCATAGGTAGGATGCCAATATTAATCCTGCGTATTCTCCTTGGGTAGAATACGTACGTTCGTCCTCCTTGGGTAGGACAACAACCTTAAAACTGACTAGACAAAACTCTATCATTAAGTCCCTCATTTTATATTGACTTAAGCGCCGAGGCCGATGGCGAGCGGGTCATTAGTTAATAGCGCTATTAGGTTTAACAAACCTCACACCGTGCCGTTCGGACGGGCGTGTACTAATGGACTATGGCAAACTGTCAATGATGATAGACATTGACGTAGGGCACAACTATTGTTCGTCAGTTGTTGATATCTTAGCGGTCTAGTAGTTCACATGGGGAAGTCCCCCACTGATTTTGGATATGGTTTGGGTAATAAAGAAGGAACTGGTTAATCATACTTTCAACTATGGGGTAACCCCCACGGCAAATAAGCCAACGAAAGACAAACCATGTTTTCGGAAACAACTTAAAACTAAACAACCAAACGTGAACTCACTCAACTTTGTTGTTGACTCGTCGTTACATGCCTTACAGGTCGTTAGATGCTTATGGAGCTTGCACGAGGAGGAAGTCGTTGTGGAATATGGGTTGTTATATCCCGTGCTAAACATTTAATCCTTATGAACTTATTAAACCTACGTTTTGGACTTTAAGCTTATGAACTATGGAACTTATGTTTTAGTCTTACGTTTATGCTTCCGCTGTTAACTTAAAGTTGGTTACTGTTTTATGGTTACCAATTGTATTGTGGTTGGTTTTACTTACTTATTTACGTTGTTCAATATGATTGGTGGCTCGATCCTGGTCATGTCACGCCTCCAAGCGGTGATACTCCGCATGGTGGATTTTGGGGGTGTGACAGATTGGTATCAGAGCCATTGGTTATAGTGAACTTGGTTTTAAAAAGGGAAAAGCTTTTTGACAAACCAAACTATAACCTGTATAGTGCTTAACGATCCACAATGACGCTTCGCTCCACGTGCAAGACTCAACATCCTAGGTGATATGGTTTATGTTTATATTACCTACTTGATTAGTTACATGGTACATTGTTCATGGTATGCATTAGTTAATGTGATAACTGCTATTTGAACCTCGTGTGCTTACTCTCTTCTGTCACTCCACACTTACGCACTTTGCGACACCTTTCTTACGTGTGTTCCTTCGATGTGAAGATCATGAGTGGACGTCTCGACATGACCCAGGGTCAGCTGACGACCTTGATTAACGAACGGATTGCTGAAGCCTTAGCAACCTAATCAGGGAGTCAACCCATGCACACCCAATCACGCATAGGCACTTTCACGGCGTATTTGGAATGCAAACCTCCCACTTTCGACGGCACTGGAGGAGCAATCGGCCTTGTACACTGGATCCGAAGAATCGAATATACATTCGAAGAAAGTGAAAGCCCTGCCAGCAAACGAGTAAAATACGTTACTGGTATGTTGCAGGGGAAAGCGTATTCTTGGTGGAACACACAAGTTCAGATGCTCGGGTTGGCAGACGCGAATGCCACCTTCTGGAGCGACTTCAAGGATTGGATTAAGGAAGAATTCTGCCACCTGGACGACATTCTGGAACTTGAAATAGAGTATTATGGTTTGAAGATGGAAGGATCAGAGATTGAGGCGTACACAAAGAGGTCCAACGACTTGGCTGCCTTATGTCCTAACATGTCACAACCTATATCTAGACGAATCAAGCTATACCTCAGAGGCTTAGTCCCGGAAATCCAAGGGTCTGTAATTGCGGCCAACCTTTCCATAATCCAGCAAGTCGTTCGTTTGGCGCACCAGCTCACCGATCAGGCGGTGGAAGAGGGCAAGTTGCCCAAGCGTAACTTTTCCCATGCAAACACTCTTAATAGTAACAAGCATATTTGGGGTGATCACCAAGGTGAAGGTCCTAGCTCCATACGACAGTACCCGCACAGGAAACTAGTACAGCAGGGGCTGAACTACCAAAATCAGGGGGGATACCTCAGGAATAAACCGAGATGCCGCAAGTGCCAACGGCACCACAGCGGGGCATGTGCGGGATCGTGTTGCCAGCGGTGCAAGAAGATGGGACATATGGCTAGAGACTGCAGGAGCCCATATCCTGCAAACCGGAACCAGCATCAGCAGCAGGGTAGCAAGAAAGGGTGTTTTCGATGTGGTGCTGAAAACCACTTCAAGAGGAACTGTCCGCTGATGAGACAGAATCGTGATAACAGCGGCAACCAGGGCAACGGGAACAATAACGGAGACAATAAGGATAACCGCCGGACTGGTGAGCATGAGTTCCTGAATGGACAAAAGGAAGAAAGAAACAACCCCAACATTGTGGCGGGTAAGTTCCTACCAGACAATTTCTTTGTTTCTATTTTAGTTGATTCAGGTGCCGATGTTAGATATGTGTTCCTAAGAGTTAGTTAGGTGCTTAAGCGTACCCCATTACCCTTAAAACACCAAACATGTTGTAGAACTAGCTAATGGTGAAAGTCTTAAGGGCACACACACAGTTAAGGGTTGTAACCTCGTCTTAGCTGGTCAGACCTTCTCTATCGATCTTATTCCTATCGTACTTGGTAGCTTCGACGCTGTTATTAGGAAGGATTGGTTATCTCACCAGCAAGCGGAAATTCTTTGCAACGAGAAGATTGTCCGCATCCCTCATGCTGGCAAAGAACCCCTCGTGATTCGTGGCGACAAGAGTGATGCTGTTATGGGCATCATCTCTTTCCTTAAGGCCCAGAAGTGTTTGCGAAAGGGCCACACTGCTATCCTAGCCCTCGTTTCTGATACAACCTCGGAAGAAAGGAAGATAGAAGACATACCTATTGTACGTGATTTTCCTGAGGTATTTCCGGAGGAATTACCTGGTCTTCCGCCTCATCGTCAAGTTGAATTTCAAATCAAGCTAGCTCCTGGAGCAGCGCCCGTAGCTTGAGCACCTTATCGTCTAGCTCCATCAGAACTTGAAGAACTATCCACGCAATTACAAGAACTCTTTGAAAAGGGTTTCATATGTCCTAGCTCTTCGCCTTGGGGAGCTCCAGTACTATTCGTGAAGAAGAAAGACGGTACCTTCAGAATGTGTATTGACTACCGCGAACTCAACAAGGTGACCGTGAAGAATCGTTATCCTCTTCCACGCATTGATGATTTATTCAACCAGTTGCAAGGGTCGAGTTTCTATTCCAAGATTGACCTAAGGTCAGGCTACCATCAACTAAGAGTCCGAGATGAGGATGTCCCTAAAACAGCATTCAGGACTCGTTATGGGCATTACGAGTTTCTGGTTATGCCTTTCGGATTGACGAATGCACCTGCGGTCTTCATGGATCTCATGAACCGAGTGTGCAAACCTTACCTGGATAAATTTGTCATAGTTTTCATCGACGACATCCTGATCTATTCTAAGAGTCAGGAGGAACACGAGCAACACCTGAGGCTTATTCTGGAACTTCTTCGAAAAGAGCAGTTGTATGCCAAGTTTTCGAAATGTGACTTCTGGCTTCGCGAAGTCCACTTTCTAGGCCACGTGGTAAACAAGGATGGGATTCATGTTGATCCATCCAAGGTCGAATCGATCAAGAACTGGCCTGCACCCCGTACACCAACAGAAATCCGCAAATTCTTGGGTTTGGCAGGATATTATAGAAGGTTTATAAAGGATTTCTCAAATATTGCACAACCTCTCACTTCATTAACTCAGAAGGGTGTCACCTATCATTGGGGTGATGCACAAGAATCTGCATTTCAGCACTTAAAAGATAGACTTTGTAGCGCGCCTATTCTCTCATTGCCTGAAGGCACATATGACTTTGTGGTTTATTGCGACGCTTCCATCCAAGGACTTGGTTGCGTGTTGATGCAACGTGACTAGGTCATTGCCTACGCATCGCGCCAACTTAAAGTTCACGAAAGGAGCTACACTACGCACGAATTGGAGCTGGGAGCAGTTGTTTTCACACTTAAGATATGGAGACATTACCTGTACGGTACCAAGTGCACCATTTACACCGATCACAGGAGTCTCGAGCATATCTTCAAGCAAAAGGAGTTAAACATGCGACAAAGTCGATGGGTCGAGCTCTTGAATGATTACGAATGTGCGATCATGTACCATCCGGGCAAAGCCAATGTTGTGGCCGACGCCCTCAGTCGAAAGGATACTATACCTAAGCGTGTACGTGCGTTACAGCTTACCATTCACTCTAGCCTTCCCGCTCAAATACGAGATGCTCAGGTCGAAGCATTGAAAGCAGAAAACATCAGGGCTGAGTCCTTACGAGGATCGAGGCAGCGGCTAGAACAAAAGGAAGACGGCGCCTACTATGTAACAGGGCGCATCTGGGTTCCACTTTATGGAAACTTACGCGAGCTTGGGATGGATGAAGCACATAAGTCTCGTTATTCGGTACATCCGGGTTCGGATAAGATGTACCACGACCTAAAGGCTACATACTGGTGGCCTAGCATGAAAGCCCACATAGCAACCTACGTCAGTAAATGCTTGATTTGTGCTAGGGTCAAGGTCGAGTACCAGAAACCATCAGGCCTACTTCAACAACCAGAGATCCCGAAATGGAAATGGGAGCAAATTTCCATGGATTTCGTTACTGGCCTGCTGAGATCTTAACGCGGAAATGACACTATTTGGGTGATAGTGGATCGATTGACTAAGTCTGCACACTTCTTGGCTATCAAGGAAACCGACAAGTTTTCTACTCTAGCAGACATCTACCTAAAGGAAGTAGTATCAAGGCACGGAGTGCCAACCTCAATCATTTCGGATCGTGACTCACGTTTTACATCGGAATTGTGGCAAGCTATGCACAAGTCTTTTGGCTCTCGACTAGACATGAGCACGGCATATCATCCACAGACGGATGGGCAATCTGAACGCACCATCCAAACCCTTGAAGACATGCTTAGGGAATGTGTAATCAACTTCGGTAATGGCTGGGAAAAACACCTCCCGTTAGTGGAGTTTTCGTATAACAACAGTTACCACACCAGCATCCAGGCCGCCCCGTTTGAGGTATTGTACGGACGTAAATGCCGATCACCTCTTTGTTGGGCAGAAGTTGGTGACAGCTAGGGGTGCAAATGAGCCGAGCGGATCGCGAGCTACTCGAGATCGGCTCGAGAAAAAGCTCGAAACGAGCCGAGCCTTATCGAGCCCGAGCCGAGCTTGAGCCTCAAAACAAGGCTCGTTTGTTTATCGAGCCCGAGCTCGAGCCTCACATGTGAAGCTCGTTAGGCTCGTCGAGCCTTATCGAGCCTTAGTGTAAACGAGCCGAGTCGAGCCGAGCTTATTTAAACTTGTTTACAAACCGACCTTAAACCTAAAAATAAGCTTATTTAGTAAACGAGCCCGAGCCCGAACCCGAGCTTTACTTATCGAGCTCGCAATCCTAAAAAGTCTATTATTTATATTATTTTTATTTAATATACTAATTAATAGATAATAAACGAGCCGAGCCCGAGCCGAGCTCGAGCCCGAGCTCTCATAAGTTAATCGAGCTCGAGCTCGAGCCTGGCCGAGCTCGGGCTCGGCTCGGCTCGTTTGCACCCCTAGTGACAGCCAAATCACAGGCCCAGAACTTGTAGTAGACACGACTGAGAGGATTACTCAGATACGACAGCGAATGGCGGCAGCTCGTGACCGTCAGAAAAGCTATGCTGAAAAACGAAGGAAGCCACTCGAGTTCCAGGTTGGGGATCGAGTGCTACTTAAAGTCTCACCTTGGAAAGGTGTAGTTCGTTTTGGCAAACGAGGCAAACTCAATCCACGCTACGTCGGACCGTTCGAGATCATTGAGAAAATTGGCAAGGTCGCTTACAAATTGAATCTACCTGAAGAACTCAACGGAGTTCACAACGTAATCCACGTGTCAAATCTGAAAAAGTGTCTGTCAGATGAGACCCTCATAGTTCCTCTCAAGGAACTCACTATCGACGACCAGTTGCGATTTGTCGAGGAACCAGTAGAGATTACTGATCGAGATGTTAAGATTCTCAAGCGTACCAGAATACCTCTCGTCCGAGTTCGTTGGAATTCCCGTCGTGGCCCAGAGTATACCTGGGAGCGAGAAGACCAAATGAAACTCAAATATCCCCAGTTGTTTAAGAAAAGTGCAATCACTACTGAGGCTGAAGCTACGGCAGAATTTCGGGACGAAATTCCAAATCAACAGGTGGATGATGTGACGCCCCAGGAAACCAACGCAACTTAACTAGCTTCCTCAGTAACCACGCGCTAAATTTCGGGCGAAATTTTCTTAACAGAGGGAGAATGTGACAACCCTCAAAATTTCATGTATCCATACAATTTATTTATGTTAATTAAAGTGCTTGATGACTGTGCTGAACTATTTATCTGCTTTCTGATTACTGTGTCATACTTACATGTGCTTGTTAACACACTAGTCTTGTGCAGAAAATTGACTAAATAATCCTGTGTGCTTTCCTAAGTGTTGAGAATTAAAAATGTTACAAAAATATATATATAGGACACTAAACGGAATAACTTAGCACTTTAACGAACCGGTATCAAACCAAACAACCAGACATTACCCGAAACACCAAAATAATGCTAGAAGCATTGTTTTTATTTTACTGAGCTAGTTAGGGTCCCCGAACACCCTAACACACTATATATTACTTAACACACTTATAAAGCACTAACTAACCAATTGTTTCCAACCAAATCACTAACTAATAGTTGAAACCCAACCCTATACCCCCCTCCCAAAACCGGTTACAAGGGAGGAGACCCACCCTTGATTATTTTGAATAGTTTATTATATATGTAGAGTAATTAGGGGACATTTTATCTAATGGGTAATTAAGTGTTGGAAGGATTATAAATTAAACCACAAGACCATCATTATCTTCATATCATCTTCCTCAACACCCTAACTCTCTCCCTCCCTTCTTGATCTCGGCCGACCCCAAGAGCACCACCACCACCATCACTTGATCACTTTCAAGCATTCTAAGAGCATACATAGGTGTTAGAAGGCATACAACGAAGCTCGGTGTGTTCGGAAGTTGAAGGACCACTCTCATCATCTTTTATCCACCACATTTCTTCACTTGAACTTCCCTAATCTTGAACTAGTGGTAAGAACTTAGATCTGTTCATTTTTCATGTTATTTAAGTGGTTAATGATGTATCATGATCAAAATATTAAGAACACTAATGAATCTTATGAAGAAGACTTGAACATAAACTAACTTGATGATGAAATAAGATGAAAACATGATGAAATGAGGTTGTTTGGTTATGTTGTTGATATTGTGATGATTACTAGCAATATGATGTTTGATCATTATATGAAGCTTGTTAAGTTATGATTAAAAACATGACTTAACAAGTTAGAGATGATTATGTGCGCATAAAATAATCATCTTCTTGTTAAAGCATGAACTTGGGAATAAAAGTGATTTTCTTAGAAAATAATAAACCTAGTGGACTAGTAAACTTGTAAACTCAAGACTTGTGTATGAGTTATTTTAGAAAACCAAGTTTAAAAGGCGTTTTTTTGAAAAAGTATGATTCTTACATATACTTACACCATCTTTGAAATAAACTAAGTATATGGATGCTAGTGAAGCATGAAAATATTGAAAATGGATATTTTTGTAAAATAAGTTCACTAGTTGTGAACATCTAAAAATCCCGAGAACGAGAGTCTTACGAAAATAAACACATTCTGAAGGGTAACTAAACCCACTAAACACCCCACTAAGTTACTACGCGTTTTTAGGAAAAACCAAGTTCATGTTGTCATGAAAATTGCATAGTTTATGCACTTGACTAGTGTAATATTGTTTAGTAACTTGTTGTTGATTGTTGAATGATTTTTGGAAAGGAAAATGATATGCTTAATAAGCATGGACACCTCCGTTTACAAAGGAAACTCTGGCGAAATTTTCGAAAAAACTCCAACACTTAGAAAATATTCTTCTAAACAAGTGTTACAAGTATATTTTATAACTTGTGTTTCGAATAAAAACTTCGCCATAATATTTGTGACAAAAATACAAAGTGCCGGAGGTTGATTTTATAAATAAAATGGTTAAATATATATTTAGAATATATATTTTATATTAGAACACTTATGTGGATACTTGTTTATTTTGTGAGATAGTTATATTATTTTAGGGTAAAATAATGTAACTTAACAATATAACTTGACATTTGAATTGTGTGGTATGAGATAGAAGTAATGAGTAGATAAACCGTACGTAGGATACGTGTTATGCATGCACGAGAAACTGATTGTTATATGTGCCTTATTAGGACGTGCTTGATTTCCTGATTATTAGAGTAATTAATCTAACCGAGCAAACCAAGGTGAGTCCACACTTTCTAAGGCATGCGATTCCCGGTGGGTTGGGAATGGGTTAAAGAATTAAAACGGAACCTACATATCCTCCTTGGGTAGGATATGTACCGCCATCCTCCATAGGTAGGATGCCAATATTAATCCTGCGTATTCTCCTTAGGTAGAATACGTACGTTCGTCCTCCTTGGGTAGGACAACAACCTTAAAACTGACTAGACAAAACTCTATCATTAAGTCCCTCATTTTATATCGACTTAAGCGCCGAGGCCGATGGCGAGCGGGTCATTAGTTAATAGCGCTATTAGGTTTAACAAACCTCACACCGTGCCGTTCGGACGGGCGTGTACTAATGGACTATGGCAAACTGTCAATGATGATAGACATTGACGTAGGGCACAACTATTGTTCGTCAGTTGTCGATATCTTAGCGGTCTAGTAGTTCACATGGGGAAGCCCCCACTGATTTTGGATATGGTTTGGGTAATAAAGAAGGAACTGGTTAATCATACTTTCAACTATGGGGTAACCCCCACGGCAAATAAGCCAACGAAAGACAAACCATGTTTTCGGAAACAACTTAAAACTAAACAACCAAACGTGAACTCACTCAACTTTGTTGTTGACTCGTCGTTACATGCCTTACAGGTCGTTAGATGCTTATGGAGCTTGCACGAGGAGGAAGTCGTTGTGGAATATGGGTTGTTATATCCCGTGCTAAACATTTAATCCTTATGAACTTATTAAACCTACGTTTTGGACTTTAAGCTTATGAACTATGGAACTTATGTTTTTGTTAGGATCGGAGGCCCTCATGATTGTGTTTGTTTGTATAAGTTGAACAATGAATGAATATTAAGCAATGTAAAGTGCAGCGGAAATGCGAACAAACTTTGTAAACACAATCAAAAGAGAAAATAGTTTGATGATATTTGCTTCTCATAGAGTCAAAAGATTACAAATCAAAGCAAAAGATTACAGTAAAAGCTTACAAACTAAGCTCCCCCTCAGCCTGATGCCTCAAGGTTGGATTGCTCAAGATGAAAGGATTGAACTGATGAGAGGAGCTCTCTCAGAACGAATCAAATGTAACAGTACAGAGTACTGCTCCATTTATAGACAAAACAAACCGCTGAGGCATCTCAGCTGACGTCACCATGAAAGTGACATCTAACAAACTAACAAACTCTATCTACTGTTCTTATACAAACACTGCTAAACCTAACAACTGACAATACATAAGACAGATGATATACTGAACTACTGCTCTCTCTATTCATCGGTGCTTTCCTCAAGGTTGATCAGTCCTTGACTGGGCAGTGTTTTGTCATCAGCAGTTTGTACCAGCAGTGCTCAGTTTCCAGCAGTCTTTTTAGGCTTCATCAGTAGTTATGCAGAGCAGCAGTTGTATCCGGGCAGTGGATATGAGACCATCAGCTGTTGTAATCACTTTCAAGGGAGAAGGCTTAGCGTAAACAACTGCTTATTGTGGATCCACTGTTGAGACCAGGTTTTGGCTTTACATTATCTGTTCCTCTGGTAGGGTTCAATCCCAAAAATCTCCCCCTGGAACAGATAATGCCAAAACCTGTCATTATTCTGGATCTTTATTACTCATCAGAAGTTCCTTTGCTTTTCTTTTAAATTCTTCCTCAAAAACTTTGGAACTTGAATCAGCCTCATCCCTGCACAGTGAAAGCTCAAGGAGATCTTGTAGATCTTCAACACTCAGGCCTAGTGCTTGATTCCTTGATATATGCCTCACTTCTCCATTGATTCTGATCAGAGTCAATACGTGGGTCTTTTGATCAGAGAGCCACTTTAGTATTTTTAAACCAAATGGGTTTCTTGGGAGAGGTTTATTGTCTGATGAACTTAAAGTGTTTGACCTAGAGAAGAAGTGTAGAGCAGTATCATGAGCTTCAGAAACTCGTGTGAATGCTTTTTCAATAATCTCATTAGCTGCAGCTATGTCTGCTTCAACTTCTTTGTCAGTCAGCTCACTGTTTGTGACATCTGCTGATGATTTTTGGCTTACTACTTTGACCCTTTTGGCAAGGTCTTGTAGTTTTGCTAATCTTTCTTTATCTGAAGCTATTTTCTTGATAGCTTCTTCAATCTGATCAGCTTCTTTATCCTTTTCTTCTCCAGCAGACAGCATTTCCTTCCTTTATTTTCTCAATTTTGTGACAAAGGCTTCTGCTGTGTTGATTTGTGTTTCAAAGGTCTTGACTTGCTCCTGTAGCTTTTTATAGTCAGACTTTTTAGAAATGTCGGAGACTTTCATCCTCTGTTTCTCAAGCCTTTCATAAGCTTCATCAGTTTGCTGCTTTGACCATTTTGCTATGGCATCCGCAGTATCCACCTTTCCATCCACCAACTCCTGCTTCTTTCTTTTATGCTCGGAAATAAGATCAGCTATGAATTTCTTGTATTTGTTCCAATTTGGAGCCGTCTTTTTCATCCGTGGATCAAGTTTAATCTTTTCAATTCTGTTAGCCTCATGCTTTAGTGCAACTATTGGCCAGTCTTTGAATTATGTTTCTTCAGCAGGATAGAACTTTTCTTTCATTATGTATGCAAGGTATTCTTTTCTCAATTCATTTCGTTGATCTGCTTCAGGGGATAGGCTCAACATTTCTTTGTTCAGATCACTTGCATATTATTCTATTTGTTTGAATTTGTTGAGCAGGAATTCCCTTCTTTCCAAAATTGCTTCATCACCTTGATCCTTGCATTCAACTTTGGCTCTTATCCTTGCTTGTCTTGCTTTTATTTTGAGATATTCATCCATGTTCTCTGGAATTATGAAACCTATGAGAGAAGGAAATTTCCTTTTTGAAGGATCATCTTCAGTGTAAAATTGTTTCATCTCATTTTTCACAGCTTCTAATTCCAATGGATATTTAGCAGCAACAGGATCATACTTTTCATCAGTAGCCTGTGTTGTTTCTCTTTTTCTTTTGTGAGGCTTTGGAGGTTGTGGTGTAGGAATGATGAGATCAGTGGTGGATGTTTGACTAACAGTGGTTGAAACAACTGGTGTTTCAACCGCTGTTGTCATTACAACTGCTGATATGTCAGCAGATGTCTTCTGCTTTTGAGCAGGGGATGGCAGAGGTGAGGTAGTTTTTGATGGTGGTGGTGACTCATCATCAGGAATGAAAACCCTTCTCCTTTTTAATGTAGGAGAGGCTGATGATGTTTTGGGTGGATCAGTGGTTTGTGATTGTGATTGACTGACAGTGGTTGAAACAACTGGTGTTTCAATCACTGTTGTCATTACAGCAGATGTTGTAACATCTGCTGTCTTCTGCTTTATGGCAGGAGGCAGTGGTGGTGATATGATTGTAAATGATGATGGTGACGGAACAGTGGTTGTGATGGTGTGTGATAGAGTGGTGTGTGTTGGAGTTGTGTGTGTTGATGGAATGGCAGTTGTTTGGCTACTGACAGCAGTTTTTGTAACCACTGCTGTATCAGCTGTTTGAATGGAAGTAGGAGATTTTGAGGTTTGAGGTGGTTTGGATGGCTGTTTTGCTTGTTCTGGTTCAACATACAGACCATCTTCAATTCCCTTTTTCTTCATCTTCTTGACATTCTCCCCCTTTTTGGCATTATCTGCCAGGGGGTTATCCATAAATAGGTTCTTGAGGTGGAACTGCAGTGGCTTGTGCTTTTTGAGCTTTCAAAATCTCTTGCACCATATTTTTTATTTCAGCAACTGAATCTTCAAGTTTGTCAACTATGTTCGTCAATTCCTGATATTTTGAATCATCACCTACTTTAGTAGGATCATCTGAATCCCCACCAGCAGTGGTTGTATTAATGTGTGACTTAGGAACTGAGTCCCAAAAATCACCCATTGATGCCCCTTGTTCTTGGTACTGGGGACTTCTTTCTTCAGCACTTGATAGACCTTTGATGGTACCAGTGGACAAAACAGTCTCACCAGTGGTTATCAGTGGTGCTATGGAAGAAATTGCCTTCAAGGGAGTCTTACTAATGAAACAACTGTCCAACTGAAGATTTGTTGATCCATCAGTTGTAGTTACTGCTCCACTTGAACTACCACCGAGAGTTACTTGTAACTCAGGGGGTGTAACCTCCTCAATTGTTGCTGGGATAGCAGAGGTATAAGCATCAGACCCAGTCACTTGTGGGGGTATACTCTCAGTGATAGGTGATAGAGAGGAACTGGTTTGTGTCTGAGCTATAGCAGCTGCATGCAACAAGGGTATTATTGATTGTGGCATTATGATTGGTGAGGGTATAGGTGTTGAAAGAGACATGTCCTTGGGATCAGGACTGAGGAAGATGGATCCGAGTGGATTCAGAGCTTCATATTGTGGGGTCCCTATGCTTACAACCTGATCCTTTTGTGAGGATGCAGGAGGAGTTTGAGGCAATGGTTGAGATCTTTCTACCAACTGCTGTGAGGAAGTAACAACAGTGGTTTGTGGTGACATTTGTTTTATCACTGGCAGTTGCTCTAGGATCTCATCTTCCAGAGTTGCCTTTGTTTTGGGTTTGGTGGGTTTTCTGGATGGTTTTCTTTTGGTCTTTTTAGTAATGTCAAGTGTGGCTTTCAAAGCAGTGGTAGTGCTGTTATGATCACCTGGAGCAGTGGGCTCAGCAGCAGATGTCTGAGGAACAGTGGTAACTGCTAAATTCTGCTCAGACACCTCTACTTTTGTTTTTATTGGTGCCAACATTCTAGTGAATGTTTCAGGTGTTAGACTTTTTATTTGAAAATAAACACCTTGTTTTGGCACATTTTAATTTTCTTTTTCAAATTTTTGTTTAAAATAGTAACTTAGAAACCTTGGAAAGAGTAGAAATGTTTTGCTATCAACATTCTTTACCAAGTCATTAAAAATTTCCTGGGAGTAGTTATAATCTTGTTTATTTAAAATAGCATAGCCCAGGCATTAAATCTTCAAAGATATTTCGTTAAATGCAGTGGTTTTATTTGAAACACACATCAAGAGTGTGTGAAATAAAAATCTGGGTGCAGACGGAAAATAACCTTTTTGTAAGGTATCTACCTTTGATTGTTCTGCATATCCCCTTTTTAGAAAATCAGCTTTTAACTCGTTTTTATCAAAAGAAGTTTTACCATTCTGATCATCGAGTTTGAAGACTTCTGAGATTGATTTCGGAGTGATTTGAATAGCTTTACCCTGTAGCGAGGAGTTAATGGCTGTGACTTTACCGTCTTGTTTCTCAAGCGTCACCTTTTTCCAAAACTCTCTCTGGGTTTGTAAGTAAATGGGAGCGTCTGCCGTCAACAAAGTTTTGTACTTTGATGCAGATATGGTGTCGATGACAGGATCGAAGGTGCGGTTGTTTGAGGGTTTTGTGAGGAGACCCAAGTAATTGTGCGGTGATTTGTATGGGATTTCAACGGTTTCTTCGACCGTTTGAGCAACCTCTTTTGATGATGATGGTGATTTTGATTTTGATTTCGATTTTGATTTCGTCATTTTTGATGAGAAAGATCGAAGAATACTTTGAGAAGGAAGGTATGGAAACTGCTTTGAGAAGAGAATTTTGGAATTCAATTCGACAGTGTAAAACCCTGTTTGGGGGTTTTAATCAGGGTTTTATTTAGGGAAAAAGTGATTGCTGATGTGGCAGCGGTTATTTTGATCTGAAGGCTAAAAACTGACCACGTGTCAAACACTGATGAAATAGATGAAGGGTGGAGAACAGTTGTTTTAGGAGCCACTGATGTACCAAGCATCAGTAGTTACAACGGTAATAAAGTGAAAACAGTGGATAGCATATCAGTGGATAAGACACTGGTTTTGAGCATCAGTGCTTGCCAAGCAAAATGAAGAGTCAGTGGTTGACTTTCAGCAGTGGATAGTATTTAGTGATTAGATGATTGAACACAACAGTGATTAGGGTAAATGGTACAGATTTGAAGGACAAGTAATTCAGCCACTGTTTTGAGAATTTTCATTCAAGGTTTTTACCACGTGTCAATTTTGAAAGACAGTGGTTTAGTACCCAGATGATGAGAACTTTTTGCTAAGACAACACATATTCGTTTAATATCCAATTAAAACATGAGTGTCCCAGTAATTTAAGCACAGTTAACAATCAACCTTTGATAAAAGTTTAGGAACAAACCTGAGTATGACATGATCTTGACATATGTACCATTTCCTTTTGACCCATTTATGAGGACAATAATACCAACAAAAATAAGGTACTATATCCTGACAGGAACTGAAACTATTGCCAACAAAAACAAGCAAAAGTTTCAGATATATTATTCCAAAAAAAAAAAATATGAACAATATATCCTGGTTATTTCGAGAAAATCCTTTGAACAAAAAAATGGTTAAAGGATTTTCTGAGAATAGTATCAAAAAGGATCTGGTGTATTTTCAAAAGAAAACATAATCATAACATTCTCAAGTTTATAAAAATGGTCAGTGGTAGGAAATTTTGACTGTATTTTGACCACTGTTAGGAACCATTTTATTGTTAGTTGGTTGCAAACATGGTCCTCTTTGAAGTTCATTCACCGGGATCAAAACCTTTACCTGAACAGATGAATGCACACACTTGCTTAATGACCATTATTACCCTAAACTTTGACTCATAAGTGTTTTATGTTTATACTCTTTTCTTTTGACATCAAAAGTTTTGAGATAAACACACTTCTGAGTTTTTGTGAATTTTCTTCTTCCCTTTTTACCCTTCCCAATCATAAGTATTGAAATACTTACTGAGGGGTATTTATTGAAGGAATACTTGTTCCAGAATCATTTTGCAGTAATGTTTTGAGAGATTTGGTCATTTCTGCACATGCTTATGCCAACCTTCTCATTACCTATGATCTGGACATTTTTTACTCCTGATTTTCTTAATGTATTTTAACAAAGTTGATTTTGTCCTTTTGAGGAACTCAACCTGTTTTCAACACATAAGATCTGAATGACTAAAGTTTTAATTTCTCTCTTTTTATGTTATCGAAAACACTAATGTTTTAAGAACATAGGTTTTTGTTAATCTGAGGTTCATACTTTAGCATTTTAATAAGGCGACATCACAAATTTCATAACAGCAATTTGAGATCAATTTTGAAAATATGAACTAATCTCATAATTTAACAGATATGCTTTCAGATCTAGAAACCATGAGTGTCTTGTGCATGAAATCACTTGTTGTGTGAATTTTGTGTGTCATATGACATCTTGGTTGATTTACAGAATATTTAAGTAACCACTTTGAACATGATTTACTCGATACTCTGTTTTTCAACAAAATACAACCAACCTTAGTATCAATGAATTTTGAGCCGAACTGTTATGTCAAATTGATTGTTAGATCGAATTTGAATGTCCAGGCTCTGATACCAATTGTTAGGATCTGAGGCCCTCATGATTGTGTTTGTTTGTATAAGTTGAACAATGAATGAATATTAAGCAATGTAAAGTGCAGCGGAAATGCGAACAAACTTTGTAAACACAATCAAAAGAGAAAATAGTTTGATGATATTTGCTTCTCATAGAGTCAAAAGATTACAAATCAAAGCAAAAGATTACAGTAAAAGCTTACAAACTAAGCTCCCCCTCAGCCTGATGCCTCAAGGTTGGATTGCTCAAGATGAAAGGATTGAACTGATGAGAGGAGCTCTCTCAGAACGAATAAAATGTAACAGTACAGAGTACTGCTCCATTTATAGACAAAACAAACCGCTGAGGCATCTCAGCTGACGTCACCATGAAAGTGACATCTAACAAACTAACAAACTCTATCTACTGTTCTTATACAAACACTGCTAAACCTAACAACTGACAATACATAAGACAGATGATATACTGAACTACTGCTCTCTCTATTCATCGGTGCTTTCCTCAAGGTTGATCAGTCCTTGACTGGGCAGTGTTTTGTCCTCAAGGCATACAACGAAGCTCGGTGTGTTTGGAAGTTGAAGGACCACTCTCATCTTCTTTTATCCACCACATTTCTTCACTTGAACTTCCCTAATCTTGAACTAGTGGTAAGAACTTAGATCTGTTCATTTTTCATGTTATTTAAGTGGTTAATGATGTATCATGATCAAAATATTAAGAACACTAATGAATCATCTTCTTGTTAAAGCATGAACTTGGGAATAAAAGTGATTTTCTTAGAAAATAATAAACCTAGTGGACTAGTAAACTTGTAAACTCAAGACTTGTGTTTGAGTTATTTTAGAAAACCAAGTTTAAAAGGTGTTTTTTTGAAAAAGTATGATTCTTACATATACTTACACCATCTTTGAAATAAACTAAGTATATGGATGCTAGTGAAGCATGAAAATATTGAAAATGGATATTTTTGTAAAATAAGTTCACTAGTTGTGAACATCTAAAAATCCCGAGAACGAGAGTCTTACAAAAATAAACACATTCTAAAGGGTAACTAAACCTACTAAACACCCCACTAAGTTACTACGCGTTTTTAGGAAAAACCAAGTTCATGTTGTCATGAAAATTGCATAGTTTATGCACTTGACTAGTGTAATATTGCTTAGGAACTTGTTGTTGATTGTTGAATGATTTTTGGAAAGGAAAATGATATGCTTAATAAGCATGGACACCTCCGTTTACAAAGGAAACTCTGGCGAAATTTTCAAAAAAACTCCAACACTTAGAAAATATTCTTCTAAACAAGTGTTACAAGTATATTTTATAACTTGTGTTTCGAATAAAAACTTCGCCATAATATTTGTGACAAAAATACAAAGTGCCGGAGGTTGATTTTATAAATAAAATGGTTAAATATATATTTAGAATATATATTTTATATTAGAACACTTGTGTGGATACTTGTTTATTTTGTGAGATAGTTATATTATTTTAGGGTAAAATAATGTAACTTAACAATATAACTTGACATTTGAATTGTGTGGTATGAGATAGAAGTAATGAGTAGATAAACCGTACGTAGGATACGTGTTATGCATGCACGAAAAACTGATTGTTATATGTACCTTATTAGGACGTGCTTGATTTCCTGATTATTAGAGTAATTAATCTAACCGAGCAAACCAAGGTGAGTTCACACTTTCTAAGGCATGGGATTCCCGGTGGGTTGGGAATGGGTTAAAGAATTAAAACGGAACCTACATATCCTCCTTGGGTAGGATATGTACCGCCATCCTCCATAGGTAGGATGCCAATATTAATCCTGCGTATTCTCCTTGGGTAGAATACGTACGTTCGTCCTCCTTGGGTAGGACAACAACCTTAAAACTTACTAGACAAAACTCTATCATTAAGTCCCTCATTTTATATCGACTTAATCGCCGAGGCCGATGGCGAGCGGGTCATTAGTTAATAGCGCTATTAGGTTTAACAAACCTCACACCGTGCCGTTCGGACGGGCGTGTACTAATGGACTATGGCAAACTGTCAATGATGATAGACATTGACGTATGGCACAACTATTGTTCGTCAGTTGTCGATATCTTAACGGTCTAGTAGTTCACATGGGGAAGCCCCCACTGATTTTGGATATGGTTTGGGTAATAAAGAAGGAACTGGTTAATCATACTTTCAACTATGGGGTAACCCCCACGGCAAATAAGCCAACGAAAGACAAACCATGTTTTCGGAAACAACTTAAAACTAAACAACCAAACGTGAACTCACTCAACTTTGTTGTTGACTCGTCGTTACATGCCTTACAGGTCGTTAGATGCTTATGGAGCTTGCACGAGGAGGAAGTCGTTGTGGAATATGGGTTGTTATATCCCGTGCTAAACATTTAATCCTTATGAACTTATTAAACCTACGTTTTGGACTTTAAGCTTATGAACTATGGAACTTATGTTTTAGTCTTACGTTTTATGCTTCCGCTGTTAACTTAAAGTTGGTTACTGTTTTATGGTCACCAATTGTATTGTGGTTGGTTTTACTTACTTATTTACGTTGTTCAATATGATTGGTGGCTCGATCCTGGTCATGTCACGCCTCCAAGCGGTGATACTCCGCATGGTGGATTTTGGGGGTGTGACAGTTATGTTTTTTTTTTTTGGGGGGGGGGGTAGGTTTTTTTAGCTATTTTAGGTTTTGTTCACATTGGTTCTCGCGGTTCTCGCAATAAAGGTGGTTCTCGCATGAACCTTACCCTATATATATATATATATATATATATATATATAGGGTTAGGTTAATGTACAATGGCTCTTATCGTACAATATGTACGCGATCATCTCAGCCGTCCGATCTGGTGCGAATTCACTTTTGAACTTGCGATTTGTGCTAAAAAACCAACATGAGAAATTGCTTTATATACCAACATGTGATTTCATCATATTTACCAACATGCGAAATTGCTACAAAAAAAAACCAACATAAGATTTCATAAAAAATACCAACATGCGATTTCCAACATGCTTTTTTATAACATGCGATTTCACAATAGCGTACGTATTGTACGTTAAGTGATATTGTATTTTACACTTTCACTATATATATATATATAGGGTAGGGATCCTAAGAGAAGTCCACCCTATTTGAGAAACTTGAGAAGCAATCTGGACCACACATTTTCACTAATCAAAAAATGCAAAAAAAAAAAAAAAAAGGGAAAAAAATGCAATTTTTTTTTTTTGGAAAAATCGGAGCTTTTTCTTTAAGGTTTTAATTTTTTATTTATTTTTTTAATATTATTTTATTTTGGGGATTTATACACATGTATATATTGTTAATCTTTTAACTATACATATATGTATATTGTCAATGGGTTGGGTTATATGGAAAACCCCATCTTTTTTAGAAAACCTTGGAAACCCAACCTCATCCATTGATTTTGTTTCATCCAAGTAGATCAATGGTTGAGCTTTTTTTTGGTGTCTTTTACATTTAAATAAAACCATAAATTATACACAAGTAAAGGAAAAGGGCATTTAAGGTATTGAAAATCTGACTTTTCTCTCACACACATCAACTTTATTTCTCATACACACACATGTTATCTCTCTCCCCTCTCTCCTCTGTCTTCAATCAAGATCATGACGAACACCAAACACAAGTTTAGATCTTCAAGTTCAGATCTACATCGTGTGAAAGAGAAAATGTTTGAAGATTGTTGTTTTAGAGAGAGAACGACGGCAGGAGGAAGGTTTTTAGAGAAAGGAATTTGTTGTTTTAGAGAGAGAAACAACAATCTTCATCATGTTCATCTATAACACCAAGAACACACATACAAGTGTGTGAGAGAGAAAAGGTTTGAAGTTGTTGTTTTAGAGAGAGAACGATGGCACGATGAATGTTTTTAGAGAGAGAAAGTTGATGTTTTAGATAGAGAAACAACAATCTTTATCACAAAGACACACGCACAAGTGTGTGTGAGAAAATAAGGTTTGAAGATCTTCTTTGTGTTCATCGGACGGTTCTAGATCCGGTAAGTGTTCTTGAAATATCATTTCACACTTGATTTTTTGTTGAAATGGTTGTTAATATGTTTTTATGGGCTGAAAGTGTTCTAGTAATGGTTAATGTTCATGTATTTTAAATAAATCGAAAACTTTAGGATGAGATTTTGAACGGGTTTTTTTGTTGGTTTGGTTGCTTGTTTGGGGATTTTGATCTTAACAATAATTGTTTTTATTGTTGGTTTGGTTGCTGGTTTGGGCTTTTGATCTGAACAGTAAGTGTTTTTTTTTTGTTGGGTTGTTTGATTTACAGAAACAGACCCATAACATGTGTTAAGCACCTGTTAGAATGATGTATAACATGTGTTGATTTACAGAAACAGATCCATAAAGATATTCAATTGACAAGCTGGATGGATGTAGGCGACGTTAATGCGGGGACATTGAATAAGTCAAATCTTTTGGGAAAGAACTCTTCGTTCATTTATAACATGTGTTAGTGGTTCATGCTGTAACAGAACACCATGATGTAACCTGACATGTGTTCATGTATAACATGTGTTAAGCCCCTGATAGAATGATATATAACGTGTGTTAACCTTTGTTAATTTAAAAAAAAACAAGTAATATCTATTTTATTTTTATTGATGTTTAAAATATCCGATAATGTGGATACCGAGCGTAATACTTGTACAAGTATTACATGTACAAGTTAGTATGTAACGTGTAATATTAAATGAGCCATTTATGGTAACACATGTACCGGTAATTTTGGAATATATAATATGAAACGGGTCATTTGTTGTGCACATTTTGGAATATATAACATGTATTAAGCCTCTGTTATAATCTTTTTGTAAGTTTAACTTTAGGGCCTTAACACTGATGTACATGTAGTTACATTTGTGTTAATAAGTTTAACTTTAGGGCCTTAACACTGATGTACTTGTTTTGTTCATAGGAGAATGGATGTCTATGTTCAAAATAAAGATGGTTATCAAGACGCAAAGCGTAGCTATATTTTTTAACCTTTATGATAGTTTTTGGATCATCTTTATATATTTAAGTTTGTATAAACGTTTTTGTTACCTTTAAGTATGATTGTAATGCGTGCAATTACTAACAATCCATGATGACAAGTGACTTTTGTTTTGATTAACATTTGTAAATGTTGGTCACATCATTCCTTTGGTACACATGTGTTACATACGTTAACATGGCAACGTTACATATGTAACAATGGTCGTTACATATGTAACAATGGTTGTTATATATGTAATATATTTAATGAAAAATAATAAACTACTATTAAACGTATGAGCTATTGAATATCACCCTGTATGCAAGATATACACATCATGGTGTTTTGTAAGTGAGCTTATACAAGAATACATGTCAGGTTACAAAAAGATTATAACAGAGGCTTAACACATGTTATATATTCCAAAATGTGCACAACAAATGACCCGTTTCATATTATATATTCCAAAATTACCGGTACATGTGTTACCATAAATGGCTCGTTTAATATTACACGTTACATACTAACTTGTACAAGTGTTACGCTCGGTTTCCACATTATCGGATATTTTAAACATCAACAAAAATAAAATAGATGTTACTTGTTTTTCTTTTTTTAAAATTAACAAAGGTTAACACACGTTATATATCATTCTAACGGGGGCTTAACACATGTTATACATGAACACATGTCAGGTTACATCATGGTGTTCTGTTACAGCATTACCACTAACACATGTTATAAATGAACGAAGAGTTCCTTCCCAAAAAATGTGACTTATTGAATATCTTTTTTTTAACACATGTCCCCGCATTAACGTCGCCTACATCCATCCAGCTTGTCAATTGAATATCTTTATGGGTCTGTTTCTGTAAATCAACACACGTTATATATCATTCTAACAGGGGCTTAAAACATGTTATGGGTCTGTTTCTGTAAATCAAGCTTTCGCAACCCCCGATCCCTTATCTGTCCTGGGAACGGGCGGACGCGAACTCAGAGTTTCGGTGGTATCAGTTATTTAATCTTGCAGCGGAAATTACATCAGGACCGTAGTTAGGAAATGTTTATCAGAGTAAAACCACCATATTTAATATTAATAATCACATGGGCAAGACCCAAGTTTCTTATTACAATACATTTATAGGGATAAACCCTATTTTTATTGAATTTAAAACATCGTTTATTAGGTAAATTTTATAGCCACATTTTCCCCAATCCTTTAGTGCTCTCCTGCTGGCTTTCTACTATTTGGCTGTCACATTGGGTTACCTGAAACGCGTTTTAAAACATTTGTCAGTGGGAAATACTGGTTAGTGAATCCCAGTTTAATCAAGTTTAAATAAAAAGTCACAGTGAACAGTATTGAGAGCGATCACATTGTTTATTTCTACACAATTACTCCATTAGTACTGTCAATCCACTGACTTGTGGGTCATATTACACATTGGCTAACTCATTGTCCAATGTTAACGTATTGTCATCCCGACTTACTACTCACAGTGTAGTAAATTTTGTATACAAAACCCCAACATACTGGCAGTAATTGAAGAACTACAAAGACTTAATCACCGCTTAATCACATTGTAAAACAATTAAGGTTTTGTAAAACATTCCAAAAAAGTTAACAAAAAGAGGATAAACTCACATTGCTATCTTAGACTTCGCGTAAGGGTTTCCTGGATATAATCTATAATTTATACAAATGTACATTGGTTAGTACCATAACCCTTTGAAAATATTATTGATACCCTCCCCGAGACGGCATTCCAACAACTACGTCGGGCAGAACCACGACAGTTGTTACGGAACCCTAAATCAATCGGGCAGCGTATCTATTTACGAAACTGGGGTTATAATACTTGCTAATTAGGGGGTATAATACCCGACTATAATGCTTATACTTCAGAAATTCGAGATTGAAAGAAAGAAATGAACGACGGAAAGTGAAACCCGATAGCCTGCTTATATAGTGCCTGATTCTGGTTTCCACGCGCCCCGCGTAAAGATAGCCTTAGGGCTACGCGGCCCGCGTCAACCCTGGTCAACAGGGTAGCTTGTCCCGGTCATGATCTAGACCCGCCACGATGTCGATACGTGTCGGCCTCTGGTGTCTCCGCGTTTATTGATCTTACGCGGCCTGCGTAAGTGTAAGCTTAAGCTTACGCGGCCCGTTTGAACTAAAGAAATCAGACGGGGTCAGGTTCTAACCTTCATACCGCCCGCGTAAAAGCTTGGGGTAGGTCTACGCGGCCCGCCTCAGCTTAATATTTATTGTTTTTAATTTATTTTATAAGTTATAACATATTTCGGGCTCGGTTTTTATATACGGGGTGTATTATAAGACATAAGGGAATATTTTAAGATATAATAGGGTGTCGGAAATATTATGAGGGTATTGGTTTTACCGAGGGTTGTTACATTCTCCCCACCTTGTTTTAGAGCTCGTCCTCGAGATCTACTGGAACAAATGCGGATATTTCTTTTGCATTTCAGATTCAAGTTCCCATGTGTACTGAGGTCCTCTTTTGGAGTCCCACTTCACTTTGACCAGAACTAATCTCTTATGTTTGAGATTCTTGACTTTCCTGTCTTCAATTTATAGAGGCCTTTCTACAAATTTGAGTTGTTCATTTACCTCTATATCCTTGAGAGGTACTATCAAAGATTCATCAGCTAAACATTTCTTGAGATTAGATACATGAAACACATCATGTATTCCTGCCATTTCCTCTGGAAGTTGTAGCTGATAGGCTACAAGTCCTATTCTTCTAATAATCTCAAAAGGTCCAATATACCTGGGACTTAGCTTTCCCCGTTTGATGAATCTTACTACTCCTTTCCAAGGAGAGACCTTCAATAATACTTTTTCCCCTACTTGAAATTCCAAGGGTTTGCGTCGGTTAGCAGCATAACTCTTTTGCCGATCACGTGCTGCTTTCAGTCGTTCCTTGACTTGAATAATCTTATCAGTTGTTTCTTGCACTATCTCAGGTCCAGATAGTTGCTTTTCTCCAATTTCTGCCCAACAGACTGGGGTTCGACACTTTCGTCCATAAAGTGCTTCGAATGGTGCAGCATTGATACTTGTGTGATAACTATTATTATAAGAAAATTCTATTAAAGGTAAGTTATCATCCCAATTACCTCCAAAATCAATTACACAAGCTCTAAGCATGTCCTCCATTGTCTGAATTGTCCTTTCACTCTGTCCATCCGTTTGAGGATGATAAGCTGTGCTCAATTTTAATTTGGTTCCCATTGCCTTTTGGAAACTTGACCAAAAATGAGAGGTAAATCGGCTATCTCTATCAGAAACAATTGATAAAGGAATGCCATGTAAAGAAACAATTTCATTTACATATAATTTAGCTAATTGTTCCATACTGAAAGTTTCTTTCATTGGTAGGAAATGAGCTGACTTGGTTAGTCTATCTACAATCACCCAGATTGTATCATTTCCTTTCTTTGTTTTGGGTAATTTAGTAACAAAATCCATTGTTATCAATTCCCATTTCCATACTGGCATTTCTAATTGTTGTAGAAATCCTGAGGGCTTCTGGTGTTCAGCCTTAACTTGTGAGCAAGTTAGACATTTAGAAACATAGGCTACTATGTCCTTCTTCATTCCTATCCACCAGAAATTTTTCCTTAAATCCTAGTACATTTTATCACTCCCTGGATGCATCGTATATTTAGACTTATGTGCTTCTTCTAGTATACAATTACGCAGATTTCCTAATTTAGGTATCCACACTCTCTTTTTATGGAATCTCCAAATTCCATCTATTCCTTGTTCCAATTCTTTTAGCATACCTTTTAATTTTTCAGTATCTTCCTTGATTACTGATTCTTGTGCTTCTCTTGTCTGATCATTTAAATCTACTTGCAGATTTAATTTAAGAGAACATACCATTTTTGTCTTTTTATGATACTTTCGACTTAAAGCATCTGCTACTACATTTGCTCTTCCTTCATGATACTGGATATCACAATCATAATCACTAAGCATCTCCATCCAGCGTCTTTGTCTCATATTCAATTCCTTTTGCTTGAAAATATACCTTAAACTCTTATGATCAGTGAATATGGTAAACTTACTACCATAAAGGTAATGTCTCCAAATCTTAAGAGCAAAAATTATAGCTCCTAACTCTAAATCATGGGTTGAATAATTCTCTTCATGATTCTTAAGTTGTCTCGATGCGTAAGCTATAATCTTTTGACGTTGCATTAATACACATCCATAACCTAACTTAGAAGCATCACAGTAGACTACAAAGTCTTCAGCTCCTTCTGGTAATGCTAATATGGGTGTATGGGTTAATCTTTGCTTAAGGATTCTAAAAGCTTCTTCTTGTTTTAATCCCCACTCAAACTTAACAGATTTACAGGTTAGCTTAGTTAAGGGAATGGCTATTCTAGAAAAATCTTGAATAAATCTTCTATAGTAACTGGCCAAACCTAAGAAACTTCTAACCTCGGTTGGTGACTCAGGGGTTTTCCATTTAGTAATTGCTTCGATCTTTGTGGGATCCACATGAATTCCTTCATGATTTACTAAATGTCCAAGAAATTGTACTTGTTCTAACCAAAATTAGCACTTAGAAAATTTAGCATAAAGCTTTTCCTTTCTTAATAAACTTAAAAGTGCGTGCAAATGCTTTGCATGATCCTCTTTATTCTTAGAGTAAATGAGAATATCATCTATGAAAACAATTATGAATTTATCCAAATATGGCTTACATATTCGGTTCATCATGTCCATAAACGCAGCTGGGGCATTGGTTAAACCAAATGGCATGACAGTAAATTCATAATGACCATACCTTGTTCTGAAAGCGGTTTTAGGAATGTCCTCTTCCTGTACCTTTAATTGATGATATCCTGACCTTAAATCAATTTTAGAGAAAAATCGAGCTCCTTGTAGTTGATCAAACAGATCATCGATTCTCGGTAATGGGTACCGATTCTTAATCGTGACTTTGTTTAATTCACGGTAATCAATACACATACGCATTGATCTGTCCTTCTTTTTAACAAACAGTATCGGCGCTCCCCATGGCGACGAACTTGGTTGTATAAATCCTTTCTCCAACAATTCATCTAATTGTTTCTTTAATTCTTGCATTTCTGCAGGTGCCAAACGGTAAGGTGCTTTGGCAATTGGTGCCGTTCCTGGTAGCAGGTGAATTCTGAATTCAACTTCTCTGTCTGGAGGTAGTCCTGGTAATTCTTCTGGAAAGACATCTGAAAACTGAGACACTACTGGAATGTCTTTTAGTTCTTTTCCTTTAGTGTTAGTGATTATGGAAATCATATACACTATAGAACCTTTTCTTATGTAGCTTACAGTTTTCATTACAGAGATGAATTTTGTGGATCTAGAGGGCTTATCTCCCTTAATTGTGATCGTTTTACCTTTTGGTGAATTTACTTGAATTGACTTTTGATCACATAAAATACTGGCTTTATTGGCTATTAACCAATCCATTCCTAAAACAACATCAAATCCTACCAGATTCATGGGATAAAGGTTTGCAATAAATTTCTGATTTAAAATTTCTATTCTTGCTCCCTGCAAGATTTCAGAAATCCTAACGGTTTCTCCATTAGCTGTCTCTACTAGACATTCTTGTGGTAGTTTAGTTAATGACTGATTTAGAAATTTGCAAAATGACGTATTAATAAAACTTTGGTTTGCACCAGAGTCAAATAATACTTTAGCAAAAATATCATTAACTAAAAACGTACCAGCTATGACATCTGGAATCATCTTAGCTTCATCTGCAGTCAGAACAAATGCTCTAGCATTTTGAGTATTCTTGTTGTTTGCAGCTGGGGTTAGTTTTGGACAATTTGGCCTGATATGACCTTTTTCTCCATAGTTGTAGCATAGTCCATTACTGGATTTCTTCCTGCAATTTTCTTCCTTGTGCCCTGGCATCTTACAATAATTGCAAAGAGCGGAGCATTTTCCCGAATGCTTTTTCTTGCAGACTTTGCAGAAAGGTGCAGAGGTAGAACCCATATTCCTACGGTTGTAATTCCCAGAACGGAATTCTTGGGTAAGCCTTTGGGTTAGGTTCCTTCTTTGATCTTCTTCTCGGGTACGGACTAATTCATCTGTCAAGGTATTTGCTAGTTCTACAGCTTCTTCTATAGTTTGAGGTCTAGCTGCCTTGACTACATGTCTTATCTCTCCAATTAATCCCCAAATATAACGGGAGATAACACTGGTTCTGGTGAAGCAAGAGTTGGCACTATTCTAGCATATTCGAAGAATATTTTTGTATATCCCTTACTATCCACACCAGTCATCCTAAGGTTTAGGAATTTGTTTGCTATCTGTTCCTTCTCATTGGGTGGGCAGAATTTCCTTTCTACCTTGTTCTTGAATTCTTCCCATTCCATATTGTAGGTTCTATCACTTCCTCTTGATTGGAGGATAGTGTTCCACCATTCTAGTGCTGAATTCTTAAATAGATTGGAAGCAAACAATATCTTATCTTCTTCAGCACACTTGCTTATTCTTAAGACTGCCTCAGTCTTCTCTATCCAGCGTAGAGTTGCAATAGCCCCTACGTTGCCTGAGAATTCCATTGGTTTACAAGACCAGAATTCTTTATAAGAACAACCATAAGGCATGGTTCTTCTCCTTTTGGGAATAGGCATTTGAAGTACAGGTCCATTGTTCACGCTGTTTTCAGGTTCGATGGGTCGCTTACTGCTATGCTTACTTTTATTATTCGCTTCTTGAATAGTTTGAATAATAAATGGCATTGCATCTATGATTCCTTGTGCCACTATATGTTGAACATCACTATTATCCATTTGATTTCCATTGTTATTGATACTCGGATTCTCATTAACCACGTTAATGTTACTCTGGTTATCATTATTCAGATTTCCTTGATTTCCTTCATCGGCCATCTGAATTTTAAACATTTTTCCCATATTAATATCATAAGGTAATCTTTAATATAGTTAATCATATGATACTCAATCTAGCCAAAAACGTCGATCATTGCGACTAGTACTCTATTTCCACATACTATTATTCATCTATTACATTCTAGTACTGAATTAAAAATTACAATACCAACAGAAATAGAATCACACTAATAGTAATATGCATCCGTACACACATATTTTCTTTTATTTTATTATATTGCTAATACTATTACCATCTCCTCCATCCCATCACGGATATGGATTTATCCAAAAATCCATATTGCGCTCATCGTATTTCCATACGAGACGCTCTCCCACCTGACACATTCTCTCACTGCTTTCTAAAATTTCCTCACCGAAAGTCCTAAGTTCTTGCACGTTTTCTGCACTCATTGGGGGTGCAGGTTCTAAGACTGGGTTCGGAATCTGGGGTGCGGGTTCCTGATATGGGGGTGAAAGTTCCTGAAATTGGCAAGGATCTTCTAAGATCTCCCTAATGTAGTTATCATGGTAATAGGGATCTAAAGGGTCCATACCTGGATAGGCTCCTATGGGTGTGTCTTCATGGATAGGGTAACGTTGCACAAAGTCCCTATTATCGTCCTACCAGGGGTCGTAATTTGGGTCTAGGGGGTTTGGTGCAGGTACCCTAGGGATTTCTTCTGGGTTAAAGTCATGCATCTCCACTTGATTATCACGATTTTCTATCTCCATGGGTTGGTTTGGGTTTTGTGGTTGTGGGGCTACTAGTTGTTCCAGACTTGGGTCAGCAGCAGTTGTAGCTAGGATATGGAAATTGGCTAGGCTTCTATTAAGCATATCCTGAGTATGGGCATCTGTCTCTCGCTTAGCAGCTGCTAAAACTCTTTGCTGTTGCAACTTTCGCATTCTTTTCCTACGAGCAAAGGCTTCCTTATTGAACCATCCTTGTTTCTTATGAGGGAATGGCTCTTCTGATTGTGCTTTAAAAGCAAACATTCCTTCTTCCTGATCAGCAGAATACGGGCAGGCTGTGACGAGGTACCTTCACTCCTAGGTGATTCAGACAACTGACGACTCATGTCTGAGGGTCCTTGATCACTCATACTGTAAACTAACAGATAGTCAAATAACACATAACAAATAAACACAGTTATGCACGCATTTCCATAAATTATTTCCTAACACAAAATTTAAAATTTTAAGTGTCAGCAGAACACTTCTTTGGCTCAGACCAGTGGCTAGGCTCTGATACCACCTTCTGTCGCAACCCCCGATCCCTTATCTGTCCCGGGAACGGGCGGACGCGAACTCAGAGTTTCGGTGGTATAAGTTATTTAATCTTGCAGCGGAAATTACATCAGGACCGTAGTTAGGAAATGTTTATCAGAGTAAAACCACCATATTATTCCATATATAAATAAGCAAACTTTTTGTGCATAACCACTTGTAACATGTGCTTTGAGAGTTTTTCAAAAAAAAAAAACTTGATTTTTTTATTTTAACCCAAAGGTTTTTACCTTTTTCAATTTTAACCCTACATAATTTGTTTTCTTAACTTTAACCCAAACTTTTCATTACTTTTAACCCAAAGTTTTTTACCTTTTGCAATTTTAACCCTACATAATTTGTTTTTTTAACTTTAACCCAAAACTTTTCATTATTTGCAATTTAACTTCACAACTTTTGTCACTTATACTTTTCATCTTTGGCAAATATTCGGTTTACGTATGGTTCTTAATTTTTCGAGTTAATACGACGCAACGTACAAGTGTGGTTCAACTTTTTTATGTTTTGTTTCAAATTTTGCAAGTTAATACGACACAACGTATATGTGTGGTTCAACGTTTTTACCTCTATTTTTCATGTTTGACAGGTTCGTAGCAACACGCAGACCCTGGGTCGAGTCAGTGTTGGTGGTCGATAATGGTTGTGTGACATTAGTACTATTTGACATCGGTTTTACGCCCCGCCGCAACGCGGCGTGTGCTTTGGGGGTTTTCCAAAGAAAAAATTATTATGCATATGGTTGCCGCAACCTTTGCTTTGGGGGTTTCCAAAAAAAATTGATTTTTTTTACTTTTCATCCAAAAGTATTTCATAAATTACTTTTAACCTAAACTATTTGTTTTTTTTACTTTTAACCCAAAATTTTTTATCTTTTGCAATCTATCCTCACAACTTTTTTTTACTTTCAACTTCGATCCTTTACAGTTTTCATTTTCCGCAAAATTTTCGCTTTATGCTTGGTTCTAAATTTTTGCTTTGGTTTAATTTCGTTCTAAATTTTGCGAGTTAACATGACGCAACGTGCGTGTGTGGGTGAACGTTTTTACATCGTCTATTTTTCCCTGTTTGACAGGTTTAACATAACGTGCGGGTCCTAGATCGACTTAGTCATAACTAAAGAATCCCCGCCGCATTGCGGCGGGTCTGAATTCTAGTTTAATATTAATAATCACATGGGCAAGACCCAAGTTTTTATTACAATACATTTATAGGGATAAACCCTATTTTTATTGAATTTAAAACATCGTTTATTAGGTAACTTTTATAGCCACATTTTCCCCAAGCCTTTAGTGCTCTCCAGCTGGCTTTCTACTATTTGGCTGTCACATTGGGTTACCTGAAATGCGTTTTAAAAACATTTGTCAGTGGGAAATACTGGTGAGTGAATCCCAGTTTAATCAAGTTTAAATAAAAAGTCACAGTGAACAGTATTGAGAGCGATCACATTGTTTATTTCTACACAATTACTCCATTAGTACTGTCAATCCACTGACTTGTGGGTCATATTACACATTGGCTAACTCATTGTCCAATGTTAACGTATTGTCATCCCGACTTACTACTCACAGTGTAGTAAATTTTGTATACAAAACCCCAATATACTGGCAGTAATTGAAGAACTACAAAGACTCAATCACCGCTTAATCACATTGTAAAACAATTAAGGTTTTGTAAAACATTCCAAAAAAGTTAACAAAAAGAGGATAAACTCACATTGCTATCTTAGACTTCGCGTAAGGGTTTCCTGGATATAATCTATAATTTATACAAATGTACATTGGTTAGTACCATAACCCTTTGAAAATATTAATGATACCCCCCCCCCCCCCGAGACGGCATTCCAACAACTACGTCGGGCAGAACCACGACAGTTGTTACGGAACCCTAAATCAATCGGGCAGCGTATCTATTTACGAAACTGGGGTTATAATACTTGCTAATTAGGGGGTATAATACCCGACTATAATGCTTATACTTCAGAAATTCGAGATTGAAAGAAAGAAATGAACGACGGAAAGTGAAACCCGATAGCCTGCTTATATAGTGCCTGATTCTGGTTTCCACGCGCCCCGCGTAAAGGTAGCCTTAGGGCTACGTGGCCCGCGTCAACCCTGGTCAACAGTGTAGCTTGTCCCGGTCATGATCTAGACCCGCCACGATGTCGACACGTGTCGGCCTCTGGTGTCTCCGCGTTTATTGATCTTACGCGGCCCGCGTAAGTGTAAGCTTAAGCTTATGCGGCCCGTTTGAACTTAAGAAATCAGACGGGGTCAGGTTCTAACCTTCATACCGCCCACGTAAAAGCTTGGGGTGGGTCTACGCGGCCCGCCTCAGCTTAATATTTATTGTTTTTGATTTATTTTATACGTTATAACATATTTCGGGCTCGGTTTTCATATACGGGGTGTATTATAAGACATAAGGGAATATTTTAAGATATAATAGGGTGTCGGAAATATTATGAGGCACAAGCGAACCAACAAAAAACAATTACTGTTCAGAGATCAAAAAGCCCTAAACAAGCAACCAAACCAAACACAAACTTTTTAACACAAAAATAAAAACCTACAAATTACATAAACATTTACCACTTTTTAGAACCATTTTAACAAAAAAATCATGTTCCTCTCTAAAAAGCCATTACACAAAAAACTATTAACAACTATTTTAACAAAAACATCAAGTGTGAAAATGATTTTTCAAAATCAAATACTCAAGAGATTGTTGTTTCTCTCTCTAAAGCAGCAACTTTCTCTCTCTAAAACACTTACCGGATCTAGAACCGTGCGATGAACACGATGAAGATCTTCAAACTTGCTTCTATCTGTGTATTCTTGGTGTTCTTGATGAACATGATGAAGATTGTTGTTTCTCACTCTAGAAATCAGCTTTCAATAAGCATGAGCACACCCGAGATGAAGATGACGACGTGAGATGAAGATGAACACACCCGGAATCAGCTTTCAACAAACAGAGTGAAGTTCATGGAGTTTTGAAAATGGGGGAAGCTAAAAGGTAAAGAAATGGAGTTTTGAAAGTACATCTAGATGTGAGGTGGGTAAAGATCGAAGTAAAGACCTTGTTTAGGAAGTTGAATGCTCCATAGTACATTAATGGTGGATCTAGTATTAAAGGACTTGTTTAGGAAGATGAAGATATTTTGAAAAAAAAACTTTTTAATTTGAAATACACTAAACGAAATGGAGGATGAAGGATGAGAATGATGTGATGGGTACATTAATGATGGTGTCAAATCATGTTGGTCAATAGATCTTTGGGGTAGGGTAGGCATATGTAAATTTACCATAGTGCCCTCAAAAGCAAAAATGGAGATGAAGTTGGGTGAGACATGTGGCCAAATGTAGGCCATGTGATGGGTTTCCAAGGTTTTCTCAAAATAAAGGGTTTTCTATGTCGCAATATCCTATTGTCAATTATACATATATGTATATGCATGTTTAAAATTGAAAAATATGTGTTATAAACCCTAAACCCTAAAGTTAAACCTTAATTCTAAACCCTAAACCATAAAGCTAAACCCTAATTCTAAGCCCTAAAGCTAAACCCTAATTCTAAACCCTAAAGCAAAACCCTTAATGCTAAATGCTAATGCAAACTCTAAAGCTAAAGCTAAACCCAAAAGCTAAAGCTAAACCCTAAAGCTAAACCCTAATGCTAAACCCAAAAGCTAAACCCTAAATACTATTGCTAAACCCTAAATAACACTTATTTTTCAATTTTAAATATGTATATACATATATGTATATTTGACAATATACACATATGTATAGTTAAAAGATTAGCAATATACACATGTGTATAAATCCCAAAAAAAAAAACAAAAAAACAAAACCTTAAGAAAAAAGCTCAGATTTTTTCAAAAAAAAAAAAAATTGCATTTTTTTGCATTTTTTTGCTTAGGAAAATGTGTGGTCCAGAATGCTTCTCAAGTTTCTCAATTAGCCTACTACTTCTCACATGATCCTTATCCTATATATACTATATTATAATGCATGAGGGAGGGGTATTTTAAGATACCAAAAAAATAAAAACTTTTCCCCCCTTTTATTTATAGAAAGACCCCTAAAATGAGGGTAGATTGGTCTTTTAAACACTATTTATTTTTTAGCCCCTAAACTTATTGCACTTAAATCCTTAAGGTTTTAACAAAATTATAGATAATTAGTTACAACTCACCCCTTCACAACAAAGTTATAATTTTTTACGTATTCTTGATATATCTTATAAATTATACTGTTTAAAAAAATCTAAAGATAGCATGACGACCTACACATTTTTGTCGACGTTTCGGTAGTTGTATTGTTCAATATCGACGCACGGATAAAAAGTACAAGTCGATAATGCTTTAATGTACAAGTAATTAATACTTGTGATCTAATGTGCCTAATCTACAAAGATGGGCTCCATCTATGCAAACAAAAACAAAAAGAATTAAAAGTACCGTAACATTAAATGAAGATATTATGTGTCACATTTTATTTTATTAAAACTACCTAATATATATACTTAGATATATCTTATAAAAACTTAAAACTAACCACAACAAACTTCCTAGATAAAGGGGTGGCAAATATAAACCAAACTCTAATGCACTTTTATAGTTACTACTATAAATATATAACAGGACCCCCTATATCTATTGCTAAACAAAGTTAAAAAATGGATCCAATTCTGAATTCAATTGTTACGAAAAAATTAAGCATGCGAGATTGAAAATTCTAAGGTCAGTTCTGTTGTATCGCAGCAGTGAATAATTGTTTTCTTTTATTTACCTTTATGTGAATGTTAACTTAGTTGATTTTTCAGTTTCAGTTGCATGATGAACATGCCAATTTAAACAACCCATTTGTCGAACAAGCTTCTAAGGTATTGATTTTGCTGGTTTTTAGGTATTATTTTTGCGTATATCTTTCATATTAACATGTTCGTTATGTTATTATATGTTTGTCTTATTGCAGGATGACGGAGATAAAAGTGTTGATATTATTTCTTATGGTGCAATGTTTAGTCCATACAAGTCTAATCTTCAACGTGAATTTAGCGAAGAGATAATTTTAAGGTTTATTTAATCTTTTTTTAACTTTTGTATTCAACTTTTGTCCTTTTTAAGGATCGGAAGTTTGAGACTCAAAGGAAGAGATCCAATAGACTCTCTAAATGAAAATGGAGTGAGGTTATTAATTTAGACGATTCTGAGGACAATGACAAAGAAGAGGAATTAGAAGATACTACCGATTCAAACACAAACTAGAAAACCCGATTAAAAATACCTCGAGTGTCAATTCAGAAGCAGAAAAGATTTCATGCAGTCTAACATGAAATCTGTCAAGTGTTTTTATGTTTTTTTTTTTCATTTTCAGTTGTTATGTTTGATCTAGAAGTATGAATAAAATTTATTTTATATTTGAACTTTATTTTTTGTGTTAATATAATGCAGTTATTGACCATATTAATAAAGTTCAAAATAAAGTTAGTATCCTAAATTTACAAGTCCACTGAACTTATATAAGTTAATATCCTAAACTTACAATAAATAGATATTGCAGTTAGATATAGTCAAGCTGAAATTATAAAATATTGCAGTTATTCTTGGATATTATACTAAAATTTGTATTTCTTAATTAAAAAATAATAAACTTTAAAGCTAAACTAAAAAACTAAACTTACTATGATATAAAGTTAATAAAAATATAAACTCTTAACATCCTATTTTTTATAAAAATTGTTTTTAAAATTTTATAAAAATATAATTTTTTTATATATATAAAACGAAATTTAACAATTAAAGTAAAAGGCATAAAACGTACTTACAAGTCAACTACTATTTTTTATTTTTTATTTTTATAAGAACAAAAATTTTAAATTTAAAGTTTATTGGATCAGTACCATGTGGATATTTAAAAAAAAAGTTATGAACTTTAAAGAATAAAATTATAAACTTTATCATTTAACCACCAAAATAAACTTACTTTACAACTATGACATCTTATCTTTTATTTTTTGTCATTTGATTATTATTTTTTATTAAAAAACGAAACTTTAGATGTATAAAACAGTTTTTTTTACTTTGTTTATAAACAAAACATTTTGTTTTTATAAAAAATAATTCTTTTATAAATATTTTTTGTAACAGGTAATACAAATAAAATACTCCATAAATTCACAATCTTTACTAGATAAATACTAAATTGTGTTGAAAATTTTTAGGAATTATAATTCAACTATATTGTTATAGATAATATTAGTCAGTTTCAAAAGAATTCTTTACCAACTTGACTAGATACATACTAGATTGTGTTGCATATTTTTAAGGATTATAAGTTAAAAGTAGACTCGTATAAGATAAGATTAGTTAGAAGCTAAAAATCTGAATTTAGTATGATATAAACTCTTAACATCCTATTTTTTATAAAAACAGTTCTTAAAATTTTATAAAAATATAGATTTTTATATCTGCAAAAAACCGAAATTTAACAATTTAAGTTAAAGCTCTAAAACGTACTTAAGAGTGAAATACTATTTTTTATTTTTATAAAAACAAAAATTTTAAACTTAAAATTTATAGGATGAGTACTATGTGGATTAGTGGATATTTAAAAATGTTATGAACTTTAAAGAATAAAATTATACATTGTAATTTAACCAATAAAATAAACATACTTTACAATTATAACAACTTATCTTTTATTTTTTGTCTTTTGATTATTAATTTTTGTTAAAAACAATATTTTTTTTTGTCTTTTGATTATTAATTTTTATAAAAAAACAAAACTTCACATATGTGTAACACTTATGACATACATCCACCACAATAATGTTATCATAAATATTACACGAATAAGAAAACTACCAGAAAGGAGTGCCGTAATACAAAGTGTCGCCCCCGTCGCATCGCGCGGGCACCATACTAATATATATATATATATATATATATATATATATATTGTGAGGTTTATTGGAGAACACTAAAAAGTGGGGACCGGGAAATACTCTTAAAAATTTAACATGTTAAAAATAATTTTTTTAAAATTTTTCAGCGCTTTTCCTTATAAATACTCGTAGAAGCATTTTTAATAAAAAAAATTAAAAACTAAAAATATAAAAAAACAGTTAAAAAAAGGCTAATTTTTTTTACAAAAATGATTTATTTATTGAAATAGTTTCTACCCATTTTTATAAGGAAAAGCGCTAAAAAATTGTAAAAAATGATTTTTAACATGTTAAGTTAATTTTATTAAGATATATTTTTAATTGTTTTTTAAACATTTTTTTTATATTTTTTAGTTTTTTATTAAAAATGTTTCTACACGTATCTATAAGGAAAAGCGTCAATTTTTTTTTTTTTGAAAAAGTTGATTTTTAACATGTTAAGTTGAATTTTTAAGAGGGTTCCCCAGTTCCCCACTTTTTTTGTGTTCCCCAATGAACCCGTACAAATTGCCTTAACGTACGATGCGTACGAGATGCAGTTTCAACATGTGGATAATGGTTCATAACATGCGGTTTTTGTTTTTTTAACATGCGACTTTTTTTCAACATGCTATTTTTTTTTTCAACATGCGGCTTTTGGTTTTTACAACATGCGGGGTTTCTTTTACGGGGGTTACAATGTGAGGACTTCACATCACGTAAACTCGTATGTTAAGACAAATTGTACAATACACTTTCACTATTTTCCATTTTATTATATCAACAGGACAACAAATTTTCCATTTTATTAGTCCGAGTTTTTCTTAGATTTATTGGATTTCCCTTTGAGTTAGTGTATAGAGATTATTGTCTAGTAAAGATGAATATGATTGGGTGACTGTGCTGGAGACACGATAATCCTTCAGTGGTGTGTTGGTGTGTAACAACTCTCACCAAAACTATTATTTCTTATTATATTTAGTCCAATAGGAAACCCTAATTGAGATCCCCAAGTGATCCTGCATAAACCCTAAAATTTTCAGAACAATCAGAATCAGGATCAGGGCCCCTAAAACTCAGGGGGGGGGGGTATTCCCTATTGACGATTATCCTAATAACTTGCTGTCAAAATCGAATTTTGACAAACCGTCTGTGACAATCCGAGTTTTCATGGTCTATATCCGATATGACTTCGTATGTACTTACTAAGTGTGTTTAATAATCATTTGAGGTGCAAAATAAATGTTATTTGTGATATGTGTAATATATGTGTATGTGTTATACATATTTTAATTGTGTAATTATTTATAACACAAGAGTGAGTTCGTCCATATGTGGTCAACGAAATCATACTGGGCATTAGGCTAGTAGTGGAGTAGCAGTTGAAAACAAGTGGAACAGTTGAAGTGTAGTTGTTACAATGGATTTTATATTATGTCTAATGTGGAGCAGTTGTGGAGCAGTTGAAGGATAGTAGTTACAGAGTGGTATATTATTCCAATCTATACGTGAAAACCAAATCGTCAAACCAGGAGCTATATTGTTTCTCCTTGAACGAAGGCAACTGCAAGTCTCCAAACTTTTCTTTGCAATCAACTTAGTGATCTTCCATCTCGGTTAGTTATACTGTTGTTGTACGATGTGTGATTTCATAGCAGTAGGTATATATATATATATATATATATATATATGTGTGTGTGTGATTTATTGTGACGCTATTATGTTAACTGGCAATATCAATAAGTGTATGAACTGTTATGTATATTAGATGAGCTATTCGAATATGTGTGTCTGTTAATGAGGATTTTGTCGATGATTGATCATGTAACTGTTAATGAGATTAGAGTTGCTGGGTTTATGTAACTGTTAGTGTTGTTGATGATGATTGAACCAGACGAAAACCTGTGCTTCATCAACACCCCTGACGAAATCACTTTGGGATTTCGGCACCCTAGTGATTTCGTCACACTCAAGTTCAACGAAAACACAAGGGTTTTCGGAAAAAGTGTTGGCGGCCCATAAAGGGTTTTCGGCCCACCTAGTGATTTCGGCACACATAGTGTTTTCGGCCCAAAAAGGGATTTCGGCCAGAGGATTTCGAATCATAGTGTTTTCGGCCCAAAAAGGGATTTCGGCCAGAGGATTTCGAATCATAGTGTTTTCGGCAATTGATCTGTAACTAATATGTTAAGTTTATTACTTGCAAACTCTGTTAATTTGTTAACTTTGTTAGTTAGTTAATCTTATTAAGTGGGTAACTCTGTTAAGTAAATAACTTAGTTAGTTTAATTACTCAGTCTATTAATTCAGTTAGTACGGTAACTTTGCTAAGTCTATTAATTCTGTTAAGTATGTTAAGTGGATTAACTTGTTCAGACATGTTAAATCTGTTAACTTCAGTTAGTTTATTAACTCTGTTAACTGAATTAACTCTGTTAAATGATGCAACTCTATTAATCATATAAAATCTATAAGGTATTAACTCAGTTAGTTCAGTTAACTCAGCCAGTTGATTAACTTTGTTAATTTATTATTTCTGTTACGTGGGTTAACTCCGTTTAGTTTATTAACTTTGTTATATATGTTAACCTTGTTAAAAACCAGTTAATCCTGTCAAGCATGCTAATGAATAACTATGTTAGACTAAACTGAGAAAGATGTTTATGTGAAAAATGAATTTGCATGAATTGGATTAACTGTTTACATGATACAAGATGTTAACTGCTAGGCACACTCTGTGATATTGATTGCATGCAAAACCTTACAAACATGTACTGATCGAGTATACGTGTATAACTATAGGATTTGATTGATTACTTGCGAGCACATAGTTTAGCATACCGAGCAAACCAAGGTGAGTTCACACTCTTACCAAGGCATGGGATTCCCCAGGTGGGTTGGGAATGGGATTGAATGATTACTTGTACTCACATCACTACATTACTACTTACCACGGTCCTCGGATTGGGAAGGATGCATGTGCCAAAAATCTACGTATAACATACGTACTATTCTCGGTTTGGGAAGGATACTAGTGTTAACACATACAAAAATCCTAGGTACTAATGTCCTCGGATGGGGAAGGACACCAACGCTAAACCTACGTACTCGATACGTACTGTCCTCGGTTGGGAAGGACACTTATACTTATACTCATACTTATTACTATCCTCGGATTGGGAAGGATACTTACGGATACAACTAGTCTAGTAACTTACAGCATGGGAAGCCCCCACTAGATAAACATACAAATGGCCTAGTAATACACGGCATGGTTATAAACGAACTTATTACTAAACAACCAACTGTGAACTCGCTCAACTTTGTTGTTGACTCTCTGTTACATGCCTTGCAGATCATTAGGTATGTATAGAGTTTGCATGGGAGTGAAGAGGATTCGTTGTGGGATATGGACAGTTGTGTGCTATGTTAAACATTTGAAACCTTTAAACTTATGTTGGGTTTACTTATTTATGCTTCCGCTAAACACTTAATTATGTTATAGTTGTGAACACCTTTCGTATTGATGAATGATTTTTATTTATTACTTACAATGTTCAATATGATTGGTGGCTTGATCCTGGTCAGCCACGCCTCCAAGCGGTGATACTCCGCGTGCGGATTTTGGGGGTGTGATAGATTGCTATCAGAGCCATTGGTTATAGTGAACTTGGTTTTAATAAGGGGAAAAAGTTTTGTTAAAACCAGACTATAACCTGAACAGTGCTCAACGATCCACAACGACGCTTCGCTTCACGTGCAAGACTCAACTCTATAGGTAATACTGTTCATGTTTACATTGCCTACTTGCTAGATTACATAGAACTTTGCTCAGGGTATGCTTAGATAAACGTAACAACTATTGCTTGAGAACACATGCGTGCTTATTCTCTTATATCATCGCACTTTCGCGAGCCTTCCTTACCTATGTTGCCTTTGATATGAAGATCATGGCTGGACGCATTAACATAACTCAAGCCCAGCTGACGGCTCTGATTAACGAACAAGTTGCTGCGGCACTTGCAGCCGCACAAGCAGGAGGTCAACACGCTCAGCCACCTGGTTGCACCTTCAAGACTTTCATGGACTGTCGTCCTAGCACATTCAGTGGCACGGAAGGAGCAGTTGAACTCCTCCATTGGTTTGAAAAGCTCGAGTCCGTATTCGAGATGTGTGAATGCCCTGAGGCTCGCAGGGTAAAATATGCTACTGGTACTCTTGAGGGTATAGCGCTCACGTGGTGGAACGCTCAAGTCCAAATGCTGGGGTTGGTTGCTGCTAACGCCATCCCATGGAACGATTTCAAGGTGTTGATCAAAGAAGAATACTGCAGCCGTGACGACATTCATAAGCTGGAGGTAGAGTTTTACAACTTAAAGATGACGGGGTCAGAAATTGAAGCGTACACTAAACGATCGAACGAGTTGGCTACTCTGTGTCCTACTATGGTGGACCCTCCCATCAAACGTATCGAACTGTATCTCAAGGGCCTGGTGCCAGAGATTCAAAGTCACGTGACCTCAGCAAATTTAGGCACTATTCAACAGATCATCAAGTTGGCTCATCGTGTCACAGACCAGACAGTGGAACAGAACAGGCTGCCCAAACGTATCAGTGCTACTACTACTGCTATCACTACTTCCACTACTCCCAGTGACAATAAGCGGAAATGGGATGGGGATTCCAGCAAGGGTTCAGCTACAGCTCAGACTCAGGCACAGCAGCGGAAGACTGATAACTACCAGAGCCCTGGTCAGCAATTTTCTGGTAGTCAAAAACAGGGTGGATATCGAGGAAATCACCCAAAGTGCAATATATGCAACAAGCACCATAGTGGTCAGTGCAACAAGGTTCGTTGCCAGAGATGTCTTAAGATGGGTCATGAAGCCAAAGATTGCAGGAGCCCACAACCTGCACATCAGAATCGTCAACAGCAACAGCAAACACCACAGAACCAGCAACAGAAACAGGGTAACAAGGGATGCTTTCAGTGCGGAGCTGAAGGTCACTACAAGAGACACTGCCCTCAGTTAAATCAAAATCAGAACAATAACAACAATAATCAGGGCAATGGGAACAACAATGATGAAACAATGGTGCCAGGGGTCGAGCGTTCGTGATTGGTCAGGGTGACGCAAGGAATGATCCTAACGTAGTGATGGGTAAGTTCCTTCTCGATGACTTTTATGTTACTGTTTTATTTGATTCGGGTGCCGACACCAGTTATGTGTCTCTAAAAGTTAGTCAAATGCTTAAGCGCACTCCAACACTTCTAAACACCCAACACACGGTAGAACTAGCAAACGGTAAAAGTCTCGAGGCCACGCACATAGTCAAGGGTTGTAACCTCGTCTTAGCTGGTCAGACCTTCTCTATCGATCTTATTCCTATAGTTTTGGGTAGTTTCGACATCGTCATTGGGATGGATTGGTTATCCCAACAGCAAGCAGAAATCCTATGCAAGGAGAAGATTGTTCGTATTCCCCGTTCTGGCAAGGAACCTCTCGAAATCCAGGGCGACAAGAGTGGTGCTGTAGTGGGCAACATCTCTTTCCTTAAGGCCCAAAAGTGTTTGCGAAAGGGTCACACCGCTATCTTAGCACTTGTTACTGACGTATCAACAAAAGAGAAGAAGATTGAGGATATTCCCGTTGTACGCGACTTTCCTCAAGTGTTTCCTGAAGATTTACCCGGACTACCGCCTCATCGCCAGGTCGAATTTCAGATCGAGCTAGCTTCTGGAGCAGCACCTATAGCTCGAGCACCCTATCGTTTAGCTCCAACCGAACTGGAAGAACTGTCTAAACAATTGCAAGAACTCTTGGAAAAGGGTTTTATTCGTCCTAGCTCTTCGCCTTGGGGAGCTCCAGTATTATTTGTGAAGAAGAAAGACGGAACTTTCCGCATGTGTATAGATTACCGCGAACTGAACAAGGTGACTGTGAAGAATCGTTATCCTCTTCCACGCATCGATGACTTGTTCGACCAGTTGCAAGGGTCGAGCTACTATTCAAAGATTGATCTAAGGTCAGGCTACCATCAACTGAGAGTCCGGGATGAGGACGTCTCCAAAACAGCATTCAGAACACGCTACGGCCATTATGAGTTTCTGGTCATGCCATTTGGGTTAACAAACGCACCTGCAGTTTTCATGGATCTTATGAACAGAGTGTGTAAGCCCTATCTGGATAAGTTTGTTATTGTATTCATCGACGACATTCTGATCTACTCTAAGAGTCAGGAGGAACACGAGCAACATTTACGACTTATTTTGGAACTCCTTCGAACAGAGCAGTTGTACGCCAAGTTTTCGAAATGCGACTTCTGGCTTCGTGAAGTCCACTTTCTAGGCCACGTGATAAAAAAGGATGGGATTCATGTTGATCCATCCAAGATAGATTCGATCAAGAACTGGCCTGCACCTCGCACACCAACAGAAATTCGCCAATTCTTGGGTTTGGCAGGTTATTACAGAAGATTCATCAAAGACTTCTCAAAGATTGCACAGCCGCTTACACTACTGACACAGAAAGGTGTCACTTACCGTTGGGGTAATACACATGACGTAGCATTTCAGCACTTAAAGGATAGACTTTGTAGCGCACCTATCCTCTCATTGCCTGAAGGCACAGATGATTTCGTAGTCTACTGCGACGCATCCGTTCAGGGTCTTGGATGTGTGTTGATGCAACGGGATAAAGTCATTGCTTATGCTTCACGTCAACTTAAGATTCACGAGCGAAATTACACTACACACGATTTAGAGCTGGGAGCTGTTGTTTTTGCGCTCAAGATATGGAGACATTACCTGTATGGTACCAAGTGCACCATTTACACCGATCACAGGAGTCTCGAGCATATCTTCAAGCAAAAGGAGTTAAACATGCGACAACGTCGATGGGTTGAGCTCTTGAACGATTACGAATGTGCGATCAGGTACCATCCGGGCAAAGCCAATGTGGTGGCCGATGCTCTCAGTCGAAAGGATACAACACCTAGGCGTGTACGAGCGTTGCAACTCACTATTCAGTCTAGTCTTCCTTCTCAGATACGAGATGCTCAGGTAGAAGCATTGAAACCAGAAAATGTTAAGGCTGAAACCCTACGTGGTTCTAGACAACGGATGGAACAAAAAGCAGACGGCGCCTACTACGTAACAGGACGCATCTGGGTCCCACTCTATGGCAACTTACGCGGGCTTGTAATGGATGAAGCTCATAAGTCTCGCTACTCAGTACATCCTGGATCGGATAAGATGTACCACGATTTGAAAACTACATATTGGTGGCCTAGCATGAAAGCTCACATAGCAACTTACGTTAGCAAGTGTTTGACTTGTGCGAGAGTCAAAGCGGAATATCAGAAACCATCGGGCCTACTTCAACAACCAGAGATACCATAATGGAAATGGGAGCAAATTTCCATGGATTTTGTTACTGGCTTACCTAGATCTCAACGTGGTAACGATACTATTTGGGTAATCGTGGACCGACTCACAAAGTCTGCACACTTCTTGGCTATCAAAGAAATAGACAAGTTCTCTACGTTAGCAGACGTTTAGTTGAAGGAAGTGGTTTCGAGGCACGGGGTGCCCACCTCTATTATTTCCGATCGTGATGCACGTTTCACTTCAGAACTTTGGCAAGCGATGCACAAATCTTTCGGCTCACGACTAGACATGAGTATAGCTTATCACCCTCAGACGGATCGACAGTCTGAACGTACCATCCAGACTCTTGAAGACATGCTTAGGGCATGTGTGATTGACTTTGGCAATGGTTGGGAAAAACATCTCCCACTAGTGGAATTCTCGTATAATAACAGTTACCACGCCAGTATTCGGGCCGCTCCATTTGAGGCATTGTACGGGCGTAAATGCCGATCACCTCTTTGTTGGGCAGAGGTGGGAGATAGTCAAATCACTGGCCCAGAGTTTGTGATAGACACAACAGAAAGGATTGCTCAAATACGACAACGCATGGCGGCAGCTCGCGACCGTCAGAAAGTCTACGCTGATAAGGGTAGGAAACCACTCAAGTTACAAGTTGGGGATCGAGTGCTACTCAAAGTTTCACCCTGGAAGGGTGTGGTTCGTTTTGGCAAAAGGGGCAAACTCAACCCGCGTAACGTCGGACCATTTGAAGTCATAGAGAAAATAGGCAAAGTGGCCTACAAATTAAATCTGCCCGCAGAACTCAGTGCAGTTCACAACGTTTTTCACGTGTCGAATCTGAAGAAGTGCCTGTCAGATGAGACCTTCATAGTTCCTTTGAAGGAGCTCACTATCGACGATCAGTTGCGATTCGTCGAGGAACCAGTTGAAATCACGGACCGAGATGTTAAGGTCCTCAAGCGCACCAGAATACCTCTTGTTCGAGTTCGTTGGAACTCCCGTCGTGGCCCAGAGTTTACCTGGGAACGAGAAGATCAAATGAAACTCAAATATCCCCAGTTGTTCGAAAACAGTACAACCACTACTGAGGCTGAAGCTACTACAGAATTTCGGGACGAAATTCCAAATCAACGGGGGATGATGTGACACCCCAGGAAAACCAGTAAACTACACAACACAACTAGCTTCCTCAGTAACCACGTGCTAAATTTCGGGACGAAATTTCTTTCAAGTTGGGGATAATGTGACAATCCGAGTTTTCATGGTCTATATCCGATATGACTTCGTATGTACTTACTAAGTGTGTTTAATAATCATTTGAGGTGCAAAATAAATGTTATTTGTGATATGTGTAATATATGTGTATGTGTTATACATATTTTAATTGTGTAATTATTTATAACACAAGAGTGAGTTCGTCCATATGTGGTCAACGAAATCATACTGGGCATTAGGCTAGTAGTGGAGTAGCAGTTGAAAACAAGTGGAGCAGTTGAAGTGTAGTTGTTACAATGGATTTTATATTATGTCTAATGTGGAGCAGTTGTGGAGCAGTTGAAGGATAGTAGTTACAGAGTGTTATATTATTCCAATCTATACGTGAAAACCAAATCGTCAAACCAGGAGCTATATTGTTTCTCCTTGAACGAAGGCAACTGCAAGTCTCCAAACTTTTCTTTGCAATCAACTTAGTGATCTTCCATCTCGGTTAGTTATACTGTTGTTGTACGATGTGTGATTTCATAGCAGTAGGTATATATATATATATATATATATGTGATTTATTGTGACGCTATTATGTTAACTGGCAATATCAATAAGTGTATGAACTGTTATGTATATTAGATGAGCTATTCGAATATGTGTGTCTGTTAATGAGGATTTTGTCGATGATTGATCATGTAACTGTTAATGAGATTAGAGTTGCTGGGTTTATGTAACTGTTAGTGTTGTTGATGATGATTGAACCAGACGAAAACCTGTGCTTCATCAACACCCCTGACGAAATCACTTTGGGATTTCGGCACCCTAGTGATTTCGTCACACTCAAGTTCAACGAAAACACAAGGGTTTTCGGAAAAAGTGTTGGCGGCCCATAAAGGGTTTTCGGCCCACCTAGTGATTTCGGCACACATAGTGTTTTCGGCCCAAAAAGGGTTTTCGGCCAGAGGATTTCGAATCATAGTGTTTTCGGCCCAAAAAGGGATTTCGGCCAGAGGATTTCGAATCATAGTGTTTTCGGCAATTGATCTGTAACTAATATGTTAAGTTTATTACTTGCAAACTCTGTTAATTTGTTAACTTTGTTAGTTAGTTAATCTTATTAAGTGGGTAACTCTGTTAAGTAAATAACTTAGTTAGTTTAATTACTCAGTCTATTAATTCAGTTAGTATGGTAACTTTGCTAAGTCTATTAATTCTGTTAAGTATGTTAAGTGGATTAACTTGTTCAGACATGTTAAATCTGTTAACTTCAGTTAGTTTATTAACTCTGTTAACTGAATTAACTCTGTTAAATGATGCAACTCTATTAATCATATAAAATCTATAAGGTATTAACTCAGTTAGTTCAGTTAACTCAGCCAGTTGATTAACTTTGTTAATTTATTATTTCTGTTACGTGGGTTAACTCTGTTTAGTTTATTAACTTTGTTATATATGTTAACCTTGTTAAAAACTAGTTAATCCTGTCAAGCATGCTAATGAATAACTATGTTAGACTAAACTGAGAAAGATGTTTATGTGAAAAATGAATTTGCATGAATTGGATTAACTGTTTACATGATACAAGATGTTAACTGCTAGGCACACTCTGTGATATTGATTGCATGCAAAACCTTACAAACATGTACTGATCGAGTATACGTGTATAACTATAGGATTTGATTGATTACTTGCGAGCACATAGTTTAGCATACCGAGCAAACCAAGGTGAGTTCACACTCTTACCAAGGCATGGGATTCCCCAGGTGGGTTGGGAATGGGATTGAATGATTACTTGTACTCACATCACTACATTACTACTTACCACGGTCCTCGGATTGGGAAGGATGCCTGTGCCAAAAATCTACGTATAACATACGTACTATTCTCGGTTTGGGAAGGATACTAGTGTTAACACATACAAAAATCCTAGGTACTAATGTCCTCGGATGGGGAAGGACACCAACGCTAAACCTACGTACTCGATACGTACTGCCCTCGGTTGGGAAGGACACTTATACTTATACTCATACTTATTACTATCCTCGGATTGGGAAGGATACTTACGGATACAACTAGTCTAGTAACTTACAGCATGGGAAGCCCCCACTAGATAAACATACAAATGGCCTAGTAATACACGGCATGGTTATAAACGAACTTATTACTAAACAACCAACTGTGAACTCGCTCAACTTTGTTGTTGACTCTCTGTTACATGCCTTGCAGATCATTAGGTATGTATGGAGCTTGCATGGGAGTGAAGAGGAGTCGTTGTGGGATATGGACAGTTGTGTGCTATGTTAAACATTTGAAACCTTTAAACTTATGTTGGGTTTACTTATTTATGCTTCCGCTAAACACTTAATTATGTTATGGTTGTGAACACCTTTCGTATTAATGAATGATTTTTATTTATTACTTACAATGTTCAATATGATTGGTGGCTTGATCCTGGTCAGCCACGCCTCCAAGCGGTGATACTCCGCGTGCGGATTTTGGGGGTGTGACACCGTCAACTCAGCTAAGCTAGTTAGGGACGTGGCTACCCTATGGTAGAGTGAGACCCCTCGCGTCACGCGACGCACCTACGTGACCCCTCGCGTCACGCGAGGGTGCCAAATTTTCAGTATAAATAGAGGGGTGTGGGACTTGAATTCTGGCACTTGTTCGACGAAAAAAATCATTATACACTTCAAGTTATAGTCTGTTTACTACAAAACACACACATAAGCTCGAATGCTGCCACAAAACAGGGTAATAACTCGATCGCTGCTACGATTCAATGTCCGATCGATTGAAACTATCCAATGGATGTTTAAGTGCTGCCCACATTAGGGTTATGCTTTGTCATTCATCGTGAACTCGATGGATGTTTAAGTATCGCACTTTGTCATTCATTGTGAGGGTTTAATCTCGTGAGTTATCGTAAATGCTGTATTAGTTACTAACCTAGTTCGTGTGCATTGTTATTTAAATTAGGTTACAAGGCTAATCAGTATGCTAAACTCTGCCTGTATAAACCTGCAATGTGAGTCATTCTCTTTTATCAAAAGTATTTTACAATACTCCATTTTCAAATGTTATAATTACAGGGATTAAGTCATGGTTATCTTAAATCACTGGCTAGTGGGGTATTGTGCACATTACTAATTTCTCACAGGTTAGGCTAATAAATCCTAACAGTGATAAACGTCACTACTTGGGGAAAGACCCAATAGTGGTATGACCATCGTCACCAGGTGACACGGCGCCAGATAAAAATAAGATAGAAGCCATTGTAATCGCTCTTATGCTGTAATTTATAACCATGTGTCGTTTTATCAAATTTGAATGACTCGCCAGCATTTCCCCGCTGATAAAATATTTTTAAAACATGTTTCAGGCGACCTGCTGTAAATCAAGGAAAACGTGCTACGGAGCACTAAGCAGCTTGAAGAGGTGGCTCAGTTAAAATGAATAAACATGTTTTATAAATCAGGGAATTTACTTGTGAAATTCCTCTATTGTAAATTTCAGGGTTTATCCCGCATTATGAAATAAAATAATCGGGCATTTCAAATTTTAAAAGATCCTGTTAAAATCTTCCGCTGTCGCATCATAGATACCACGGGTTCCTGTCCCGCGGCTCCTGACCGGGTCATAACCGGGGTTGGGGCCGTGACAGGAAGAGGTGGTATCAGAGCTACCGATTGAGCCACTGATTTAAGCCTATTAAGTATTTAAATATACTTAATTTTCCTAATTGCCATTTTGTGCTTATGTGTTTTATTAACTGACTAATTGTTAGTTACAGTATGGGTAAGCAAAAGCTTTCAGACATCTATCGTCAATTAGATAAAGATAAGGGATCCTCATCCCAATTAAACTCCTCAAGATACCCAGTAAATACTGAGGAGGGAATATTTGTTCGTAAGGCACAATATGAGAAACCACTTTCCCCTAATAAAAGAAGTTTGATTATTAGAAAAAGTCAAGAGAAAATAAAGAAGTCCCAACAAAAAGGAATGATAGATAATAAGGAAACTCAGAAAATAGGCAATAACTCACCATGCGAAGACAAATTAGATGAAAAATGGGCAGATATTTACATGTTAGCCACTGTAGCAGTAAATGTTAACCTCTAAATTATCAATACTCCGACCCAGTATTAATACCCATATTATCCATCAGCCAGAAACTCTAATCTATTAAATAACCACTAGTATATTTCGAATTTTAGTTGTAATAAATATAGACTACAAATATTTTGTTTCAATAAAATGGTTTATTAGATTTTCTGTTTTATTCTGTGATTCTGTGAAAATTTAATTTACAAAATTTTAACTTAAGATTTTGTGTATTTCTTCATAAATGCTAAACAGCATGAATGAGTTATCTGAAGCCCTTCAGAATCTCAATCTTTTTCTCGTGAAAATAGAAGTTTCCAGAGACTTTACTGGTTACATAGCCAATGTTGAGGAACCTATGGAATTCCAAGCTCCGCCTCCGGAGAAACAAAAGCCTAAGAAAAGGAGAAGATTTGTGGGATGGAAGCGTGTGCGCAGAAGGAAACCAGCAACTAGGAAAGTTCCCAAAATAGAGAATCCCCTAGATAAAGGAAAGGGATTGAGATTGAGGGAGATTCAAGGAAAGTAGGGATGGAAATTGGAGAAAGCTCCAAGCAAACCAAGGAAATGACGTTGCAAGAAGAGCTAGACTTCATACTGGCAAGCTGTGATAACTTTAAACCTGTCAATGAAAATATTTTTACTTATCCTGCTGAAACCCAACTTCCAATAAACTTAGAACCAGCCATCCCAGAACCTCTGATCCACACCCAACCTCTAGGAATGGACGAATGGTGGACCAACGACTGGCAGTTTCAGAACCTTCTAAATAATCCTTATACCTTTTTCCCTCAGTTCGACCCAGAACCTGTACCAAACCCACCAATGAGCAATGAGAATTTAGCTGAACTCTGCCACTTTGGCGAGGAGCTGGTGGATGCAGGGAATAGAATTAGAGAAGTAGGAGAACGGATCTCCTGGAAGTACGACGAGAGGGAGCGTCGTTTCTGAAAACGCCAACTGATAGAATAATGTGGAATGGTGGAAGCATATGTTTAATAATAATATAATAATCAAAATAAAACGTGTAAAATAAACAATAAAACTTTGTAAGATAACCAGTTTGTACGGATGCCTAATATATATATAAGATTGAAAGTAGAAAGATTGACGATTTTGGCTATATTTGTTTACATGATTATGTGCAATTATTTTGTTATATTTGAATAATAATTATTTTGTGCTAATCACTTGTATAAAATAATTACCAGATGGCAAACGCTGGTAATGAACAAATTAACGAAGGTAATCAATCCGAGCACAACAATGAGGATCAATTTCTGAATAGGCAAGATATCGAGAATATCGTTGCTCAGGGAATAGCCAATGTTATTCCAGCAATCCTTGCTGCTGCTCGAAATCCAATTGAACCTCAACAAATTATTCCTAGTAAACGTACCCAGGAAGATAACTTCAGTAATAGTATAAACGGAGGCGGCAACCATAATAATAATAACAATGACGGGATGCAAGCTCTACTCCTTAAGAAAATGAAAGCTGCAACGCCTGGTTGCACTTACAAAGAGTTTCTTGCCTGTAAACCAGCTGAGTTTGCAGGTAACGAAGGGGCGACTGCTGCACTGCGTTGGTTGGAGAAAACCGAAGCCGTAATTACAATAAGTAAATGTGCTGAGGACGACAAGGTCATGTACGCGTCACATATTTTCAAAAAAAGGGCGCTAGAATGGTGGAATACGGTACTTCAAGCCAAAGGAAGAAATGTGGCCTATGCCATGAATTGGGAAGAATTTAAAAGTCTAATGGAAAGAAAATTATGTCCCGAATATGAGAAAGAACAAATGGCAAATAAATTTCTGAACCACCGGATGGTGGATGTAGACTGTCGAAGGTATACTTCGACATTCTTCGAGTATGCGAGAGTGGTACCAACCCTGGCTTCACCAGAGCCGGTACTTATTTCCCGTTATATTTGGGGATTGATTGGTGAAATCCATGATATTGTCAAAGCTGCGAGACCTCGCACTATTGACGATGCTATGGAATTGGCTAACACCCTAACAGATGGGCTGATAAGCACAAGAGAGGAAACCCGGAAGAAGGAAGTAGCCCAAAAGATTACCCAAGGATTCTGTATGGGTAATCGTAGTAATTTCAAGAGAAAAGGAACCGGGCAATCTTCCACTGCTCCATTTTGCAATGCCTGCAAAAGAAAGCACTTTGGAAGATGCAAAGGATATTGCAATTTCTGCAAAATTCCGGGGCATCAAGAAGAAGATTGCAGGAAGAAGAAAGCAACAGTCTGCTACAACTGTGGAGAAGCTGGACATTTCAGGCCAGACTGTCCGAAATTGGCCAAACCAGCTGATAACAAAACCAAACCTGCAGAAGGAGCTACCAAGAAGAACGTAAGAGCCTTCCAGTTGACTACTCAGGAAGCAGAATTAATTCCTGACGTGATAGCTGGTACGTTCTTAGTTCACAACGTCTATGCCAAAGTATTATTTGACTCTGGTGCAAACCAAAGTTTTATAAATACTTTATTCTGTCAAGCTCTTAACCTACCATTAACCAACCTTAGGCAGATTTTTACAGTCGAAACAGCAGATGGGAATTCTATTAAAATAAATAAGGTTGTGGGAGAAGGAAAGATAGAACTGTTAGGTCATAAATTTTCGGCAAATCTATTACCTATGAATTTAGCCGGATTTGATGTTGTGTTAGGAATGGATTGGCTAGTAGCCAATCATGCTCGAATTCTTTGTGATAAGAATTCCATAGAAATTCATACACCCTCAGGAGAAGTAGTGGTGATTACAGGAGATAAGCCACGAAAGCCAATGAAATTCATTTCAGTAATGAAATTGGCCAGTTATTCAAGAAAACAAGAAATGGTGTATATGATATCGGTAATCATTAACACTAAGAGTAAAGAACTTAAGGAAATTCCAGTAGTATCAGAATACCCAGAGGTATTCCCAGAAGAACTACCTGGATTACCACCTGATAGGGAAGTTGAATTTAGAATTCATCTAATTCCTGGAACTACACCGATAGCCAAGGCACCTTATCGGTTAGCACCCACTGAAATGCTAGAATTGAAAAAGCAATTAGATGAATTACTGAGCAAAGGATTTATACAACCTAGTTCATCCCCGTGGGGAGCGCCAGTGTTGTTTGTAAAGAAGAAAGATGGTTCGATGTGAATGTGTATCGATTATAGAGAATTGAATAAGGTTACAATTAAGAATCGATACCCATTACCTAGAATTGATGATCTTTTCGATCAACTTCAAGGGGCTAGATACTTTTCTAAGATAGATTTACGCTCTGGATATCATCAATTGAAGGTACAGGAAGAAGACATACCTAAAACTGCTTTCAGAACTAGGTATGGTCATTACGAGTTTACAGTCATGCCCTTTGGGTTAACAAATGCTCCAGCAGCATTTATGGACATGATGAATAGGATCTGTAAACCGTATTTGGATAAATTCGTAATTGTCTTTATCGACGATATACTTATTTATTCTAAAAGTCAGGAGGAGCATTGTGAGCACCTGCATGCACTCTTAACTTTGTTAAGAAAGGAAAAGCTCTATGCCAAATTCTCGAAATGTGAATTTTGGCTACAGGAAGTGCAATTCTTAGGTCACATGGTGAATCACGAAGGTATTCATGTAGATCCTGCTAAGATAGAAGCGATCACTAAATGGAAAGTCCCGCAATCAGCTATGGAAATTAGAAGTTTTCTAGGATTAGCTGGTTACTATAGAAGATTTATTAAGGATTTTTCCAAAATAGCTGTACCATTAACTAAGTTAACATGTAAAGCAGCTAAGTTTGAATGGGGACCTAGGCAAGAAGAGGCTTTTAGAATTTTGAAACAAAAATTAACAAATGCCCCAATTTTAGCCTTGCCAGAAGGAACAGAAGATTTTGAAGTATACTGTGATGCTTCTAAACTAGGATTAGGATGTGTGCTAATGCAACGCAAGAAGATAATTGCGTATGTCTCAAGGCAATTGAAAAAGCACGAAGAAAACTATACGACTCATGACTTAGAATTAGGAGCCATAATTTTTGCCCTTAAGATTTGGAGACACTATCTATATGGGAGTAAGTTTACTGTCTATACAGATCATAAAAGTTTAAGATACATATTTGGGCAAAAAGAATTGAACATGAGGCAAAGAAGATGGATGGAAATCCTAAGTGATTACGACTGTGATATTCAATATCACGAAGGAAAGGCAAATGTAGTTGCAGATGCCTTAAGTCGTAAATATCACGAAAAGCAAAAGCGAGTTCGTGCTCTTAGATTAAATCTACACTTAGATTTAATGGAACAACTGAAGAATATTCAGGAAACAGCTATCAAGGATGATGTTGAAGGAATGAAAGGAAGAATAAAGGAACTAGAACAAGGAAGTGATGGAATTTGGAGATTCCATAAGAAACGAATTTGGGTACCTAAACAAGGAGAATTAAGAAATAAGATTTTGGAGGAAGCCCATAAATCTAGATATACCATGCATCCTGGTAACAATACGATGTACCAAGATTTAAGAAATAATTTCTGGTGGATAGGAATGAAAAAGGATATAGCTAGATATGTTTCTAAGTGTCTTACTTGTTCACAAGTTAAGGCAGAACACCAGAAACCTTCAGGTCTACTACAACAATTAGAAATGCCTGTATGGAAATGGGAACTCATAACAATGGACTTTGTTACTAAGTTACCCAAAACCAGAAAAGGTAATGACGCAATTTGGGTAATTGTGGATCGATTAACCAAGTCAGCTCATTTCCTACCCATGAAAGAAACCTTTAGCATGGAAATGTTAGCCAAATTGTATGTAGATGAAGTAGTATCCTTACATGGAGTCCCACTCTCCATTGTATCAGATAGAGATAGTCGTTTCACTTCCCATTTCTGGACAAGTTTCCAGGAAGCAATGGGAACCCGACTAAATCTGAGTACTGCATATCATCCTCAGACAGACGGACAAAGTGAAAGGACGATCCAAACCCTGGAAGACATGCTTAGAGCATGTGTGATAGATTTTGGTGGAAACTGGGATGACCACCTATCTTTAATTGAATTCTCCTATAACAATAGTTATCATTCAAGTATCGAAGCTGCCCCATTCGAAGCACTGTACGGACGTAAGTGTAGAACTCCAGTTTGTTGGGCAGAAATAGGAGAAAGCCAATTATCAGGTCCTGAGATTGTACAAGAAACTACCGACAAGATCACTCAAATCAAGGAAAGACTGAAAACGGCTCGAGATCGCCAGAAGAGTTATGCCAACAATCGACGCAAGCCGTTAGAATTCCAAGTTGGAGACAGAGTACTATTGAAAGTTTCTTCTTGGAAATGAGTAGTTAGATTTGGGAAAAGGGGAAAACTGAGTCCAAGGTATGTAGGACCATTCCCAGTAATACAGCGTATAGGACCAGTTGCTTATCGCTTACAACTACCAGAAGAACTAACTGGAGTACATGACGTATTTCATGTATCCAATCTTAAGAAATGCCTATCTGATGAGTCCCTGGTAGTACCTCTTCAAGATGTAGAGGTGAATGAAAAGCTAAAATTTGTTGAGAAGCCATTACAAATAGAAGACAAAAAGATCAAGTTTCTCAAGCACAAGCGACTAGTTTTGGTCAAAGTCAGGTGGGATTCAAAGAGAGGGCCCGAATACACTTGGGAACTGGAATCGGAAATGAAGCGAAAGTATCCTCATTTATTCCAATAAAATCTCGAGGACGAGATTTTTATTAAGGTGGGGAGGATGTAACAACTCTCACCAAAACTATTATTTCTTATTATATTTAGTCCAATAGGAAACCCTAATTGAGATCCCCAAGTGATCCTGTATAAACCCTAAAATTTTCAGAACAATCAGAATCAGGATCAGGGCCCCTAAAACTCGGGGGGGGGGGGGGTATTCCCTATTGACGATTATCCTAATAACTTGCTGTCAAAATCGAATTTTGACAAACCGTCAACTCAGCTAAGCTAGTTAGGGACGTGGCTACCCTATGGTAGAGTGAGACCCCTCACGTCACGCGACGCACCTACGTGACCCCTCGCGTCACGCGAGGGTGCCAAATTTTTAGTATAAATAGAGGGGTGTGGGACTTGAATTCTGGCACTTGTTCGACGAAAAAATTCATTATACACTTCAAGTTATAGTCTGTTTACTACAAAACACACACATAAGCTCGAATGCTGCCACAAAACAGGGTAATAACTCGATCGCTGCTACGATTCAATGTCCGATCGATTGAAACTATCCAATGGATGTTTAAGTGCTGCCCACATTAGGGTTATGCTTTGTCATTCGTCGTGAACTCGATGGATGTTTAAGTATCGCACTTTGTCATTCATTGTGAGGGTTTAATCTCGTGAGTTATCGTAAATGCTGTATTAGTTACTAACCTAGTTCGTGTGCATTGTTATTTAAATTAGGTTACAAGGCTAATCAGTAGGCTAAACTCTACCCGTATAAACTTGCAATGTGAGTCATTCTCTTTTATCAAAAGTATTTTACAATACTCCATTTTCAAATGTTATAATTACAGGGATTAAGTCATGGTTATCTTAAATCACTGGCTAGTGGGGTATTGTGCACATTACTAATTTCTCACGGGTTAGGCTAATAAATCCTAACAGTGATAAACGTCACTACTTGGGGAAAGACCCAATAGTGGTATGACCATCGTCACCAGGTGACACGGCGCCAGATAAAAATAAGATAGAAGCCATTGTAATCGCTCTTATGCTGTAATTTATAACCATGTGTCGTTTTATCAAATTTGAATGACTCGCCAGCATTTCCCCGCTGATAAAATATTTTTAAAACATGTTTCAGGCGACCTGCTGTAAATCAAGGAAAACGTGCTACGGAGCACTAAGCAGCTTGAAGAGGTGGCTCAGTTAAAATGAATAAACATGTTTTATAAATCAGGGAATTTACTTGTGAAATTCCTCTATTGTAAATTTCAGGGTTTATCCCACATTATGAAATAAAATAATCGGGCATTTCAAATTTTAAAAGATCCTGTTAAAATCTTCCGCTGTCGCATCGTAGATACCACGGGTTCCTGTCCCGCGGCTCCTGACCGGGTCATAACCGGGGTTGGGGCCGTGACATGGTGATCCAAATTTGACATTTCAAAAAAAGAGAGTAAACTAGGGATGAGCATGGTACCCGTTCGGTACCGAAAATCCCCAAAAGTGGGTACCGGTACCGAATATACACGGTACGGTACGGTTCGATACCGGTATTTTAGTGTAAAAACCGGTACCGTACCGGACTGGTACCGAACCGGTACCGAAAATGTCAAAAGTTGGTACCGAATCGGTACCGAAAATATACCCGGTTCGGTAAATTTCGTACTGGTACCTGGTACCGTTTGCTCATCCCTAGAGTAAACTGTCATTTTGGTCCATGAAGTTTGGTCACTTTTGTCATTTTAGTTCAAAACTGAAACCTTTTGAACCTGAGTCCCTGTGGTTTCAGTTTTATTGTCATTTTGCTACAAAAGTGAATTCTACTCATATTTGTCTAATAAAATCCTGGTACTAAATAATCACAACAACCAAACATAAAAAAGTATGCCCTTTCACAACTATTGTTAACACAAACAACCACCAATATCACGACCAACAACAACATGACCAACACTACTAACAATCTAACACAATCATCTAATCAATCTCAGGAAGTAAAATGAAAATACCAACACAAATCGACTCAGATCTGAGAAGAGCATCATCGACGTTGAACCTGCTTAGTGGCACGACGGTTGCAACCGGAGTTGCCATACCAGTAGCAAGCCAACGTCATCGTAGGGTTTAAAATCGCCACCGCCAAAACGGACTGAATCTGCCAGTGGTGACCCTCCAGTCACTACCCGCCCAATCACCACTACTCAAAAACTCAACCAAACAATTCACCAACAAACTCAACGAATTCCGATTCAAACCGGTACCACCAGCACCAGTAATACTCCCAATAACACACAATAAAGCCGGTTTCGCCTTAAAACCATCCGATTTCACTAGCTTCAGAACCCTAGGTAACAACTTCTGCAATTTATCCGGCTCAGGATCCGGTGTGGCTTCAATCACCACCGATAAACATAACGTCGAGCTGATCTGCGAGTTCTGATCCTGCTCCGTCATAACCGACGTCACGGCACCGACGCAGGCGGAGCGTACGATGGAGTCAGGGTCGCGTAACCGAGAGTGAGATGATGTGTTGGTGATGTAGATGAGGAACAGAGCGAAGGAGGTGTGGTTGAGGGTGAGATGATGTTTTGGGGAAGAGGAACAGAGCAAGGTTTGGTAGGGTTTAGGTTTGGAGAAGATGATGTTTTGGGAAAGATTTCTAATCTCTGTTGCTTTTATAATAAAATTATTTTGACCATTTTGCCTCTGAGAAAAAGGACAAAATACCAGGATTTTATTAGACAAATATGAGTAGATTTCACTTTTGGACCAAAATGGCAATACAACTGAAACCACATGAGCCCATATTCAAAAGATTTGAGTTTTGGAATAAAGTGGCAAAAGTGACCAAACCTGAGAGATAAAAAAAATTGTCCCCAAAACAAAGGCTAATGACGGCCTATCTGCATTTCATAGGGGGTGTTTGGGTTAGCTTATTTTGGAGCAGCTTATAACTTATTGACTTATAAAAGTTAATAAGTTGTTTTATAGTGTTTGTGTTAGCTTATTTAGACCATGTGTAGTGGTTTAGGCAAATAATGCCCCCACCATGGGCCATTTTACGACACGTGGCAGTCCAGTCAGCATGGGGCGTTATTGCAAAAGTGGCGTAGTGGGAATAATGCCCAATAATGACCCTTCCAATCATTAAACAAAAAAAAAAAAAAAACAAACTAGTTTCTCATTGGTCAGTCAAACCCAGTCAAACCTTCCACAATCCATTTTAGGCGTTTTTATAAACACGCCAAACCATTTTTTTTCAAAAATAATGCCCTATGTAATGAGGGAGGGGGCGTTTTTTTTGAAAATAATGCTCCAATAATGCCCCACTACATGTGGTCTTAAGATGGTTTTATGTGTTGAGAAGTTGTTTTTGAGAAGTAAGTATTTTAATTACTCTTTGTAACTTATAACTTGTAGTATAAGTTAACAAGTCCAGAAGGAATCAAACACCCCATAATATCGTATAACAAAGAGCAGCTGTTACCGTCAACAACCCACCAATCGCTCATCGCTCCGTCGCCGAGGACCAAGGTCATCGGCGAAAAACGGCCAAAATTTCAACCGATCACAACTCCGGCCGTACAATTCGTCTAATCATACTTCACTAAACCTATATAAATCTTCTTATAACTTCATTACCTGCAAACAGTTGGTGCCGTTGATGAATTAGGGTTTAGGAACAAGATCTACACGATTAAACATCAATTTCAATTGCGATTTCGATTTCGTTATTGTAATGGACGAGGTGATTACAGCGGCTGATGCAACTTCAAGTCTTCGTTCGTACTCATCGGAATCCTCCGTTTTACCGTCGAATCTTCCGCTTCTTTCTGCTTTTTTGTCGCTCTTCATCGCTCAATTTCTCAAAGTGTTTACTCACTGGTATGTTAATGTGTGTTTTAGTGCGAATCTGTTTGTGTGTTTATGATGTAATCATGTTGTTGTTGTTAAATTGGGCGTTTGTTAGGGTTTCGGTTATGTTGAATGTTTAAACTGAAGTTTTGGAGTTTTTAGGTTTTGTTAGAATGGATTAGGTTAAGTAGAATAATAATGTGTTGTTTATATTGTGATTCATGGTGGAAAACAATGTGATTAGAGTAGAAGTTCAACATTGGTATGTTGTAACTTAGTTTCAGTTTGAATCTGTTTGTGTGTTTCCGATGAAATTATGTTGTAATATTGGGCGTTTGTTAGGGTTTCGGATCTGTTGAACTTTTAAATTGATGTTTTGTGGTTTTTAGGTTTTGTTGGAATTGTTTGGCTTAACTAAAATAATGTGTGATTTATACTGTGATTCATGGTGGAAAACAATGTGAATATGTGATTACACTGTATAACAAAGCATAATGAAAAGTTTATGGTCTGATTTGGTATTTGCTCTTAGTTTAGCAATGTAATTGGTTGACCATCTAGTTGTGTGGTAACTCCTTTATTGGAAAGTAGGCTGTTAAATTGGGCGGTTGTTTGGCTTTCGGATCTGTTGAACTTCTAAATTGAAGTTTTGGAGTTTTTAGGCTGTGTTAGAATGAATTGGGTTAATTAGAATAATAATGTGTGGTTTATATTGTGAATCATGGTGGAAAACAATGTGATTAGAGTAGATGACAAAGCAAAGGATCATATCTTTGTTTTGGTTGTGTATATGGAATTGATGTTTAATGGTTGAGCGGTCTGAGCATAATAAAAAGTTGGTGGTCTGATTTGGCTTTTGCTCTTAGTTTAGCAATGTAATTGGTAGACCATCTGTTTGTGTGTTTATGATGGAATCATGTTGTTGTTGGTTAAGTTGGGCGATTGTTAGGGTTTCGGATCTGTTGGACTTCTAAATTGAAGTTTTGGAGTTTCTAGGTTATGTTAGAATGAATTGCCTTTAAGTAGAATAATGTGTGGTTTATATTGTGATTCATGGGGGAAAACAATGTGATTAGAGTAGATGACAAAGCAAAGGATTATATATAGGTTTTGGTTATAATTATGAAAGTGTGGTATTAATGGTTGCTTAGTCTGAGCGACTGAGCATAATGAAAAGTTTATGGTCTGATTTGGCTTTTGCTCTTAGTTTAGCAATTGTAATTGGTAGAGTGATAGCAACGGGCTAGCAACAATATTCGGGTCGTTCGAAATGGGTTGTTGGAGCTCCATGAATAAGGTTAAAAATATAATTCCATGTAGATTAAAAAGATACCCACATTCTTACCACCATCAAGTTATTCCACTTTTTAATTTCATGTTAATGCAGTTGTTTTCCAAGCTTTGTTTAATTGTATATCTTGCTTTGTAGGTAGTACTTTAGTATCTATCTATTATTCCATATTTCTAGGGTGTAAGTTAGTGGTAGTCATAGTTGTCAATAGTGGCTATAGCGACCGCTATAGCGCGCTATGTAGCGAAGCGACCAGGTGTCGCTATTTGAGTCATAGCGACCAATAGCGTGAATAGTGACAATTTTTTTGATGTAAATTAACAAAGACTCCTACTAATACTCCCACTAACAGCAGTTACTACTCTATTCTTGAAAACATATGTGAAACTGTTCCCACTAGGTTTATCCCGCTATTTTTTTTTAATTAATCAAATCAGCAGCTTGGTCAGGTACTGGGCTTGGATTTGGGTCGGGTTCTGGGCTGTTTGGTACTGGGTACGTATCAATGCGCCTTGAGCTTTTGACAACGTAGGAATTCTGTACTATTTGGCCCTGCGAAAAGGGTTGAATTATTGGTATATGTCGAGACCTTTACGATGTTTTGAAATATGCTTGTTTTGTTATAGGACCTCTGTTGTTTGTATTTTGATTGTGGTTTTTGTATAGCAACTATATTTGTTGTTTTTTTTTTTTTTGAAAATTTAGTTTGTTGCTTTGAATATGTAGGTATAAAGAGAAGAAATGGGATACCAGAAGGATGCTTAGCTCAGGGGGCATGCCATCATCACATTCAGCAACAGTTACATCTCTCGCTGCATGCATAGGTTTACAAGAGGGCATTAGCTCATCATCATTTGCCATTGCAGTAGTTTTGGCGTGTGTCGTAAGTACTTACAACACCTGAATTTCATTCTTTGTTTTTCTTGCTGTTTATTAGAGATTTTTACTATTGTTTCGAATTGATTTATATTTTTATGGGAAATTTTGTAAGATCATATATGTAGGGCTCCATCTCTACCAAACCTAGCGTGACACTTAAAATGTTCAGCTAGAACCACCACATGTCTGTAACAAATTAGAATAATGGAAGAGAAAATTGATAGGATCTGAAAAATTAGCAGGCAACTTGATTTAATTTAAATAGTCGGCTTGATTCGAGAGGGGCGGTGTCGTAAATTAGCTTGGTCTTGACATTTGTTCATTTATCGATAACGTAACTTTTTACATCAGTCGGTTACTTTGATAATTAACAGGTAATGTATGATGCAACTGGTGTCAGGCTTCATGCTGGTCGGCAAGCTGAGGTATATTCCTCTACTTTTGTCAATTGCTTTCAATATACGCCTTCTTTTCAATAAAAGTGTTTTTGAACGGTTCGTATATCCTTTCGATGAAATGATAATGTTTTAATATCATTTTAACAAAAAGGAATGTGTTAAAATCATTATGTTATTTTATTTAATTATGCAGCTATTAAATCAAATTGTTTGTGAGCTGCCTCCAGAACATCCACTTTCAAATGTTAGGCCTCTACGTGACTCACTTGGTCACACTCCATTCCAGGTTTGCTCGCAATCTAGCTATTTTTTAGAATTATTAATTTATATAGATCAAGGGTTTGGTGTATATGTTTCTTTTCTTGTATTGTGATGTTTGAATTCATTTAAGTGCTTCTATGTGTGTGAAACATAATTGGTGACAAAATATCCGTTTTTCTCTTCTGTTTAGTTTCGTTAACCTTTTCTTCTTACAAAAGTTGATGGATGCCTCTTATGTATATCCTTTAATAGACATGTAACTAGTTGTTTCATATCTCTCTTATGTGTCAAGGTATATATGTAAGATGACCATAACAGATTGCCTGTATCATATTTAGCCGATTAATATAAATTAGAAAAAGATATATAAGAAGGCATCACCGGAATTTATGATACAAGATCATTAAAGTGATTTAGATATAACAATATAAGTTTTGTAACATTGTTTATGTCATTAAGTATAGTAATACTTAAAAAGTATTAATAAAATTAGAAAGATGGAGAGGAAAAAAAGTTTTATCTGTAATGGTAGGCTTATAGACCCACATTAAAAAAAATTACTCATTTTAACACGTTACTCAACCTGACCACGTCTACAAATAGGCATTAAATGATTAGCTTTTATTAAATAAATAGGAGAAATATGAAATATTTTGAAAAAAAAATAACCTTTGTTAGGATCTTGATGCAGGTTGCAGCAGGTGCGGTGCTGGGAATAGTGATGGCCTTTTTCATGAAATTGTCGACCTAGTAATGGTTGTGTTCGTATTTGACTAAAATCAAAATAGCTATTGTTTAGGAGACCTTGACAGATAAACATGGTTCTTTAATGATTAATCCAAGCTGGTTTCCTACCGTCATTTGGTACAATGTTAATTATTCATGTATAGTTTATTTATAACTTGTTTTCGACATATGCGACTCTGAGAACAAGAACATAAGTTGTGGGTTAAATGCGAACATAATTTGTGGCTTGATTAGTATATTATTGATGTGTGTAAGATTTGATTTTCTGTAGTTTGAAATATACATTAGCGACTATGTTCAGTTAATTTGTATTTAGCTCACTGGAAGTAGTCTATATGTCTGTCTCTAGGGATAGAGGTAAGACCTGCTTACATCCTCTCATCTTAGACCCCACTAATAGCTTGGGTATGGATGAGATCATACTGAGTATGATTGTTGTAACTAACATATTTCATAAAAATACTCCCATGCAGTCAGAGCGGTAGAAAATTAGATAAAGAAGTAAAAAAAACAATGAATATGTTGGTTTAAGAACATACAATCTCGAGAAAAAAACCATAAAAAACTTTAAAGTAAGAAAACTATTACGCATATATAACTTACAAATATAATAATTGTTTAAATGGTATAACATCTTCAACAATCTAAGGACATGTAATAATCTGTAGCTTGGAACGTAAACATAATTTTCTTGTGTTTATGTTTATGCTTTTGGGGGTTGGATATCAATTGTATGACACGAAGTGTATTTCTATCAAATGTCAGCACATGGTCTTCGATACAACAATGATTTTCTAGAGTTTTGATCAATGTTGATTGTGAACCGTATGGTACTATGGTGGTTATGAGAAGCGGCATGTGGTGGCGGCTAGGAGTTTGGAGTGCAGGTTGTTGTTTATGTTACTACACAATGGTGCTACTAAACTCTACTGAGAGTGGGTTGTTTCTGCTAAGGTTTTGGAGAGCATGTTTTCGTTGTTACTAAACCAAGATTAGAAAACAAGTTATTTCTACCAATAGGGGTTGTGAGCGGACCGCGATGACACTAAGGTTTCCAACATCCACTGTGTGTGCGCTGCTGGTCTAAGCAGTTACAGGGAATGACAGATTGTAAGTAACGTGCAGGTCTAGGTTTTAAAAGTGCAGGTCTATTTGGTGACAACAAGCTAGTGTGACTTGTGAGCCAACACGACATATTTTACACAATGGCTAGGTTTTAAAAGTGCAGGTCGTGACGCGGCTTGTGATGGTAGATAAGGTTTAGAGAAACTTGGCTTTGATGCCATAACGAGTAGTCAAGGTTAAATGCTCAACAAAGATTCAAGAGAAGCCCTTAAGACACATTGTTAGATCTACATGGGTCAGTTGAACCACCCCTGAACTAATCAAAATCGGTCGGCCAAAAACTAGAGAAGCGGGTTCAAACATAAATGAAAACATGTTTAATAAACAAACTCCAGCTGAGACTTATTAGTCTAAATAAGTCTATTACTTATAAGATTATAAATATTATTTTATACATGATAGAAACAACTAAATAACATATGATACTATTATAACTATGTGTATTTAAATGAGTAATTATATATGTAACAAAATAGTTAAAGAATAAATATATAATCATCGAGCGGAGCTAAACCTTATAAGTTGCTACCAGTCCAACCCATTCCCCCTTCAATTCACTAACTTGAAATAAAAACAGAAAGAGAATATTTAAATTGCCCGTTTGTAGCACATGAACATGGTTTTTATGTTAGGGTTGCAGCTGAGTGAAAAAACTTGAGCTCAACCCAAAGTACCAACACATAACGAAACTTTGAAGAAAACCGAAAAAAATAAAAACAAAATTCCTAATTTTCAATAACTAAAAATCATTAGTATTTAGAGATATAGTTAGATATACACAAGACACTGCCCGTGACATCAACAAAATGCTAGGTTAACAGACCCATAACCTAACAAATTTAAATAAACAACCCCGAGTTAAATAATAATAGTTATTTGTTGGAACTTGATATTCAGTTGACCAGCATGTGGTCAAATCCTCCAGCCCCCTGAAGACCAACCCGAGGTCCTTGAACATTATGAATCAACTGTTGAAGCCACCTTGTCGTCGGGTCCTCCTACAATGTATTAGGAACAAAAAACAAATATTATTTCTGTATTTCAGTAACTATAGTAGAACAAAAGACACGTACGTAATTAGAGGATCCATTTACTTGAAATGGGTCGATTTTGATTATACTTCATTTCCTACTTATATTGAATCTATAAACTTACAAAAAAGCGTTTGACGGGTTGACCAACCTGCCCGCTTTTCCATTTAAAAGCTTAGTACTGTAGTCTCCTAATTATATATAATACAGTGGTAATTTATAAACTAAAAACAAATGGGTCGACCAACTAGACCTTTTTTGACCCGTTGCACTTTTTTGCCACTTATAGTTTTAGCTATAGTTTCCTAATTATATATATAGCAAAGTGATAGTTTATAAAACTCAAAAAGGTATTGACAAGTCAACCAACATGGCTCTTCTTATTGAAAAGGCAACCCGACAGTCATCTTGCCACCCGTAACTAATTCAGAATGCTTACACGAAGGCAACTGCTAAAAGTAGCATCTCTTAGCATATCAGGAAGACAGCTCCTCAAAGCATCACACGCCCTGATTCAAAGATTGCAAAGTTTATATTATATCGTAAAGGGATACTATAAGTATGTCCCTTGCTGTCATTTATACCAATTTCACCAAAAAACATGTTGATAAAAATGCCCTTAATTTTTTAAAAAGACTGCAAATTTCAACCTATAAAGTGTTGACACCTCATTTAACATAACTTTGACTTTTCAAAAATTTAAGGGCATTTTCATCCTCGACAAGTTTTTTAGCAAAAACCGCTATAAAAGAAACCACATAGATACTTGGGTGGCGTATAATTATAAAGTAGTTTCTATATAGAGTAAAATACCATTTCGTCCTTGAGGTTTGGCCAGTTTTGTGAGATCTTGCCATTTTCAACATCTGGATCCAAAAGGTTTGAAATCTTGCCATTTTCGTCCTTGAGGTTTCTATAAGTTTCTATATAATTATAAACTTTTGTCCAAAGGTTTGTTTTTTCACATCTGGATCCAAAAGGTTTGAAATCTTGCCATTTTCATCCTGCTCGTTAACTATATCTATTTCTCTCCGTTAAGTCATAGGTGTTCCCGTCTTTTTTTGCTAACTTAAAGGGCAATTCGGTCTTTTTCACTTTATGTAAAAATTGCCGAATACCCCTAAAAAGACCGAATTGCTCTTTAAGTTAACAAAAACGATGGAAATACACCTGACTTAACGGAAGAAAATGGATGAAGTTAACGAGCTGGATGAAAATGGCAATATTTCAAACCTTTTGGATCCAGATGCGGAAAAACAAACCTTTAGACGAAAGTTGCAAAACGGGCCAAACCTCAGGGACGAAAATGGCATTTTACTCTTCTATATATAAGTGAACTTGATGACAAAGGTTGAATTCTTGATTGGCCGCCACAAACATTATATCATAAAATATAAGCACACGCAAGTATGCAACAAAGGATTTGTGCTTTTTTGTAGGTAATAGGTAATGGTGATGTTTATCAACTAACCTTGGATTATCTGACAAACGAAGGTAACATCGGATGATGTGTTTCAAAAGTCGTGAAGACGGTTGTTCAGCAAGTGCAGCAACCATATTTCCCAAAACTCTACCCACTGCAAAAAACCGTTCAGCAGTGGTGCATATGTAGTCCAGCCCAACATCGTCCAACAAGATCTTTTGAACTATAAATGTGGCAACCTAGGATACAAACAAAACTTTTATCAGACTTCTAGAAAGCCAAATAGGTGCAGATAAAGGAGGTAATGTCGACCCATTTACTTCTGAATACGTTGATCTGGGTCCTTTTTGTCACAAACGGGTCAAATAGCGGAATTTAGCTAAAAGGGGAACGAGTCAAATGAATCAAATAAGTTGATAGCCTATTTTCGAGTCATACTCCGTAAATCATTTTATTCATTTGGATTATAACTGTAATAATACTTTTTTTTGTAATAAACACAGTAATTATTTTAAACACAAAAAACAGACAGCCAATATTGCAGGTCAACCCAACTCGGTTGGTTTCAACCAGCATAATAATAATTTGTTTCAGCATGAACCTGCTTTAACCCGTTACCAAACCTCATATTTTATATCAAACGGTTAAAATAACGAAATTTAGCTGAAAGGGGTACGAGTCAAATGGGTCAACTAGGTTGAAAGTAGCCGAAAGTTTATTTTTTATTCATACCTACTAATTCGTTATATTCAAACATTTTACTCAGATGGTATTGTTTTCGTAATCATAATTAATACAAAAACCGAACCGCTAAACCGAAACCGAACCCAAAACCAAACCGAAAACCGAATTAACCGAAGATCGGTCAACGGTTATTTTTTGTACCCTTGGTTAACTGAAATTAACTTTGCTATTTGTGGGATTTTACTGGGTATGGTTGTTGTTGTTGGTTAACTGAAATTAACTAAATTGAACCGAACCATTCATATTTTTATACATATCTAGCTTTTATACCTCAATTTCATGTATTTTATGTTTTATACCTCCATTTCATATATTTATACATCTAATTCATGTATTTATACACCTCCATTCCATGTATTTCTAAGTAAATATTTTAGTCAAAGTTTGGTTTGGTTATTAACCGAAATTAACTGAACCAAACCGAAAACCGACAAATTAACCAACTAAATCGAACCGATTAGCTGAAAACCAAACGGTTGATAAAATAGATTAACAAATGACTTCGGTTATGGTTTCGGTTATAAGGCTAATAACCGAACCGAACCAAACCGTGCACAGCCTAAATTGTCAATCCAACCCGATCAGTTTCCATCCATATGAAAATGAATTTTTAGTAAACTTAAACCCATTTTGGCATGTTACCCAACCCACTCATCCGGATCCATCTTGCCACCTTTGGTATGGTTAACGCAAAGTGAATATAGCATTGAACCAATAATTCGGTATAAGAAAAAGGAAAGGCTAAAACCGTACCGTTTTAGACAATTCACTGCCCATTTCCATCGTGCGCAGGCACAGGGGGATTATTTCTGTTGAAAGCAGAAAACTGATAACTTCTGTGTCATCAACCTGATATATAAAAGACAAGGTTCCCCATTAAATTGCTACATAATAATGTTGGGATGAAAAATAATAGTTGGAAAAAATGAAGTACCTTCACTAGTGCACCAATGACACCTAAGCTAGTGAGCCTCAGATATTCAAATGGCCTTGATTTGCTAGTTGTGTTGAGAAAAGGGTATAAATATAAAGGAATATGAGCTGCAAATAATAAAATTATTCAGTATGTTATTTTGGTATGTGGTATATTAAATACTTAAGTAGTCAAGTGCAGTACATAAAATTTATGGGCTTATGGCTCCCTTCATAAAGTCATTAATTTTATGAAACTAGGTTCTCTTAATGCAAATCAGAAACTACACTGATCCTGCTATAACAAAAGAAGATAAATTTGTATAGATGAAAAGCAAATGCTAAAGGCTAAAGCCAAATTTTAGTAAGATACTAATTTCATTCTTATACATTTGCAATTGGTATAATATTTTGGTAACGGGTGACGATGATATGACAATAAAAGAATAGAACATAAAGAAAATAGAAGATAAATTTTTTTTCCGATTTAAGAATTCTAACTAAATTTGGTGGTAATACTGTAATAGTATAATGTTTTATAAGATAATAAGAGAGGAGTGAAATAATATCATTTCTCACATATGCATGGCCTACTCAACCATTGATTCACAAATTCTATTGATCAAACAAGATAATTTGTGGGAACTTATAATTTACCATTCAAGAACAGCATTCTTGTGTCTGGATGAGAAGCTACACACTACAAAAATATTAGAAAACAGATTAGTATAACTGCATCAACCACTCATCACCACTACTAAGGTTACGACTTACGATTGTGCCAAAAGCAAATGTAAAAGTATATTTATGATGACCTCAAGTAATTAGCTTTCCAAAAGCATTTGCATAAGAACATAACTCTAAAATAATACTAATAGTAGGGAGGAAAACCGATGAGAACTAAAAGAACAAGTAAACAAGGCAATAAGCTAGAACAGAATAAGCACATTAATACGTAACTAGGTGCATTCAATGTTAGACAATGAAGAACAATTAGCTAGCCAACTAGGTATGAGTGTATAACTTACATGATCTTACATTATAAAGTAACTTTTATTACCATTGTATATGGATAAAAGGATGCAACTACATCATTTATCATTCAATCGACATGATCAAACATGAACAGATGAAAACGCAATAAAAAAATTTGGTATGACTTTCAAAAGGTGCACCTGAAGAAGGGCAAGTGCATTGCAAACTCTGTTTGATTGAGCTGGAGTCAAATTGGGTGGTGATAGAAAAGGATATATTGAAACTATTTCCTGCAAGCATGCGATACTTGGCATCAGTTGTGCTGTAAATTTTCACAAAATGAACTATTTAGACCACCAAAGCAACAAAATACACAAAGACATGAACCCATGTATCATGATTCATGGCAATGGTAATATAACTTTAGCTACCTACAAGTCCCAAAAATCTATATGCTTTTGCCAAGCATATCAATGTACATTACATAAAAACAACACAATCTAAGAACTATCATGGGACAGACACAGTGCCAATCATCGATGTCTACACCGCACATAAAGGAGAAGTGAAGTGCCGTTTCAATAGCATAGAACATACCTGTAACAGAGCTGCAATAGTGCCAAAGGAGTTCCACAACAATGGAGCCAAATCTTGAAACAGCTCTCTCTTCTACAGAAGAAACAAATTTACTAAAAATCGATCATGCATACCAAATTAAGTGCAACAATAGTACCAATACAATCTCAACCAATAGAACTAAGTCATGTTTACAGTTATAAACCCTAACTTTTGATGACCATATCACTAGCGAGTTAGTAAAGCAGGTGAAGTCTGCCATAACACGAATACAAACATTTAATTCTCCTAGTCATTCCAATCAAAGAGAAGCACACACAGTCTCCAATATGATCTTATACAATATTCTCTTACGAAAACACATCAATAACCTAATTGAACTCGTAACTGATCAAATTCACATACGCATACGTAAAAAACTCACAGATTCAATCATGTTTTCATGCTCCTAAGTCCTAAGCTGTAAAATCAAATAATCAAACTCTGCATCATCGAATTGATACCTAAACAGGTTGAATAACTCTTACGAAAACGCATCAATATCCTAATCAAACTCGTAACTGATCAAATTCACTGATGCATACGGCAAAACTAACCGATTCAATCATGTTTTCACGCTCCTAAGCTGTAAAATCACATAATCGAACTCTGCATCATCGAATTGATACCTAAACAGGTTGAATAACTCTTACGAAAACGCATCAATAATTCAATATCCTAATCAAACTCGTAACTGATCAAATTCACTGATGCATACGGCAAAACTAACCGATTCAATCATGTTTTCACGCTCCTAAGCTGTAAAATCACATAATCGAACTCTGCCTCATCGAACTGGTACCTAAACAGATTGAATAACTCTAAGGAAAACGCATCAATAACCTAATTGAACTCGTAACTGATCAAATTCACATACGCATAGGTCAAAACTCATAGATTCAATCATGTTTTCACGTTCCTAAGCTGTAAAATCACATAATCAAACTCTGCCTCATCGAACTGATACCTAAACAGATTTAAGAAAACGCATCAATAACCTAATTGAACTCGTAATTGATATAATTCAAATAGGCGTTCGTCGAAACTCACAGATTCAATCATGTTTTGACGCTCCTAAGCTGTAAAATCTCATAATGGAGCTCTGTATTGTCGAATTCATAGCTAAAGAAATTGAATGAAAGGATCGGTTGTAGAAGACAGCGTAAGCGTATATGTAGAACGTACCTTGGAGAGTTCGAGAAGTGCGTTTTCGCGAAGATCGGGACTGCTTAAATCGAGTACCAGTTGCTCGGCGGACTGCATTTTCCGACTGTTGTTCTGAGTTCCGGCCAAGGGTGTGAATAGTGTAAGTAATATTATTTTGCAACTCGGTCCTTGTTGGTATAAACATTGTATATTTGTATGCTCGAATATGGCATGTATGCAACTAGTAGTTGCCCCGCCCGCGTTGCGGGACGATGGCCGAATAAGTCTCAATCAATTAAAAAAACACTACGATAATTTTGCTAGGAAAAAAACTAAAAAAATGATAAGACCGTAATTTTCGGCTCAGGACAAAACTGTAATTTTTCAGGACTAATGAGCGAGTGTTAGACAGTTCCATGACACCGAAAAAGAATAAACGGAGTCAAACATTTAAAACAAAAAACTTTTATAGCTTGGCTAAAAAAACTAAAACAATGGGAAAAACATAATTTTGAACCGAGAACGAAATCATATTTTTCATTCAGGGATAAAATCGTAAATTAAATGGACCAATGGGGGAGTGTCAGGCAGCTGCCGGCATGACTGTAATTTTTACTTGGGGCAAAATTGTAATTTAACCAGGAAAACAAAGAAAAACGATGGAGAAAATGTAAATTTAAGTTGAGGGCAAAATCGTAACTTGGCTGTGAGGAAAAAAACCTAATGGCAAAACTGTAAATTTAAACGAGACAAAATCGTAAATTTGAACCGATGACAAAATTGGAATTCTTACCTGCGAGCAAAATCGTAAATATATTTTTAAGTGGGGGTAAAAACATAATTTTGAGCTGATGGCAGAATCGTAATTTTATGGGAAAAAAACTAATGGCAAAACTGTAAATTTAAATGGGGCAAAATCGTAAAATTGAACCGCGGGTAAAATTGAAATTTTTAGCTGGGAGCAAAAGCGTAGATTTATTTTTAAGTGGGGGTAAAAGCATAATTTTGAACTGATGGCAAAATCGTAAATTTAAAACGGGATAAAATCGTAAATTTGTTGGACCAATAAGGGAGTGCCAGACAGCTGTCTGGCACTATTGCCTTTGCCGCCCATGTGAACCAATAGATGGCCAGCACCGCCCATTTCACCCAATGGGGGAAAACAACTATTAACCTCCATTGAATTTGTATGTGTTGAAAATTGTATACGTTTGTATAAAGAGTTGTATATTACGGTATACCGTATACATCCATATAGGGCGGCTAATGTGACGGTATACACGTATATAGAGGTATCCGCCATTCAAAAATGTTATACGCCTGCGTATTGTATAACTGATGGATTGATGTGATAGCTAAGGGATGTGTTTATAATATTGTACGTCTGTATATTGTATAACTAATGGATTGATGTGATAGCTAAGGGGTGTGTTAATGATATGTTTTAGAGCTAAAGGGGTGTGTTTATGATATATTTTTACTGATATTGATACATGAGGACAAAAATGGTGATGCATGATGGATTATCTGTGTATGGCATGATTTTTAGTCGGGTTGGTAGATTAAAAGGTAAGAATACTTGACTATGGCTTAGCTTATTGTAAGGACCTGCACAAATGTCCCAAAACGAACCGTAAGTGAAAACCCGGACCCCTAAAACCCTAGTTTCCATGAAAAACCAAGAAATTCAAAAATTATGGACTTCTCGCGGGCCGCGTAAGATTTAGGCTAGGCCTACGCGGACCGCGACAGCACAACAGATGACTCGGACGCGCTTTGTGCCATGTGTCTGACACGTGGCGGGCCTACGCGTGACACGCTAGCCCTAATCGTAGAATAGGTGGCCCTCACGGGCCGCGTAAGATATTGTTAGGGTTTACGCGGGCCGCGACAAACTCAATTTTTAGCTATAAATTGGTCGTGCATGGGGCATTCACCTGTGTTCGAAAATTTTACTCTAAAACGAAAGATACTGCTCAATTTCGAAATCTTAAGTAGGGAAACGCTGCTACGAGTACAGGGTATTAACTCGATCACTGCTATGATACAATGTTCGATCGATTGAAACCGATCCGATGGATGTTTAAGTGATGCCCGAATTCGGGCTATACTTTGTCATTCATCGTGAGGGTTTTGATTTCGTGAGTTTATCGTAAATGTTGTATTAAGTTACTGACCTAGTTTCGTGTGCATTGTTATTTAACTAGGTTACAAGGCTAAATCAGTAGGCCAAGTTCTGTCCAATTAAACTTGCAATGTGAGTCATTCTCTTTTTACCAAATTGTTTCCAAAACCCTATTTGTTTTCAAAGTTATAATTACAAGGATTAAGTCTTTGTAATCTTCAATTACTGCCGGTATGTGGGGTTTTGTATACATTACTTGATACCCGTCACCATTGGACAACGGGTTAGCCAATGGGTGATCTGACCATAGTCACATATTCGGTCAAGTGACAAATACCGATTTGGGGTAATTGGTTGATAAAAACATTGTAATCACCCTTAATACTGTATATTATAACAATGTGTTGTTTTGTACAAATTGAGTGACTTGCTAGTATTTCCCCGCTGATAAAATCTTTTTAAACATGTTTCAGGTGATTTACTGTGACCTAGGGAAAGTGCCGCGTAGCACTAAAAGCTTGAGGAGGTGGCTCAGTAAAATAAATAAACATGTTTTATAAAACATGGAATTTCCTCGTGAAATTTCTTTATTATAAATTACGGGGTTTGTCCCAAATTGTGAAATAAAATAATTAGGCATTTTCAGTTTTCACGATCCTGTTAAAATTTCCGCTGCCAAATTAAACATCAATACCATGGGTTTTCTGTCCCGCGGCTCCTGAACCATGTAAAACGGGACGGGGGCCATGACAGAAAAATGTGGTATCAGAGCCACTAATTTAAGCTAATTAAGTATTTAGACATACTTAATTTTTCAAATTTCCCTTCTGTGATTCTGTGAAAATTTAATTTGCAATAAAGAACCTATAGTTATGGCTCTGATACCAATCTGTCACACCCCAACCGATGGCGGAATCATCGGGGCATGGCACTGAGCGAAACAGATTGTCCAGAAGTTTCCATAACAACTATCATTACCATTCAATTTAAGTTAACATGTCCCATACCATGTCTCAAATAGTAATCAAATTATTACAGATAAACATCAAGACAAATATCCTGTTCCGACAACTCAGGTTCAAACAAAAGTAGTTTATTTATTGGTTTCTAGGACTCCTTTCCTAGCTTCAATTTCATCACAGCATATAGAGCATACAAGCAACCTAAGCACCTGTCACATACGTTAAAATAAAGTCAATACATAAAATGTAAAGGTGAGCATACAAGTTTAATAATAGCATATAGAGTTCGAATTCGTTTACGCATAACCAGCACGTACACATAGTGAAATGAAGCACGTTAGTTATCGACATAGATCCATCGATACCAATGACTACGGGTTGACTGCCTGAGGCAGTTCGCAATACATGATTACCACCGTAATCCATGCAAGTAAAAGATCCTTAACAACCCCCGTGTGAACGGGTGCTGAGTCCAAACTATAGTACTATCGTTGCTAAGGCAGGTAGACAGCATTCCATGTGTAAACATAACAAACAAGCATTCATAAGCCACGTATAACATGCATTAACGGTTAGCGTTCAAATAGTCTGAGTAGTGTGATAATTGTAGTTTGAATATTCGTAACGTATGTAACACCCAAAAGTGCTTAAAGCAAAAAGGGATCGAGTATACTCACAGTGATTATGGATTGAAGGGAGCGCTTAGCGAGTACGGTTAGCCTGAATAGATTTGATAGTATAACGATAAGGAAACGAAAACAAGTGAAGGTGGGTAGAATGGTAGTTTGATCGGATGGTAATCCGATCGGACAGTAATCCGTGCGGATGGTAATCCGTTCGGGTGGTCATTCGAGTGAATTGTTTCTTCCTATGCTAAGGATGTGTTTGTGTATGATGGCTTGTCCTTTGAAGTTTTCGTTGTAGCATTTTGAGAACAATTAAGTATCTCTATCTTTCAAGTCGATCGATCGAATGACCCACCGTGCTTATGGCAATTCGTTCGAATGGTAATTCGTTCGAATGGTAATTCGTTCGAATGGTAATTCGTTCGAATGGTAATTCGTTCGAATGGTAATTCGTTCGAATGGTAATTCGTTCGAATGGTAATTCGTTCGAATGGTAATTCGTTCGAATGGTAATTCGTTCGAATAGTAATTCGTTCGGATGGTCATCCGGTCGATTGGTAACTTGAGGATGAGGTCACTCATTGAAAACAAGTTCATTACATACGTGTCATTCGATCGAATAGCAATTCGATCGAATGTCAATTCGTGCTATGAACATGTTGAAAAATTGTTAAGTCTTTTAAAGTCTTAGTATCTCATGATCCGAAGAGTAATCCTTTCAAAGGGTCGTTCGATCGGATTGCAATTCGTTCAATACCCAAACTTTAATTAAGATTGTTTTAAAAGCGGGACCCAAGTGTAATCCGTTCGAGTGGCAAGTCGTTCGGGTCGCCAATCCGGTCGAATGGTCATCCGGTCGAATGGTAATCTGTTCCGATTGTCCTGTTCGTTCTACACTTGGCCGTTTTGAAGGTTTGTCGTTGTGTCGAGTCACTTTGACAACGTGTTAGCCAACAGAACCCTTCGCTCGACCCAGTTGACCAACCTGACCAGGAATCACCCTAGTCCTGCCGGTTACCGGCTCGAGACGGTTGTTCTTGACTAGCCCGGAATCGGTAGTCTCGTGAGTGGAATCTAGATCTGAGTCGGCACAACACTAAGGGAGAGTAGGAGGCTAGGTCAGAATCTGATTCTACCAGTTTTGAGTGTTTTAAGTGTAAAAAGTGTCGAAAGAAAGTTAAAACCATCTCCCGATCTTTTTCACCACACTTGTGTCGAGATCCTTACAAGATCTTAGTGGAAATCGGTTAGATCTAAGTTGTTCTCAGTGGATTGAGGTCAAACATGAAGTTCTTGAAGAACACATGGTGACGTCACCCTAGAACACCCCGAAATCTAGTGATTTCACGGTTAAAATTAAGATTTAAAAGGTAGAAAGGTGTAGGAGTGCGTGTAGGTCAAGAAAGTACAAGGTTTAGGGCGAGATCTTACATGGATTGAGAGAAATCTGAGAAAAGGTTGAGTTAAGCGTGCTGGTCGAACAGGGATTTCCAAAAGTGGAAAGAATGACAATGACAGGGGTATTTATAGGATGCCAAAAGAGGAAAGGGCTGTTCGGTCGAATGGCGATTCGTTCGGATTGCACCTGTCATCCTTCCTCAAGTGGCTATCCGGACGGATGGCGCTTGGTTCAAGATTTTGAGGCGACGAGTTTCGGTGTTTCGATTCAGATTGCGAGCGGTTTGATTTGATAGGGTTTCCTAGTCAAATTACTTTCAGTCCCAACTACTTCGTACCTTGCGTAGTCTATTTTCCACTATCTATCCTAGTTCGATCGTGATTCGAGTTCGAGTTCGATTACATTCGAGTTAGATTTCGAGTTCGCTTGAGTTCGCTTGGTTACCACAACATAACATAAAATAAATAAACATGCACAGGTAACACGTAAGGCACACACACACGTATCATCAATAAGTAAAATACATGATTCGAGTTGCGGTTCGATGTCGATTCGATTAACATAGCTTGATTGTTACTTGATTAACTTTATCGCATTGTTAATGCCTATAGTTCACCGTCGTAGTTCGATCGAGTAACGATTTAACACAATTCGATTATTGCAATGAAAAACACTTGCTCCACATAATATAAATAAAATAAAAACATTTCTACAAGTCAAGTTGCGCGAAATCGGTCGTTGACTTTGACCTTGACTTTGACTTGTTAAAACACGGGGTGTTACAGCCTCCCCTTGTTTAGGGAATTTCGTCCCGAAATTAAGCTGAAAGCCGTAACTTACCGTGAATCCGTATGCGAACGTGACCATTGTAGGATCGGTTTTGACACCGTACGATTGTGTAACGAACGTTCGACGTGCGGAATCCGTGATCGTGCGTGGACCGAATGCGTGACGTGTCATACGTAATCGCGACGGAGTTGAAAAACCGGGACTTACAAGTGGTATAAGAGCAGGTTCTCGGTTGCGAAGATCAAACGCACAGATTCGTGTTAATATCGTGATTCTATTGATTGACATGAAATTGTACCAAATATTAGAATCACAAGGCCATTTTCTCTCTAACGCTTCTCTAACTAAACAACTGAGGGTACTTTGTCTTCATGTCGTTTTCGAGTTCCCAAGTGAACTCTGCGCCTCATTTGCCTTCCCATCGGACCTTCACAATAAGAATGCGTGAGCGGCGGAGTTGCTTGGTTTGGCGATCCATGATTTCGACAGGCTTTTCCACGAAGTGTAATGTTTCGTTCACTTGTAGATCGTCTAGAGAGACATGTAAATCGTGGTCGGCGATGCACTTTCGGAGGTTTGACACGTGGAAAGTCGGGTGGACGTTACTAAGTTCCTCCGGTAATTCGAGTCTGTAGGCGACTTTTCCGATTCTTTCCAGAATCTTAAAAGGTCCAACATATCGAGGCGCAAGTTTCCCTTTCTTGCCGAATCGGACTACACCCTTCCAAGGTGATACCTTTAGGAGTACGTAGTCACCAACGCCAAATTCACGGGGCTTGCGCTTTTTATCGGCGTAAACCTTCTGTCGATCCCGAGCTTTCACCAGGTTGTTTCTGATTTGGAAAATTTTGTCTGTCGTTTCTTGTAATAGCTCAGGACCGGTTAGTTGTGAGTGACCGATCTCGTGCCACACAATAGGCGACCGACATCTTCTTCCGTATAGTGCCTCGAAAGGTGCCATCTCGATGCTAGAATGATAGCTGTTGTTATACGAGAATTCGACTAGCGGCAGGTGTTTATCCCAATTACCACCGAAGTCTAGGACACACGCACGGAGCATGTCTTCAAGAGTACGGATCGTTCTTTCAGTCTGGCCGTCGGTTTGAGGGTGGAAAGCAGTACTTAGATTAAGCGTTGTACCGAGTGCCGTTTGAAACGTTTCCCACAATCGTGAAGTAAACCGAGCGGCACGGTCAGAGATGATGTCACGAGGCGTCCCATGATTACAAATGATCTCGTCGGTGTAGATTCGGGCTAATCGTTCCACCTTGTAGTCTTCTCGTATAGGCAGAAAGTGAGCTGATTTAGTCAATCGGTCGACCACAACCCATATACTGTCGTGTCCTGATGACGTGGGTGGAAGCTTGGTTACGAAATCCATGGCTATGCTCTCCCACTTCCACATGGGAATTGGTGGTTGTTCGAGCAAGCCAGAGGGTCTTTGATGTTCAGCCTTGATTCTAGCACAAGTTAAGCATCTTCCGACTTAGAGAGCGATATCCCTTTTCATACCCGGCCACCAGTACCTGTAACGAAGATCCTGGTACATTTTGTCAGCACCGGGATGAACTGAGTAGCGGGATTTATGGGCTTCATCCATGATTATCTGTCGTAAATTGGTTCGCCTGGGAATCCAAATTCGGTCCAAAAAGTGAAATATCCCATTCGACTTGAGATTCTTTCTCTCTTCAAGGTGCGTTCGTTAAAACATGCATGTTCAGCGTCACGGATGAGGGCTTCGAGATCGTATTGGGCTTGAACATTACGAGTGCTAAGCAGGTAGCTCCGTCTGCTAAGTGCGTCGGCAACAACATTTGTTTTGCCTGGGTGATAACGAATCTCACAGTCGTAATTGTTGAGAAGTTCTACCCATCGGCGTTGACGCATATTAAGTTCCTTCTGATTAAAGATGTGTTGTAGGCTCCTATGATCGGTGAAGATCGTACACTTAGTACCATATAGGTAGTGTCGCCAAATCTTTAATGCAAAAACAACCGCGCCTAGCTCGAGATCATGGGTTGTATAGTTCTTCTCGTGGATTTTGAGCTGACGAGATGCGTAAGCTATGACCTTGTCTCGTTGCATAAGGACACACCCGAGACCAAGGTTGGAAGCATCACAGTAGACAATGAAATCATTGTTTCCGCCAGGCAATGTGAGGACAGGAGCATTGCAAAGCATGTGTTTGAGGGTTCGAAAGGCAGACTCTTGTTTGGTTCCCCAGACAAAAGGCTGGTCTTTATGCGTAAGAGAGGTAAGCGGTACAACAATCTTCGAGAATCCTTCGATAAATCGTCGATAATAACCCGCTAGTCCGAGAAAAGAGCGGACTTCCGACGGATTCTTAGGTGTAACCCAGCTCTTGACAGCTTCAATCTTTGCAGGGTCGACGTGAATGCCTTGACTATTCACGATGTGTCCCAGAAACTGAACCTCCCCCAACCAAAATTCACACTTGGAGAATTTGGTGTAGAGTTGGTTCCCCTGGAGTAACTCGAGAACCAATCGTAGATGTTGCGCGTGTTCGGTTTTCGATTTGGAATAGATCAAGACATCATCGATGAATACAATGACGAAACGGTCAAGATATGGTTTGCACACGCGATTCATCAGATCCATGAAAACCGCTGGTGCGTTTGTTAAGCCAAAGGGCATGACAACGAATTCGTAATGGCCGTAACGGGTTCGAAATGCGGTTTTGGGTATATCCTCCTCTTGAATGCGTAGCTGATGGTAACCTGAACGTAGATCAATCTTCGAGAAACACGTAGCGCCTTGTAGTTGATCAAACAAATCGTCGATATGAGGCAGAGGGTAGCGGTTTTTGATAGTTAACTTATTCAATTCCCGATAGTCGATGCACATCCGGAACGACCCATCCTTCTTTTTGACGAAAAGGACTGGCGCGCCCCAAGGAGAGGTGCTCGGGCGAATGAAGCCTTTTTCAAGTAATTCCTGGAGTTGGGTTGAGAGTTCGCGCAATTCGGACGGCGCGAGTCGGTAAGGAGCTTTGGCAATGGGGTTGGCTCCAGGAATGAGGTCGATACGAAAGTCGATATCACGACTTGGCGGTAGCCCGTGAAGATCCTCTGGAAAAACATTAGGAAATTCTCGAACCACAGGAACGTCTTTCACCTCCTTCTTCTCTTTCTTTTCCTTCTCCGCTGCTACGACGTTAGCCAAGAAAGCTCTGTATTCCTTGCGGAGATACTTGCTAGCTTGGAGGCATGACATAAGTTTGAGACCCTTTGAAGTAGTATCGCCATAAACACACAATAAATCACCATTCGCGAGTGAAAAACGAATCATCTTGTCGAAGCACACAACTTCAGCGTGGTTTTCTCGAAGAAAGTCCATGCCTACTATGACGTCAAAGCTTCCGAGTCGCATTGGAATAAGGTCGATAGGGAAGATGTGATTGTTGAGCTCAAGAGTACAATCACGGATAACAGAATTAACAGCGACGGTTCTTCCGGTAGCGACTTCTACATCGAACTTCGAGGACAGTTTGGAACGTCTACGACTAAGGAGTTTCTCAAATTCGAGCGACACAAAGCAATTATAGGCTCCAGTATCAAACAAACATGAAGCATAAATACCATTCACAAGGAACGTACCATTGACCACGTTGTTGTCAGCCTGGGCTTGGCGCACATTGAGATTGAAAGTTCTGGCGCGTGCGGCCTGTTGTTGCTGCTGCTGTTGTTGTTGCTGTGGCTGCTGTTGCTGAGGTTCTTGTTTCACAACCCTGTTTGGGCACACGTTGGCGAAATGGTTCGGGTCGCCACATGCGAAGCAGGCTCTGGCTTTGACTGCGGGTGTCGGAGGAGTTTGTTGACCCTGTGGGGCAGTGAGTAGAGCTTGATTGACAGGAGCTGGACGAATACGGCAATTGGCAGTAAAGTGGCCGTACACATTGCAATGAGCACAGAAACGGCATTGAATAACAGTCGGGTGGTGGTAGGTGCAAGTAGGGCAGAGCGGGTGTGGCCCAGTATATGCACGCTTTGCAGGCGGTGCATTGGCCACAGGCGCCGCCACTTGACGCTGTTGGGCAGGTACAGCTTGAATCGGTGCAGCAGTAATCGCACAGTTCTTGTTGGTGGAGCTGTTCTTTCTCTTGTTCTTTCTCTTGTTGCTTGATGAGGTAGGTTCAGCAGTCGGTGCGGTAGCGGTAGCTTGATGCAGATGCTTGGAAGTCTTATCCCAAACACCAGCCTTAACCCGCTTGTCGTTGATTTCAGCGGCCAACAGATAAGTTTCCTCGATCGTTGTAGTCTTAGCCGCTTGCACGAAATCAGCAACGCAATCGGGCAAAGCTCGAATGTACTTCTTGATGGTGATGTCGGGAGTCTTGACTTGATCGGGACAGATAATGCCGAGCTGCTTAAAACGAGCAGTGAGACCAGCATTGTCACCATCCTTCTGCTGTATGTGCCAAAATTCATCTTCTAGCTTTTGGCGTTCGTGAGGAGGGCAGAATTCCTCTAGCATAACTTCCTTGAGCTCGTCCCACGACAGACCGTAGGCTGCATCGTTCCCTCGCTTGTTCCTCTCGGCCGTCCACCAGTCTAGAGCACGGGACTGAAAGACGCCGGTAGCATTCAGAGTTCGAAGGTCATCAGGGCAACCACTCTGTCGCAGAGTAACCTCAATGGAATCAAACCAGTGAAATAGTGCAGTAGGACCTCCTTCGCCAGTGAATTCTTTTGGCCCACACGACTTGAATTGCTTGAAACTGAAAGGCCTCGCGTTAGCCTTGGGAGCTTCGGTTCTCGATTCCTCGGATGATTTGCTGGCATTCTCATAAACATCACTCACGGCCTTTGCTACACTCTTTGCGATAATGGAAGCAAGGCGTTTGTGTCACACCCCGACTTTCCACGTGTCACCGGTGGGCCCGGTGGGGAGTATCGTGACGTGGTTGGCAACATAATAGTCAAACAACACAATATATAAATGCACAGCGGAAACAAAAGATAAATATATTACAATCCGAATAAAAAGTAATATCCAAGTATTACAACGAAAAGTAAAGGATCCACAGACGGATCTTAAAACATAAATATTGTTCAACAGACTTTAGATGCCTAGAACTTGCAAGATTCCTTATTAACGTCCTGAGCAGCTTCCAGCCTATTACGTACTTGTACCTGTCACTTAGACTTTTGAAAATACGTCAGTTTTCACTGGTAAATACACTCAACCGACTCATTTGAAAATGTCTATGAAAATTGGTTTAGGTGCTCAAGGCACGAAGATGTTTTGACACTTTGATTAAAATGCACAAGGCAAAATTAATCTTTTATAACTTGATTAAAATGCACAGAGGCAAAATTAATCTTTTATACTTGGGACAAACTATATTTCATGTTATCAGTTTTACATAGCTTGCTCTACATACGGGGCCCGGTTCTATGCCGGTTCAAGATTTAACCGACACACCACTATTCCCTTATTGGGTATAATTAATTAATAAACATATGGCATCTGTCAGGTGTATGCCTACACCCCGTGCTTAGGTCGTGGCCATTGCAATTAATGAGTCAAGGATATCCAGGACACGGTCGCATTAATCCCCAATGTTTCAGTTAAGCAATACGAATTAAAAACAGGTTATTTGGATTTCTGACTTATTGGTCTTTGAATCCCATACCTGACCATGCGGTATTTATATTACCGTGTCCCAAGCCCGTAATAGGGAAAATAAGTTAAGAGTATTTACCTGAGCTAGCTCCTGTCTTAAATAGCAAGAATTATAATAACTCAGCCGTATTCACTTAAGTAAGCGTAGGTACAATTTACCGGAAGGCTCTAGTCTGGAATGATGGTATAAATAACCAATTAGAATGCTAACGGGTCTTTAATTAAGCCTAAGCTTAGACCGGTTAATCATACGGTTCAAACGCACGATTAGGCGAAGACCGGAATAGAATGCGATTTAGACCCAACAAGTTCGGAGACTTGCTTAATATGGGTATTTCATACACATTATGGATTTTGAGATAAAACCGATAAGGTTTGACCCGTTTCGGCTAATTTATGCAAACTAGTTACATAAACCGAACCGAACGCGTAATAAGCGTAACGGGTATTCATAAGAGCCATATACAGGTTCCCTAAGTTAATATGCTTCAAATATGTTGTGACATCAGTAGGATGTCTTCTATTATTCCCGTAACGAGTTTGAACACAAACTATGCCCCGTAGGGGTAGTTTGGTCATTTACAAGGTTATAAAAGAGTTTAAGTATTAACCTGAGTTACAGGTCTGCTATAATCAGAAAAGATACTTATTTTACTAAGTTATAACAGTAGGGTAAAGTATATATGTGAAATTTATCAATTATAACCAAACTATGCACCGTAGGGGCATTTTGGTAATTTCACATAAGCCGTAAAGCTCAAAACTGAAGTCTGAGTTTAACAATTTTTGCTTACTGTTAAAATATTATAATTTACCTAAAATATCAGTAGGTATCACCCTTGTATGTTTAAAAATAGTCTTAGTACATACTATGCGCTAAAAACGCTTAATAAGGCGATTAGAAGCCGTTTCCGGGTTCTATATATAAAGCTGATATTTTTATCATTCTAGAAGGCCTAAAATAATTTATTTATCATTTAGGATCAGTAGCAAAAGGTTTGGAGTCGATTAGATATGTAAAACTCATTTTATGGCCCGTAAGGGCAAAACCGACAATTACCGGATTAAGCCTACGACTATGAGTTATGCTCAGCCTAAAATTAATTAAAAATCTTCAAAAATCCCAAAATAATATATTACATCAGTGGGTAAAGATTTTGATATCAAAAAGTAGGCTTAACTAGGCTATACGCTAATTACGCCGTTTAATTAACATAAAGCTTCTTAATTGCGCTAATGAGCATAACTCTCAATCTACACCTCAAACTGATATCAAATTTTGGGTGCAAGTCTATATATCAGTAATTAAAGTTTCTACTCTTTTATATTTGCAAAAATCACGTTTTAAGGTGAAAAGGGCATAATGGTCAACATATGAGCAATTAACGGAATCATGCGTATTAATTGGTTAACTAATGAACCATGGTGTATAATCACAGAGGGTTATACTAGCATGTAACCTGGTCCAAATGAAGCTCTAAGGTATTTCTAAAACATACCATAACGGGTCAGAACTGAAGTCAAAGCAAAAGTCAAAGCTTTGCGACTTTCGGTTCCGAACCGGGTCTAAACAGGAAATTGTCGGGTTGAACATGTTTAGACATGTTCTTACACTAATTACCAAGTTATATTAATGATCAAACAGGTTGTATGTGTTCTACATTGCTAATCATGCATAAATTAGAAACTAAGTATCCTGTTGACTTTTTATTCACAAGTTTGACCCGACATTTGACCTAGTTAGATTGGGAATCAGGGGGAACCCTTTTAAGGGTTTATAACCCACATAATTACCAACTTATAACTACTTTCAATTCGACTAATCGCTGGACCGTTTGTGATTAATCGCTAAGTCAACCGTTAATTACGACGGTTTGACTTTTAAGCAAAAACTTAACTAAGGAAGGTTAGGCATACTTACCAAGGTCCTATGCTTGATTAGTGATCACTTGAGCCTGCTTTGGAGCTCCAGAAATGATCAGAATGGCTGAAGGAAGGTGTGATCAAAAAGGTTGCACAAGAGTCCTTTATATAGTTATCAAAATCTCATAGATTGTTGACACATAAGACTATCCATGATCCCAGATCATCAACACATGTCCCTAAGGTTCTAGGAGGCACTTAGGGGTCGCCCATGAAGTGAAAAATCTGATTAAAGGTCGCTTATGCGCGAAAATAGGCTGCTGTCCTATTGTTGCTGTTACTGTGTGTCTGACGCGGCCCGCGTAAGATGTTAACATCTCTTACGCGGCCCGCTTGGGCCTTGAAATCAGAATTAAACATTTTCAAGTTTTTGCATCTTGTCCCTTGGCTCTTCGAAAGGTCAACTAAGCTTATTTCTTGCAATTTGACCCCTTCTTATTTACCTACAAGGGTTTTAAGACTTGTACTCGCTTTGCCAAGTCCCTGGACATTTCTGGTTAACCCGAAAAGTCATAACTTTCAACGTTAACGCTTTAACCCCTCGCACACGAATTTGATCATAAGTTTCTCATACGATAACGGAACTTTATGAAATTTTTATCATGCATTCTAGTGAGCATAATTAACCATTACAAAGCTTTGGGTTTTGTCAAAAGATCACTCAGAGGTATAACTTAAATATGTTGACACATTTAATCCCTGTAGTTTGTAATCTCTTACATTCTTTCATATTTAGCTTCGTATGATCCATGATTTATTCGTTTGAAGGTATGAGCATCATGTAGGGTTAATATACAATATATTTATTCACTGTTGACATTTAGAACTCGTATATTTACATACTTTCCATGATTGTCAACTTTAGTCCTTCTATAACATTCTTTCACACGTTGAAACATATGACACGTGTCAACACACTATAGGACGCGAATTTTCGAGGTGTTACAGTTTGTCCCTCTTTTCTTGACGAGAGAGTGCATGACGGGATCCAGACGACATGGTCTGCAACAGACAATCGTCACGGAACTTAACTCATTGCATTCGAATCTCACCTCACACGTTTACTACTTACTAAAGCTCAGTAACACGTTCATTCACAACACTTAAAGCACAATCACGCAGGCACATAGAGCACATAATCACCTAATTCCTAACCACATAGAGCAAAGAAGCAGAAAAGCACATACGCATTTAATCACTAGAGGTATATAGGAGCATATAGAGCATTCTGACTGCCTCTATTGTCTATTGTATATCATTCCTAATTCAACGATTTGTTAACGTTTTGAGGTAGGATTGCAGTGCGAGTCGTGCGTGTTGATCGAAACGAAGGTAAAATCGAGTAAGTTCCAAAATTTAAACACATAAACAGGCAAAGGCACATCAAACACATAAAATCGACAAATTATCAGAGTCAGCAATGGCGAGCTCGGACTTGAAACACATAAAATCGAGAGAGAGAGAGATTGTCTGCGGCTATTAGACTTCGACTAACCAAGGTGGTTCAACTATTCACAGGGGATCTGTTATGCACTTTCAACTTTCAGGATCGTGCTTTGGCCTCGATTCTTGGGCGTTTGGCATAGTTCCCGTTAGTTTTATTGCGACTACAGATCGTCTGTTGTGACCTTGGTGAGAATTTTGTAAAAAGCGCGGTACAAGTTGTCAAGGTTAGGGTTTCACCCCTATCTTAGCAACTTCGTCCCCGTCTTTAGTAAAATTTGAGGAGATTATTCATCAAAATACAGATTTCACTCCTGATTTGGCATAATTCTCCTCGTTTGTAGTTAAAATGCAAGTTGATTAAGCAACTTTAATCGAGAGTTTGCGGTTTTCACACCTATTCTCGACCTCATTGCCTGATCGTAGTTAAAATCTCGAGTGCAGAAATAGTGTAATATAAGCAAAGATAGTGAGGAATAAGCATGTACGAATTTCCTACTGGGCGTAATCGAGTTGGTCTGTTGGTTCCTAACTATAGACTAGGTCTCTAAGACTTCGACCCGGACTAGGTCGAGTCTTGCCTAATTCCCTATAGTTATGGCTCTGATACCAATCTGTCACACCCCAACCGATGGCGGAATCATCGGGGCATGGCACTGAGCGAAACAGATTGTCCAGAAGTTTCCATAACAACTATCATTACCATTCAATTTAAGTTAACATGTCCCATACCATGTCTCAAATAGTAATAAAATTATTACAGATAAACATCAAGACAAATATCCTGTTCCGACAACTCAGGTTCAAACAAAAGTAGTTTATTTATTGGTTTCTAGGACTCCTTTCCTAGCTTCGATTTCATCACAGCATAGAGAGCATACAAGCAACCTAAGCACCTGTCACATACGTTAAAATAAAGTCAATACATAAAATGTAAAGGTGAGCATACAAGTTTAATAATAACATATAGAGTTCGAATTCGTTTACGCATAACCAGCACGTACACATAGTGAAATGAAGCACGTTAGTTATCGACATAGATCCATTGATACCAATGACTGCGGGTTGACTGCCTGAGGCAGTTCGCAATACATGATTACCACCGTAATCCATGCAAGTAAAAGATCCTTAACAACCCCCGTGTGAACGGGTGCTGAGTCCAAACTATAGTAGTATCGTTGCTAAGGCAGGTAGACAGCATTCCATGTGTAAACATAACAAACAAGCATTCATAAGCCACGTATAACATGCATTAACGGTTAGCGTTCAAATAATCTGAGTAGTGTGATAATTGTAGTTTGAATATTCGTAACGTATGTAACACCCAAAAGTGCTTAAAGCAAAAAGGGATCGAGTATACTCACAGTGATTATGGATTGAAGGGAGCGCTTAGCGAGTACGGTTAGCCTGAATAGATTTGATAGTATAACGATAAGGAAACGAAAACAAGTGAAGGTGGGTCGAATGGTAATCCGATCGGACAGTAATCCGATCGGACAGTAATCCGTGCGGATGGTAATCCGTGCGGATGGTAATCCGTTCGAGTGGTCATTCGAGTGGATTGTTTCTTCCTATGCTAAGGATGTGTTTGTGTATGATGGCTTGTCCTTTGAAGTTTTCGTTGTAGCATTTTGAGAACAATTAAGTATCTCTATCTTTTAAGTCGATCGATCGAATGACCCACCGTGCTTATGGCAATTCGTTCGAATGGTAATTCGTTCAAATGGTAATTCGTTCGAATGGTAATTCGTTCGAATGGTAATTCGTTCGAATAGTAATTCGTTCGGATGGTCATCCGGTCGATTGGTAACTTGAGGATGAGGTCACTCATTGAAAACAAGTTCATTACATACGTGTCATTCGATCGAATAGCAATTCGATCGAATGTCAATTCGTGCTATGAACATGTTGAAAAATTGTTAAGTCTTTTAAAGTCTTAGTATCTCATGATCCGAAGAGTAATCCTTTCAAAGGGTCGTTCGATCGGATTGCAATTCGTTCAATACCCAAACTTTAATTAAGATTGTTTTAAAAGCGGGACCCAAGTGTAATCCGTTCGAGTGGCAAGTCGTTCGGGTCGCCAATCCGGTCGAATGGTCATCCGGTCGAATGGTAATCTGTTCCGATTGTCCTGTTCGTTCTACACTTGGCCGTTTTGAAGGTTTGTAGTTATGTCGAGTCACTTTGACAACGTGTTAGCCAACAGAACCCTTCGCTCGACCCAGTTGACCAACCTGACCAGGAATCACCCTAGTCCTGCCGGTTACCGGCTCGAGACGGTTGTTCTTGACTAGCCCGGAATCGGTAGTCTCGTGAGTGGAATCTAGATCTGAGTCGGCACAACACTAAGGGAGAGTAGGAGGCTAGGTCAGAATCTGATTCTACCAGTTTTGAGTGTTTTAAGTGTAAAAAGTGTCGAAAGAAAGTTAAAACCATCTCCCGATCTTTTTCACCACACTTGTGTCGAGATCCTTACAAGATCTTAGTGGAAATCGGTTAGATCTAAGTTGTTCTCAGTGGATTGAGGTCAAACATGAAGTTCTTGAAGAACACATGGCGACGTCACCCTAGAACACCCCGAAATCTAGTGATTTCACGGTTAAAATTAAGATTTAAAAGGTAGAAAGGTGTAGGAGTGCGTGTAGGTCAAGAAAGTACAAGGTTTAGGGCGAGATCTTACCTGGATTGAGAGAAATCTGAAAAAAGGTTGAGTTAAGCGTGCTGGTCGAACAGGGATTTCCAAAAGTGGAAAGAATGACAATGACAGGGGTATTTATAGGATGCCAAAAGAGGAAAGGGCTGTTCGGTCGAATGGCGATTCGTTCGGATTGCACCTGTCATCCTTCCTCAAGTGGCTATCCGGTCGGATTGCTATTCGTTCGGATGGTAATCCGGTCGAGTGGCAATCCGGACGGATGGCGCTTGGTTCAAGATTTTGAGGCGACGAGTTTCGGTGTTTCGATTCAGATTGCGAGCGGTTTGATTTGATAGGGTTTCCTAGTCAAATTACTTTCAGTCCCAACTACTTTGTACCTTGCGTAGTCTATTTTCCACTATCTATCCTAGTTCGATCGTGATTCGAGTTCGATTACATTCGAGTTAGATTTCGAGTTCGCTTGAGTTCGCTTGGTTGCCACAACATAACATAACATAAATAAACATGCACTGGTAACACGTAAGGCACACACACACGTATCATCAATAAGTAAAATACATGATTCAAGTTGTCGTTCGATGTCGATTCGATTAACATAGCTTGATTGTTACTTGATTAACTTTATCGCATTGTTAATGCCTATAGTTCACCGTCGTAGTTCGATCGAGTAACGATTTAACACAATTCGATTATTGCAATGAACAACACTTACTCCACATAATATAAATAAAATAAAAACATTTCTACAAGTCAAGTTGCGCGAAATCGGTCGTTGACTTTGACCTTGACTTTGACTTGTGAAAACACGGGGTGTTACATTTAGGCCATAAATTCTCTGCAAACCTGTTACCTATGAAATTAGTTGGATTCGATGTTGTGTTAGGAATGGATTGGTTAGTACCCAACCATGCTTGAATCCTCTGTGATAAGAACTCCATAGAAATTCATACACCCACAGGAGAAACAATTATGATTACAGGAGATAAGTCACGAAAGCCAATGAAATTCATTTCAGTAATGAAAGTGGCCAGTTATGCAAGAAAACAAGGGATAGCATATATGATTTCGGTAGTTATTAATACTAAAAGTAAAGAACTCAAGGAAATTCCAGTAGTATCAAAGTACCCGGATATATTCCCAGAAGAACTACCTGGATTACCACCCGATAGGGAAGTAGAATTTAGAATTCATCTAATTCCTGGAACTACACCGATAGCTAAGGCACCTTATCGGTTAGCACCCACCGAAATGTTAGAATTGAAAAAGCAATTAGATGAATTGCTAAGTAAATGATTTATACAACCTAGTTCATCCCCTTGGGGAGCACCAGTGTTGTTTGTGAAAAAGAAAGATGGTTCGATGCGAATGTGTATCGATTACAGGGAATTGAATAAGGTTACGATTAAGAATCGATACCCGTTACCTAGGATCGATGATCTTTTTCATCAACTTCAGGGGGCTAGATATTTTTCTAAAATAGATTTGCGCTCTGGATACCATCAGTTGAAAGTACAAGAAGAAGACATACCTAAAACTGCATTCAGAACTAGGTACGGTCACTACGAGTTTACAGTCATGCCGTTTGGACTAACCAATGCTCCTGCAACATTCATGGACATGATGAATAGGATCTGTAAACCGTATTTGGATAAATTTGTAATTGTCTTCATTGACGATATGCTTATTTATTCCAAAAGCCAGGAGGAGCATTGTGAGCACCTGCATGCACTCTTAGCTTTGTTAAGAAAGGAAAAGCTTTATGCCAAATTCTCGAAGTGTGAATTTTGGCTGCAGGAAGTTCAATTTTTAGGACATATGGTGAATCACGAAGGTATTCATGTAGATCCTTCTAAGATAGAAGCAATCATAAAATGGAAGGTCCCACAATCAACTATGGAAGTGAGAAGTTTTCTAGGGTTAGCTAGTTACTATAGGCGTTTCATTAAGGATTTTTCTAAGATAGCTGTGCCATTAACTAAGCTAACTTGTAAAACAGTTAAGTTTGAATGGGGACCTAAGCAAGAAGAGGCCTTTAAGATTTTAAAGCAAAGGTTAACAAACGCTCCAATTCTAGATTTACCAGACGGAACAGAAGATTTTGAAGTTTACTGTGATGCTTCTAAGCTAGGGTTAGGATGTGTGCTAATGCAATGTAAAAAGGTAATTGCGTATGCGTCAAGGCAATTGAAGAAGCACTATGAAAATTATACTACTCATGACTTAGAATTAGGAGCAATAATTTTTGCCCTTAAGATTTGGAGACACTATCTGTACGGAAGTAAGTTTACAATTTATACAGATCATAAGAGTTTAAGGTATATATTTGGGCAAAAAGAATTAAACATGAGGCAAAGAAGATGGATGGAAATTCTAAGTGATTACGACTGTGATATTCAATATCATGAGGAAAAAACAAATGTAGTCGCAGATGCCCTAAGTCGTAAGTATCATGAAAAACAAAGACGAATTCGTGCTCTTAGATTAAGTTTACAATTAGATTTAATTGAGCAACTGAAGAATGTTCAGGAACCAACAATCAAGGATGATGCTGAAGGAATGAAAAGACGAATAAAGGAACTAGAGCAAGGGATTGATGGAATTTGAAGATTCCACAAGAGAAAGATTTGGGTACCTAAGCACGGAGACTTAAGAAATAAGATTCTGGAGGAAGCCCATAAATCTAGGTATACCATGCATCCTGGTAATTACAAGATGTACCAAGATTTAAGAAATAACTTCTGGTGGATAGGAATGAAAAAGGATATAGCTAGATACGTTTCTAAGTGCCTAACTTGTTCACAAGTTAAGGCGGAACACCAGAAACCCTTAGGTCTACTGCAACAATTAGAAATGCCTGTATGGAAATGGGAACTAATAACAATGGATTTTGTTACTAAGTTGCCCAAAACCAGAAAAGGTAACGACGCGATTTGGGTAATTGTGGATCGATTAACCAAATCAGCCCATTTTCTTCCCATGAAGGAAACCTTTAGCATGGAAAGGTTAGCAAAATTGTACGTAGACGAAGTAGTATCCTTACATGGAGTCCCACTCTCCATTGTATCAGATAGGGATAGTCGTTTCACTTCACATTTCTGGACAAGTTTCCAAGAAGCCATGGGGACGCGATTAAATTTAAGTACTGCATACCATCCCCAAACAGACGGACAAAGTGAAAGGATGATCCAAACCCTGGAAGACATGCTCAGGGCATGTGTAATAGATTTTGGTGGAAACTGGGATAATCACCTATCCTTAATCGAGTTCTCCTATAACAATAGTTACCATGCAAGCATCGAAGCTGCGCCATTCGAAGCACTGTATGGACGAAAGTGCAGAACTCCAGTTTGCTGGGCAGAAATAGGAGAAAGTCAATTATCAGGTCCTGAAATTGTACAGGAAACCTGTAACGCCCGGCTCTTTTGTAATTTCCATTTATAGAAAGTTTTGCTCGTATTTCTATTTTTGGAAACTTTGTATTCTTGTAATCATTCCTCCTTTGTAATCATTGTAAAATCGAGACTTGGATCATTAATGAAACTCGTATTTTGTTACAAATATGTTATACACACTCTATATACGCTCGTATGTTCGAAACGGTGAATCAATTGGTGTTTAATCATTATTCTTGGAAACTATGTGCTAAACTTGTAATTAACCTAAACTTATGCATAAAACGTGTCTTGAACGCGAACGACACTTGATTTCGATACTCATGCGCATAATTATATTTGGTTTATACTCCTCATACTTGGTTTTATCTTAAAGTATGCTTTTGTGGCAAGAATAGTCCCTAAATGACCTAAAAACACCAAAATAACAAGTCTAGGGGCTAAATTGTAATTTATGAAACTTTATGTCAAATAAGCAAGCCCGGGCGGCCCGCTTTAACTTACCTGATATCTCAGGCGGGCCGCATGGCCTTCAGTTTCGTAGAAAAACACAGCAGCTGATTATGTACGCGAATTTGGCACGAAATCCCATCTTCTAACCCTCCCCAATCACCATTAAGCCACCTCTAAACACCTCCAATCATACTCAAACTCTTCCACTATAAATATACACCTTCTCCAAGCATTTCTACACTTTCAACACTCTCTAATCACTCCAAATTCACTCTCAAATCAGTTGCAAATCTGCATTTTCGGACAGATTCATACTCTTGCACTAAAGTGAGTATAACTTGCTCATTTCTTAACGAAATCACTTGATTCTTCTTCCTACTTGCTTGGATAATCCTTGGGTTTGATTCCTTGACTTCTCCTTGGAGAAATCAGACCTGGAATTGCCCTGAAATGGTCCAAGAACTTTCTGTTTTGTTACATACTCTTTCAAACTTGTTTAAACTTCATCCAACTTGTGTCTAACACATCTCACACCAATGTCCTAATGCTTACAACCTCTCTTATGGTTGGTTAAGCTTAAAAACATGGTTGAGACACTTAAATCAGAGGATTAAACCTCATAAACTTTCTGTTTTGTTAGGGTGTTTTGACCCACAAGTCATATTCGAGCTAGTTCTTGATGTAGAGTGATTATGGAACAACTTGGGTTGTTCCAAACATACAATCCTCACATGACTTGATGCTTTCTCTTAGTTAGATTGTTTATATTATTATCCTAAAACCTAGTTCGTGACCCTCCTTAGTTGTTTTTACATCAAGAGAAGTGGTGAACATTCAAGGGGTTCCTAAACGGAAGCTTATTCTTCCTACCCCATACATGACATCCATGAATAACTCGAGGTGCCTAAATGAAGATCTAAATCTTCTACCTCCTACTTGAATTATTGGACCTAATAATATGTAATACTTAACCTAAATATATATATACACTCATTCGAACCTTTAATGTTAAACTTATGTTTATATGTTAAAGTAGTAGAATACCATCTAAGACTTAACACTCCAAGTATGATTCTAATGTGCATATTACCCATGAAATACAAAATAACCCTAGTGGTTACATAGTGTCATATAAGAGTATAAGTTAAAGATGATTATTTTGATATCATACTTTATGTTATGTTAAACTCCAAATTATAATCTTCCGTTGAACGCCAAACTCACACGCCTACGTTTCCTCGTGTAGAAGGACTAGGTGCTCCAACCTAATCTACTCCAACAACTCACTCGCGGGAATTCCAAGTAGGAAAGCTTGCAACCACCGTGAGTATACTCGATCCCTTTTTCCCCTTTTTATTTTGGGATGCAACATGTACATTATGTAAACAATCTTTGAAACTAGAAACTAAACATACTCAATCCTTGTACAAACATGAAACTAATGTGCTTTACTTATGATTCTTGTATGCTCTATTTGAACGATTTGGAACGTATATGCTCATTAACTTTGCTAGCCCACCTTAATAATTATAGCGCTATAGGATTTACGCACCGCCCGTTAAACTTGGGGTATTGTTAAGTTAAACATTTACCATCCCGCTATCAATTGGGATTAGGCTATTTTATGCGTTGGATTCTTGGGTTTGATCATAGTGTACGCCAAAACTGCATACTAGTAATTCACATATTATGAACCATGTTGGATTTGAGTTTTTATTCTATTATGCTATGTAAACAAACTTGTATACTCGCTCATTACCTTTGCATTGAAACTCTATTTTAATACATGTTGCAGGTTGATTATTGAAGTATGGATGATTGATGAAACAAGTTTAGGGTGGACTAGATACACACCTTAAATCTATTTACCTTTTGTTGATTTGAATTTGAACAATGTTGTTATTTCCATTTTTAAATGTTGTATGACAATTTAGTTCTTGCAATGAAATTCGAGTTTAATTAAAGATTGTCACATAGTGTTATGATGTTTTGAGCAATTTGTTCGTCTCATCCCGATGTTTCCGCCATCGGTTGGGGTGTGACAGATTGGTATCAGAGCCATAACTATAGGGAATTAGGAAAATTGCCATGCTTTTGCCCTAATCTATAGTTTTAGGAATTTTGCCTCTTATATGTCGTTTAAAACTTTTGTACTCTACCATGCATGCTTCCTAGCTATACTTCTTGTTGATTAAATTTACATGCCTTTCCTAAGGTTAACATGAATACACTTATGGTTATTTGTATACTCTTGTAACACAAACGAGACCACTTTACCAAAATAGGCGTGAAACCGACAATTTGGTAAACGACTCTCATTCTACCTTAAACTATTTCTTTTGCACGAAATTTCACCATTAAGCTAGGAGTGAAATCCACAACTTAATGGTAATTTCCATTTCAACTCTAGTGGACCCTTGTCATAGTGTCGAAATTACATTTTGACCCGACAAGTACCAACCACATTTAGGGTACGAAATCGTCAAGTTAGGGGTGAAACCCGCACCTCGTCGATTAAGTCCCATTCCTCGATTTTCAATCTCGCCAAAGTCCCGATTGTTTCAATCGATTAGAGATGTGTAGTAACCGGAAGGGTAAGATACCGTTAATCGCTTCTCGACGAGAGTATCTTACCTATAGGCCAAAGCACGTTTTCTCTAATTCGAAAGGACTTTCGACCCACTTTGGAATAGTCGACGTTTCTCTACCCGAAACAATCCTATGTTTTATTGAGCCTTTCTTTTATGTATCTCAATTTATATGTAATTTTATACTTGAACGTTCGTTCGTTTCAAAATTTCGTTTTAATCATTTCGCACGTTATCGCAATCACAAACAATAATACTCCCTCGTGAACAAACTAAATTTACAATGCTTTCATTTATTCATGCTATACTATGTGGAACTCATGACTATGCTATGTGAAACTTCTAAACTCTTTATGCGATGTGAACCAATTTGAATCTTTTATGCTATGTGACACTTTATGCTATGTGAATCATTTATGCAAATGATTTTTCTTAAACAAACATTATGATCAAGTCTCACCTTTCGTTCTTTTGAAACTTAGATGTCTTCTCGTCACTCCAACTCGTCTAAGAAGTCAAAGTCCCGTGCTACGAAGAAGATGATGGCTTTCATGGCCGATCAATTTGCGCGCGTAGTTCCAAAGGTCATTTCCGAAATTCGAGCTTCTGAAACTCCAAACTCTTCCGTCGACTCTAAGGTTGAAATACGCAAGCCCGCTTCGTTCAACTTCAAGCACTTTTCATCGTGCAATCCCAAACCATTCACTGGCAATGATGGGGTGACCGCCATGCTCGAGTGGTTCGATAGCATAGAGGTCACGTTCATCAACAGCGATTGCCCTAATGAGCTCAAAACACGTAGTGCGACTGGGGTATTCCAAGCCCGAGCTCTCGAATGGTGGACGAACGAGAGGAACATTCGTTCGAACGAACTGGCATATGCGTTGTCATGGGAGGAAGTAAAGGCCCTGATGATGGATGAGTTTTGTCCTCCGCATGAGCAACAAAAGTTGGAGGAAGAATTTTGGGCACTCAAGCAAGTGGGAGATGAGAACCTGGCTTACACCACCCGTTTCAAACAACTTAGCTTCATTGTCCCCCACCTTGTCCTGACCACTGCTCGCAAGATAACTAAATACATCCATGGGTTACCCTCTGCTATGCGCGATACGATCGAGGCTGCCAAACTCGACAATATCGAAGCTGTTTATCATTTGGCCGCTTCTCTGAACAACAACCGTGTACGCGATAAACAAGCCGCAAACCCCGCTTCTTTCAAGCCAGCCAACCAAATCACCCAACAGTCGAATAGCAATAGGGGAAAGAAGCGAAAGCAATCGAACCCTGTTTGCAATGCGATCGTACCACCCGTTAACCCAAACCCTGTTGCTCCTGATAACACCCAAAAGTCGTACACTGGGATTCACCCCAAGTGTGCCACTTGTAATTTCCATCACCCCGCAAACGCTAGGTGCCGTCGTTGTGACAATTGCAACCGTTATGGACATACCTCCAACTTTTGTCGCTTCAATCAACAACAACTGGCCCCACCAGCTCAGCAAGCGCAATAAGCCCCACAAGCTCAGCAAGCACAACAGGCTCCACCTGCTCCTCAAAACGCAAGACCCGCTAGAGCTTGTTTCAAATGTGGAGACGCCAATCATCTTCGTCCTCAATGCCCACTATGGAATCAAGAGCAACTACAACCTCCTCGTGGACGCTGTTTCAATCTGAACGCGAACCAAGCGCGCAACGACAATAATGTCGTTAACGGTACGTTTCTTGTTAACCATCTTTATGCTTCGATACTATTTGATACTGGTGCGGACAAAAGCTTTGTGTCCTTAGAATTCGAATCATTGTTAAATTGCACACGCTCTAAACTACCTAAGTCGTTTTCCGTTGAAGTCGCCAATGGCAAGTCCATCTTAGTCGATTCCGTTCTTCGTGATTGTCGTCTTACTCTTAACGAACACGTCTTCCCTATTGATCTCATACCTATGCAACTGGGTAGTTTCGACGTCATCATAGGCATGGATTGGCTTCAAAAAAACCATGCATAAATCGCTTGCCACGAGAAGTACGTTCGTTTACCCCTTCCTTCTGGTGATGTTTTACACGTCTATGGAGACCGGCCTTCAAAGGGACTGAAGTTGATGTCCTGCACACAAGCGAACAAATACTTACGCAAACAGTACTTTGCCTTTTTAGCCCACGTTGTGGAAGAAAAGGGCAATGGAAAGAGTTTAAGTGATGTTCCAGTGGTGCGCGACTTCCCTGATGTCTTTCCTGAAGATTTACCTGGTCCTCCTCCACCTCGATCCGTTGACTTTCGCATTGACCTCGTACCTGGTGCGACTCCTGTTGCCAAGGCTCCTTATCGTCTTGCACCTTCTGAGATGCAAGAATTATCTACGCAGCTTCAAGAACTCCTCGATAAAGGCTTCATTCGTCCAAGTACCTCACCTTGGGGTGCACCTGTGCTTTTTGTTAAAAAGAAAGACGGCTCTTTCCGTATGTGTATCGATTATCGCGAGCTCAACAAACTCACTGTCAAGAATCGTTACCCCCTCCCGCGTATCGACGATCTCTTTGACCAACTTCAAGGCGCTACTTGTTTCTCCAAAATCGATCTTCGTTCTGGTTATCACCAACTTCGGGTCCTTGAAGAGGACGTACCCAAAACCGCTTTTCGCACTCGCTATGGACATTACGAGTTCGTGGTAATGCCTTTTGGTTTGACCAACGCACCCGCTGTGTTCATGGATCTAATGAATCGTGTTTGTAAGCCCTATTTGGATCGTTTCGTGATCGTCTTCATTGATGATATCCTCATTTATTCAAAAACTCGAGCCGATCATGAACGTCATCTTCGTCTTATACTCGAGCTCTTACGTACTGAACATTTATACGCTAAGTTCTCTAAATGCGAGTTTTGGATTAAAGAAGTCCAATTCCTTGGACACGTTGTTAGTGAAAAAGGAATCCACGTTGACCCTGCAAAGATCGAGGCTGTAAAGAATTGGACCGCGCCTAAATCTCCTTCCGAAATCCGTTCTTTCTTAGGATTGGCGGGTTATTACCGTCGATTCATCTCGAATTTTTCAAAAATCGCCGTTCCCCTTACTTCATTGACCCAAAAGGAGAAACCTTTTGCTTGGGGTCCTGAGCAAGAGGAATCCTTTCAGACTCTCAAGGACTTGCTTTGCAACGCTCCTATCCTTACTCTTCCTGATGGAAATGATGATTTCGTAGTATATTGCGATGCATCGAACCGTGGTCTTGGTTGCGTTCTCATGCAACGAGGCAAGGTCATCGCTTATGCATCTCGTCAACTCAAGTTACATGAGAAAAACTATACTACCCACGACCTTGAACTTGGCGCAGTTGTTTTTGCGTTGAAGATTTGGCAACACTACCTTTATGGTACTAAGTGTGAGGTTTTCACAGACCACAAGAGCCTTCAACATATCTTCGACCAAAAGGAACTGAACATGCGTCAACGTCGTTGGGTGGAATTGTTAAACGACTACGACTGCGAAATCAAATACCATCCAGGTAAAGCGAATGTAGTAGCTGACGCCCTTAGTCGCAAAACACATATGAAGGGTATTCGTTGTCTCCAACTTGTGAACGATCTTCCACGCCGCATTCGCGAAGCTCAATACGCCTCTATCAACGAAGGTAACTTCCATGTTGAAATACGAGGCGCTAAAGAACACGATCTCGTCTCCAAGGCCGATGGTATCCTATACCTCGACAATCGTGCCTGGGTCCCTGATCTCGAAGAACTTCGAGACTTCATCATGAACGAGGCCCACAAATCCAAGTACTCAATTCATCCTGGTGCCGACAAGATGTATCATAATCTACGTACATCCTATTGGTGGCCTGGTATGAAGAAAGATATTGCCGTTTACGTCTCTAAGTGTCTTACGTGTTCAAAAGTCAAAGCCGAACATCAGCGACCTTCTGGTCTACTCGAACAACCCGAAATCCCCGTTTGGAAATGGGATAGCATTGCGATGGACTTCATCACTAAACTCCCTCGTACATCTTCTGGTCACGATAGCATTTGGGTGATCATCGATCGTTTGACCAAGTCCGCTCAATTCGTTCCTATTCGTGAAGATTTCAAGGTTGAGCGACTTGCTCGCATCTATACCGATGAAGTCATACGCCATCATGGCATTCCTCTCGACATCATTTCTGATCGCGATGGTCGATTTACTTCGCGTCTCTGGCAAACCTTTCAGTCCGCTATGGGTACTCATTTAAATCTAAGTACGGCTTTTCATCCTCAAACGGATGGACAGACTGAACGTACTATCCAAACCCTAGAGGACATGCTCTGTTCTTGTGTCATCGACTTTGGTGGTAGTTGGGATGTGCATTTACCTTTGATCGAGTTCTCGTACAACAATAGCTACCACTCCAGTATTAAAATGGCTCCATTCGAGGCATTGTATGGACGCAAATGCCGATCTCCTTTAAACTGGCACGAGATCGGTGACAAACACTTTGCTGGCCCTGAAATCATACAAGAAGAAACGGACAAGATTCACCAAATCCGTGATAATCTACTCAAGGCTCGTGAACGTCAAAAGGTCTATGCCGATAAAGGACGCAAACCGATGGAACTCAACGTTGGGGATCATGTCTTACGCAAGGTATCTCCTTGGAAAGGAGTGGTTCGTTTTGGTAAAAAGGGAAAGCTTGCCCCTCGCTATGTAGGTCCTTTCAAGATACTCGAAAGGATTGGTGCGGTGGCTTATCGACTCGATTTACCTCAAGAACTCAACAACGTTCATCCAACGTTTCATGTCTCGAATCTAAAGAAGTGTCACGCTGAAGAAGGACTTCAAGTTCCTCTCGAGGATCTCCAAATAAACGACACTTTGCATTTCGTGGAGAAACCCGTCGAAATCATGGATCAAGGAGTCAAGTTATTGAGGCGCAGTAAAATTCCTATCGTCAAGGTTCGATGGGAAGGTAAACGTGGCGCTGAATTTACTTGGGAACTCAAGAGCGAGATGAAAAAGAAGTACCCTCATCTTTTCCCTACGTCTTCCTAAATTTCGGGACGAAATTTCCTAAAGGAGGGGAGACTGTAACGCCCGGCTTTTTTGTAATTTCCATTTATAGAAAGTTTTGCTCGTATTTCTATTTTTGGAAACTTTGTATTCTTGTAATCGTTCCTCCTTTGTAATCATTGTAAAATCGAGACTTGGATCATTAATGAAACTCGTATTTTGTTACAAATATGTTATACACACTCTATATACGCTCGTATGTTCGAAACGGTGAATCAATTGGTGTTTAATCATTATTCTTGGAAACTATGTGCTAAACTTGTAATTAACCTAAACTTATGCATAAAACGTGTCTTGAACGCGAACGACACTTGATTTCGATACTCATGCGCATAATTATATTTGGTTTATACTCCTCATACTTGGTTTTATCTTAAAGTATGCTTTTGTGGCAAGAATAGTCCCTAAATGACCTAAAAACACCAAAATAACAAGTCTAGGGGCTAAATTGTAATTTATGAAACTTTATGTCAAATAAGCAAGCCCGGGCGGCCCGCTTTAACTTACCTGATATCTCAGGCGGGCCGCATGGCCTTCAGTTTCGTAGAAAAACACAGCAGCTGATTATGTACGCGAATTTGGCACGAAATCCCATCTTCTAACCCTCCCCAATCACCATTAAGCCACCTCTAAACACCTCCAATCATACTCAAACTCTTCCACTATAAATATACACCTTCTCCAAGCATTTCTACACTTTCAACACTCTCTAATCACTCCAAATTCACTCTCAAATCAGTTGCAAATCTGCATTTTCGGACAGATTCATACTCTTGCACTAAAGTGAGTATAACTTGCTCATTTCTTAACGAAATCACTTGATTCTTCTTCCTACTTGCTTGGATAATCCTTGGGTTTGATTCCTTGACTTCTCCTTGGAGAAATCAGACCTGGAATTGCCCTGAAATGGTCTAAGAACTTTCTGTTTTGTTACATACTCTTTCAAACTTGTTTAAACTTCATCCAACTTGTGTCTAACACATCTCACACCAATGTCCTAATGCTTACAACCTCTCTTATGGTTGGTTAAGCTTAAAAACATGGTTGAGACACTTAAATCAGAGGATTAAACCTCATAAACTTTCTGTTTTGTTAGGGTGTTTTGACCCACAAGTCATATTCGAGCTAGTTCTTGATGTAGAGTGATTATGGAACAACTTGGGTTGTTCCAAACATACAATCCTCACATGACTTGATGCTTTCTCTTAGTTAGATTGTTTATATTATTATCCTAAAACCTAGTTCGTGACCCTCCTTGGTTGTTTTTACATCAAGAGAAGTGGTGAACATTCAAGGGGTTCCTAAACGGAAGCTTATTCTTCCTACCCCATACATGACATCCATGAATAACTCGAGGTGCCTAAATGAAGATCTAAATCTTCTACCTCCTACTTGAATTATTGGACCTAATAATATGTAATACTTAACCTAAATATATATATACACTCATTCGAACCTTTAATGTTAAACTTATGTTTATATGTTAAAGTAGTAGAATACCATCTAAGACTTAACACTCCAAGTATGATTCTAATGGGCATATTACCCATGAAATACAAAATAACCCTAGTGGTTACATAGTGTCATATAAGAGTATAAGTTAAAGATGATTATTTTGATATCATACTTTATGTTATGTTAAACTCCAAATTATAATCTTCCGTTGAACGCCAAACTCACACGCCTACGTTTCCTCGTGTAGAAGGACTAGGTGCTCCAACCTAATCTACTCCAACAACTCACTCGCGGGAATTCCAAGTAGGAAAGCTTGCAACCACCATGAGTATACTCGATCCCTTTTTCCCCTTTTTATTTTGGGATGCAACATGTACATTATGTAAACAATCTTTGAAACTAGAAACTAAACATACTCAATCCTTGTACAAACATGAAACTAATGTGCTTTACTTATGATTCTTGTATGCTCTATTTGAACGATTTGGAACGTATATGCTCATTAACTTTGCTAGCCCACCTTAACAATTATAGCGCTATAGGATTTACGCACCGCCCGTTAAACTTGGGGTATTGTTAAGTTAAACATTTACCATCCCGCTATCAATTGGGATTAGGCTATTTTATGCGTTGGATTCTTGGGTTTGATCATAGTGTACGCCAAAATTGCATACTAGTAATTCACATATTATGAACGATGTTGGATTTGAGTTTTTATTCTATTATGCTATGTAAACAAACTTGTATACTCGCTCATTGCCTTTGCATTGAAACTCTATTTTAATACATGTTGCAGGTTGATTATTGAAGTATGGATGATTGATGAAACAAGTTTAGGGTGGACTAGATACACACCTTAAATCTATTTACCTTTTGTTGATTTGAATTTGAACAATGTTGTTATTTCCATTTTTAAATGTTGTATGACAATTTAGTTCTTGCAATGAAATTCGAGTTTAATTAAAGATTGTCACATAGTGTTATGATGTTTTGAGCAATTTGTTCGTCTCATCCCGATGTTTCCGCCATCGGTTGGGGTGTGACAAAACCACCGACAAGATAACTCAAATCAAGGAAAAACTGAAGACAACTCGAGATCGCCAGAAAAGTTATGCTGACAATTGACGCAAGCCGCTGGAATTTCAAGTTGGAGATAAGGTACTTTTGAAAGTTTCTCCTTGGAAAGGAGTAGTTCGGTTCGGTAAGAAAGGAAAGCTAAGCCCAAGGTACATAGGACCATTCTCAGTAATCCAGCGAATAGGACCAGTTGCCTATCGCTTACAACTACCAGAAGAGTTAGCTGGAGTACATGACGTGTTTTATGTATCTAACCTCAAGAAATGTCTATCTGACGAATCTCTGGTAGTACCTCTTCAAGATATAGAGGTAAATGAAAAGTTAAAATTTGTGGAGAAACCACTTCAAATAGAAGACAGAAAGATTAAGTTTCTCAAGCACAAAAGACTAGTACTGGTCAAGGTCAAGTGGGATTCGAAAAGAGGACCTGAGTACACGTGGGAACTGGAATCGGAAATGAAGCGAAAGTATCCTCACTTATTTCAGTAAATCTCGAGGACGAGATTCTAAATAAGGTGGGGAGGATGTAAGGACCTGCACAATTGTCCCAAAACGACCCGTAAGTGAAAACCCGGACACCTAAAACCCTAGTTCCCATGAAAAACCAAGAAATTAAAAAATTATGGACTTCTCGCGGGCCGCGACAGCACAACATATGACTCGGACGCGCTTTGTGCCACGTGTCTGACACGTGGCGGGCCTACGCGTGACACATGACGGGTGGTCCATTGGACAACCCTTAATCATGTTAAAAGACGAAATAATCATTCACTTAATCGTGTAATTATCTTGAATTAGATAACTACTGTGCTTATGTTTCAGGTGCGGTTCGGGAGCTTAAAGTGGATGAAATGCAGCTCTGGAAGGTATTGGAGTTGAACGGGTCGTGTGCGGAACAAAAGACAAAACAAAGAAGAAATATCAGCCTACCACCGTAAATTACGGTCCTACCGTAATTTACGGTGGACCTGGAATTTGTCTGAAGCTCTACCGTAAAGCAGTCTTGCAGCACCGTAACATGTTGAAGTCCACCGTAAATTACGGTGGAGCCGTAATTTATGGTGGAGACCGCGATCAGAACCGTGACTGCCCTCATAAATCAGTTTTTATTGTGTCTTTTCACATATTCTCATCATTGACGGTTTTGGGACTCACTAGGGGCGAATTTTGGCTGTCTTGCTTGGTTCAAAACAATTCCTAACATTCGGTTTGTGTTTTTGATTTGTATGAATATTGAATTGCTTGTTATGATGATTCACCAAGCTATGTGTGGCTAAACCTTTCGGTGATCATCTTAGGTGAAGGTTTCTCTTGAACTTTTGTGTGTTTATTTCTGAATTTCTAGAATGATAACTTGCGTTGCTTGAATATCATGGTGTATGTTTAATTGCTTGTAACTTGTTAATTGATATTGCAATTTCTAGTCTCAATCGTACGTTCTTGGTGCCGTTGGCAATCGAGATATCACGGGAAGGGTTAGGGTTGGTTATTGATTAATTGGTCATCGGGAAACAACCTCGCGTTTATATAATCCGAGTACTTTGTTCCCTTTTATCACTTCAATTATCTATACACGAGTTATGTCTATGTAACTCTTTCTAGTTGGAATTACACACAATTGTTTAAAGAAACTAAAACCTAAGATGGTCATTGTTCTCTCCTAATTTGTTTTACAACCAACATTTGATTTGAAATTAGTTTTTAATTTAGTATTCTAAAACAACAATCCAAACCATTGATCTTTAATTTCTGCAATTTTAGTTTAATATTAGTTTAAGTGCAAAGCTATAAAATCAACACACTTTCCACATACTCCCTGAGTTCGATACCCTCTTACCACTATCTATAGTTGTTTTTGGGATTAAATTTGCGTGACCCACGACAATCACGTCAAATTTTGGCGCCGTTGCCGGGGAGTAGTGCGCAACGTGTGTCAGTTTGTTAGTTTTGCTTTGTTATTTTCGGGTTTACACTGGTGTGTTTAGTGTGCAGGTTCTACAGGTGCATGCATACTAGAGGCTCTCACAAAGCTTCACCATTGTCATTTGATCCGAAAATCGAAAGAACTCTAAGGCAAAACAGAGTTTTGGTACGAGAAAACAAAATAGTTGGTTCACCTACTTCACCCATTACGCCAAGAAATATCATGGCTGCTTCACAAATCCCACCCACAACGGGTCAAACGACCTCATCATTCATTCCTACATCTACACAACCTTCACCAAATACCACCATGCCTATTTCCACTACCGAATTTACTTCACCACATGATACTACACCAACCAATACCAACACCACACAACCGAACACTACTCAAGTCGAACCCAGTCTTACCTTTAGCCCATCTGCCACCATTCCACCATTATCACACTTCTTTCCTCCAACTACGGGTCATTCATCTTCTATTCACTCACTACCACAAAGCTCAACCGTTATCCATACTACCTCTACATATCGACCATCGAACCAACCCGGTATGCAATATTCGTCTTATCCTTATATGCAATCTTCGGGTATAGGAGGAGATGGGTATTTTGAAGGTTATGAAGAAGAGTTTGAGGGATACGAGGAAGAAGGATATGCTTATGGGGGTGATGGAGATCAAGGAGAGTTTGGGTATGTGCCGGGTCAATCTCAAGGGATAGCAAGTGTAGGTGGAGTGCCGCAACAACTCATACCGCAACATATTCGGCCAAGACCACAAGGGCCACCAATACAACGCCCTATTCCTTTGCAACAAATTCGGCCACAAAATGTACAACCGCAATTTCAAAGGCCGTTCGTACCACAAGGGCATGTACCAAGGCCAATGGGTCCTATTCGCCCAAGGGGTATGTTTGGTGTACCAAGGAGACACCTTAGAGAAAATGTGAGGGGCATCGAAGCACATTTTCGGCCGGTAATCACTCAAAACCCTTCACCGGTAGTTATTCCTCACAATGATCAAGGGAGAACATTTGAAGTGAGGACCAACTCTTTGCAAAGTTTACCAAAATACAAAGGGTTGGCAACGGAGGAGCCTTACTTTCATTTAGAGGCTTATGACTCGATTTGCAACACTCTTGGGAGTCAAGGGTTCTCGGCTGATGACATCAAATTGGTATTATTCCAATTTTCTTTGGAAGATAAGGCGAAGAAATGGTTCTACACGCTACCTTTGGCATCCATATATACATGGGGGGAGATGCAACAAACTTTTTTGGATGAGTTTTACACCGCCCAAAAGACCAACGATGCAAGAAAGGGGTTGAGAAGCTTCCAACAACAACATGGTGAGATGTTTCATGAGGCATTCGAGCGTTTCAATATGATGATTAAAAATTGCCCTCACCATGGAATTGAATTGTGGGAGTTGATGAATGCCTTTCACGAGGGGTTGAGTGCCGAAGATGCACGTGACTTGATGTCTATTACCGGTGGGACTTTTGGAACAAATTATGAGAATGATGATTGGGAGTTTTTGGAAAGCATGGCAACTACATCAAAGAGGAAAGCTCAAGCCTCAAGAAGAGCCCGACCGGCCATTGCCCGACCTCAAGTGCACGCCATAGATGACGGTAATGTTCAAACTACTAACCAAATTTATGATGTGTGTGCATTATGTAATGAAATAGGTCACGCGGCTGAGAATTGCCAAGGAATAGTGGAGGGGCAATACGAAGAGGTTCATGCTATTCAAGGTCAAGGTCAAGGAGGGGGTGGTAGGAACTACAACAACATGAACTCTAATACTTACCACCCCGGGTTGAGGAACCACCCAAATTTTCGCTATGGGAACCCTTCTAATCAAGCTAACCCGAACTTTCAAGGTAGCCAAGGTAACTTTGGTTCACGCCAACCTTACAACAACCAAAGTGGTTATCGAGGCGGGAACAATCAAGGTTATCAAAAGCAATATCAATCGGGTCAAGAACAAGGGGGTTCTTCGGGTGGAAACGAGATGATGGAGATGCTAAAGAGCATGCAAACGGAGATGCAAAAACGGAACCAACTCGATGAAGTTCGAATGCAAAAAGATGAGGTTCGTGATAAAAGCATCCAATCACTAACAACCCAAATGGGTCAATTAGCAACCGACGTGGCTGAATTGAAGAAAAGCAAGGGTCAACTTCCTAGCGACACTAAGGTAAATCCTTCGCATGGTACGTCACGAGGTAATGTTAATGTTCATCAGGTTAGTGTTTTGAGAAGTGGAAAGGAGTTTAAAGCCAATTTGTCACCCGAATTGGTTGAGGGGGTAGTTGAGGACATCACGGGAAATGATAGTGATGATGATGTTTCACCGGTTAAACCAAAAGAGTTAAATGTTAATAAACCGGGTTTGGGTGAAAATGAAAAGAGTGAAAAAGTTGAGGGTGAACCGAGTCAAGTCCCGTTTCCATCGGCTTTACTTGACCCGGGAAAGAAAAATTTTATTGCATCGAGAGGTCCCCAAAAAGAAGAATTGTGGGACATGTTTAAACAAGTTAAAATCAATCTTCCACTTCTTGATGCAATAAAGCAAGTACCCGCTTACGCAAAATTTCTAAAAGAATTGTGTACACAAAAGAGGCAAAACAAAAAGAAAATGCCTAAGCGGGTAGACTTAACCGGGCAAGTGAGTGCGGTTTTGAACGGGGAGCTTCCTCCTAAGCTCCAAGATCCGGGTACGCCATTGATTAACATCCAAGTTGGTAATTTTCAAATGGCTAAGGCGTTGCTAGATCTTGGAGCCGGAGTTAGCATTTTACCGGGGGGCTTATATGACCAATATGATTTTGGTCCGTTATCACGGGTGGAAACAACGGTTGTTTTGGCCGACTTGTCTCATAAGTTACCTCGGGGGATGGTTCAAAATGTTATTGTTAAAATTGATGAATTTTATTACCCGGTTGACTTTTTAGTCTTAGACTACTCATCGGCGGACCCTAAGCAACAACAAAATGTAATTTTGGGTCGGCCATTTTTAAGCACCGCACATGCAGTCATCGATTGTAGATTTGGTACAGTCGATCTGACTTTTGGAAATCGGAAAATGCGTTTGAATGTTTTTACTAACAATTCTAATGCTAATGGTGTTGATGAGTGTTTCATGGCAGATATAGTTGACGGATGCAACCCGCATGAGTATGAGGAGGATGGTTTGGATGTTTGCCTGTGTGATTTTTCTGAACAGGTACATGCTTATGCACTCCGGGTTGAAGAGGAAAAGCAAGATGCAATGGCATTGAAGGAAGGTCGGCCACCATGGACCCACCAGTTTGAAGGCTTACCGACGGAAATAGATTCGGGTACTAAACCATCGCTAGAGGAACCGCCAAAGTTGGAACTTAAAGACTTGCCGAGCCATTTAAAGTACGTGTTTTTAGGGGATAATGACACTTTACCGGTCATTATTGCCTCTAATTTGGAGTTGGCCCAAGAGCAAGCATTGTTGGAAGTCTTGAAGGAAAACAAGGGAGCTATCGGATGGACAATTGCCGATCTCAAAGGGATTAGTCCATCAATTGTCATGCACAAAATCATTACAACCGAAGATGCCAAACCGACACGAGAAGCTCAAAGGCGGTTGAATCCGAACCTACGGGAGGTAGTTAAAAAGGAGGTAATTAAATGGTTGGATGCGGGAATTATCTATCCGATTTCGGATAGTGCTTGGGTGAGTCCCACTCAAGTTGTGCCTAAGAAGGCCGGCATTCAAGTAGTCAAGGATGAAAGTGGTGAACAAATTGCCATCCGACCGGTTACCGGGTGGCGTGTGTGTATTGACTACCGAAAATTGAATGCCGCCACTTCTAAGGACCATTTCCCGCTACCTTTCATTGACCAAATTATTGAAAAATTATCGGGTCAAAAATATTACTGCTTTTTAGATGGGTACTCGGGTTACAATCAAATAGCAATACACCCGGATGACCAACACAAGACCACCTTCACTTGTCCATATGGCACCTTTGCCTTTCGGCGAATGCCATTTGGCTTGTGCAATGCTCCGACAACTTTCCAACGATGTATGATGAGTATCTTCTCGGACATGGTTGGAGAGTCGCTTGAAGTATTTATGGATGACTTTTCCATTTTTGGCACTACTTTTGATGCTTGTCTCAATGAATTACAAAAGGTTTTAAAAAGGTGCGTTGAGAAAAATCTAGTGCTAAGTTGGGAGAAAAGTCATTTCATGGTGCAAGAAGGCATTGTGTTGGGTCATGTAATTTCTGAAAGAGGGATGGAGGTGGATAAGGCAAAAATACGGGTAATAGCATCTTTGCCACCTCCTAAAAATGTTAAGGGTGTAAGGTCATTCTTGGGACATGCGGGTTTCTATAGACGTTTCATAAAGGGTTTTAGTGTTATCACCAAACCCTTATGCAACTTGTTATTAAAAGATGTCCCATTTGATTTTACTAATGAGTGTATGCAAGCTTTTACTGTTTTGAAGGAACACTTGGTCAAAGCTCCTATCTTGCAACCACCGGATTGGTCAAAGCCGTTCGAGATAATGTGTGATGCAAGCGACACCACTATTGGTGCAGTTTTGGGTCAACGGGTTGATAAAAAGCCGGTGGTGATTTACTATGCAAGCAAAACTTTATCCGAAGTGCAACTCAATTACACCACAACCGAAAAGGAGTTACTAGCGGTGGTGTATGCTTTGGATAAGTTTCGTGCTTATATTTGGGGGAGTAAAGTGGTGGTTTATTCGGATCATAGTGCGGTCCGATACTTGATGGAGAAGAAAGACGCGAAGCCTCGGTTGATTCGGTGGGTATTATTGTTACAAGAGTTTGATTTAGAAATCCGAGACAAAAAGGGAAGTGAGAACGTAGTGGCGGATCACTTGTCTCGGATTCCGGTGGAAGGGATCGATGATGTAAGTGAAATCAATGAAAGTTTTCCCGACGAGCAATTACTAGCCGTTTCCACTTTTGTTGCACCGTGGTATGCTCACTATGTTAACTACTTAGCCACGGGTGCCATCCCAAGTCATTGGACCAAGAAGCGTCGACAACAATTTATGGTCCAAGTGAAGCAATACATTTGGGATGAACCGGATCTTTTCAAGATTGGACCGGATCAAGTTATACGAAGGTGTGTGCCCGAGACAGAAGTGTTGGAAATTTTGACCCATGCTCATTCGTCCGCATGTGGGGGTCATTTTAGTGGGCACAAAACAGGCTATCGGGTGCTTTCATGTGGGTTTTATTGGCCCACAATTTTCAAGGATGCTTGTGAATTTGCTAGAAACTGCATAGATTGTCAAAAGATGGGAAGCATATCGAAGAGGGATGAGATGCCTTTACAACCAATCTTGGTTGTAGAGATATTTGATGTATGGGGTATAGACTTTATGGGTCCTTTTCCGAATTCGAATGGCTTTCTATACATTTTGGTAGCGGTGGATTATGTCTCGAAGTGGATTGAAGCTATTGCAACACGAACAAACGACCATTCGGTTGTTTGTAAATTTGTTCAATCCAATATCTTTTCTCGTTTCGGCATCCCGCGGGTCATTATAAGCGATGGTGGTTCGCATTTCAAAAACTTCAACTTCGGGAAATTATTGAAGAGGTATAGCGTGAATCACCGGATTGCCACACCTTACCATCCGCAAACGAGTGGACAAGTTGAAGTGTCCAACCGTCAAATCAAAGAAATTCTCATGAAGACGGTAAGAACGGATAGGAAGGATTGGTCGAGTAAGTTAGATGATGCATTGTGGGCATACCGAACGGCTTACAAGACTCCAATTGGCACAACGCCTTACCGGATGGTGTATGGAAAGGGTTGTCATTTGCCAATGGAGTTAGCGCATCGGGCACATTGGGCAATTAAGACGGTTAATGCGGATTATGATGAGGCGGGGAAGTTGAGGAAGTTGCAACTAAGCGAGATCGAAGAGATTCGAGATGAGGCATATGAATGTGCATCGGCGTATAAAGATAAACTCAAGAAGGTGCATGATGCAAAATTGCGAAAGAAAACGTTCGAAGTGGGTCAAAAAGTTTGGTTGTATAACTCAAGGCTAAAGATGTTCGCGGGCAAGCTAAAAAGTAAATGGATGGGTCCGTATGTCATTCGGAGAGTTGGTAGATTTGGTGACGTAGACATCCAAGACGAGCAAACATTGAAGCAACAAACGGTGAACGGTCACCGGTTAAAGCCGTACTTGGATGGGAACGACATAAACACCTTGGAGCTTGACAAAGCGGGCTACATCTTACGCCCGGTCGATGAGGAACAACCATGAGAGGCCCAGGTTTGGTAGTGTACATAGTAGTGTTTTGTTTTGTATAATTTGCACAATTGCCGTATTTTCTCGAAATCCGTGTTTGAAACAAGTGTGGGGATATTCGGGTCACGAATTACTCTAACATTGTGTTGAGGACAACACGGGTCTTTCGAGGGGGTAGGGTGATTTTTAATGTTTTTGCAAAAATTTAAAAACATAAAAAAATCGAAAAAATTTAAAAACATAAAAAAAGGAACCTTAAAAATTGCATTTTTCACAAATCAGGAACTCCCAGGTATCACCGTAAATTACGGTTTTACCGTAATTTACGGTGGAATTAAAGATTGTGTGGTTTGTACGGTGAAAGTTTCCTGATTTACGGTAGAAATAGATTTTTAGGGTGTACCGTAATTTACGGTCTGACCGTAAATTACGGTGAGTGATGAAAAAGTTTGGGTTTTACGGCGCAAGTCTACTGTTTTACGGTGAAATTTGTGAATCAGATCCCTACCGTAAATTACGGTCAGACCGTAATTTACGGTACGCACAAAATGTTGATCCGTCGTTCTGGGTTCCGTATGTATATAAAAAAAATATATATAATAAAAACACAAAAGCATATCACGTGAGTATACCCTGGCCACACATCTCTTTCTTCATCTATCACTATCCATCTTCTTCACAAGAACCCACAAAACCCCATAGCTTCCTCCATCTTCAATCCCTCATATCTCAATCAATTTTTGCTCAAATCAAGTGAAATCGGAGTCTATCTTGACTAATTTTTCACGTAGATTCTGATTTTGCCAAGAAACTTAAGAGAAAACGCAGATTTAGGGTCCGAAATCAAAACCCTAGTTCGAAAAATTTGGGGGTTTTTGGAGCTTTTGTTTCACAAACATTCTTGCATCTTCAAGTAAAGGTATGAAAGCTTATTTGTTGTATTTTGATGCTACATTGTGAAAAGGAAGGTTATTTAGGTTACTTGTCCATACCCACTTGCTTGTTCTTAGATATGATTATGAAATTGATTATTTGAACATGGTTATGGTTGTAGACGTAGAATTTGTGGTTAAAGTAGTGAACTTTTGGGTATCTCTACATTGTAGAGACACCATGCCCGATTTTTGAAAAATGTTTGATATACTTTTGGTTCACTAGCATCTACAACTATAATAACAAGCAAGTGTGGGGATGTTTTGAAAAGAGGGTTTAATTTTGTTTCGTTGGTTGTGTTGTTTACTCTAATGTGTGTAGGAATGGCACGAACTAAAGAAAAGACGGGAGCTGGTTCGTCTTCGTCTTCAAAAGGAAAGGGTAAACAGCCGGAACAACAACCAAAGAAGAGACAATATTTGGGTAGAGTGGATGAAAGCGAGAGTGAAAGCGAAGAAGAGATGGAATTGGATCCGACAGAGAAACCAAAATGGGACTCGGGTCCTTTGGATGAACAACCAGAGGCATGGCAGCCAACGTTATATAATGATTGCATGAATAAGTTGAAGAATAAGGCAGCGGCCTTCATATGTGAAAGGGATGTTCGAGAAGCTGAGTTTGGGCAGTTTGGGGTGTTTGATAGGTTCCGGGCTCTAGGTTGGGAGTCGGCGCTTAGTTGTTTTGACAAGGATAAAAGCAATTTGTTTATCACTGAAATCCAAGAGTGGATGGCAACGCTTAAGGTTAACCGATATGACAAGCCATCGACTATGAAGCTGACGGGAGTTGTGAATGGAGTGCCGGTAGAAATGTCTTTTGATACCTTGAAGAAGCTCGGAAAGTATGACAGTTTGCCAGCCCGCGATTATATGATACCGACTTTGGATGATCTTCTTGTGAAGCCAGAGAAACATCAGCGATGGAATGACATGTTGGCAGCATTGTTCTTGCCCGGTAGATACAGTGGTATCCTATACCGGAAGAATTTGAAAATTGAAGCTAAATTGTTGCATACAATCTGTCTTCTTAATGTTATTCCAAGGAGGGGAGATAAAGAACAGGTGAGGTTTCCTGAAGTGCCTGTTCTTTATTCGTTGATGCACGGGGGTCCGCGTTTTCCTATACGTTATCTTATTATGAACCATTTATGGATCTGTCGGAACAAGTATGGAAGAGACATCGTCCCGTACTGTCGAATGATTACGGGGTTGATGAAACAACAGAAGGCGATTACTTCCGAAGATCGAGGAGCAACCAAAAGGCACCAGCCTTTTACGTTGGATAAGTTGGGGAATGTTTGGACGTATACTCAGTCGGAGCGGTATCACAAGTTGAAGTCGGAAGGGCAACGGTGGAGGGCACTAAAGTTGGGTGCACGAGATTTGTTACCGGGAGAGCCGGATGAGCCAGAGAGCGATGAAGAAGTAGTTCCGAGTGGAGATGAAGACTATGCGGACGCACCGCATGGTGTTGAAAATGTTGGTCAAGGTGGTTTTAGTAGTGGTCATGGTGGGGTGTTTTATGATTATACGCAGCAATCGTATGTACCGGGTTGGGCCTATGAAGGTACCATGCAAGAGGTGATTGCTAATCAACGTCCTCCGGCGTTCGTGTTTGATACGTGGTCGGGGTCGGAAAGGACGTTGTTTGATCAAAACACAAGAAATAGTGCGAGTATGGAGCGGGCCTTGAAACATAGCTTGGATCGTCATGAGTTATGGAATCGCACACATGCGTATTCCCGGGAAGTGGAAATAAATAACAATTATTTTGATGATCAAGAAAGGCGATTGCATGCGGATTATCATGCCGGGCGGCCGGTGGTTGTGGATCCACAACATGTGGATTATGCGTCATTACCACCATATGATGGTAGTATGTCGTATCCAACCCCGCCGATCCACCACTCGCAATGGGTTGACCCGAGGCAACGAGAGGGAGCGCAACAACAAGAAGGAGGAAGTAGTAGTGGTTCGTTCGCGTTCGGTGAATGGAATGACGTGATGTCTTCCGTTTTTGGACCTCCAGGACCGCGCTACTATTAGTAAGGTTGTGTTTCTCCTTTTGTATATTTTGTGCATATTTGCTAGTTGGTTTGTTTAAGGAATGGGAGGTTGGGTGGTGTTTTGATATGTTGTGTTTGGGTTGGTGATTGAGTGGTGGTGTCTTTTGTTAAAAAGAAGAAAAACATAAAAAAAAATTATAAAAGGAAAAATCTAAAAAGAAATTTGGGGTTTGAGTGAAAAAACGTTTTTGTTGATGTTGGAAAAAGTTTTAGTGGTCAAAGCCTCTCAAAACCATACATTAGGGTCAATGTATCCCAAGTGTGGGGATGGGGGGAATTTTTTGAAGATTTTGAAAAAATTTTGAGCCAAGTGAAACGATGTGAAAATTTGAACACCCTAGATTAACCCCAAGTTGGTGCACCGGCAACCCTTGATACCTTTTTCATTCTTGGTGAGAGTTGTAGCCACACTTGTATATAAATAATGCTTATCTTTGATGAGAGTGGCTACGGGTGGGGGTGCATTAGAACTTGTGCTTGAATGCGATTTGAGTCCTTAGTTAGACATGAATGCAAAAAGGATAAGGGCATTTAGGTAGCCTCGTTGTTGGTGTGAGCGAGTGTGGGATTTGGGGGGTTGGACCTCATAAGTTATATATATGAGCATGGTAGTGAGAGGGGTGGGGGTTTGGACATTTAGTTGCCCATTTTGTGCCTTAAAAGCCTATCAATTGTTACCCCTAGCTACTTACTTAAAAATTTACCCAAATTTGACCCGGTCTTATAGTGTTAGTGATAGTATTAGTAGTTTTAGTAGTTTGAAGTAGATATGTTTGATGCGTTATTGTATTTTTGTTTGTTAAAAAAAAAAAAAAAATCAGAAAAATCAGAAAAAAAAAAGAAGAGAAAAAGCAATGAGAAATGAAAAAAAGAAGTGATGTTAGTTATCTTGTGTATAGTAGTTAAGTTTGATAGTTGTTTGTTTGTTTGTTTGTGTAATAAAAGACCGGGTCAAGTTTTCGCTACTTCATATATATTCCATTTCCTACCCATACGCCTAGCCACGTTACAACCTTGAAAGTCCCTTTGATTTGCATTTATGTTTGACACATTTTAGGAGAATGATTGATTTAGGTACAAGCCTATGATTGTGCAACCACCCGTTTGCCTAGTGTGTGTCTAGCTTATCTTTGCTAGTTTTCACTTGTAGCCGAGATGAGAGATTTAGAGAGGGGTGCATTGGTTGGGTGTTAAAAAGGGGTTAGTAAAAAGATTGCTTGTTTTTGCTTGGTTTAATTTGATCACTTGTTTTGAAACTGATTTGATGAGTTGCTTGGGACAAGCAACGGTTAAGTGTGGGGATGTGACGGGTGGTCCATTGGACAACCCTTAATCATGTTAAAAGACGAAATAATCATTCACTTAATCGTGTAATTATCTTGAATTAGATAACTACTGTGCTTATGTTTCAGGTGCGGTTCGGGAGCTTAAAGTGGATGAAATGCAGCTCTGGAAGGTATTGGAGTTGAACGGGTCGTGTGCGGAACAAAAGACAAAACAAAGAAGAAATATCAGCCTACCACCGTAAATTACGGTCCTACCGTAATTTACGGTGGACCTGGAATTTGTCTGAAGCTCTACCGTAAAGCAGTCTTGTAGCACCGTAACATGTTGAAGTCCACCGTGCCGTAATTTACGGTGGAGGCCGCGATCAGAACCGTGACTGCCCTCATAAATCAGTTTTTATTGTGTCTTTTCACATATTTTCATCATTGACGGTTTTGGGACTCACTAGGGGCGAATTTTGGCTGTCTTGCTTGGTTCAAAACAATTCCTAACATTCGGTTTGTGTTTTTGATTTGTATGAATATTGAATTGCTTGTTATGATGATTCACCAAGCTATGTGTGGCTAAACCTTTCGGTGATCATCTTAGGTGAAGGTTTCTCTTGAACTTTTGTGTGTTTATTTCTGAATTTCTAGAATGATAACTTGCGTTGCTTGAATATCATGGTGTATGTTTAATTGCTTGTAACTTGTTAATTGATATTGCAATTTCTAGTCTCAATCGTACGTTCTTGGTGCCGTTGGCAATCGAGATATCACGGGAAGGGTTAGGGTTGGTTATTGATTAATTGGTCATCGGGAAACAACCTCGCGTTTATATAATCCGAGTACTTTGTTCCCTTTTATCACTTCAATTATCTATACACGAGTTATGTCTATGTAACTCTTTCTAGTTGGAATTACACACAATTGTTTAAAGAAACTAAAACCTAAGATGGTCATTGTTCTCTCCTAATTTGTTTTACAACCAACATTTGATTTGAAATTAGTTTTTAATTTAGTATTCTAAAACAACAATCCAAACCATTGATCTTTAATTTCTGCAATTTTAGTTTAATATTAGTTTAAGTGCAAAGCTATAAAATCAACACACTTTCCACATACTCCCTGAGTTCGATACCCTCTTACCACTATCTATAGTTGTTTTTGGGATTAAATTTGCGTGACCCACGACAATCACGTCAACACGCTAGCCCTAATCGTAGAATAGGTGGCCCTCACGGGCCGCGTAAGATATTGTTAGGGTTTACGCGGGCCGCGACAAACTCAATTGAAAATTTTACTCTAAAACGAAAGATACTGCTCAATTTCGAAATCTTAAGTAGGGAAACGCTGCTACGAGTACATGGTATTAACTCGATCACTGCTACGATACATGTTTGATCGATTGAAACCGATCCGATGGATGTTTAAGTGCTGCCCGAATTCGGGCTATACTTTGTCATTCGTCGTGAGGGTTTTGATTTCGTGAGTTTATCGTAAATGTTGTATTAAGTTACTGACCTAGTTTCGTGTGCATTGCTATTTAACTAGGTTACAAGGCTAAATCAGTAGGCCAAGTTCTGTCCAATTAAACTTGCAATGTGAGTCATTCTCTTTTTACCAAATTGTTTCCAAAACCCTATTTGTTTTCAAAGTTATAATTACAGGGATTAAGTCTTTGTAATCTTCAATTACTGCCGGTATGTGGGGTTTTGTATACATTACTTGATACCCGTCACCATTGGACAACGAGTTAGCCAATGGGTGATCTGACAAATTGAGTGACTCGCCAGTATTTTCCCGCTGATATTTCCCCGTCACCATTGGACAAATTGAGTGACTCGCCAGTATTTCCCCGCTGATAAAATCTTTTTAAACATGTTTCAGGTGATTTACTGTGACCCAGGGAAAGTGCCGCGTAACACTAAAAGTTTGAGGAGGTGGCTCAGTAAAATAAATAAACATGTTTTGTAAAACATGGAATTTCCTCGTGAAATTTCTTTATTATAAATTACGGGGTTTATACCAAATTGTGAAATAAAATAATTGGGCATTTTCAGTTTTCACGATCCTGTTAAAATTTTCGCTGCCAAATTAAACATCAATACCACTGGTTTTCTGTTCCGCGACTCCTGAACCATGTAAAACGGGACGGGGGCCGTGACACTTATCCTCTAGCCATATTTTTTTCTTGATTATCTCTAATTTTTAGGTTAATCACAAGAGCTTAGTAAATTGAAGGCGTGTAAAACTAAACTTTATTTTCTATTGTTTATAATTTATAGTCATATAAAAGGAATATTGGATTTTAATAATCACAACTATTCGTTGTTTGCCGCCATCCGTCCCAACTTCAAAAATAATCACTAGCAGTCTCAACTATTGACTGGCCACCAATGGACCTGACTAACAGAATCCTAATGTCGTTAGTCTCCGGTCGCTGGAAAACCGTTTTTGGCCAGAAAAAGGTTTCTAAGGTCCGATCTAAGGTTACAAAGAGGTTTGAGACGAAAGTGTTGAGTTTTCCGGCCAAAAGTTGAGTTTTCCGGTGAAAAAATAGTTTTCCGGCGACTTCAATAATTGGGGCTTTTACTAGAAAAAAGGTTACTAAAGGTCCGTAATAAGGATAGAAAGAGGTTTGGGACAAAAATGTTGAGTTTTCCGGTCAAAAATGAGTTTTCCGGCAACCAGAGACTAACGACGTTAGGATTCTGTTAGTCAGGGTCCACGGGAGGCCAATATGTTAATAGTTGGGACTCTTAGCGGCCAACGACGAATAGTTGAGATTATTAAAATCCAATATCCCTAAATTTAAAGGTGTCTACGTTTCGACATAAACTTTTTATGGAAACGAGTTAGGTCAAATATAACACGTTTTCGTTTAAAAAACCATTTTTACATGCATATTTTTATGTATGCGTCTGTATCAATTCGAGTTGGTCTACATTTGGATATACTTTTTTTGAATATAATACGTTTACTTACTAATTTTATATACGTTTTCATAAATTTTGTTCGAAATAGGGTGGAGTCAAATTGTGTTTTTGTTCTTTTTTTTATTCAAAGCTTTAATTAATCCTATATAATAAGTTATGATTGTCCGAGATAGATTCAATTTACTTTACGTTATGATCCAAATCGCAATATTTATATAGGTTACATTGAGCTCAATCAGATCTGTCAAAACACGCGTTTCCATATGGTTAACGCATCACCAAACACTTAAATCCTTTCGATGTTTGTGATGTACTCCCGGGCCTTGTTATTGGTTAATTATTACACTAAACCCATTTCACCATTTTTAGGTTCTTGAGTTGCAACAGCAGCGGCGGCGATACCGTGGTGTGTACCGAAAATGGATACGACGACGTTCAATTCTTCAAACTTCACCACCGTTCCTGGTTCCCTAGGGTTACGTAACCGGCCACTGAAACTACACCGAACCGCCATTCATTTCAAATCTTCTACAAACTTCTCTGTTCGTGCATCCGCCAGTGATTCCAGTAATTTCTGTTTATTTCAGCTTTTCTTAATATAAATTCTCAATTATGTTATACATATGTTTGTAATTGTTGTTTGAATTTGAACATGCAGCTGTTACTCTGCTTGATTATGGTGCTGGTAATGTTCAGAGTATTAGAAATGCAATTCGTTATCTAGGTCTGGATATCAAAGATGTAAGTTATTTGATACTTTCTGCATGACTTAGATTTTAGATATTTTAACTTTAACAGAGAGTGCATGTTTGTATGCATCGGTTTTCAATTGCATTTGTTTTCTCATGAATTCAATCTTAGCCCTTAGGCATGTAACTTGTATGCAAAACCAATCAAAACAACGTAGTGGGTTTAGGTTTTAGGTTATTGGACACTTGTCACTCTATAAAGCCTTCTTACACTTCTTACAATTAGGAGCATTGGCGAAGTATAGAAGGGGCGGGGAGGGGCGCCCGACCCCCCGAACTTTTCGCTTAGTAGTGTTATATATGTAGTTTTCGTATAGAAATTTTTGGGTATATACGTTTTCGACCCCCCGGTTCTATAGAATTTTTTTGGTATATACGTTTTCGACCCCCCGGTCATTCGGGTCAAGCTTCGCCACTGATTAGGAGCCTTTGTAGAATAACTTAACCCTACAAGTAACATGCCTAACAACACCGTATTCACTTTCCCTATCATATATTTTAGCAATCTTAATTTATATTTGTTGCATATTGAGGCAAAAACCATATAATCTGGTATAGCTGCTTGATCTTGCTTCGAGATATGCAATTTGATGAAATATATACATTAAGTACGTAATGTGCGTAACCAATTTGGCAATCTAAATGATACTAGTGCAGTAGGGTTTTGAAAATCTGGTACACAAAGTATTTTAAAATGCAATTTAATTTCGTAATTCTGTTTTTTTGTAGTGCATATACTGTGCTTTATTTATTTAATATTGATTTTTAATCCTCCTTCTCCAGGTTCAAACACCAGAGGACATTTTGAATGCAAAACGTCTTATATTTCCTGGGGTTGGAGCTTTTGCTTCAATGATGGATGTTTTAAACAAGAACGGGTAACTTTAATATTTAGCATGCTGTTTTTTTAACTTCACATTTGCAGTAGGTACATTCTGGCACACAGTAAATATATAATGATTTTCCCACAAGATAATAGAAGTTTACTTACATTTTTTTTTTCAACTTCATTGTCTTAGGATGGCTGAAGCTCTTCGGGCATACATCGAGAACGATCGTCCATTTTTAGGCATTTGTCTTGGTCTGCATTTACTCTTTGAGTCAAGTGAAGAAAACGGGCCTGGTGCATTTACTTTTTTTTTATAATTTAGCCTGTTTTTATTTAGCCCGTTTTTTTATTATATTTGATGTTAACTGAATTGTTCAATTATTTTTTCAGTGAAAGGTCTTGGTTTGATTCCTGGGGTGGTTGGACGTTTCGATTCTTCTAATGGTTGCAGAGTGCCTCATATCGGTTGGAACGCTCTGCAAATTAAAAACGATTCAGTTATTTTGGATGAAATTGCAAATCGCCATGTGTATTTTGTTCATTCTTACCGAGCTGTTCCCGTATGTTTGCTCATCATATTCATCTTGTAAATCTTCATTTTTTACTGACTGCTAACTAAAGCATTGAACAAGTTTTATCTTTATATAGTCAGAAGAAAATGAAGAGTGGATTTCATCCACCTGCAATTACGGGATTGACTTCATATCATCTATTAGAAGGGGAAATGTACACGCAGTTCAGTTTCACCCGGAGAAAAGTGGAGGCGAGTTTCATTTCTTCGATCTTGTAAACTTTTTATGACACATATACTTAACCCTTTGAGATATTCTCAGATGTTGGTCTTTCAATATTGCGAAAGTTCTTGTTGCCAAATTCATCCATAACTAAGGTAGCCTTTAAGCTTTTAAATTCTTTACAGCTATATGTACTGTTTATTTTATATATATAAAAAAATCTAACACCGCAATATGAAGACAGAAGTCATATGAAGGGAAGGCTACACAGCTTGCAAAGAGGGTGCGTTGTGTTTATTAACCAAAATTACTATAACTAAAATTGCATATTTTTATATGCACATTTGGTACCTAATATTAACTATATATCATATTAACTGACGTTTTATATTTGAAGGTAATTGCTTGTTTGGATGTGAGAACAAATGATAATGGCGATCTTGTTGTTACAAAAGGTGATCAATATGATGTGAGAGAACAGACAAAAGAGAATGAGGTATCTTAAACATGTTATATTATTAAAACAATATGCATATTAAAAATTTTAAGATATCATGTTCACTTCAATAGATCATAATTAATATGTTTATTTTTTATAGGTGAGGAACCTGGGTAAGCCAGTTGAACTTGCTGGACAGTATTACTTAGACGGTGCTGATGAGGTACTTTTTTATATTACTTATTAGTTTTAATTATATGTAGGTTCTAATAAAAGATGTTAAATGCAGGTTAGCTTTTTAAATATCACCGGGTTTCGTGATTTCCCTCTGGGTGATTTGCCAATGTTGCAGGTATGTTCAAATTATTAATGCGCTGATTACAAAAACAACATTATTACAATACTTGGTTGTTGTGTGTTTGATAGATTTTGAGGTACACATCAGAGAATGTTTTTGTACCATTGACAGTTGGCGGTGGCATTCGAGATTTCACGGATGCGAATGGCAGGTAATTATTCTGTCACATTTTTACTATATGTTTTTTTGAGTCATTAACTATTTAATAATTTTAATAAATGTTAATATGTTCACAGGTATTATTCTAGTTTGGAAGTTGCTTCAGAGTATTTCAGATCTGGCGCAGATAAGATTTCTATCGGAAGTGATGCTGTTTATGCCGCAGAAGAGTATTTAAAAACAGGAGTAGGAAACTAATCTTTATTCAATAAGTTAAAAAAATAATTTTGGTGTAATTAACTCATTCTTACATAATCTTTTACAGGTAAAAACTGGAAAGAGCAGCTTAGAACAAATTTCCAGAGTGTATGGAAATCAGGTTATTGTTTTTTTTCGTTTTCCTTACATTTCATTTTTCTTAAGTATTATGTGGCTACAAAATCGTGAAACAATAATATGATACGTATATACAATATCGCAAATATTTCATTTGATATTGATTTTACAGGCAGTGGTTGTAAGCATCGATCCTCGTAGACAATATTTGACCAGTCCTTATGAGGTTGGATTTAAATCAGTTAAAGTAACAAACTTGGGTAAGTTGATTTATTTTTTTAATTCTATTTGTGTTTATTTCTTTTAATGATAGAGTAAAATGCCATTTTCGTCCCTGAGGTTTGGTCAGTTTTGTGATTTTCATCCAAAGGTTTGAAATTTTGCCATTTTCATCCAGCTTGCTTACTCCATCCATTTTGCTCCGTTAAGTTAGCAACAAAGACAGAAATACCCCTGACTTAAAGGAGAAAAATGGATGGAGTTAACGAGCCGGATGAAAATGGCAATATTTCAAACCTTTTGGATCCACATGCGGAAAAACAAACCTTTGGACGAAAGTCGCAAAACTGGCCAAACCTCAGGGACGAAAATGGCATTTTACTCTTTAACGATAAAATGAGAATTATGAGCATTTTATGTGCCCAGCTTACTAATTGTTTCTTTCAGGACCAAACGGTGAAGAGTATGCCTGGTATCAGTGTACAGTAAGTTTCCCTTTATTCACCTTAGAAAATGTTAATTAAGAAAAATGTTAATTATTTTATTTTGAAAATATAAATAGGTTAATGGTGGAAGAGAGGGTCGACCAATAGGAGCTTATGAGCTTGCAAAAGCTGTTGAAGAACTAGGAGCCGGAGAAATATTGCTCAACTGTATTGACTGTGATGGTAAAAATGAAATCATTTTGTTTTGAATGACCTGAAGAAAAAAAGTTATCGTTCACAACTTTTTGTTTCTTTTTCCTATGGTTGACTTTTTAGGTCAAGGAAAGGGATTTGATATTGATCTGATAAAACTGATATCTGATGCTGTGAGCATTCCTGTAATTGCAAGTAGCGGTGCAGGAAAAGCCGAACATTTTTCCGAGGTTTTCTCACAAACTAATGCTTCTGCAGCTCTTGCTGCTGGGATTTTTCATAGGAAAGAGGTATCTTCCTTTTTCACCGACAGTTTTTATCTTATTTTGATTTTTATTAGTAATTAACGTATTAATATTACAAAAAGTGCTTATATTAAGAAAACCAATATATTTTCTTATATTTTATGAAAAAGTCTCTCAACCTGATTTGGGTAAATTATAGACCCTCAACTTGTAAAAAATACGTGAAAAAGTCACTGAACAATTTTTTGTATATAAAAGTCCCTAAACTTGTCTAAATAGCTTGTGCTTGTGAAATTTTCTAAATAGTGACTTGATAAAGTGACATTATTTCTGAAAAATGACTTGTTTGTTTACGTACGTGGATGGTTCGTTTAGGTTTTTTAAAGGAACGAACACAAACATGCCCATTTTCTTAATGAACGAACATAAACAAAAAAATCTGTTCGTTTATATGTCTGTGTTGGTTATAGTTAAATGAACAAACACGAACAGGCCCATGTTCGTGTTCGTTCGGTTCGTTTTCAGGCCTAGTTATACCATCTTACTTTGATCAATTTAGGAGTTAACAATTCATTGTTAAAAAAATCATTTCTAACGTATGTGTATTCTCGACAAGTTTAGGAACTTTAATATACTTAAGTTAGTTTGGTGACTTTTTCGTGTATGTTTTACAAGTTGGGATTTTAATATACCAAAGTTATGTTGTGGACCTTTTTTATGAAAAATAATAAAGTATATTGGTTTTCTAACAACCTTTTTAGAACAATCTCAGTGAGATCTTTAAGATGAGTCCAATAGTGGATATGATATAAATTCTTTAATCATGCATTTATTATTGTTACTAGTAAGTTTTATAATTACGTTGTTTAGTTATTAAGCAAATATAAAACGACAGGTTCTAAAAGTACGAGTTAAGTATTGTTTATTTGTATGAGCTAGAACTTAATGAAATAAATATAATCTATATAAAATAATCAGTGTTAAAAGTTTTGGTGCATACATTGGACGGGAATAGCAAAACACTTGTATTCGAAGAAAATCATGACACGCTATATTGGCTTTTGAACTGTGTAGGTACCGATTCAGTCAGTAAAAGACCATTTGTTGAAGAAAGGCATTGAAGTAAGGATGTAGCTTCCCATTCAGCAATAAGATAACTTGCGAGTGTGATCATGTTTTTGAGAACTTGTTTTGATACCAAATGTATTTTGTTGTGGAAAGAAGTGACGGAAACAATCATTTGTATGTTCCAAGTGAAGTTGGGCTTAGATGGTGCGTCGGTCAATTTTTTTTACAATGTTTCGAAAATCATTCCGACTTTGTAGTCCAACCGGTAAAACAGACTCCGTCGCTGATGTGGATTTTTTACAAGCTAATGATTTGGGCACATGAATAAATCGACTGGTTTTTTGCAGACCTTGTGAAATGGGTGGCAACCACATCAAAACTGATTGAAAATAAAACTTTTTTTTTCGTAAGTGTTTGGTTAAAATTTCTGTCCATTGACGCACACCAAATTCTATACTAGTAAAATTAGTATATTTTACTCGTGTGGAAGGAGTGTAAACGGACCACGCCAAGCTCGTGCTCGCCTAAACTTAAGCTGCACTGGTTTATCTTACTTGAGGCTAGAGCTCGACTTGTGAGGGTTTTCAAGCTCTAAATCGGGCCAAGCCATAGCTCGCCTAAGCCTAAGTTGCATTGGTTTATGTTACTAGAGTTTATTGTTTGTGATTTATTAATTATGTTATCATTTGGTTATTGTATATTATATATTAATTATGTTATCATTCGTTAATTGTTTATTATTTATGTTTATACTAGGTTTTTACCCGGGATTGCTTCCCGGGCTCGGGAAAGTTATTTAGATTAATTACTATTTGTTATTAATACGACCACATTACATCAACCATCTCATTCAATTCAACAACATTGTCTTCAAATTAGATCATGAACCCATATTAGAGGTTGTTAAGATCTGAATTTCTTTTTGATTGTGTTTTTGTTTAAGAATTAAGAAGTGCAGCAGAATTAAAATGGAAATAAACTTTGCACACAATCAAACAGGAGAAATGCTTTCAACACACATTTTAACATCTAGGAAAACATTGGAATAGGTACAAGTGGCAGTGATTGTGTGGTTGTTTGTGGTGGTAAAGTGTCATCATCTAGGACAACATTGGTTACCCTTCTACTTTTGGGTTTAGGAGAGGTTGGGGTTGTTTTGATGGATTGAGTGGTAGTGATTTGAGTGGAAAGTTGCTGACTAACAGTTGTTGGAACAACTGGTGTTTCAACCACTGAAGCGGTAAGACCCGGGTGCAAACACAACTCGATTCTTAGAAAATCATGCATAACATATATTGACAGAATATATAGATATGTGTATAGATATTGTACCAAAACGTGTTATTTATTATAGCTAAAAGACAACTATAAGTAAATATAAAAGATATTTAACATGCATAACGTATACTGACAGAATATATAGATATGTGTATCGCTTTGATCATTTAAACATACCTTTGCCAATATTACAATGCTGAAAATGAAAACAATAGCTGACTATAACTATCAGTGGATATCCTATCAGTGGATTAAAACACTGAGCTTTAACAACAGTCATTATATAAACAGCGATTCAAGAATCTTCATTCTCCAAAAAAAAAAAACAATATTTTAACCCATCAGTCATTTCAATCCCCTTCAACCTCCACAAAACACTATTTTAACCCAACAGTGGTTTTAAACCACCATTTTAACCAAACAACAGTTTCAACAACAGTTTTCTCAACAGTAGTTTCAAACATCTGTGGACATCAATATGTTGACAAAAGTCAACAGATGTATCAACCACTGTTTTATTTTCAAACATCTGTTCCCAATAACAGAGCTTTGATCATTTAAACATACCTTTGTCAATATTACAAGCTTTTACACTCTCAAACCTAAATATTTATTTACTTAATTTAAATAACAAACATGGTTAATAATTTTAACACAACTAATTATATAAAAACTACAAGTGTAAAACAGAGGTAACTATATAATAAACAAAGTTCAAAAAAGCAAACAACAATCAATAGAATACAACATACTAATTCCAAATCAATGCGCGAAACAACATACAAAGATCTGACGGCTAAGTACTGTCCACGTCACAACCTCTGCTGAATAATGGATGACAGTTGTTAGGAAAGCACTGATGAATCAATATCAGTAGTTTACAGTGATCAAAATGAAAACAGTAGCTGACTATAACTATCAGTGGATAACCTATCAGTGGATTAAAACACCGAGCTTTAACAACAGTCATTATATAAATAGTAGTTCAAGCACGTTCCTTCTCCAAAAAAAATTATATTTTAACCCAACAGTCGTTTCAATCCCCTTCAACCTCCACAAAACACTATTTTAACCCAACAGTGGTTTTAAACCACCATTTTAAGCATGTTCCTTCTCCAAAAAAACTATATTTTAACCCAACAGTCGTTTCAATCCCCTTCAACCTCCACAAAACACAATTTTAACCCAACAGTGGTTTTAAACCACCATTTTAACCAAACAGTAGTTTCAACCACAGTTTTGTTAACAGTAGCTCCAAACATCTGTTTTATTTTCAAACTTCTTTTCCTAATAACAGAGTTTTTATCATTTAAACATACCTTTGCCAATACTACAAACTTTTACACTCTGAAACCTAAATATTTATTTACTTAATTTAAATAACAAACATGGTTAATAATTTTAACACAACTAATTATATAAAAACTACATGTGTCAAACAGCATACAAAGTTCATCCATCTGTTGACCCAAGTCAACAGATGTATCAACCACTGTTTAATTTTGAAACATCTGTTCCCAATAACAGAGCTTTGATCATTTAAACAGACCTTTGCCAATATTACAAGCTTTTACACTCTCAAACATCAATATTCATTTACTTAATTTAAATAACAAACATGATTAATAATTTTAACACAACTAATTATATAAAAAATACAATTGTCAAAACAGCAAATAGCATTCAATAAAATACAGGATCCTAATTCCTAATCTATTGGTGAAACAGTAGTTTCGATAAGTAAAGCTCCTTTCGGACCATTGTAGTTGTCAACATGTTGGAGGTATTTCAGAAGTTCGTTGGTCAGATCAACTTCAATCATATCCCCCCAGATGCTTGTTATCAGCCACTTGTTGTCTTCAATTATATTAGTACTTCGGAGCGTATCTACATAATCAACTACACGAGGATTATTGAAAACAAACACCTTCATCCAGCCTTCTTCTTCATATCTGAGCAAATCAGCAGTTAGCTCAGCAGACTTTCCAATAACAATCAAATGCAACCTCTTTGCGATGGTCAAAAAATGCCCTTGGCAATGATTGACTACAATACTCTCGGGAAAATGAAGCATTCTGAAAGTCTCACTAAGAACATCAAAAGCAACGATGTTCCTCTCACCTAGGGGATACCAATAATTTGAAACCATAAAATATATGGTTTTATCAGCATAAACTCCTGTAGACCATGAATAACGACTTGAACCATAATTGTTTACGATACCGAAATTTGTTGTTCTCCATGACCCACGACCAGGGGTGTAAACGAGCTGAGCCGAGCCCGAGCTTTCCACTACTCGAGCTCGGCTCGTGATGTTTCAGTGAAGCTCGAGCTCGAGCTCGGCTCGGTTCGAGCCTAAAAGTTTGAGCTCGAGCTCGGCTCGTAAGTAAAATCCAAAGCTCGAGTCCGGCTCGGCTCGACTCGAGATGATTTGAGAACAATCTTAAACGAGTTCAAAGCTCGGCTCGTTTCAATATAGCTTAAACGAGTCAAAGCTCGGCTCGAGCTCGGCCCACCAATGTTATGTAATATATATATATATATATATATATATATATATATATATAGGATTAGGTTCAAGAGTGAACACTAGTGTAGCTTGCGAACTGAGTGAACTAATCCTGGCCATACACGTGTGTAGATCAATGGTCAGGATTTGATGTTGAAATACACTAGTGTATTTTACGATTTGATGATGAGATCCTGGCTATACACGTGTGTAGATCAATGGCAAGGATTTGTTCACTCAGTTCGCAAATACACTAGTGTTCACTCTAGAACCTCACCCTATATATATATATATATATAATTAATATAAAATTATGTTTAGGCTCGTTTAGGCTCGCGAGCCTAAACGAGTCATATTTCAGGCTCGAGCTTGGGCTCGGGCTCGTTAAAGCTCGACTCGTTCGAGCTTTTTACCGATCTGATCCCGAGTAGCTCTCGAGCCATTGCGCATCGTTTACACCCCTACCCACGACGTCGTGAGTAAACACGAGCAACAATTACATTACGGTAACATCTGATGTTCAGCACTTTCAGATCATTGAACTGATCAAAATAAATTCCACCAGTATCAGAGTTTCGATGATGATTGTAATTAAAGTAGTCATCACACAAAACCTTATACCGCCTGATAGTTGGATTCCAAAGAATCAACTGACAGCAAATCCCTTCATTGGAAACTAACAACAACCCATTAAATGAAGATAGAATACGTAAGAAGCTAGGGTGGACATTGGTAGGAAAACTTAAGGTTTTGCTTCTAACAACATCCAAATTACCACCAACTACGTCGTCAATGACAATTGACGTGTCTTTAAAGGATAGTAGTTTCTTTTGTACTGAATCTCCACTTCGGAGAGCATGCATCATCTGAAATGCATGACTTGAAAATTCCCTATAAAAATTCTTGGAAAGACATTTGAAACGGCCAATATCTTATGCAGAGAGCCTTGTGAAACTCTCGTCAACAATCACTTGAAACCCAAATTTTTCCATTCTGCAGAGAGCCTTGTGAAAATCTCGTCAACAAAATTTTTGAAGATGATTGAGTAGATGGATGAAAACGGTAATGATCAAAACCTCTGCCCAATGTATTTTATATACCCAATGAAGAAGGTTATGACTAAATACATCGTCAGACGAAAGAATATGATGCGACACTCGTTAGCCTTTTAATGCATTTACATGGGAAAAATATAAAATTAAACACGTTATTATAATTACAATTAACATATTCATTTACCTATAAGACGCCTTTACCATAAGACAGAAGTGATTGATTGACGTGCATCAATTGCAAAGTACATATCCCAAGGCATTTTGAATTTGAAATTACCGGCAATTTCAAAACCACTGCTATGGTATATGTTTGCCAAAGGAAACATCTGCTAAGTTATACTTTCTTGGCTATGGGCAGTAGTTTGCTGATCTGATTTGAAAGCAATTGTCATGATGAGTTTTCTAATAGCATTAATTACTGATTTAATTTGCAACAAATAGTCATCAAGAATTTTTTTTATTTTTTAATTTAACTTTAAATTTTATCATGAAAACAATGTTGGAGTAACTCTTATCTCATTGGAATGTAACGATTAGGTAAAATAGTAATTTCATTGTAATTTTAGTTTTCATTTGATAATTTCAATCTATCAATAATTAACAGCGTCAATAATAAAAATGTAAGCAGTGGATGTTTTTTAGGAAAACCAATGATGGTCAATATCAGTGGATGCCAACAATAAAAATGTGAGCAATGACTATTATTTAACTATTAGTGAATAACCAACAGTTATTGAAACACTGATGTTTAGTCAGACTGTGGTCAACATGAAGATTGAAGAAACAAAAGTTGTCTTTCAACAGTGGATAACATTTAACAATCACATGTTTGAACCAAATCAGTGGTTGTAACAGACTTTTAAGGATTAGTGAAAAGTAACATTTTTAACTATTTTGAGACTGTTTGACCTTAAACAGATATTTGACCTTCTATATTAGTTGTTTGGAGTTAAACAAATATTTGACCTTAAACATCTGTTTGGACATAAACAAATGTTTGAAATTAAATACTGTTAACATAAACAAAGATAGAATATCTACAGTTTGGACATATAAATACTGTTAACATAAACAAAGATAGAATATCTACTGTTGATGCAGAACCACTTTTGTTGTTGGGCAGTGGTTCATCTTTGAGTTTGTATAGGTTTGTCTCGAGAGATAAAGTATAGAGAACCACTGCTACACTAAACACTGTTATATAAGAAATACTGATACATAAATACTAAAGTTGAATCCGCTGTAGAAGCTGTTATAACCACACCATAAGTAGGGGTGAGCAAAAGTCGGGTCAACCCGAAAAAACCCAAGAACCGGACCGAGAATTTCCCGAAACCGAACCGATGTTATATATAATACATGGTCCTCGGTTCTTAATTTAACAAGAAATCGGGTTCGGTTCGGTCTCGGTTTTGGACCGAAGGTAACCGAATTGTCTAAAAGTGGAACAATGTATTATTATAGAATGCATTTTACTTGGGACACGCCTACCAATTTTGACTAGTTCTACACATTCAGTAACCGACTTAAAATTACAATTAATTAGTCCAATATTGAATCATGATCAGCACATCTACCCAAAAACATAAAACCGACTTGTTGACGTAAAATAATACAAGCAGCGATTAATCAATACCATCACTTTATAAACATTCGATCCAAGCAACTCAGAAATATGCCATATAATCAATTAATCGATGAAAGTAGGAGCAAAATGGGAAGAATTGGGTATAGTTAATATGCCTTGAAATCTGGATGATGATAACAATAACAGGGAATTCTCTGGAACAAATTTTGAAGTAATATGGAATGTATTTGCAGGTTTAACATACCTTGAAAGTCGGTCTCGGGTAACCGACGACCCGATTGAGTAAAGGACCGATACCATAGGGTCCACTCTTCGGTTCTTCATATTTAATAAAATCGGTTATCGGGTCGGGTCGGGTCGGGTCGGGTATTGTGCGGGTCGGGTCGGTTAGTGTAATATGCTCACCCCTAACCATAAGTGCTTGTCTTTAACAGGGCTTTGCCTTCAATAGTGCATAGGCCTCATGAGTCAATAAGCCCATCAGTCTTTATAAGGAGCAGTGGTTAATTATAACAGTCCTTAGCATAGATTCACTAAATATTACTGAAACACTAAATAATAAGTAAAAATAAAACACAACATAGATTCATAAAATTAAATTTATTCATTTATTCATGACCTTAAAACTAAAAGTCCAATAATTACATGACATACTGAACAATATTAAAGTTAAAATCTAAGAATAACAGCAAGAATTAAGAAACTTTAGTTTCAACTACATCGCCATGAACTGCACGTCTCTATCACCGCACTCTATATTACTGACAACACAAATAAGAAACAAACCTAAAATGCAAAGGTCTATTCTCAACTGTTGTAGCACATCTGAGTTTTCACGATATTGGATGAATATATACTTTCTATAAAAGAAGAAAATCTTCCTGGCGCAAGAAAACCTCACTTTCGATTTAACGAAAATCAAAAAGAAGATAGCACATGTAACTTTTCAAGATAGAAGATACATATCGTCCGTTGAAGCTGCAACTGTGCCATCAAAGAAGGTAGCACATGCAACTTTTCACGATGTTGCAACAATGATACTGCAGCATCGATATTGAAAGGTTGATGTGGGATGCAAATTTACATTGAAACGACGATGTTGGAACAATGATACTGGAATGATAACATGTAAACATTATCAACAAACATTCGAACAAAGAAGTGTAATCGGAAATTAGTGGCTGAATCACGAGAAAGATGCATTTGAGAGAGAAAGATACGCTCACATATAAGAGCGAGCAAGATTTGAATGTGAAACCAGATAATTATATCTTATTTATAGGATAAAAATATGTATGGTTTGAATTTTGAATTTCAAAATTACTGATATTATCAGTAATTACTGATTTGATTTGAAAGCAATTGTCATGATGTTTATTGGGAACTGAAAGGTAAATAGTGTATATCTTTATATCTTGCTTTATTAAACTAATTAAATATTAGAAATGATATGCAAAGTAGGAAAAAAAATAGAACGTCAATTTTAAATTACCATCTTGCATATTTTGAATTTCAAAATTACTGATATTATCATTGATCTGATTTGAAAGTAATTGTCATGATGACTTTTTTAATTTTTATTTTAACTTTAATTAAGAGATAATAACCGTCAGTTTGAAATTCACATTTTTCATATTTTAAAAGTCCAAAGCTCAAGAAATTAGCATTAATTATTGATTTGATTTGCAACAAATAGTCATCAAGTATTTTTTTTTATTTTTTAATTTAACGTTAAATTTCATCACGAAAACAATGTTGGAGGAACTCTTATCTCATTGGAATGTAACGATTATGTAAAATGGTAATTTCATTTTAATTCTAGTTTTTATTTGATAATTTCTATATCTCACTAATTAACACCATCAATTATAAAAATGTGAGCAGTGGCTGTTTTTTAGGAAAACCGTTGATGGTCAATATCAATGGATGTCAACAATAAAAAAGTGAGCAGTGGCTATTTTTTCCTATCAGTGGATACCGAACAATTTTTTAAACACTGATGTTTGGTAAGTCAGTGGTCAACACGAAGATTGAAGAAACAGAGGTTGTATTTCAGCAGTGGATAAATTTTAACAATCAACTGTTTCAACCAACACAGTGGTTGTAACAGGCTTTTAAACAGATGTTGGGGCTTAAACAGATGTTTGCCCATAAACAGAAGTTTGCCCATAAACAGATATTTTCCCATAAACATCTGTTTGCAAAAAAAGACCAATTTCAAGAATACTATACCCAAACAATCAAAATGAGGAGCTTAATAATCATCCAAGTGTACTTGATTTTTATTTATTAGTATAAACATGAAACAACAATGTCTTCAAATCACCGGATTAGATGATGAACCCATATTAGAGGTCAAACAAAACAACAATAGGACCACATGAATAATATCATTTCCACTTTTACTTCAATGCACTTAAATGATAGGGTGATTTGGGATTTTGTACTTGTTTAAAAAATAAGATGTTGACCAAAATTTAAACATCTGTTGACCAAAAGTCAATCAAATGTTGGCCAATAGTGAAATAGATGTTGACCTTAAACAGATGTTTCGTTTAAGGCCAAACATCTGTTTAAGGTCAAACATATGTTTAAGTCCAAATATCTGATACAGAAGGCGAAACATTTGTTTAAGGTAAAACATATGTTTAAGGTCAAACATCTGTTTATGGCCAAACATTTGTTTAAGGTCAAATAACTGTTTAAGTCCAAACCTCTGATATAAAAGGCCAAACATCTGTTAAAGGCCAAACATCTGTTTAACACTGAACATATGTTTAACTTAATATGATCTACTGTCTTCTCACACTGTTTTCCTCTTAAAAACACTGTTCAACCTAACATGGGTTTCCATTATCTATTGACCAAAATGCAAACAGATGTTCAAACCACTGATTGTTATTGTACTTTACAAAATTACATTGAATTCAAGAAAACGAAACTAAGAAATTTACGAATCTAAAAGCAACAATTTAAAATCTAAGAACAACACCAAGAAATTTACGAACCTAACAGCAAAAATTTAGTGATTTTAGCTTAAATTTTAGTGCTTTTAGCTTTAAACTCCATCAAAGTATATCTTCGACAATCACCATGAACTCCGTGGAAGTACTCAATGCATCAACAACAGGATTTATAGAAACCTGATCTCTCGTGAACAGACCAACATGCAGTACATGAAAACACTTCTTCAGCTGTGGAAGAGTAGCCCTGTCCTCATATACTTAATACTTAACTTTGTTCATAAAGAGCTGCTTTAAAACAGACTTTATGCTTCTTTAAATACAAAAAAGGCAGGAAAGACCATTACTCTAGTAAGATAAAACCTTATCTTACAGCAATAGCAGATGCTTTCTTGCGTTTAGTAGGAACTACTGCGGCTTCTACATCATCATCATTTGCCCAGAATCACATATAATCATCATTTAGTCACCAGCAAAAATTGTTATAAATGTAGATTTAAAAATATTTCTTTGTGTTTAATTTAACTTTATGCTTCTTTAATACAAACCTATAATAACCCGCAGGAGAGTGTATCAATTTCAAACCACTGTGCTTAGAATGAAATATAAAGCGAGAATTAGAGTATATCACTTAAAAATAAAAAAACTAAAAAATTCAAAATTGGAGTAGCAAAACACACATACTTTAAACGATGTTGGAACAATGATACTGGAAACAACCGTAGAACAGTCATCATCATCATCATCTGCAGCAGATCATTCACAATCATCATTTAGTCACAACTCATATAACAAAACTTCAGTAAAAATCAAAAACAAAAACACATACCATTATCAAGGAAAACCACATATCAACAATTTTTTTTTTCTGAAAATGGGTTAGAGAGAGCTTCAGTTTGCTCTTATCCTTTACGAACAAATGCTGAGTATTGAGAAGAAGAGATACATATCGTCTGTTCAACTTACAACTCTCCCATCAAAGAAGGTAGCACATGCAACTTTTCACGATGTTGCAACAATTATACTGCAACATCGATATTGAAAGGTTGATGTGTGATGGGAAGCTTCATTGAAACAACGATGTTGGAACAATGATACTGGAACGATGATTGTATAAGGAGCAGTGGTTACTTATAACAGTCCTTAGCACATGGAACTTTAACAGAGATTTGCCTTCAACAGTGGATAGGCCTCATCAGTATTTAAGTCCATCAGTCTTTATAAGGAGCAGTGGTTAGTTATAACAGTCCTTAGCATGATCAGCTGTTATAACCATTCCATAACACTTTGAGAGGAACCAAGGGTCGGTCTATTTGATTGAGAGGAATAATTGCATTACATCCCTGTTGAAAAATAGAATTGATAAATTTAGGGAAAGTGAGGTTGAAAGATGATAACCCAACAGTGGAGGATCTCATTCTATAGGTTCGATAAATTAAGGGTATTCTTATATAATGGTTCCTGGCTGCTTCCAAAGAATCCGCACTTTGGACATCTGTTGTTCTTCAAACATCTATTATCTATTCTATTTATTATATATAATAAATGAAAGTGATTTGGTCCAAGTGGCCCAAATAACTTTCATTTATTATATATAATAGATAGAATAAATAATAGATAATAGATGTTTGAAGACAACAAATGTCCAAAGTGCCGCTTCATTGGAAGCATCGAGGAAGAATTATATGAGAATACCCTTAATTTATCGAACCTGTAGAATGAGATCTCCCCTATTGGGTTAATTTATCAATTCTATTTTTCAACAGGGATGTAATACAATTATTACCTTATTTAAGATACCTTCAACTACATCTTCTGATAAATCAAAATTCATTTCACTCAAATGATCCCTTCAACTGCATCCAAAAATACCCAAAATAAAACTAATAAAACCATCCAATATTCTTGAGTACTCACCATTAATGTGATGATCAATATAAAATCAAACCCTAATAGCATACAAATCATAATGAAATATGAAAGAAACAAACCAAAAAACTTGTTGGGCGATTAAAATTAAAAGGATATCATACGCAATATTCAGGTAATTAGAATGGCCATTTTTACCTTACTTGACAACAATAGCAAACATCATAAAACAATAATAGCAAACAACATCAAACAATAATAGCAAACAACATCAAACAATAATAGCAAACAACATCAAACAACAATAGCAAACAACATCAAACAATAATAGCAAACACCTGATGTTGAATCCACTGTAGATGCTGAACCACTGCTGTTACAAACAGATAATACCTCGGGAACTGGAAATGAAACCCTAATTTCAAAAAGAATAATCGGTGAACATACTCAAAGATCAATAATCAACAGATGTTGTACTCATATCATCACCGTTAAGAAAAAAACCCTTAGTTTCTGAACATATTCAAACATACCAGTTCATGGCAGAAATCTATCAGCAGGTAAGCGGATTTAAACTTTGATGACCATCGATGACAACAACCCTGGAACCATATGATGAGATTACGAGTAGAAATTAGGGTTTAATTAAAACTTTGTATGAAAATAAGAAGAAATCAACATAGATCTATAAACATAGAAATCAAACCTCAAATGGAAGAACCTTGCAGACGAAGAAGATGAAAGAATCTTCCCAACTATAGCTCGGGATGATAATTACAAAAGCCAGATATTACCTCTTCATGGTATAATCAGACATGAAAATTACAAAGGCTGAATGATTCATGATGAGATGATTTGGTTTGATCTTTGATTAAGAAAGAAGAAGAGTACAGAAGAAGGAGAAGGAGAGGAGAAGAAGATTCAGATTCAGGGTTTTGAAAAGTAAAAAAGGAGACGGAGGGAGTATAAAAGGGACGGAAGTGTGGTACTGTTGGGCGGGAAAACAGAACTGAGGATGCCCTAATTAAGTGACACGTGACCCAAATAACTTTCATTTATTATATATAATAGATATATTTTTGGTTACATATATTGTGCGTGTATATATAACGTAATATATATTAAGTAGTTATTATATCTAATATATAAATCTATTTAAAATGTTCAAGAAAAATAATTTATTATATCAAATAAAATAAATTTATAGAAATAATAGGCTCATATAAGATTCTTATAAGCTTCTAAGTTTAGTTAAACTTGGTATATAAACTCAGGATCAAGCTTGTTAAATGAACAAGTTTCATTTTAGACTTGAGCTTGAGCTCAAGCTTATTTAAGCTTGGATCGATTTAGCAAGGCAATTTTAAGCAACTTGTGAAACCATAGTTTAGACTAAATGATTAAACAACACTCATACTTTGAAGTAATGATTAAAAAACTAGAAAATATGTATTCTCATCATTAAGTTCGTAAATTATGGTCACGAAGATCACTTGCCTTTGCCAGAGTTGTTCTAAAGAACTAAGCTTTAACATCAACCAACGAATAACTTTATTAAATTCTAGCTTATTTTATGATTGTGAAATTATTGTCTTTATCAATCAGAATGTGACTGAATTTTCTATGGAGGCTATTACTGAATAGCTCATGAAACTGCATGCATGCAAACATTATTATTCATAACAAATGTTACATTAGCTAGCTAGATAATATCCCAATACAACATTGCATGCTAGTCACCGCAGATGAACTCACGGCAACTCTCAGGCGGCCCAACCATATCTCCGCCACCGCTACCAAACCCGAGGTGGCCACCAATCCCACCACCACCACCATACCCTTGATCTCCACCGGTGCCAAAGCCACTACCACCCATACCTCTTGCCACACCATCACCACCAAATCCTTGACCAAGCCCTCCAGGATATGGATATTCCCCCTCCATGGCCCGTAACGATCACTACTAGAAAATCTATTTTTTTGAGTGGCCAGGAGCCAAAACCGCCCAAACTAGTATTGTGTTCAAAACCAAAGAACTGTCCAAATTAACAAAATAATCGCCAAAAAAACATTTTCTAGGCGGTTTAAGTGAACGCCAAAAAAAAAACACATCTTTTTGGCCGATTTTAAGTGAATCTAAGATATTCGCCCGAAGAAACAAGTATAACTTTTAGAAAATTACTTGAAGAATTTATTCAAATGAAAAAAATTGAAATTCTCTCCACGATTTCCAACCCCCTAATTCCCCTTTCCCCCTAATTTTACCTTATCCTTTGATTTCCTAAAAAAAACTCATTCGCTCTCGTTCGTGAAACCATTACGGCCGACGAACATCCACTAGATGAGTAGACGACCCAACCTCGTTGATCGACTCGTCCGGCACTACTTTAGACACTGATATGGTGCGATTGCGAGCAAGGAACCATCTTTCACATATCATATTAGGGTTTGGTTATGGTTTCTGATTAATTTTGTGTATAGGGTTAATGTTGACCGGTATAGAGAATAATCATTGTAATAGGGTTTGAATTTGATTGAAAAACTTGTTAAAGGGTTACATAAGGAGGGTGTTTATATAGAACACCATATTACACATCTAGCCCCTATACTATGACTTATTGTCTTCTTTCCGACACTCCTCCTCAAGTTGAGTAGTAGGGTCACCAATACTTAACTTGCTCAAGCAGCTACTAAACACGTTTCCGTTGACGACTTTTGTAAGAATATCTGCGAGTTGATCTTTTGACGATACATATAGGAGCTCTATGATTCTTTCCTCCAGTTTCTCCTTGATGAAATGTCGGTCTACCTCCACGTGTTTTGATCAATTATGTTGCACTGGATTTTCTGAGATCTGTATAACAACTTTATTGTCGCACATGATTTTGGTTGCTGTAGTGGGAGGAAAGCCAATCTTAGTTACGAGCTTGCGTATCCATAGAATTTCTGCTAGGCCACGTGCAATCCCTCGGAACTCAGCTTCTGCACTAGATAGGGCGACTACCTTTTGTTTTTTGCTTCTCCAGGTGACTAGATTTCCTCCGACCATGGTAAAGTATCCTGAGGTTGACCTTCTCGTTCCTTTATCTCCTGCCCAGTCGGCGTCTATATATGCTTGGATTTCTGAGTGCCCATTTGATTTGAACAGTATTGTCACACCCCAACCGATGGCGGAATCATCGGGATGTGGCATGATGTGAATATGTTGCTCGAGAGAATCCATAACGACTAATTGTGACAATATTTAATAAGGTTCAATTTCCCATACAATCAAACAAACATTCTCACAAAAATCGAAATGAAATAAAGTAGTTTCTCAAGCAACAAAACAACGTAGCAAAACTTGCAATTAAATTTAGGCGGGTTTCTAGGAATCCTAGACCATTTCCAGCCGTAATCCATCAACCTGTCACATACGTTAAAATAAAGGTCAATACAATAATGTAAAGGTGAGTACACAAGTTTAGCATAAGTATAGTAATAAAGCGTTTACGCATAACCATCATGTAACACGTAGAGAGGCGAATCAAGTAAGCTATCGACAATGATATAAGCTAACCAACATGACTGCGAGTATGCGCGATACGTGTCCACCGTAGTGACCCTGCACGTAAATGTGAGAGCCTTAACAACCCCTGAATAAACAGGTGTTGAGTCCAAACTATAGTACTATCGTTGCTAAGTGTGGTAGGGCAAGTCATCAATGTTTAAACATGGCAAACAAACATTCAGCGAATCACGTATAACATGCGAGAGCGGTTAGCGTTAAAAATGAGTTTAAGCATTGTGTGCGTTGTGTTTTGATATAGAATGTATGTAACACCCAAAAGTGCGTTAAGCGAAAAAGGGTCGGGTATACTCACAGTGCGTGTTTAATAGTTAAACACGGTCTGGAAAGGAGTGGAGGGAGCGCCGGATCAGCCTTCGTACGGGAACAGAAGTGCATAAGTCTTCCAAAGTGCTAAAACGGTCAAGTTGGAGTGTCGAGTGGAAACCTGATTCTTCGTACGAAGGGCTGCCTCGTATGAAGGTGGTGCCTTCGTGCAAGTCACTTGTTTCTATGTCCAAAATCGGCTGTTCTTCGCGTCTTTCTTCGGGAAATCGAGTATTCATTCCCCCAGCCTCAAGCTACTGATTAAACTTAGAGCCGGAGAGGTCTTTTTGAGAGATTTAGTCACATGCGGGAAACATGGGCTGGTTTGTACGAATGGGGGCATACGTACGAATGAGTGCCTTCGTATAAATGGGTACATTCGTACATGCGGTTGTTTTTGCGTCTTCAAGCATTCAGAACTGTGTTTTCACCTGAATTGGATGTGTTTTCGAGTCCTTTTCATGACGGGTTCGACACCGCTTCGTCCCACTATCCAGTGAACGGAACATATGTCGGTTTTGGCCCATTTTAGTGTAAAAATCGAGTTTAAAACAATTTTTCCTTGAATTAAACACTTGGTGAGTGCGAGATAATCAGATCTCTATCTTGGGGAGCCAAAACTAAGCCCAATACACCCGTTTAAGTGTAAATCTGTAGCAAAATCAGAAGTTTTGATGAAAAAGATGAAGGTTTTCATACATAGAGAAGTTTTTAGATGAAATCAGAGATAAACTCGTGAAAAATCGTTGTGGCGATCGTTGTGATACTTGTAAAAATAACGATCTTACTTGGACAATAGAGAGGAGGTAGGTAGGGAGTGTTCTTGTGCAAATGGCAGCAAGTTATGAATGAAATCGGATGTTCGTCTGGTGCGTTTAGTTGCGCTAGTTAGTTCGAGTACTTTAAGTATTTTAGCTAGGTAATTAAGTGTTGGGTTGCGTTGCGTTTTAGCGTCTCGATTTACCACGCTGGAGCGTTTTAAGTGAGTATCAAACACATATAACATATTTAACATTTAAACACACAAGTAATACAAATAAATCCGTGTTTTGAGTTTGCGTTGAGTAGCGTTGTGATGAGCGTTTAAGTAATAAGCGTTTAAATGCAATAAATAAGCGATATAAAATGCGTTTAAAAATGTAGTTAACCCTGGATAATCATAGAATCTCGGAGTACAAGCGTTTACGAAAGAAACAATGATAAGAATAGGAACAACCGAAAGTCGGGTTGTTACAAGTATACCATGACCCGTTGTTCCTTTAAGATACCTGATGATTCTTAAAACTACTTCCATGTGACTTGTTTGAGGCTGGTGCATAAACTGACTCACCACTCCTACTGCATAAGCTATATTTGGGCGAGTGTTTTCCCACCATTCATTGATATCTCTCTTTATCTGCTAGTTCTGCTCCATCGTCCATGTGTATGTAACACCCCGTGTTTTCGCAAAGTGAAAGTCAAAGTCAAGGTCAAAGTCAACGACCGAACGCACCATTCAGTCGACATCCGGACGGATTGCCAATCCGCACGGATTGATGACCAATCCGCACGGATAAACAATCCGGGTGACCTGCCAATACGCACGGACCACCCTTTCCCCTTTTGGCATCCTATAAATACCCGGGTCACTCTCCAAACTTTCCACTTTTGGCAAGTGACGTCCGACCTGCACGCATTCTTCACCTTTTCTCCGATTTCTCTCAATCCAGGTAAGATCTTGCTCTAAATCTTATACATTCTTGATCTCTACACACATCTACACCTTTCTATCTTTCAAATCCCAACTTTTAACTGTGAAATCATCAAGATTTGAGGTATTTTCGGGTGACGTCATCATGAAGTTCTCATGAACTTCAAGCTTGACCTCATTCCATCAAGAATAACCCAGATCTGCACGATTTCCACAAGATCTCACAACAACTTCACCTAAATCTGAACTTTTCTAAAGGATAAAAGAGTTGAAAGAAATAAACACAAGTTTTCTCCTTCTTTTACCCTCAAGAACGATCAGAATCGGATCAGTTCTAGTCTTCTGCTCGATAATAGTGATGCGCTAGTCTTAGATCTGGATTCTACCCACAAGACACCTGATTTCGGGTTAAACCGGAATAACCATTCTGAGTCGCTGACCGGTCAAGCTAGGGTGATTCCTGGCCGGCTTAGTCATGCGGGTAAGAGTGTGATTCCAAATGGTTGCCGCGTGATCGGAACGTCTCGATAGAACGACAAAGGCAACCAAGAGTGGGCGAACGGAACAGCCGGAACGAGATGCTGTCCGCACGAGGATGTTGTCCGCACGGACAGGATGCCCGCACGGACAGATTATCCGGACGGGTTGTCATCCGGACGAACTACACTTGGGACCCACAACCAAACAAGGTTTGAGTATCGACGAACGAATAATCCGCACGGACAACGCTCTAAATGGATTACTCTTCGGATCATGAGATACTAAGACCTTAAAAACAATTATCAACATGCTAATCCGCACGGACAAGTTGTCCGCACGAATAGACCATCTGGACGAAGTGTCGTTGTCCGCACGGATAGACTATCCGGACGGATTGTCGTTGTTCGCACGGACAGACCATCCAGACGGATTACACCAACTCCACCAAGTGACCCTGCCTTAGGATCGTTGTCCGCGTGACCGGCTTGAAAGGTAGAGATACTTAAATGTTTTCTAAATGTCACAATGAAAACTTCAAAGTACAAGCCATCATACACAAACGCATCCTTAGCTTAGGAAGAAACAATCCACTCGAATAAGTTATCCGCACGAGTGAGTTATCCGCACGAGCATGTTATCTGCACGAGTGACTAGTCCGGACGAATGGCTAATCCGCACGGATTACTTGTCCGCACGAGTAACTTGTCCGCACGGATGACCATTCGCACGGACTACTAATCCACACGGATGACCAATCCGCACGATCAGTCATCCTACCCACACTCATTCTGTACTGTTTTCCATGCCACTTATCATTACGCTATCGAATCTATTCAGGCTAACTGTACTCGCTGAAAAGCGCTCCCTTCAATCCATAATCGCTGTGAGTATACTCGAACCCTTTTTGCTTTTAGCACTTTTGGGTGTTACATACGTTACGAATAATCAAACTACAACTATCACACTACTCAATCTATTTTAACGCTAAACCATTAATGCATGTTATACGTGGCTTATGAATGCTTGTTTGTTATGTTTACACATGGAATGTTGTCTACCTGCCTTAGCAACGATAGTACTATAGTTTGGACTCAGCACCCGTTCACACGGGGGTTGTTAAGGATCTTTTACTTGCATGGATTACGGTGGTAATCATGTATTGCGAACTGCCTCGGGCAGTCAACCCGCAGTCATTGGTATCGATGGATCTATGTCGATAACTAACGTGCTTCATTTCACTATGTGTACGTGCTGGTTATGCGTAAACGAATTCGAACTCTATATGCTATTATCAAACTTGTGTGCTCACCTTTACATTATATGTATTGACTTTATTTTAACGTATGTGACAGGTGCTTAGGTTGTTTCTGTGCTTAACTTGCTGGTGATGAAATTGAGGCTAGGGAAGGAGTCCTAGAAACCAACAAATAAACTAGTTATGTTTAAATCTGAGTTGTCGGAACAGAATACTTGTCTTGATGTTTGTCTGTAATAATTATTTAACTATTTGAGATACGGTATGGGACGTATTATTTAAATTGAATGGAATGATAGTTGTTATGGAAACTTCTGGACAATCTGTTTCGCTCAGTGCCATGCCCCGATGATTCCGCCATCGGTTGGGGTGTGACAGATTGGTATCAGAGCCATAACTATAGGGAATTAGGCAAGACTTGACCTAGTCCGGGTCAAAGTCTTAGAGACCTAGACTATAGTTAGGAACCACCAGACCAACTCGCGCGTAGGCCTAAACTCGCCACTATCACTCGCTCTTTTCTATCATTGCACTCGAAATTTTAATTATGAGCAAGCACGGAGGCCGAGAATAGGTGTGAAAACCGCAAACTCTTGGCTAAAGTCGCTTAATCAACTTGCAATTTAACTACAAACAAGGAGAATTATGCCAAACTTGGAGTGGAATCCACATTTTGATGAATAATCTCCTCCATTTTAGGGACAAAGTTTTTAAGCCAGGGGTGAAACCCTAACCTTGATAACTTGTTCCGCGCATTTTGCAAAACTCCCACCAAGGTCTCAACAGACGATCTGTAGACGCCATAAAACTAACGAGGTTAACGCCAAACGCCCAAGAATTGAGGCCAAGGCACGATCCTGAAGGTTGAAGGTGCATAACAGATCCCCTGTGAATAATTGAACCACCTTGGTTAGTCGAAGTCTACTAGCCGCAGACAATCTATTCTCGATTTTATGTGTTTCAAGCTTTGAGCCAAGACTATTGACTATGACGATTCGTCGATTTTATGTGAATTACGTGTTTTATGCTTATTTGTTAGTGTTTTGAGATACTACTGGTTTCGATCTAATGCCTTTTGCTTTCGCTACCCACACAACACACAACACATCATTAACGAATCGTTCGCACTACACTACGTTCGAACACTCGCAAACTCTGAATACTAGGTTTCTGTTTTCTGAATGCCTCTAGTGATTAAAAGCGTATGTGTTTTTCCTTGCTTCTGTGCTCGGTATGCTTAGGAATTATGTGATTATGTGCTCTACATGCTTATGTGACTATGCACTGTGTGTTACGCTGTTACGTGAATGTACGTGTTACTGAGCTTTAGTAAGTAGTAGACGTGTGAGGTGAGATTCGAATACAATGTATTGAGTTCCATGGCGATGTCTATTGCAGACAATGTCGTCTGGATCCCGTCATGCACTCTCTCGTCAGGAAAAAAGGGACAAACGCCTTGCTTCCATCATCGCGAAAAGTGTAGCTAAGGCCGTGAGTGATGTCTACGAGAACGCCAGCAAATCATCTGAGGAATCGAGGACTGAAGGTCCTAAAGCTGTCACAAGACCTATCAGTTTCAAGCAATTCAAGTCATGTGGGCCAAAAGAATTCACAGGAGAAGGAGGTCCTACTGCACTATTCCACTGGTTTGACTCTATCGAGGTTACTCTGCGACAAAGTGGTTGCCCTGACGACCTTCGAACTCTGAACGCTACCGGCGTCTTTCAGTCTCGTGCTCTAGACTGGTGGACGGCCGAGAGGAACAAGTGAGGGAATGATGCAGCCTACGGTCTGTCGTGGGATGAGCTCAAGGAAGTCATGCTAGAGGAATTCTGCCCTCCTCACAAACGTCAAAAGCTTGAAGATGAATTTTGGCACATACATCAGAAGGATGGAGACAATGCTGGTCTCACTGCTCGCTTCAAACAGCTCAGCATTATCTGTCCCGACCAGGTCAAGACTCCCGATATGACCATCAAGAAGTACATCCGAGCCTTGCCCGACTGCGTTGCTGATTTCGTGCAAGCGGCTAAGACTACCACGATCGAGGAAACCTATCTGCTAGCCGCTGAAATCAATGACAAAAGGGTTAAGGCTGGGGTATGGGATAAGACCTCGAAGCACCTGCATCAAGCTACCACTACCGCACCAACTGCTGAACCCACCTCATCAAGCAACAAGAGAAAGAACAGCTCCACCAACAAGAACTGTGCGATTACTGCTGCACCGATCCAAGCTGTACCTACCCAACAACGTCAAGTAGCGGCGCCTGTGGCCAATGCACCGCCTACGAAGCGTGCATATACTGGGACGCACCCGCTCTGCCCTACTTGCACCTATCATCACCCGACTGCTATTCAATGCCGCTTTTGTGCTCATTGCAATGTCTACGGCCACTTTACTGCTAACTGCCGTATTCGTCAAACTCCTGCCAATCAAGCTCTACTCACTGCCCCACAGGGTCAACAAGCTCCTCCGGCACCCGCAGTCAAAGCCAGAGCCTGCTTCTCATGTGGCGACCCGAATCATTTCGCCAACATGTGCCCGAACAGGGTAGTGAAACAAGAACCGCAACAACAGCAACCACAGCAGCAACAACAGCAGCAGCAACAACAGGCCGCACACGCCAGAACTTTCAATCTCAACGTGCGTCAAGCCCAGGCCGACTATAACTTGGTCAATGGTACGTTCCTTGTGAATGGTATTTACGCTTCATGTTTGTTTGATACTGGAGCCGATAATTGCTTTGTGTCGCTCGAATTTGAGAAACTCCTTAGTCATAAACGTTCCCGACTCTCCTCTGCATTCGATGTTGAAGTCGCTACCAGAAGAACTATCGCTGTAAATTCTGTTATCCGTGATTGTACTCTCGTGCTCAACAATCACATCTTCCCAATCGACCTTATTCCGATGCAACTCGGAAGCTTCGACGTCATAGTAGGCATGGACTTTCTTCGAGAAAACCATGCCGAAGTTGTGTGCTTCGATAATATGATTTGTTTTTCGCTCGCAAACGGGGATTCATTGTGCGTTTATGGAGATACTACTTCGAAGGGTCTCAAACTTATGTCATGCCTCCAAGCTAGCAAGTATCTCCGCAAGGAATACAGGGCTTTTTTGGCTAACGTCGTAGCAGCGGAGAAGGAAAAGAAAGAGAAGAAGGAAGTGAAAGACGTACCTGTGGTTCGAGTATTTCCTAATGTTTTTCCAGAGGATCTTCCCGGACTACCGCCAAGTCGTGATATCGACTTTCGTATTGACCTCATTCCAGGAGCTAATCCTATCGCCAAAGCTCCTTATCGACTCGCGCCGTCCGAAATGCGCGAACTCTCAACCCAACTCCAGGAATTACTTGAAAAAGGCTTCATTCGCCCGAGCACCTCTCCTTGGGGTGCGCCGGTCCTTTTCGTCAAAAAGAAGAATGGGATGTTTCGGATGTGCATCGACTACCGGGAACTGAATAAGTTGACTATCAAGAATCGCTATCCTCTGCCTCGAATCGACGATTTGTTTGATCAGCTACAAGGCGCTACGTGTTTCTCGAAGATCGATCTACGCTCAGGTTACCACCAGCTACGCATTCAAGAGGAGGATATACCCAAAACCGCATTTCGTACTCGATACGGCCATTACGAATTCGTTGTCATGCCTTTTGGCCTAACAAACGCACCAGCAGTTTTCATGGATCTGATGAATCGCGTGTGTAAACCATATCTCGACCGTTTCGTCACCGTATTCATCGACGATGTCTTGATCTATTCCAAGTCGAGAGCCGAACATGCGCAACATTTACGTTTGGTTCTCGAGTTACTCCAGGGGAACCAACTCTACGCCAAATTCTCCAAGTGCGAATTTTGGTTGGGGGAGGTTCAGTTTCGGGGTCACATTGTAAATAGTCAGGGTATCCACGTCGATCCTGCGAAGATTGAAGCTGTTAAGAGCTGGGTTACGCCTAAGAACCCGTCTGAAGTCCGCTCCTTTCTCGGGCTGGCGGGCTCTTATTGACGATTTATCGAAGGATTCTCGAAGATTGCTGTACCACTTACCTCTCTCACGCATAAGGACCAGCCTTTTGTCTGGGGAACCAAACAAGAGTCTGCCTTTCGAACCCTCAAGCACATGCTCTGCAATGCTCCTGTTCTCACACTACCCGACGGAAACAATGATTTCATTGTCTACTGTGATGCTTCCAACCTTGGCCTCGGGTGTGTTCTTATGCAACGAGACAAGGTCATAGCTTACGCATCTCGTCAGCTCAAAATCCACGAGAAGAACTATACAACCCATGATCTCGAGCTAGGCGCGGTTGTTTTTGCATTAAAGATTTGGCGACACTACCTGTATGGTACTAAGTGTACGATCTTCACCGATCATAGGAGCCTACAACACATCTTTAATCAGAGGGAACTAAATATGCGTCAACGCCGATGGGTGGAACTTCTCAACGATTACGACTGTGAGATTCATTGTCACCCAGGCAAAGCAAATGTTGTTGTCGACACACTTAGCAGACGGAGCTATCTGCTTAGCACTCGTAATGTTCAAGCCCAGCACAATCTCGAAACTCTCATCCGCGACGCCCAGCACGCGTGTTTCAATGAACGCACTTTGAAGAAAGAAAGAATCTACCACGATGGAGCCCAGCTTGTGAGCAAATCAAATGGGATATTCCACTTCTTAGACCGAATTTGGATTCCCAAGCGAACCAATTTGCGACAGATTATCATGGACGAAGCCCACAAATCCCGATACTCTATCCATCCCGGTGCTGACAAAATGTACCAGGATCTTCGCTATAGGTACTGGTGGCCGGGTATGAAATGGGATATCGCTCTCTACGTCGGAAAATGCCTAACCAGTGCTAGAATCAAGGCTGAACATCAAAGACCCTCTGGCTTACTCGAACAACCACCAATTCCCATGTGGAAGTGGGAGAGTATAGCTATGGATTTCGTAACCAAGCTTCCAACCACGTCATCAGGTCACGACAGCATTTGGGTTGTTGTTGACCGTTTGACTAAATCAGCTCACTTTCTGCCAATACGAGAAGACTACAAGGTGGAACGATTAGCCCGAATTTACACCGACGAGATCATTTGTAGACATGGGACGCCTCGTGACATCATCTCTGATCGTGATGCTCGGTTTACTTCACGATTGTGGGAAACGTTCCAAACGGCACTCGGTACAACGCTTAATCTAAGTACCGCTTTCCACCCACAAACCGACGGTCAGACTGAAAGAACGATTCGTACTCTTGAAGACATGCTCCGTTCGTGTGTTTTGGACTTCGGTGGTAATTGGGATAAACACCTACCGTTAGTCGAATTCTCGTATAACAACAGCTACCAGGCTAGCATTCAGATGGCACCTTTCGAGGCATTGTACGGAAGAAGATGTCGATCGCCTATTGTGTGGCACGAGATCGGTCACTCGCAACTAACCGGTCCGGAGCTACTACAAGAAACGACAGACAAAATTTTCCAAATTCGAGACAACCTAGCGAAAGCTCGGGATCGACAGAAAGTTTACGCCGATAAAAAGCGCAAGCCCTGTGAATTTGGCGTTGGTGACCACGTACTCCTAAAGGTGTCCCCTTGGAAGGGTGTGGTCCGATTCGGCAAGAAAGGGAAACTCGCGCCTCGATATGTTGGACCTTTTAAGATTCTGGAAAGGATCGGAAAAGTCGCCTACAGACTCGAATTACCGGAGGAACTTAGCAACGTCCACCCGACTTTTCACGTGTCAAACCTCCGGAAGTGCATCGCCGACCACGATTTACATGTCTCTCTAGACGATCTACAAGTGAACGAAACATTACACTTCGTGGAAAAGCCTGTCGAAATCATGGACCGCCAAACCAAGCAACTCAGACACTCTCGCATTCCTATTGTGAAGGTCCGATGGGAAGGCAAACGAGGCGCAGAGTTCACTTGGGAACTCAAAAGCGACATGAAGGCTAAGTACCCGCAGTTGTTTAAAGAGTGAAACTAGAGAGAGAAAGTCTAAATAGAGAAAGTAGTATTGTGACTCTAGTGTTTCGACCATAGAAACCTGTTCAATTTGACAAAATCAGTTTAAAACGTGAATGAGATGAAAAAGTGAAGAATTTGGCAAATCTGTATGAATTTGGCTCTAAATCTGATCAATTCTTGCACGAATCTGTGCGTTTGATCTTCGCAACCGAGAACCTGCTCAGATATCACTGGTAGGACACGGTTTTCAACTCCGTCACGATTACTTATGACACGTTACACGTTCAGTTCGCAATCGAAACGGAGTCAAAACCGGGACCTACACAATCCATGCACGATCACGGATTCCGCACGACGAACGATCATTACGGAATCGTACGGTGTCAAAACCGATCCTGCAATGGTCACGTTCGTGTACGGATTCCGCACGTTACACGAATCAAAATCGGTCTAAACGAAGACTTCTCACACGATTCACGGCTTTGTTACGGCTTTCAGCTTAATTTCGGGACGAAATTCTCTAAACAAGGGGGGGCTGTAACACCCCGTGTTTTCGCAAAGTGAAAGTCAAAGTCAAGGTCAAAGTCAACGACCGATTTCGCGCAACTTGACTCGTAGAAATGTTTTTACTTTATTTATATTATGTGGAGTAAGTGTCGTTCATTGCAATAATCGAATCGTGTTAACCGTATTTTCAATCGATTCGCGACTGTGAACTATAGGAAGTAACAATGCGATAAAGTTAATCAAGCTATACGAATCGAATCGACATCAAATCGCAACCCGAACTGTGTATTCTACTTATCTACGTGTGTGTGTGCCTTACATGTTACCTGTGCATGTTTGTTTATGTTTTGTTGTGGTAATCAAGCGAACTCAATCGAACTTGAAGTCTAAGTCGAATATAACCGAACTCGAACCCGAATTCCGAATCGAACCATGTTATATACGAAGTAGTTGGAACTAAAAGTAATTTGACTAGGAAACCCTATTGAATCGCTCGTAATCAAAACCGAAGCGTCGTCACACCGAACGCACCATTCAGTCGACATCCGGACGGATGGTCCATCCGCACGGATTGCCAATCCGCACGGATGACCAATCCGCACGGATAAACAATCCGGGTGACCTGCCAATCCGCACGGACCACCCTTTCCCCTTTTAGCATCCTATAAATACCCGGGTCACTCTCCAAACTTTCCACTTTTGGCATGTGACGTCCGTCCTGCACGCATTCTTCACCTTTTCTCGGATTTCTCTCAATCCAGGTAAGATCTTGCTCTAAATTGTCACACCCCTATTTTACCACGTGTCACCGGTGGGCCCGGTGGGGAGTATCGTGACGTAGTTGATATCATCATAGTCAAACAACACAAATAATGAATGCACAGAGGAAGCAAAAGATAAAATATTACAACCCGATATAAAGTAATATCCAAGTATTTCAAACGGAATGTAAAGGATCCACAGGCGGATCTTAAAACAGAAAGATAAACACTGTTCAACAGACTTTAGGCATCTAGAACTTGCAAGATTCCCTATTGACGCCCTGAGCTCCCAGCCAATTTGTAGGTCCCGTGAGCCGTATGGATCGTAACAGAATCGTCTATCCAACCTAGAGTGCGGAATCCTCTAGATCAGATTTCACAGAAAACGAGTAGAAACAGAATGTAGAACACGATGCACTTTCAATCCGGTCTTCTATTGATTATCCAACTCAATGTTTACAATCAATTCAAGACCCACAAGAAATCTCCTAGCCACTCTCTATAGATTTCTCTAACTCCCCAAACTTGCTAACCTAAACCCTTATGCCAAGCCTTGTTTATATAGGACAAGGTTTGCACATGGGCTTTGGTCTGGGCCAGGCCATTCTCCAAGCCCATTACACTGATTAACTCCCTAAACAATAATGCTAAGCCCAATACAAAATATCCAAAGACTAAATAAACAAACTATTAAGCTGTTGTCACAAAACATGCACCAACAAACTCCCCCTTGACAATAGCTTCATAGTGTAACTTTGTCTTCAAACATCTTGCAGTCTTTTGGTCTTTGGATAGCGTCAGCTACACAGTTTCTGACATCAACAAACTCCCCCTTAGCTGATGCCTCCAATCTCCAAAACTTTCATTCGTTGTAGATCAGTTAGCTAGCAATCTTTGGTTAAGCAAGTAAGCTCCAACTCTTCCATATCTCTCTCTCTTTCTGCAATGTAGTAGAAGGATCCTACCATGCATCTTCACACGTTCTTCACTTCACTCTCAATCTGCACTTTACTTGTATTCTGCACTTCATTTTGATAACCGCATCAATCTGTTTAGCAACACAAGAAAGTATCTCGAAAAACCATTAGCCTTTTTCACATTTAAAGATAAACCAATATTTTATCTTAGTTTGCAAAAACCACTACCTGTCAGTTCAAAATGGGAGATCTTTTTAAAAGGAAATATTTTTGTTATTTTTGATATTTTTCAACACAAACTAAACTAACTAAACTCAAAAATATTTACAATACTTCTTTTTGTGAGTATCATGTGCAAGAAGATCATATCAGCAAAATCAAACTGTTTCACACTATTAGATAATTCTTTATTTAATTTTTCGTGAAAAGCAGTTCAAGACGATTACCAGTATGTTTGTCCACTTAAACAAATGCATGAACATTTCAAGTACCATTACCGTATGATACGTTAAGGTAATATTATATCTGATATACTAGCGTGTCCCACTTCAGGATATACCCCCGCGATCAAGGTATGCACAAAGATTCATCGTAGCAGGTGAGTATACTGAATTCATCCGTTTTGTTTTTCAACGATAGATAATTGGTGAACAGGTCAGTACTTCCGTACAGCAGAGAGACCAAAATATCTTATCGAGGGCTAAGACAAATACCAATTTTGGTACGATTTGTGCATTTAGCACTTATTTTGAATGACTCTCTATGAGAGCTTTTTCATTTTCAGGGTTTTGGCATTTTTAGCTCTTTTAAGATATCCGGGGTGTGTCTAGGTCAGCATGTATCTGGATGCAGCAGAAGGACACCCCTGATATCCCCAGATGAAATAACAGTATAAAGACCCAAAACTTCAGATTTTGGCAATCTATCAACGCAAGATTTAAGGTCATTAAACCATACACCACTGATGTGTTCCCCACTCATACTCAGTACATTTATGTTTATATCACATTGGTAAGTTGATTATTTCATGCTTTTGCCTACTGGTATATCATATGATGAAGCTACTATCACACTTAAGCATATTAATTCAGTTTGAGTGTGACAGTCTAACTTGCTGATGTACTATCATTTCTTCCTTTTCACACCATGAAAACTCATTTTCAATTTTTCAATGTTTTTGTATTTTTTTAAAACTTTATAACTTACTCCCCCTAAACACACGCACTAACTAAAACTCTTTTTGGCTTAGGGAAATTTCTCCCCCTAAATTTTTGTTTTTATGGAGTAAGTTTTGAAAACATAAATTTAAAAACACAAACAAACTCCCACTTTAAATCTGACAAAAGTTTTTCACGTTTAAAGTTTAAAATAATCAAAATGATCACAGAAGTAAATAGTTCGTTACCCATGTTAACCTACTATTCACCTCAGATGCTTTACAGGAACAACCACTGTCGAACACATCAACAGTCCTTCTTGGTCATCCTGCATTCACTCAACAACTCAGTTAGTCTTGAGAACCCAAGCCCTGATGGTCTTGGGTTTTCCAAATTCATCCATTACAGGAACATCCATCCAATATCCATCACACTTCAGTGGATCCTTGGGTAACTTTTTATCTTGATACCTTCTTCCCCCATAATCATACCATGAATTTTGAAAAAAATTTGGATGTTGTTGAACATTCGAGTTACAAAAACCCCTATGTCCATTTCTTTGTTGAAAATTTCGATTACCAGCAGTTTGGTATCGATTTTGATATCCAAAATTTTTATTTTGACTTTGAAAACGATTTGATTTACCACTATATTGACTAAATTGTGGAGAAATACTTCTTGGTCTATCAAATCTTTTCGAAGTTGAGGGATTTGATTGAGATTCAGGTTTCTTTGTCTGACAACTTGGTTTTACACTATTGCTTGACCCAACCTGATTCCCATCCGTAACCTCATCAACTTTTTGTTTACCTTTCTTCAAAGGACAACAACTCGCCACGTGCCCTTTGTTGTGACATTTAAAACAGGATCTTTTCTTATAATTTTTCTTTCTGTTAGATCCCTTTTTAAATGTGTTGGCCTTTTTGTCTTCAGTATCCTCATCCACTTTATGAGGTGTACTGTTAGACCCAACAGACTCTTTCAAAGAAACTGGACTATTTGGCAAGTCCACAGCTATCGGATCCACTACCTCTTGTGCAGTGGTTACAAACTCAGTGAGCTCATCTTCAGTTGGTAAAAATGAGTAGTCTTGATTTCCAGAAGATGAAGCTTTAGTAAACCCCACCCCTGTTTTATCATTACTCCTTTTTAAACCTTTTTGAATTTGAGCCCTGACTAACGAAGAATTCCCAAAATTGTCTAACTTCCCCTGAAGTTCTACAATTTTGGCTTGTGCAACAGCCAATTCTGTGCACTTTTCTGAAAGCTCGTTAGTCTTTTCTTTCACAGTTTCACGAGCCAAATCAATGACCTGTAACAGTTCATTGACTTTGCTTGTTAAACTGCTAATTTCTTGTTCATTTGATTTTAGTTTATCTAAACAATTTGACTCTCTTTTAATCAAAAGAACATTTAACTCTTTTCGGTTTTGCAAATCAGCTAACAGAGTTTTGTTTTGTTCCGATAGGCTGTTAACTTTACCCTGTAGTTCAGTACAATTAAGACATGTATGACTTACAGATTCTGATGATACCTTCACCTCTGATGTAAGTCCATTCACATCCTTCATGCCCTTTGAAACTTCTGCCTCAACCTTTTCAGCAGTCTCCTCATCTGCTACCTTCTTCTCTTCTATCTCAGCAGCTTCCTCTCCAATCTTCACAGCTGCAAGCTCAGCTACCAATACTTGATCACAAGTAGTTACTTTTGAAGAGATCTGATAACGTTTTTCTAAAGCTTCCCACAGATCTCTAGAATTCCCATAGTTCTTGAAGGTATTCTTAATGCCCTCAGGTAAGGATTTCTTGATCACTGCTAAAGCTCTCTTCTCAGCGTCAACCACTTGTTTCTCAGATTCATCCATCTTATCATAAGACATCACTATAACTCTTCCATCAACACGACGTGTGGGAGTAAAGTATCCATCTATCATACACGTCCACATTTGAGTATCTTCACTTTTCATAAACAACTCAAACCTCTCTTTCCAGTCAGCATATTCTTTGACGTTTGTAAGCTTCGGCCAATTCTTAACAGTCTCCTTTCCATTGTTCCTCTTAGCCATCATGCAGCGTAAAAGTTTAAATGAATTTTGGAAACCTGAGTCAAAATCCAATTCTAACTTCTCTACTGGTCCTTGTTAAGCTTTTACCGTAAGCGAACTGATAAAACCGTACAAATATTATCCGAAAACTGTTTTTATCAAATTATACCGTTAGATTCGTCTCGAAATTACAATTCCAATGATATAAAATGTCAAAAACCTATTTCAAGATTTTCCAGCGGTGCAAACGGTTTCCTGTGACGAGTTACGGATAATTTTCTAAACAAGAAACAATGAAATTTTTCTTACGCGAGCCAAGAAAAATTCCACCTTTGTCCGAAATGAACCACACTTGTCCGAAATGGGACAGTCTGGTCCGAAATCAACCTTAACCGGTCCGAAATGGATTCTTTAGATCCGAAATGAGACTTTTAGATCCGTAATGAAGTTGTCTGATCCGAAATGCAACAAACTGATCCGGAATGAACCCCTTACAATCCGTAATGATCCGAAATGATTGAACTGTGTCCGAAATGCAACCTGATCTGGTCCGAAATGCTGATATTTGGTCCGAAATGCTGATATTTGGTCCGTAATGCTGATATTTGGTCCGTAATGATAGAAGATCCGAAATGGTCTGTAATGACTTGAATTCTATCCGAAATTGATGATGTTTTGTCCGAAATGACCTGCTGTTAATCCGAAATGTATGATTTCTGGTCCGAAACGCAAGCTTTTTGATCAGTAATGATCCGAAATGCTTGAAGTTTATCCGGAATCAGCAGCAGAACTCCGAAACAGCCATCAAAAACGTCCAAAAACCCCAATTTTTCTGCAGAAACGATTCTGAACCAAGCCAATCTAGAGCCGAATGCTCTGATACCAATTGTAGGTCCCGTGAGCCGTATGGATCGTAACAGAATCGTCTATCCAACCTAGAGTGCGGAATCCTCTAGATCAGATTTCACAGAAAACGAGTAGAAACAGAATGTAGAACACGATGCACTTTCAATCCGGTCTTCTATTGATTATCCAACTCGATGTTTACAATCAATTCAAGACCCACAAGAAATCTCCTAGCCACTCTCTATAGATTTCTCTAACTCCCCAAACTTGCTAACCTAAACCCTTATGCCAAGCCTTGTTTATATAGGACAAGGTTTGCACATGGGCTTTGGTCTGGGCCAGGCCATTCTCCAAGCCCATTACACTGATTAACTCCTTAACCAATAATGCTAAGCCCAATACAAAATATCCAAAGACTAAATAAACAAACTATTAAGCTGTTGTCACAAAACATGCACCAACAAACTCCCCCTTGACAATAGCTTCATAGTGTAACTTTGTCTTCAAACATCTTGCAGTCTTTTGGTCTTTGGATAGCGTCAGCTACACAGTTTCTGACATCAACACAATTACGTACAGTACCTGTCACTTAACCTTTTTGGAAAATACGTCAGTTTACACTGGTAAATACAACTTAACTGACTCATTTTGAAAATAGTTTAGAAAATTGATTTGAATGCTCAAGGCACAAAATTCTTTTATAACTTGGGACAATTATATAAAAATAATCTTGTATACAGATTTACATGTTCGTTATACACTTAGGGCCCGATGTAGAAACCGGGTCAAGATTAACAGACACACCACAAGTATAGGCCCACATGAGCGTGAGATACCGTTTCCCTTATGCAACTGTCAGGTGTATGCCTACACCCCGTGCATAAGACGTGGCCATTTTATAATACAATGATGCCAAGGATATCCGGGACATGGTCATTAACCCCTAAAGGCCTTTATTTCAAACAAGACAGATTAAAGCGGGTTACCTCAATAATTTAATCACAATACGATTAAACATTCAATACCCGACCAAGCGGTATTATTATAATACCGTATCCCAAGCCCGTATAGGGAAAATAAGCTAAGAGTATTTACCTGAGCTAAATATAAATTCAATCCCAGCCGTATATCAAATCAGCAAGCATAAGTACTTCTACTGGGGCTCCTAATCTGGAACGAAGGTTTTTAATAACCTATTAGATTCCTAACGGGTCTTAATTAAGCCTATGCTTAGACCGGTTAATTTTAAGGAAAGGTTTACGGTTCAAAACGCAAGATTAAGCGTAGACCGGATTAGAATGTGATTTAGACCCGACAAGTTTGGAGACTTGTATAATATGGGTAAACTAAACACATTCTGGATTTTGAGGTGAAAATGATAAGGTTTGACCCATTTCGGTTACTTTATGCAAACTAGATACATAAACCAATCCAAACGTGAAACGTGCGTAACGGGTACCCATAAGAGTCATATACAGGTTTTCTAAGTTAATATGCCTTAAATATGATGTGATATCAGTAAGATACCTTCCATTATGCCCAAAATGAATTTAAAACCAATTTATGCCCCGAAGGGGTATTTTAGTCATTTAAAAGGTTATAAAAGAGATCAAATATAAATCCGAGGTTCAGGTCTGATTTGATTAGTAAAAATACTTAATTTACTAAGTTATATCAGTAGGGTATTACATATATGTGAAATTTATCATTTATAACCATACTATGCACCGTAGGGGCATTTTGGTAATTTCACATAGGCTTAAAAGGTCCAAACTGGAAACCTGAGTTTAAAACTTTTCCTTACTGTTAAAATGTAAAAATTTACTGAATATATCAGTAGGCATCAACCCTTATATGTTTAAAATAGTTTTGATACATACTATGCGTTAAAAACGCTTAAAAAGACGATTTAGAGCCATTTCCGGGTTTTCAAAGAAAAGCTGATATTTTTATTATTCCAGAAGGCTAAAAATATTTTATTTATCATATTAGATTAGTAGAAAAAGGTTTGGGGTCAAAAGGATTTGTAAAACTCATTTTATAGCCCAAAAGGGCAAAACCGGCAATTACCTAATCAAGCTTAAAACCCTATGTTATGCTCAGCCTAAAAATAATTAAAAATCTTCAAAAATCCCAAAATATTATTTTATATCAGTGGGTAAAAATTTTGGTATAAAAAATTGGGTTTAAATAGGTTATACGCTAATTACGCCGTTTAATTAATAAAAAGCTTTTTAATTACGCTATTGAGCATAACTCCTAATCTAGACCTCCAACTGATGTCAAATTTTAGGGACATGTTTATATATCAGTAATAAAGGTTTCTATTCTTTCACATTTTCAAAAATATCATTTCATGGTCAAAAGGGCATAGCGGTCAATAGTTAGGCATATAACGGAAACTTGCAATGAATAGGATACTAAGGATCCAGGTTGTATAACCTCAGAGGGTTATACTAACCCATAATATGGTCCTAATGGAATCCTAAGGCATATCTAAACTAAGCTAAATCGGGTCAGAACTGGAAGTCAAAGCAAAAGTCAACTTTTGCGACTTTCGGTCCTGAACCGAGCTTATACTTAGAATTGTCGGGTTGAATCATGCTTAGGCATGTTCCACTAATATTTACCAAGTTATTAAAGTGAGAAAACTGATTTTATGACTTTTATATAATAGCCATGTATTTTATTTAAAACTAACCCATTTGACTTTTATTTGACCCGACAATTAAACTAAGTAAACGTGGTAATTAGGAGGTGCCATTTTAAGCGTTAAACACCTACCTAATTACGGTCACGTAGCCATGTTTGATGCGAACAATGGCTCAACCGTTTAAAAGTCAAAGCGTTTATCGAAAACGCTTGACTTTCGGTTATAACCGCTAAAATTTAAACTAAGAATGAAAGGACACTTACAAAAGGTCCAAGCAAGGAGGGAATTGATCTTGGATGTTCAGGTATGAAGCACAAAGGCCCCAACTTAGAACAATGAGATCAAGGTGTGAATGAGAGCAAAAATCAAGTGGGTATTTATAGGTTTTTGAGAACCGTTAGGATCGTTTCTCGTAAACCGTGCTTCAATCTTGGCCCTCCATGTGTGCCCAAGGTTTCTAAATACAATGGGTGTTGAAAACCAGCTCATGGTATTGAGAATTGATGGGTTTTGGAAGCTTGGAGTGGCAATCAAGCAAAAAAACGAAATGCTGGCAGACCAAACCGTAAGCCCCATTCTACAAACCGTAAGCCACGGTTGGGCCAGACTAGTCACACTCACAAGTTTTCATTTATTGCAACTTTGGCCCCTTTGACATCCAAACTTGTGTTTTTCACTTCTAAAACCCGTTTAACCAAATTTTTAGACTCTATAAGGATGTTAAAGCATAGGGGACTTGAAATATGCTTGAAAATATGTCAGATGTCGGTTCGTTTGGTCGTACGATTATGTTGTTCGGCTAATTACGACGAAACACGAACGGACGCGAAAAACGATCCAAATTACGCGACGAATGGAATTTTATCAAGCCAATCACTAGAATAAAATATTTTAATGATTACATAAATTTTTGGGTGTCCGGGGATATTCAGAATGCGAGATATGTGCAAAAGTGCAAACTTGTGCACTTTTTGACACTTTTAGTCCCTGCATGACATAAAAGTTTATTTTTGCGAACCAAACACCTCTAAGCCTATATCTAAGTTATATAAAAGATAAATAGGGTATGTTTAACTTATGGACATATTCCGGAAGGTCCGTTACCATACGATTCGACCTACTTTTGCAGTTTGACGCAATTAGTCCTTTAATTGCGCATTGTAGCGCGAAATGTCATTTAATGATATCCAAGCCTCCTATGGCCCATAATGGGAATTCCCAAGAATATACTTAAATATTACTATGCTCTCGTTCGTCTAGATGGTCACCGAAAGGCGTAGATTCAAAAGTTGACGCTTTAGGTCCCTCTATTGCGCAAACTTGCGCATTTCATCATTTAATAGCATTGAAGCCTCATCTAATCCATATTAGACATTCTTGAAAGTATTATTAAACATCACGATGCTTCGGATTCTCTAAAAGGTCATTCAGAGGTATAATTAAACATATTGACACTTTTAGCCTCTCTAACTTGCAAAGTTGCGCGTAACTTTACTTATAGGCATAAAAACCTTAGACGGCCATTATTTGGCATTCCCGAGAGTATAATTAAATATCATGAAGCTATCGGTTTGTTAAAAGGTCACTCAGAGGTTAGAATTGACATGTTGACGCTTTTAACCCTTTATTACGCAAACCTTCAATTAATTACGCAAACGGCTACACTTAACCATCAAGTGGCACATTTGTGAATATAAACATCGTAAGAGGTTATTTAGAAACTTATTTTAGGTATGCTAACACTTCCAGTCCTTTGATAATCAAAGTTTTTGATTTTTCGAAAAATTAGTCCCTAAATTTCAATGTTTGACTTCATTAGGGTTCATTACACGTGTCAAGATTTCATTGGACGTGATTTTACGAGGTGTTACATCCTCACACCCTTAAAAGAAATCTCGACCTCGAGATTTACTAATGTAATGGAAGTACTTTTTGTCGCATAACGGACTTAACTTCCACAGCCTATTTGGGCCTCTAGAGGCATCCTAAATGACCTTTATAATAGGTTCATGTTTTCTTCCATAGATTCTGATCCTGACGATCCTTAATCGATACGGGTTTCTTATAATATCATAGATACGTCTATCATTATGTGATAATGCTTCTCGACTTATTGGTGACATACATCCTTAAATCATTAGTGTGGGTCACACTGCGAGTTCCACCACGTTCCATAACTAGGTTTTAGTTTAAAAGCTATTAACCTTTGATGTATTCGATTTTCCTCGAATGATCCTATATATAATCAGAGCTTAACTAGCCTGTTGTATAAAATTTTTCAGTACACTCTTCTTAGAGCGATACTTTCAATTGAACCCTAGTCCTTATTAAGGACTTAAGAGGGTTGCGATTTTTATTAATCCTTGATTTTCTGCCGATTACTGGCAACTCTAAGATGATTATGAATTCGAATGATCTTATTTGTTGTTTCCAATGCAACTTTCAGATCCTGATAATTGGACTTACCAATCTATTGTTCTAACAATAGATGTTTAACATTCCATTTATACAAGGTCTCCAAGGGAACAGCCTTGCTACTTATATATCAACTATTATAGAAAGGCTTATTTTAAGGTGAGATGGTTATTCCAACCATTACTTAAAACTAATCTTAAGGAATAGCAAATCCTTACAGCTAGTCGAATTAAGTCGACGATCCTGGGCAGCTAATGGCGATTCTTAATTGTTGCCTAAATAGGGTTGCGGTAATCAATGCATAAGCAAAATGAACCGTCTTTCTTAATTAGCAATATCAAACTCTTAGAATATTGAGTTGGGCTATATGAACCTCTATCCTAAAACTCCCTTAATCAGGGTTCTGATTCTTCCAATGATGATACTAGTTATCATGTAAATTTTATATTAATGCATCCCTAAGCGGGACGTTAATCTTAACTCTACTTGCGTCTAAGGAGGTAAACAAGGTAATCTTGGAGAAGATGGTCAAAACGCAAGGAGGTTACATAGATTTTCCAATTCCCAGGCTCCAGTTCATTTACCATGGTCTGCGTCAGATAAGTGATACATTCGTGTTACGAGTCCACGAATTTCTTACTCAGGAACGTTTACTTGGATAATTCCATTTTAGATATCTTCTTTGAATAGCATTAGCTGACTTTAATACCGTATGACCATTGGAATATCTTTAGGGTTCCATGCATTAAACCTCCATACTGATCAGGCATGGAAGCAATCTATGGAACATATTAAGATACACCAATCCTCATATGACGCTTTTATCGTACCATTTGGTATTCGCAATCGATAGAGATCAAGAGATATCAATCACTTATGATGATGCACTTCATCTGAAGAGAGGGTACACTAGAATTTCATGACTGAAGACTTTTGGCAGGAGCAGAAGAAATGGTTCCTATGATTTTCGCCTGTAAGTTTTACCTTACACTTAATATCTAGGGTTCTCATGGGAGTCTTTAAGAGTTTGCTATACTTACCATCTATGAAGGATTGATTGGTATCCGAAATAAAGCAGAACTCCTAGCGTTTTATTCAACTTCATATATTATGCTTAGGGTTCTAACAGGCAGATTAAATAACTTATAAAATTCATTCCACAATGACTTATCTTCACCTGAATCAAACAATACCCTTGCATATACATCACGGATAACGACGTACCGGTTATAACATTGTCATCTTGTATGGCCTCTTTTGCATCCATCTGAGAGACCTTAGCGTTGGTCTTCTTATCTCCTTCAAGCTTCTTAGCATACTTTGGGCAATTTGATTTGATATGCCCTTTCTCGTTACAGTTGTAACAAGTCACATCTCCTATCTTCTGGCATTCCAATGTTTTATGCTCCCTAGATTTGCAGATCCCACAAGCCCTAGGCTGCGATTGGGATTTTGGTTCGTACCTGCACTTCCCACAATGGCGCTTCTTGCAGGTCTTGCATTTAGGTTTCTGGTTGGACTTTTGTTTGTTCTTCTTTTTAGAGCTCTGGGAGTTATCTTCCTCCCTTTTCCTTTTCAGTTCACCCTTTACATTAGAGGCACGAACGAGATCCTTCTCGTGAGTAACGAAGGGTGGTCTTGGTTGAGATTTGGAGCAAGTAGCATTGGGCTCCTTGATCTTTTTCACAGCCTTCTTCACAGCTTTTCCAACAGCTGCGTCTATCATAGTCTGAAGAACATCCTTGGAAATTCTAAGGTTCACAATTGTAGTATCATTAGCATGTGTCGCATCATCCATAACACGATCAACGACTGTCTTATCCGAGTTTTTCATACTCGATATTTGATTCCTAACACCAAATAAAACAATTATTTAGTTGTAATCCAACAACCGCTACTCATCATCCTGATGCCCTAATATATACCAACCATGGTATCGTTAAACCATACAGGTTAATATAGTATGAACATTCTCAATGAACGTCATTTAAATATGTATATATATCAATTATACTTAGCCTAGGCCATAAAAGACCATTAATGGCAATTAAGGTTTGGACCTAGTCCATCACCTGTTTGACAGGGGATCAGTTGTCACGTCTGTCTTGATCATATTGATGATTTTGGATAGCTTGAAAGCTTGACATTAGGATATTGGATAAGAGCGGTTCCTAATGGATATAAAGCATCCATCTAAGGTTGTTGAAGCAGTCCTAAATGTTATCGGCCAATTCTACCTCGCGTTATAAGCCTAAGATCCTAATAGGCGGATACAACAGCTTACAATATTTACTGTCCTCAATAGACTTTTCTGCCCAGGATCAAACAATCCCCATATAAGCATCATTGATAAGGAAAATTACCTTTTACGATGTCATCTTTCTATATCGCCTCCTGGTGTCCATCTGGAAGACTCATGCGTTTGCTTTCTTGGCCTCTTCAGACTTCTTCTGATTCCTAGGGCAGTTAGTCTTGATGTGCCCCTTCTCGTTGCAACCATAACAGGTCGCATCTTTCAACTTTTTGCAATCCAAGGTCTTATGCTCCTTGGACTTGCAGATTCCACAAGGAAGAGGCTGAGATTCAAATCTGCATTTCCCCAGGTGGAATTTCCTACATGTTTTGCACCTGGTCTTTTCACCCGTCTGCTGGTTACCCTTATTAAACTCGGAACTCTTCCTATGATCAGAGTTCCCCTTTTTCTTCTTATCGAAGTGATGAGAACCCTCATCCTCCTTTTTACGCTTCCCTTCTTCCGAAGCTTTTGCAGCCTTGTTTCTGGCTACGTCGAGTGTGAGAGATAGCGACAAATCTGCCGCTGACCGGAATGTAGTAGGTCTCGATGCTTTCACGCTTGCCTTGACTTCTGGGGCTAGGCCCCCAATAAAGCGAGCTATACGCTTTGGTTCTGGTGTGATCAAGTAAGGAACCAATCGAGACATAGTATTGAAATTTGTAAGATATGCCTGGCAATCTAAGTCCTTCATGACCAATTCCAAGAAATCGGTTTCAATTTTCTCAACTTCATGTTGAGGACAGTAATTTTCCTTGATAAGAGCAACAAACTGATCCCATGTTTGATTATACAACGGGATTTTCCCAGTAGCCTGGATTAGCGACCTCCACCAAGCTAGAGCTTCTCCTTTAAAAGATTGTGAAACAAACTTCACAATGTCTTGCTCTGCACATCTGCTAATATCAACAACAGTGTCCATCTCCTCGAGCCACGTCATGCAGTCGATGGCTCCTTTTTCTCCTGTGAAGTCTCTGGGCTTGCAGGAGACAAAATATTTATACGAACAGGTTTTAACATGTGGTTCTTGATTAAGCACAACCTGTCTAGGCGGAACACTCCTCTGATTTGACGAATTATGAACATCGTCCTCCTTTGAATTATGTGATTTAGAAGGGGGGTTACTACGAGCCACAGATAGAGTCTTAGAGTGTGTACCACTTAACTCATTATACTGTCTGTCAAGAGCTCGAGTAACAGCATTATCTATTAATGCCTGCAGTTCCTCACCAGTTATGTTAACTCTGGTAGTGTCATTGTTCTCCCTCGGGTGGCTGTTGACCTCCTCTGATCCAGCCATGTAGCTTGATTGCTACATAAATACTGACAATGATTTATTTAGAGGTTATTATGGAATCATCATTTTTGACGATTCATCAACCATGGTAATATAAACCATATTGGTTAATTTGTTAGTTATATTTAATTAGTATTTTCATTATAGTTTATCCTAGTTATAAAACATTAAGGATATTAAAGTGGCGCAAAAGGCCTAGTCATAAAGACAGTTTTTAAATTTATAAGCCATGATTTCGGAGAATCGAGGCATTTTGGTTTGAACAAATTTCATTACCTTTTTCTTGACAGAGAGTCAAAGACTACAACTGTCTTTTGCCCCACAGGGCGTTAATTATAGCCCGTAGGCACTTCATCCTTAAGGGATGGTTATATAAATAAGGGAAATTGAAATATCCCAATTTAAAGATGACTTATGTGATTTTATCAGATCACAGTTTGTCGAAAATGTTAACATGCTTTCAGATGTTAACAAGAATTTGAATCTTTTGAATAGGTTTTACCATCTTGGCTGTGCCTGAAATGACAGGTAGGCTAGGTTTTAACTTTAAGATTCTTTTTAGTATTAAGAGCAGAACAACCCTAAATGGGGATGTTAATAAGGATCTGTATCTACTTGAGGAAATGTCATCTTGGCCCTGTCCTTAAAATGACACATGGGCTAGGTCTTGTCCTTTTTGGATTTTGCCAATTTATAATATTGGTAGATCCTATAATAGGAACGTTATTTTAAATCTAACTGTTCCATTTAAAATTTAAACAGGTACATGGTTGCCCTAACACAGGACTTCTAACAATACTGACTCGCCCATGCAGGGGCTAATCAGAAAAATAACAAAGGAAACAAATAAAGGACAAAAACGAATCAGGAGTAGTCCTAAGTTCTTTGTCTAGACTCAAGAATGTGCAACTGTGTAACTGAGATTAAACACAAAAGGCTAGTGTTTAATTCACTCAGTGTTGGCTCTGATACCAACCTGTCACACCCCTATTTTACCACGTGTCACCGGTGGGGAGTATCGTGACGTAGTTGATATCATCATAGTCAAACAACACAAATAATGAATGCACAGCGGAAGCAAAAGATAAAATATTACAACCCGATATAAAGTAATATCCAAGTATTTCAAACGGAATGTAAAGGATCCACAGGCGGATCTTAAAACGGAAAGATAAACACTGTTCAACAGACTTTAGGCATCTAGAACTTGCAAGATTCCCTATTGGCGCCCTGAGCTCCCAGCCAATTACGTACAGTACCTGTCACTTAACCTTTTTGGAAAATACGTCAGTTTACACTGGTAAATACAACTTAACTGACTCATTTTGAAAATAGTTTAGAAAATTGATTTGAATGCTCAAGGCACAAAATTCTTTTATAACTTGGGACAATTATATAAAAATAATCTTGTATACAGATTTACATGTTCGTTATACACTTAGGGCCCGATGTAGAAACCGGGTCAAGATTAACAGACACACCACAAGTATAGGCCCACATGAGCGTGAGATACCGTTTCCCTTATGCAACTGTCAGGTGTATGCCTACACCCCGTGCATAAGACGTGGCCATTTTATAATACAATGATGCCAAGGATATCCGGGACATGGTCATTAACCCCTAAAGGCCTTTATTTCAAACAAGACAGATTAAAGCGGGTTACCTCAATAATTTAATCACAATACGATTAAACATTCAATACCCGACCAAGCGGTATTATTATAATACCGTATCCCAAGCCCGTATAGGGAAAATAAGCTAAGAGTATTTACCTGAGCTAAATATAAATTCAATCCCAGCCGTATATCAAATCAGCAAGCACAAGTACTTCTACTGGGGCTTTTAATAACCTATTAGATTCCTAACGGGTCTTAATTAAGCCTATGCTTAGACCGGTTAATTTTAAGGAAAGGTTTACGGTTCAAAACGCAAGATTAAGCGTAGACCGGATTAGAATGTGATTTAGACCCGACAAGTTTGGAGACTTGTATAATATGGGTAAACTAAACACATTCTGGATTTTGAGGTGAAAATGATAAGGTTTGACCCATTTCGGTTACTTTATGCAAACTAGATACATAAACCGATCCAAACGCGAAACGTGCGTAACGGGTACCCATAAGAGTCATATACAGGTTTCTTAAGTTAATATGCCTTAAATATGATGTGATATCAGTAAGATACCTTCCGTTATGCCCAAAATGAATTTAAAACCAATTTATGCCCCGAATGGGTATTTTAGTCATTTAAAATGTTATAAAAGAGATCAAATATAAATCCGAGGTTCAGGTCTGATTTGATTAGTAAAAATACTTAATTTACTAAGTTATATCAGTAGGGTATTACATATATGTGAAATTTATCATTTATAACCATACTATGCACCGTAGGGGCATTTTGGTAATTTCACATAGGCTTAAAAGGTCCAAACTGGAAACCTGAGTTTAAAACTTTTCCTTACTGTTAAAATGTAAAAATTTACTGAATATATCAGTAGGCATCAACCCTTATATGTTTAAAATAGTTTTGATACATACTATGCGTTAAAAACGCTTAAAAAGACGATTTAGAGCCATTTCCGGGTTTTCAAAGAAAATCTGATATTTTTATTATTCCAGAAGGCTAAAAATATTTTATTTATCATATTAGATTAGTAGAAAAAGGTTTGGGGTCAAAAGGATTTGTAAAACTCATTTTATAGCCCAAAAGGGCACAACCGGCAATTACCGAATCAAGCTTAAAACCCTATGTTATGCTCAGCCTAAAAATAATAAAAAATCTTCAAAAATCCCAAAATATTATTTTATATCAGTGGGTAAAAATTTTGGTATCAAAAATTGGGTTTAAATAGGTTATACGCTAATTACGCCGTTTAATTAATAAAAAGCTTTTTAATTACGCTATTGAGCATAACTCCTAATCTAGACCTCCAACTGATGTCAAATTTTAGGGACATGTTTATATATCAGTAATAAAGGTTTCTATTCTTTCACATTTTCAAAAATATCATTTCATGGTCAAAAGGGCATAGCGGTCAATAGTTAGGCATATAACTGAAACTTGCAATGAATAGGATACTAAGGATCCAGGTTGTATAACCTCAGAGGGTTATACTAACCCATAATATGGTCCTAATGGAATCCTAAGGCATATCTAAACTAAGCTAAATCGGGTCAGAACTGGAAGTCAAAGCAAAAGTCAACTTTTGCGACTTTCGGTCCCGAGCCGAGCTTATACTTAGAATTGTCGGGTTGAATCATGCTTAGGCATGTTCAACTAATATTTACCAAGTTATTAAAGTGAGAAAACTGATTTTATGACTTTTATATAATAGCCATGTATTTTATTTAAAACTAACCCATTTGACTTTTATTTGACCCGACAATTAAACTAAGTAAACGTGGTAATTAGGAGGTGCCATTTTAAGCGTTAAACACCTACCTAATTACGGTCACGTAGCCATGTTTGATGCGAACAATGGCTCAACCGTTTAAAATTCAAAGCGTTTATCGAAAACGCTTGACTTTCGGTTATAACCGCTAAAATTTAAACTAAGCATGAAAGGACACTTACAAAAGGTCCAAGCAAGGAGGGAATTGATCTTGGATGTTCAGGTATGAAGCACAAAGGCCCCAACTTAGAACAATGAGATCAAGGTGTGAATGAGAGCAAAAATCAAGTGGGTATTTATAGGTTTTTGAGAACCGTTAGGATCGTTTCTCGTAAACCGTGCTTCAATCTTGGCCCTCCATGTGTGCCTAAGGTTTCTAAATACAATGGGTGTTGAAAACCAGCTCATGGTATTGAGAATTGATGGGTTTTGGAAGCTTGGAGTGGCAATCAAGCAAAAAAACGCATTGCTGGCAGACCAAACAGTAAGCCCCATTCTGCAAACCGTAAGCCACGGTTGGTCCAGACTAGTCACACTCACAAGTTTTCATTTATTGCAACTTTGGCCCCTTTGACATCCAAACTTGTGTTTTTCACTTCTAAAACCCGTTTAACCAAATTTTTAGACTCTATAAGGATGTTAAAGCATAGGGGACTTGAAATATGCTTGATAATATGTCGGATGTCGGTTCGTTTGGTCGTACGATTACGTTGTTCGGCTAATTACGACGAAACACGAACGGACGCGAAAAACGATCCAAATTACGCGACGAATGGAATTTTATCAAGCCAATCACTAGAATAAAATATTTTAATGATTACATAAATTTTTGGGTGTCCGGGGATATTCAGAATGCGAGATATGCGCAAAAGTGCAAACTTGTGCACTTTTTGACACTTTTAGTCCCTGCATGACATAAAAGTTTATTTTTGCGAACCAAACACCTCTAAGCCTATATCTAAGTTATATAAAAGATAAATAGGGTATTTTTAACTTATGGACATATTCCGGAAGGTCCGTTACCATACGATTCGACCTACTTTTGCAGTTTGACGCAATTAGTCCTTTAATTGCGCATTGTAGCGCGAAATGTCATTTAATGATATCCAAGCCTCCTATGGCCCATAATGGGAATTCCCAAGCATATACTTAAATATAACTACGCTCTCATTCGTCTAAATGGTCACCGAAAGGCGTAGATTCAAAAGTTGACGCTTTAGGTCCCTCTATTGCGCAAACTTGCGCATTTCATCATTTAATAGCATTGAAGCCTCATCTAATCCATATTAGACATTCTTGAAAGTATTATTAAACATCACGATGCTTCGGATTCGCTAAAAGGTCATTCAGAGGTATAATTAAACATACTGACACTTTTAGCCCCTCTAACTTGCAAAGTTGCGCGTAACTTTACTTATAGGCATAAAAACCTTAGACGGCCATTATTTGGCATTCCCGAGAGTATAATTAAATATAATGAAGCTCTCGGTTTGTTAAAAGGTCACTTAGAGGTTAGAATTGACATGTTGACGCTTTTAACCCTTTATTACGCAAACCTTCAATTAATTATGCAAACGGCTACACTTAACCATCAAGTGGCACATTTGTGAATATAAACATCGTAAGAGGTTATTTAGAAACTTATTTTAGGTATGCTAACACTTCCAGTCCTTTCATAATCAAAGTTTTTGATTTTTCGAAAAATTAGTCCCTAAATTTCAATGTTTGACTTCATTAGGGTTCATTACACGTGTCAAGACTTCATTGGACGTGATTTTACGAGGTGTTACATAAATATTATACATTCTTGATCTCTACACACATCTACACCTTTCTATCTTTCAAATCCCAACTTTTAACCGTGAAATCATCAAGATTTGAGGTATTCTCGGGTGACGTCATCATGAAGTTCTCATGAACTTCAAGCTTGACCTCATTCCATCAAGAATAACCCAGATCTGCACGATTTCCACAAGATCTCACAACAACTTCACCTAAATCTGAACTTTTCTAAAGGATAAAAGAGTCGAAAGAAATAAACACAAGTTTTCTCCTTCTTTTACCCTCAAGAACGGTCAGAATCGGATCAGTTCTAGTCTTCTGCTCGATAATAGTGATGCGCTAGTCTTAGATCTGGATTCTACCCACAAGACACCTGATTTCGGGTTAAACCGGAATAACCATTTTGAGTCGCTGACCGGTCAAGCTAGGGTGATTCCTGGCCGGCTTAGTCATGCGGGTAAGAGTGTGATTCCAAATGGTTGCCGCGTGATCGGAACGTATCGATAGAACGACAAAGGCAACCAAGAGTGGGCGAACGGAACAGCTGGAACGAGATGCTGTCCACACGAGGATGTTGTCTGCACGGACAGATTATCCGGACGGGTTGTCATCCGGACGAACTACACTTGGGACCCACAACCAAACAAGGTTTGAGTATCGACGAACGAATAATCCGCACGGACAACGCTCTAAATGGATTACTCTTCGGATCATGAGATACTAAGACCTTAAAAACAATTATCAACATGCTAATCCGCACGGACAAGTTGTCCGCACGAACAGACCATCCGGACGAAGTGTCGTTGTCCGCACGGACAGACTATCCGGACGGATTGTCGTTGTTCGCACGGACAGACCATCCAGACGGATTACACCAACTCCACCAAGTGACCCTGCCTTAGGATCGTTGTCCGCGCGACCGGCTTGAAAGGTAGAGATACTTAAATGTTTTCTAAATGTCACAATGAAAACTTCAAAGTACAAGCCATCATACACAAACACATCCTTAGCTTAGGAAGAAACAATCCACTCGAATAAGTTATCCGCACGAGTGAGTTATCCGCACGAGCATGTTATCTGCACGAGTGACTAGTCCGGACGAATGGCTAATCCGCATGGATTACTTGTCTGCACGGATTACTTGTCCGCACGAGTAACTTGTCCGCACGGATGACCATTCGCACGGACTACTAATCCGCACGGATGACCAATCTGCACGATCAGTCATCCTACCCACACTCATTCTGTACTGTTTTCCATGCCACTTATCATTACGCTATCGAATCTATTCAGGCTAACTGTACTCGCTGAAAAGCGCTCCCTTCAATCCATAATCGCTGTGAGTATACTCGAACCCTTTTTGCTTTTAGCACTTTTGGGTGTTACATACGTTACGAATAATCAAACTACAACTATCACACTACTCAAGTTATTTTAACGCTAAACCATTAATGCATGTTATACGTGGCTTATGAATGCTTGTTTGTTATGTTTACACATGGAATGCTGTCTACCTGCCTTAGCAACGATAGTACTATAGTTTGGACTCAGCACCCGTTCACACGGGGGTTGTTAAGGATCTTTTACTTGCATGGATTACGGTGGTAATCATGTATTGCGAACTGCCTCAGGCAGTCAACCCGCAGTCATTGGTATCGATGGATCTATGTCGATAACTTCATTTCACTATGTGTACGTGCTGGTTATGCGTAAACGAATTCGAACTCTATATGCTATTATCAAACTTGTGTGCTCACCTTTACATTATATGTATTGACTTTATTTTAACGTATGTGACAGGTGCTTAGGTTGTTTCTGTGCTTAACTTGCTGGTGATGAAATTGAGGCTAGGGAAGGAGTCCTAGAAACCAACAAATAAAGTAGTTATGTTTAAATCTGAGTTGTCGGAACAGAATACTTGTCTTGATGTTTGTCTGTAATAATTATTTAACTATTTGAGATACGGTATGGGACATATTATTTAAATTGAATGGAATGATAATTGTTATGGAAACTTCTGGACAATCTGTTTCGCTCAGTGCCATGCCCCGATGATTCCGCCATCGGTTGGGGTGTGACAGTGTAGGCCGTGTTTAACCGCCATTGGGGTTTCTATTGGTTTGCACTCAATCATTCCAGTTTCTTCTAAGAAATCAAGAATAAGAAATCAAGAATATATTTCTTCTGACAAATAAAAATCATTTGTTTAGATCTTAGAACTTCAATTCCAAGGAAATATTTATTCTTCCCAGGTCTTTCATCTCGAACTCCGAAAATAGTTTATCTCTTAACATTGACATTTCTTCTTCATCGTTCCTTGTAAGTATCATGTCATCAACGTAGATAATTAAGCAGGTCACAAGTGTCACACCCCCAAAATCCACAAGCGGAGTATCACCGCAGGAGGCGTGACTGACCAAGATCCAGCCACCAATCATATTGAACAATGTAAATAAATAAAATTCCAACCACACAATATAATTGGTGTTCAAAGCAAGTTAATCAAATTCAAGTTACCAGCGGAAGCATAAAGTTTAAAAACCAAAGTATAAGTTTAAATGTTCATAAAGTTTAACATGGCACACGACGGTCCATGTCCCACAACGACTCCTGCTCCCCTGCAAGCTCCAGCTAAACCTCTAACGACCTGCAAGGCATGTAACAACGAGTCAACAACAAAGTTGAGTGAGTTCACAGTTGATGTTCATTTTAAAGTTGTTCCAAAAACCATAAGTTCGTTTGTAATCCATGAGTTAACCAATTCCTCGTTTCCCAAACCATAACCAGTGGGGGCTACCCCATGTTATCCACTAGACCCATTACCATATCGACCATTGACTGAAGTAAGTTGGTGCCCTAACGTCAATGTCTATCATCATTGACTAGTGCCCAGATCCATTAGTTCACGCCCGTCCTCTGCGGCACGGTGTGAGGCTTGTAAAACCTAAATAGCGCTATCTAACTAATGACCCACTCGCCATTGGCCCGGTGATTAAGTCGATATAAAATGAGGGACTTCATGATAGAGTTTTTGGTCTAGTATTAATGTTATCACCCTTCAATAAAGAGGATGTGGTACGTGTCCCCAAACCAGGAGATCACGCAGGTTCCGATTAAATCCTTAGTACGTGTTGTCACCCTTCAATAAAGAGGATGTAGTACGTGTTCCAAACCAGGAGATAACGCAGTTTCTGATTAAATCCTTTACCCATTCCCAACCACCGGGAATCCCATGCCTTGTAGAAAGTGTGAACTCACCTCGGTTTGCTCGGTATGATTAACTACTTGTTCACAAATAATTCAGTCAAAGCCTATAGTATGCATACATACGTAATCAGTTTACATTCACAAGGTTCACGTGTAAATACAAATCACAGTGGGTATTAAAACAATGTTCACCAAATATCACATAGCAGTTATTCAAGCTCATGCAAACCATGCTTCACATGTATAACTCATAACAGTCACTTGTGCCATCCCTATCGGTTAACTAAATGTTACTTAGTCTTCACTAACATAGTTATCTATTAACAGAATTAACTTAGTTAACTGTGTCTGTTTACCCTCTTGACGAAACTCCTTAGTTTCGTCGTGATCCCCTTTGGCGAAACTCCCCTGTTTCATCGTGATTCCCTTTGACGAAACTCCCTTGTTTCGTCGTGATTCCCCATCGACGAAACTCTCAGGTTTCGTCGCGATGAGTGTTTTGTCGACATGTGTTTCGTCAAGGTGCAGGTTTCGTCATATACATAACAGTTACGCTAATTCCTTAGTAACTAACACCCGTGATTTCAGCAAACAGGTTTATCCATTCCAGTTGGATCAAACAAGCAACCCTAAACATGAACCCTAGATCGCTAGATCATCAACATGCATATATCCGTATCACCGATTCCTTAACTATATATGCACAACTGGTAACATACAATGTCAACATCAAACAGGAACATCAACTCAGTAAATTATGACTGAATATAAATCATAAAGGTCTCAATCTGCAAGTACTAACCCAACGGGTTAGCAATTGGAACATCAAGCCCTAATTGTCATAACATACGATTATAGTTTCTAATGCAAAACCCTACATTCACAGAACTTTCATCAATCAGATTCATATATACGAACATGTATTGATCTACCAAGGAATCATGTAACGATTAAACAGTGGTGTGAACTAACCAGGATGTAGTTGCCGTCAAAAAGAGAGAGAGAATAGAGCACTAGGGTTTGATAACTGCCGATGAATGCAGGGGGGGAAGAGAGTGTCTAGGGTTTCGCTAGTTATGGTTCATGCAATTTATAACTAAATGTAACTGGCTTAACTTGGGCCGAAACCCATTACGGCGAAACTTCAGTGGTGACGAAACTCCAAGGTTTCGTCATGATGATCATGGCGAAACACCAATATTTCGTCGGACAAAGGTGATGACGAAACCTCACGTTTCGTCGAGATGGTTAGTGGCGAAACTTCATAGAGTTTCGTCATATATATATATAAATAATAACAATAGTACACCATCATATCATATGTCAAACAGTACACAATTTCTTATTTAATCCAATCTATAATACATCAAGCATATACACAAGTTACAATGCAACCGAATTACGAAAACGTGACTGTAGTCAAATAATGTGTCGAGGAAAGACCTTGAAAACTCGAGTTATCACATCATCCCCAACTTGAAAGAAATTTTATCCCGAAATTTAGTACATAGTTACTGAGGAAGCTAGTTGGGTTGCGTGGTTTTCCTGGGGTGTCACATCATCCCCCCGCTGGTTTGGAATTTCGTCCCGAAATTCCGCAGTAGCTTCAGCCTCAGTAGTGGTTGCACTTTTCTTGAACAACTGGGGATATTTGTGTTTCATTTGGTCTTCTCGTTCCCAGGTAAAATCTGGGCCACGATGGGAGTTCCAACGAACTCGAACAAGAGGTATGTTGGTGCGTTTGAGAACCTTAACGTCTCGGTCGGTAATCTCTACTGGTTCCTCGACAAATCACAGCTGATCATCGATGGTGAGTTCCTTGAGAGGAACTATGAGGGTCTCATCTGACAGACACTTCTTCAGATTTGGCACATGAAATACGTTATGAACTCCACTGAGTTCCTCAGGTAGGTTCAATCTATAGGCCACTCTGCCAATCTTCTCAGTGATTTCGAAAGGTCCGACATAACGCGGATTAAGCTTGCACCTTTTCCCAAAACGAGTCTCACCCTTCCAGGGTGAGACTTTAAGTAGAACCCGGTCTCCGACCTGGAATTCTAGAGGTTTCCTACGCTTATCAGCGTAGCTTTTCGGACGGTCACGAGCTGCCACCATTCGTTGTTGTATCTGAGCAATCTTCTCTGTCGTGTCTATGACGAGTTCTGGGCCAGTGATTTGGCTGTCGCCAACCTCTGCCCAACAAAGAGGTGATCAGCATTTTTGTCCATACAATGCCTCAAACGGAGCAGCCTAGATGCTAGTGTGGTAACTGTTGTTATACGAAAACTCCACTAAAGGAAGGTGTCTTTCCCAGCCGTTACCAAAGTCGATCACACATGCTCGAAGCATGTCTTCAAGGGTTTGGATGGTGAACTCAGACTGCCCATCTGTCTGTGGATGATATGCTGTGATCATATCTAGACGCGAGCCAAATGACTTGTGCATCGCTTGCCACAAGTCAGAGGTAAAACGCGCGTCACGATCAGATATGATGGAGGTTGGCACCCCGTGCCTTGACACTACTTCCTTCAGGTATACGTCTGCTAAGGTAGAAAACTTATCCGTTTCCTTGATAGCCAGAAAAACTGCAGACTTGGTCAGTCGATCCACGATCACCCAAATAGTATCGTTTCCTCGTTGAGATCTAGGTAGGCCAGTAACGAAGTCCATGGAAATTTGCTCCCATTTCCATGTCGGGATCTCTGGTTGTTGAAGTAGGCCGGATGGTTTCTGGTATTCAACCTTGACTCTCGCACTAGTCAAGCATTTGCTAACGTAGGTTGCTATGTTAGCTTTCTTATGGTGCCACCAGTACGTAGTCTTGAGATCGTGGTACATCTTATCCGAACCAGGATGTACTGAGTAACGAGACTTATGTGTTTCATCCACCACAAGCTCACGTAAATTACCATATAGTGGAACCCAGATGCGCCCTGTCACGTAGTAAGCGCCGTCTTCCTTTTGTTCTAGCCGTTTCTTCGATCCTCGCAGGGACTCAACCCTGATGTTCTCTGCTTTCAATGCTTCAACCTGAGCATCTCGTATCTGAGTAGGAAGACTAGATTGGATGGTAAGTTGTAACGCTCGCACGCGCTTAGGTTTTGACTCCTTTCGGCTGAGGGCGTCGGCCACCACATTGGCTTTGCCCGGATGGTACTTGATCGCACATTTGTAATCATTCAGGAGTTCGACCCATCGACGATGTCGCAGGTTCAACTCCTTATGTTCGAAGATATGCTGGAGACTCCTGTGATCGGTGTAAATGGTGCACTTGGTACCGTACAGGTAATGTCTCCATATCTTGAGTGCGAAAACAACAGCTCCCAGCTCCAGATCGTGTGTAGTGTAGTTCCTTTCGTGAACCTTAAGTTGGCGTGATGCGTAAGCGATGACTTTCTCACGTTGCATCAACACACAACCTAGTCCTTGAGTTGACGCGTCGCAATAAACCACAAAATCGTCTGTGCCTTCAGGCAATGAGAGAATAGGTGCACTACAAAGTCTATTCTTTAAATGCTGAAACGCGGATTCTTGTGCATCACCCCAACAATAGGTGACACCCTTCTGAGTTAGTGAAGTGAGAGGTTGTGCAATCTTTGATAAATCCTTGATGAACCTTCTGTAGTAGCCCGCCAAACCCAGGAATTGGCGGATTTCGGTTGGTGTACGGGGTGCAGGCCAGTTCTTGATCGAGTCAACCTTGGATGGATCCACATGAATCCCATCCTCGTTTACCACATGGCCTAGGAAATGGACTTCACGAAGCCAAAAGTCGCATTTCAAAAACTTAGCATAAAGCTGCTCTGCTCGAAGAAGTTCCAGGATAAGTCACAGATGGTGTTCGTGTTCCTCCTGACTCTTAGAATAGATCAGGATGTCGTCAATGAAAATAATAATGAACTTATCCAGGTTAGGTTTGCACACTCGGTTCATGAGATCCATAAAGACCGCAGGTGCGTTTGTCATTCCAAAAGGCATGACCAGAAACTCATAGTGCCTATAACGAGTCCTGAATTCTGTCTTAGAGATGTCCTCGTCTCGAACTCTCAGCTGATGATAGCCCGATCTCATATCAATCTTGGAATAGAAGCTCGACCCTTGCAGCTGGTCGAATAGGTCATCGATACGCGGGAGAGGATAACAATTCTTCACGGTCACCTTGTTGAGTTCGCGATAATCAATACACATTCGTAACGTACCATCTTTCTTCTTCACAAACAAGACTGGAGCTCCCCAGGGCGAAGAGCTAGGATGAATGAGACCCTTGTACAAGAGTTCTTGTAGTTGCGCGGACAGTTCTTCTAGTTCCGATGGGGCTAATCGATAGGGTGCATGAGCTATTGGTGCTGCTCCAGAAGCTAGCTCGATCTGAAACTCGACTTGACGATGAGGCGGAAGTCCAGGTAATTCCTCAGGAAATACCTCAGGAAAATCGCGTACAATCGAAATATCTTCTATCTTCTTCTCTTTCATTGAGGTGTCAGTAACAAGGGCTAGGATAGCTGTGTGGCCCTTTCGTAAACACTTCTGGCCTTAAGGAAAAAGATGATACCCATGACAGCACCACTCTTATCACCACGAATAAAGAGAGGTTCATCACCTGAACGGGGAATACGGACGATTTTCTCCTTGCAAAGAATCTCCGCTTAATGTTGAGACAACCAATCCATCCAAATGACGACGTCAAAACTACCAAGAACGATTGGGATAAGGTCGATAGAGAAGGTCTGACCAGCTAGATCAAGATTACAACCCTTAACTATGTGCGTGGCCTCAAGACTTTTACCGTTTGCTAGTTCGACAATGTGCTTGGTGTTCAAAAGTGTTGGGGTACGCTTAAGCATCTGACTAACTTTTAAGGACACATAACTAGTATCGGCACCCGAATCAAACAAAACTGAAACAAAGAAATCATCCAGTAGAAACTTACCCATCACAACATTGGGATCATTCCTCGCATCACCCTGACCAATCATGAAAGCACGTCCCCTGGAACCATTGCCATCATTGTTACCCCTGTTATTGTTTCCGTTCCCCTGATTGTTGTTGTTGTTCTGATTCTGATTCAGCTGGGGGCAGTCTCTTTTGAAGTGGCCTTCAGCACCACACTGAAAGCATCCTTTGTTGTTACCTTGCTGTTGTTGCTGACGCTGATTCTGTGGAGTCTGCTGCTGCTGCTGTCGTCGCTGATTCGCAAGATAGAGGCTCCTGCAATCCTTGGCCGCATGGCCATGTTTGTTACATCTCTGACAGTTGCCCTTAGTGCACGGCCCGCTGTGGTGAAAGCCACAACAATTGCGTTTGGGGTGATTTCCCTTGTATCCACTCTGACCTTGACTCTGATTACCTGAGGATTGCTGACCAGGGCTCTTGAAGTCGTCAGTCCTTCGCTGCTGAGACTGAGACTGAACGGAAGTAGAACCTTTGCTTGAATTTCCATCCCATTTGCGCTTGTTGTCACTAGGAGCATCAGAAGTAGTGGTAGCACTAATACGCTTGGGCAGCTTGTTCTGCTCAACTGCCTGATCAGTGAGACGATGAGCTAGTCGAATGACTTGCTGGATGGTAGCGAGGTTAGCTGCAGTCACATGGCTCTGAATCTCTGGCACTAAACCTTTGAGGTACAGCTCGATACGTTTGATAGGAGGATCCACCATAGTAGGACACAACACAGCCAATTCGTTCGATCTCTTCGTATACGCCTCGATTTCAGACCCCGTCATCTTCAAATTGTAAAACTCCACCTCTAACTTGTGAATGTCATCGCGATGACAGTACTCCTCTTTGATTAGGTCTTTGAAGTCGTTCCATGGGGGTGGCATTAGCAGCTGCCAACCCTAACTTTTAAACCTGTGCATTCCACCAAGTTAACGCAGCACCTTCGAGTGTCCCAGTAGCAAATTTCACCCTACGGGCTTCGGGGCATTCACACATCTCGAAAACAGATTCAATCTTCTCGAACCAGTGGAGAAGACCTACAGCTCCCTCTGTGCCGTTGAAGGTACTGGGTCGGCAGTCCATGAAAGTTTTGAACGTACACACAGGAGGCTGAGCAGGTTGACCTATCGCGAGAGTAAGAAAGGTCAAAGTTAAGCACGAGAGTTAGTTCACGAGAGTAGGATCTAAACATCCTAGGGTAAGTTGAAATCGCAGGTTATACCTCCTGCTTGAGCTGCTGCGAGTGCCTCAGCAATTCGTTCATTAATTAGAGCCGCCAGCTGGGCTTGAGTCAAGTTGAGACGTCCACTCATGATCTTCACATTGAAGCAAACATAAGTGAGAAAGTGTCGCGAAAGTGCGTAAGTATGGAATGACAGAAGAGAGTAAGAACACAGATTTTTAAGCAACAGTTGTTACACTGACTAAGCATACCATGATCACTGCACAACTTAAACTAACAGGCAGGCAATACAATCATGAACTATATCACCTATTGTGTTGAGCCTTGCATGTGGAGCGAAGCGTCGTTGTGGATCGTTGAGCACTGTACAGGTTATAGTCTGGTTTGTCAAAAAGCTTTTCTCTTTTTAAAACCTAATTCACTATAACCAATGGCTCTGATACCAATCTCTCACACCCCCAAAATCCACAAGCGGAGTATCACCGCAGGAGGCGTGACTGACCAGGATCCAGCCACCAATCATATTGAACAATGTAAATAAATAAAAGTCCAACCACACAATATAATTGGTGTTCAAAGCAAGTTAATCAAATTCAAGTTACCAGCGGAAGCATAAAGTTTAAAAACCAAAGTATAAGTTTAAATGTTCATAAAGTTTAACATGGCACATGACGGTCCATGTCCCACAACGACTCCTGCTCCCCTGCAAGCTCCAGCTAAATCTCTAACGACCTACAAGGCATGTAACATCGAGTCAACAACAAAGTTGAGCGAGTTCACAGTTGATGTTCATTTTAAAGTTGTTCAAAAAACCATAAGTTCGTTTGTAATCCATGAGTTAACCAATTCCTCGTTTCCCAAACCATAACCAGTGGGGGCTACCCCATGTTATCCACTAGACCCATTACCATATCGACCACTGACTGAAGTAAGTTGGTGCCCTAACGTCAATGTCTATCATCATTGACTAGTGCCCAGATCCATTAGTTCACGCCCGTCCTCTGCGGCACGGTGTGAGGCGTGTCAAACCTAAATAGCGCTATCTAACTAATGACCCGCTCTCCATTGGCCCGGCGATTAAGTCGATATAAAAATGAGGGACTTCATGATAGAGTTTTTGGTCTAGTATCAATGTTATCACCCTTCAATAAAGAGGATGTGGTACGTGTCCCCAAACCAGGAGATCACGCAGGTTCCGATTAAATCCTTAGTATGTGTTGTCACCCTTCAATAAAGAGGATGTAGTACATGTTCCAAACCAGGAGATCACGGAGTTTTCGATTAAATCCTTTACCCATTCCCAACCACCGGGAATCCCATGCCTTGTAGAAAGTGTGAACTCACCTCGGTTTGCTCGGTATGATTAACTACTTGTTCACAAATAATTCAGTCAAAGCCTATAGTATGCATACATACGTAATCAGTTTACATTCACAAGGTTCACGTGTAAATACAAATCACAGTGGGTATTAAACCAATGTTCACCAAATAGCACATAGCAGTTATTCAAGCTCATGCAAACCATGCTTCACATGTATAACTCATAACAGTCACTTGTGCCATCCCTATCGGTTAACTAAATGTTACTTAGTCTTCACTAACATAGTTATCTATTAACAGAATTAACTTAGTTCTCTGTGTCTTTTTACCCTCTTGACGAAACTCCTTAGTTTCGTCGTGATCCCCTTTGGTGAAACTCCCCTGTTTCGTCGTGATTCCCTTTGACGAAACTCCCTTGTTTCGTCGTGATTCCCCATCGATGAAACTCTCAGGTTTCGTCACGATGAGTGTTTCGTCGACATGTGTTTCGTCAAGGTGCAGGTTTCGTCATATACATAACAGTTACGCTAATTCCTTAGTAACTAACACCCGTGATTTCAGCAAACAGGTTTATCAATTCCAGTTGGATCAAACAAGCAACCCTAAACATGAACCCTAGATCGCTAGATCATCAACATGCATATATTCGTATCACCGATTCCTTAACTATACATGCACAACTGGTAACATACAATGTCAACATCAAACAGGAACATCAACTCAGTAAATTATGACTGAATATAAATCATAAAGGTCTCAATCTGCAAGTACTAACCCAACGAGTTAGCAATTGGAACATCAAGCCCTAATTGTCGTAACATACGATTATAGTTTCTAATGCAAAACCCTACATTCACAGAACTTTCATCAATCAGATTCATATATACGAACATGTATTGATCTACCAAGGAATCATGTAACGATTAAACAGTGGTGTGAACTAACCGGGATGTGTTTGTCGTATAAAAAAGAGAGAGAATAGAGCACTAGGGTTTGATAACTGCCGATGAATGCAAGGGGGGGGGGGAGAGTGTCTAGGGTTTCGCTAGTTATGGTTCACGCAATTTATAACTAAATGTAACTAGGCTTAACTTGGGCCGAAACCCATTACGGGGAAACTACAGTGGCGACGAAACACCAAGGTTTCGTCGTGATGATCATGGCGAAACACCAATATTTCGTCGGACAAAGGTGATGATGAAACCTCATGTTTCGTCGAGATGGTTTGTGGCGAAACTTTATAGAGTTTCGTCATATATATATATATATATATATAATAACAATAATACACCATCATATCATATGTCAAACAGTACACAGTTTCTTATTTAATCCAATCTATAATACATCAAGCATATACACAAGTTACAATGCAACCGAATTATGAAAACGTGTATGTAATCAAATAATGTGTCGAGGAAAGACCTTGAAAACTCGAGTTGTCACAACAAGATTGCCCCTTCATTTCAAAAATAGAGTATGGTGAGAGTTGCTTTGTTTGAAGCCATATTTCTTCATAGCAAGGGTAAACCTCCCAAACCAAGCTCTAGGAGACTGCTTGAGCCCATAAAGAGATTTATTTAACCGACATATTTCTCTAGCCTTGAAATTCACATTGAATCCTGGTGGGGCATCCATATAGACCTCCTCATTTTGTTCTCCGTGTAGGAAGGCATTTTTCACTTCAAATTGATGAAGAGGGCAACCTTTATTGGCGGCAATTGAAAAAAGAACTCTGATTGTGTCGATTTTGGCTACTGGGGAGAAGGTTTCAGAGTAGTCAATTCCATAAGTCTGAGTATACCCCTTTGCAACCAGTCGTGCTTTGTATCTTTCAATTGTGCCATCATGCCTATGTTTAATTGAAAACACCCAATGGCATCCCACTGTTTTTTTCCTGGTGGAAGAGTACATTTCTCACATGTGTTATTCTTCTTGAGCGCTTCCTTTTCCGTCTCCATGGCCTTTTTCCACTCTTTTGACTCCAAGGCTTCTTGTGTTGTAGATGGTGTTTGTTCAGAGCACAAGGCAGTGGTAAATGATTTAGCTTCCTTGGACAAATTCCTAGTGGCAATGTTTGCCACAGGGTATCTAGACTTTGGAGCCACCTTTTCTGGTGAGTATCTCTTGGGAGGAACTCATCCATTTTCCCTTGGAGTGAGAAAGTATCTTCCGGTTGTCTCTGCTACAACTGGTTCAACATGTTCAACAACTGGTTCAACTTCTTCAACATCTGGTCCAACCTGTTCAACATCTGGTTCAACCTGTTCTGTATGTTCTGTTGTTGCCGGTTCCATGTGTTCCCCTGTTGTCTCATAGTTATAAGACATAGAACATTCAGGGTTCTCAGTATTTCTTACCTCTGGTATCAAGTTGGATGGAGTTTCTTCAGTGGTACTGTGCTCCGCAGACTGTGTGGCTGTGTTTGAAGGTGACTGACTTGAAGTACTGTGATGGTCTTCTGTTGTTACTTCTTCAGATGATGGAAGTTGAGTTAGCCAACTCAGAGGGTCTATACATTTGAATGTAACATGGGTTTTATCCCATTTGTTTAATATTAAAAGTTTTATGTTTTACAAACTCTGAAATTATTTCCTAACTACGACCCTGATGATATATTCCGTTGCAAATTTAATAAACACCGATACCACCTGTCATCTGGTTCACGGCTCCCGTCCAGGATGTGGTCGGGGGTTGTGACAGCTGGGCGCCAATTTCGTAAGATTCATCCAAAGTTAGAATCTAGGTTTTGACGAATTTGGGTGAGCAACCCAATGTAAAATATAGAAACTTGTTGTCATACTTCTAACCCATGGTGTGGACACTTTCTAAGAAGTTCTTTGAAACATTCCCACGTTTCATACAAAAATCATCGGTGTATTTCGGCTCCTCTACAAAATATTCTGCTATAAGGGTTTCATGGCCTTTCTCTCGAATACGCCGGATATATCTTTTTTTACTAGATGTGCCTATGTCTTCTAGTTCGGCTTTTTTGATGAGATTTTTGAAAAAAATTAAGCTAGTACTACTTGAGGAGAAATCATCGTCGCTAATGTCGGGTGGAATAAACAACAGTATTTGATCCGCCATCTTGAAAAATAGGGGTATAAAAGAGAAAAGAAATGGTTTGGTTTGTATTGTTTGGTTGAGAATGGTTTTGATTTGTGAGAAATAGATTATTAATGGTTTGGTTTAAATAATAAAATTTAATTGTTTTTTAAAAGCAACGACATTATAGCGGTTTGAAGTGGCAAACGGTAAAAAAAGGGCTCAAACCCTTCCGTGACTACTCCCGGCTGGCTTCGTTTATCGATCGAGATTTGGGGATGGCGGCATGTTACCACGCGGTGAGCGATCATCGCAAGCCATCCTGTCATGTAGTGTAACAACCCGCACTTTTGTGCGTTGTTACTACTCGTTATACTCATTACGCCTAGCACCAGAGATTCGGATCATAATGTAGCTATATCGTATATACCGCTATTCGAAGGATAATCGCTTATTTTCGAAATACAATATCACTATACTACACTATTATCACAAACACTAACACTCACGGAGGCATTGAGTGAGGACCCATTCTACCCTTCTCAGTGGCCGTGGTGTGTCGAAACGCAGACAACTAACGCTAACAAGGACTCTCGGGTGAGTGCTATGACTCCAGTCGTCGTGACGATAATGACAATACGAGTGAATAGTACCCCGTCAGTCATTGTGGCACAACTCTCAGTTACGTTCATGATGACGTCAAGAAAGGACCTATACTACCCTCCTTGAAGGCTGTGAAACGTTGCTAATAATCGCATACTCGAAACGAAAACCGATTGTTATATCGAAACTTTGGAATATGGATACGTAAATATGACCCCTAGTGATATATATATACGTATATAATAATAATAATAATAATTTACTATGAAAGGCACGTACTTCGAAAACTATCGCAACTATTAAAAAGCGAGAAATTCATCGCGTCAGGATAGCCATCCGGACGGATAGCAATCCGGACGGACAGCTATCCGCGCGGATGGGCTATCCACACGAATGGGCAATCCGGACCTGTGACTCCCTTCTCCTCTCTTCGCCTATAAATAGCCTGCCACACCACTGTTCAAGTGATGTGACAGCTCCCACCCAACCAAACACGCCCAGGACCTCTTTCCTCGATTCCTCGCGATTCCGGTAAGATTCCAACCTAGAAACTTGTACTTCTATGATCTACACTCCATTCTACATCATTCTATCTTTTAAAACCCAAATTCTAACCGTGAAATCTACTGATTTGAGGCGTTTTGAGGTGATGTCACCAAGAGTTCTTATGAACTTCAAGTTGTGGCCTCATTTCACTATAAACGACTCAGATCCGGGTGATTTCCACATGTTTTGATAACAAATCTCACCTAAATCTATGTATTCAACCAAGGAACTGTGCGATTTCGAATTAACCATGAAGAATCATCAAGAACGGCCAGATCTGATGGAACGGGGTGATTCCCGGCCGTTAGAACGGGTCGGAACTGATGAAATTTCAAGTGCTAGTGCGAAATTACACTACCCTAGTAAAAACAAACGTATTCCTTCCTATAAACACTCAGAAACAGAATTTAGAATGCGAAACAGACGTGTTGTCCGCATGGATTACATGTAATCCGCACGGATAACATGAATCCGCACGGATAACATGTCATCCAGACGGATACATGTCATCCGGACGGAGTGAATATCAACCCGCACGAATGACATGACTGTCCGCATGAGTTACTTGTCCGCACGAGTGACATGACTGTCCGCACGAGTTACTTGTCCGCACGAATGACATGACTGTCCGCACGAGTTACTTGTCCGCACGAGTGACATGACTGTCCACACGAGTGACATGACTGTCCGCACGAGTTACACTTGTTCGAACGGAAGACAATCCGCACGAGTCAACACTAATCTGACCGGATAGCCTGTCATCCGACCGGATGACAGCCATCCGACTCAGATCCATATGCCATCCGATCGGATGAGCCCATCCGAATGGGTGAGCACCATCCGACCAGATGACTGACTTTTCAATGCTATTCTCGCTTAACTATGCGTCGTTTACTATATCCTTCAATGATTAACGCAGACGTATTCGCAACCGATCCAATCAAGTTGTATTTCCGCTAAATAAGCACTGTGAGTATACTTGAACCCTTTTTAATCGTATTTTGGGTGTAACATACGTTTCTAACAAATCGAACTCATCAAACGAAATATTCAATCAATTGAATTATCACTTGCGAATAACTGTTATGCATAGATATACGTGATGCTAGTTGCATATGTGCTAGGGCGTATACTCGCGACGTCCCACCACGACTAGTATAGTACTATTGCGCCCGACGGGGTCTAGTTATGCCATCGTACATTCGAGCATCGAGGACTTAGTTGGTAGTATCAGTTTTGTGAGTATATATGTCGTGTATTACGTTTATGCATGTGGAAATTCGCAGCACTTTTAATCTATTATGCTATACTTATCAACCCTGTATACTCGCCAATACTTTTGTATTGACAAATATTTTAACGTATGTTGCAGGTTAGATCGCAGACTATATCAAATCAAGCTAGGAAGTCTAGAAACTCAACTAAAATCTAGGTTGTCGGATTTGCATTGTTCGAGAGGACAATAAATCTGTGATAACTTATGTGATTGTATCATTTGTTAGTATGGGATAACGAATGTATTAAATATTCTCGCAATATAGTTGTTATGGATTCTCTTGAGCAATCTTATTCGCCTAGTGCCGCGCCCCGATGATTCCGCCATCGGTTGGGGTGTGACAGATTGGTATCAGAGCCATAACTATAGGGAATTAGGTCAGACTCGACCTAGTCCGGGTCGACGTCTTAGAAATTGACCTAGTCTATAGTCTAAGTACCAACAGGCCGACTCGTACGAACCCATGTGGGGTTTGTATCGGGCTTACTTGATACCTTCGATCGAAATTGCTAAAAGCTACAACTTTGTGTGAACACCGCGTACTACAACTTCACACGAAGAAGCCTTTCCTAAGGCTGAAATACTACTTAGCCTTCCCTAAGGCCGACACAATACACATGTTTTCAAAAATACTCGCATAACGAAACCGAGCGATCCAGTCGAGATCAGGTGTGAAAACCAAGAACTCTCGATAGGATTACTCACTCAGCGCATTTTTCTAGCACGAGAACCTTTCATCGAGTTAGGAGTGACATCCACATCTCGACGAAAGTCTCCATTTCGAAATCTAGTGGAATTCACGATTTTATTCGAGGAGCATAACCACAATTAGGAACGAAACTATTAAGTCAGGGGTGAAACCCGTACCTTAATAAGCCGTTCCACTCCCTATAAACTGGTTTTCAAAAAGCTCTCACCAAGGACTCGACTATCACGATAACTCGAGCCACGCGAAGCCTAGGAAGACGAATGCCATGAACTGCATCCCAGTGGAAGCATGGAGTCTTCTAAGTCAACGCGCGTGCACGAGCTTGTTGAATGTAGTTGGGCTACCTTGGGTAGTCGACGCCTAAACACCCAAGGCACTCTATCGTACGAACAACCAATTTTACAACTGGCTGGAACTTATTTACGTTTTGAAACTTTACTCGTTATTGATTTCTCGATTTAACGATTTTCACTCCCTACTTTATAAACGCACAATTCGCACAGCCATCGCAATCTAAAACGAAACCCGAACGTTCGCAACAAAATTAATGCATAATCTATCGTCTTCGCTCTCGTCATCTCACTTCAATGCGTCCTCGCATATTCTAAACCGGCCTGTATGTGTAAGAATATAAATTTCAGTTATATAAATACCTATATATACGTATAAACAACAAGTCATTGTGTGAGAACTTAGAAAGTTCGTGTCTCCTATGTGGCTCCTATGTGATTCGTATTACTATTATACTATCGCATCAAGTTTGAACACGCTCAAATCGCAACGCAAACTCAAAAATCATTATGATCGAATCTCACTCCAAGTCTCCTTCTGTCTAGATGCCTTCCAACAACTCTACTTCGAGAATGCTAGCAAAGAGACGAGCCAAACGAAGGAGCGAAAAGAGGATTGCTTCACTTGTGACCCGGGAAGTGGTCAAAGTCATTCCTCAGATTGCCACATGAGTTCACTCTCTTATCAACTCTCGAACTTCGGAAGACGTTAAGACAGAAGAGCCACAACCTACATTTCTCTACAAACACTTCAAGGCCTATGATCCGATGGTTTTCACAGGTGAAGGAGGTGTTTCTCAACTACTCCAGTGGTTCGACTCTATCGAAGTTACCCTTCGTCAAAGTGGGTGTCCCGATAGTTTCCGTACTACTTGCGCTACCGGAGTATTTCAATCTCGAGCACTCGACTGGTGGACAACCGAACGTAACAAACGTGGAATCTTCGCAGCTTACGCTCTCTCTTGGGATGAGCTGAAAGAGCTCATGAGGAAAGAGTACTACCCCCCTCACGAAATCCAGAAGCTAGAAAACGAATTTTGGGAAATCAAGCAAACCGAAGGTGACAATGCTGGCTACACCGCAAGGTTCAAACAGCTTAGCATAATCTGCCCAAGTCAAGTCAACACTCCAGAGAAAGCCATCATGAAGTACATTCGTAGCTTGCCTGAGTGTGTGGGTGATTTTGTCGAAGCTGCAAGACCTGCTACTATCGAAGAAGCCTACCGCTTAGCTGCAGAAATCAACAACAAACGACTCATGTAAGGATTATTCTCAAGGAATCCTGTCAAGCCGGCTCATCAAGCAATCGCCATTAATCCTTCAGGCGAACATGTTGACGAATCTTCTGATGAATCTACTGACGAACCTTCTGACAAATCTGCTGGCGATTCTTCTAACGAATCAGCTAACGATTCTTCTAACAAATCAGCTAACGATTCTTCTAACGAATCTGCTAACGATTTTTCGGACGGATCTGCTGCCGATTCTTCTGAAAAATCTGCAGACGGATCTTCGGACAAATCAGCCAAAGACTCTGCAAGTGAGTCTTCAGACGAATCCTCCAATGACGACACCTCATCGCAAGACACCGACAAACCCAGCCGCAAGTGAAAGACTTCAAGCCCGAGCTCATCAACCACCGAACTGCTGCAACCGAAACCTCTTCGAACCGTTCCGGTGTTCCCAAAACGAGCTTACACTGGAGCTCATCCTCAGTGTTATTCGTGTACCTATCATCATCCAGTTGGGGCTGACTGTCGCTATTGCAATAACTGCAACCGTTACGGTCACTTCACCCGCAACTGCCGCATCGAACCGTGAGCTTGAGTACAACAACAACAGCTCCAGCAAAAGTCTTCCGCATCAGACATCTAGCAAGCGTAGGATAAAGTTGTAATGATACGATTTTCGACGTTAATTTCTAAGTTTTGAACCTACTCTATTTACTCGATGTTGCCACGATGCGTAACATTAACTCTCGTTTTCGTTTTCTCTATCACACTCTAGTCATCGCACTTAGCCTAGATTCATTCACACACTATATACTATATCAAGAAATAATGTGTTTTACCCTCACTACACTCTTAGAACGAGGTACGATAAACGTGCAAGGAACGACTAATCACGGGTGCACACGGGATTATTTGGGTCAGTGCACGGTGATCGTAGTGAATTCTAAGGTGCCATAGCGTTTTGACAAAAGGTGACACCAAATCACGGGATGAAAGTAGTAGGGGTCAAGCAAGGTGTGCTTCATCATACTACCAAAGTTCCGTGAAGAAAGTGCCATGTGGAGTTGAACGTTATTAGACCTATTATACTATTGTGATTATTTTCAACACACTACACTCAATCGCAAGGCGTAACAAACCGTATCATCGCAAGACTTGTCGTAAGTCTGCAAACGCAGTGCAATCGCCTCACCGATGGACTCCGGGGAGTCTACCTCGCAGGACAATTGCATCAACGCAAGACTGGTCGTAAGTCTATAGCAATCAATCTCATCAAGCACATTAACTCTCACGATGTTGTCGGGTGAGGACCTATTCTACCCTCCTCGATAGCCGTGATGCGTCGCAATGTAACGTTAAGCTTATTAGAAACAAAACTCAACTAATCGCAATCGTTTATCATGTGTATCCCGCAATCTCTATCGCTTATTATGTGAATCCATATCGTTTGCTGTGTATCAATCTATCGCTATACCATTAGCTGTGATATTCGTGTTAAGTTAGCACGCATGACCTCGCTTCACGAGATTAAGCTCATATGGTTAAAGCAGGGTGTTTTAGTCATATCTGTCACACCCTCAAAATCTACATGCGAAGTACCACCGCGAGGCGTATGACATGCCCAGGATCCAGCCACTAATTATTTTGAACGGTTTAGTTATTATTACAAATAACGGTATAATTAGCGACCAATTTAAATTTTCAAAACATAGTTTAAGTTTGCAGCGGAAGGGAAAAGAGAACATATCGTAATTTAAAACCACAAGTTTATTAATTATGAACTTACAAGCCACGCACTCCAGCCGATTGCAATGTCCGTCCTAAACTGTATCGAGCAACCTGCAAAGCATGCAGTAGGGTGTCAACATAAAGTTGGCGAGTTCACGAGTTGTCCAATTTTAGTTTTTGAAAACGTAAGTTGTTTAGATAAAACATTTATAATCACGTCATGGGGAGCTACCCCATATGAAAGCTACTAAACTGGCGTTACCGAAACTATTGACGAGAAGATTTTGTGCCCCGAGTCAATGTCTATCGTCATTGACCAAGATGCAAGGTCTACTAGTTCACGCCCGATCTTCCCCGGTCACGGTGTGAGGCTGTCAAACCTAATAGCGCTATTAACTAATAACCCGTTCGCCCCCGGCGATTAATCGGTAATGTAAGCAGGGACTTTACATGATAGAGATTCGTTTAGTTTGGCTAGTTGTGATTTATAAATAATATCCAAACGTATCTCCCCCGGAGATAGTAATTTAAAAGTACCCATTCGTATTTTTCCCCCCGGAAATATTAGTTTGAAAGTATTTTCCCCAAAGATGGCAGTTTGTTCGTGTCCCTCCCTGGGACGCATGCTTTTAGTGTGTGAACTCACCTTTGCTTTGCTCGGCAGTTAATTTACTTGTGTTACGTTGGTCACCCATACCCTATTATGGTTATTAAATATTTATTTGGTTCGTATGCAAGTGGTGTCACGTAGTCACGTATAGTCCTACACGTATCTAACACATACCATGTATGTCATACTAGCATATACGTTACTGGGCCTATCCTAGCATGTGAAAAGTTAAACAGTACAGTTAAACAACAACAATAGCACACAGTCCATAACATCAGTTTGTACGGCCCAATAACTAAGCAAAGTTGTCCAGTCGAAACCGGGTGGTCGCGTCTCGAGATCATGAGGTCTCGAGTCGCAACCATGAGGTTTCGAGTTGCAAGTAGACGGTCCCGAGAAGTGCATACATGAGTCGAAACCTTGGGATCTCGAGTCAGGTCTCGAGTCGAGATCATGAGATCTCGAGTCGCAACCTAGCGGGTCTCGAGTCCCCTGATATGCATGCCCTGGTCTCGAGTCGCAATCTTGGATGAAACAGCTGCTGAGTCGAAACCACTGATGAATACACTGGTCTCGACTCGCAACCACTGTGGGATCTTTCTAGAACCCTTATCCAGATCAGTGCCATCCAATCAATTTTCATTAACATGTACTGTCCAATCAAATTTCGTTAACATGTTTTATTCTACCGTACTACTGTCGAATCGGATCAAAACACAGAAATTTCAAATATTCATAACATCTCTAAACAGTTTATCATTTAGGGTTTTCATAATTTCATCCAACAGATTCATTCAGACAAGACAACAGCACACATCATACAGGTTCCTAGTCAATTATGAATTCATGAACATTTCATTGTCCTTATCATTACCTACTGTTTCACCAATGATGTTGAAAAATTAGATTTATTATCATTACCTACTTGCATCAAAACCTTATATCAAATCAATAAACATACATTTAGATCTAACCAATAGCTTGTTACAAGAATAACATTAAACACATGAAGATTTACATTTTTATTTCACAATCCACACTCACAACACATACTAGTTCAACAATTTAAATATAAACAGTTTACTATATCATCCTTAATAATCATAAATCATTCCCTAAATCCATCGGTTTTCATTAGTTTGTTTTAGGAATTTTCATGCTAATAAACAACAAATTTATCATATTAAATCACGTATCTAGATCCCAATGGACATTCATTTACAGTAACCTTTATAGCTATCGAACACCCATCAAAATGAACATAATTCCATTTCATAATCTAAAATCACACAGAGTTCAAAGACCAAGTACTGATAGTTATTCACTGACCGAGAAAATATGAGGTGACAAGGGGGGGGGGATGCTTGCTGCCACCGCTCCAGCCGTTTCGGAGCTCCGGCGGTTTATCATTGCTGGTGAACTTTTCTGCAACCAGTATTGTTCATCATCTGCTACTGTCACCGCCGTTTGCTGCCACTCGAGTCACCGGAAAAAACGGCAGTCGCCGTCTTCGTCGCTGCACCACCGTACGGAGGTGGTCGGCACTCTCCCTCCTTAATTTTCTGGGTTGAATGTGCGTTCATAGGTACCGAAGGCAGTGGAAAAAATCACGTTGGTGAGCTGTATGCGGTCCGAAATAATCGTATGCAAGTGGTGTCACGTAGTCACGTATAGTCCTACACGTATCTAACACATACCATGTATGTCATACTAGCATATATGTTACTGGGCCTATCCTAGCATGTGAAAAGTTAAACAGTACAGTTAAACAACAACAATAGCACACAGTCCATAACATCAGTTTGTACGGCCCAATAACTAAGCAAAGTTGTCCAGTCGAAACCGGGTGGTCTCGTCTCGAGATCATGAGGTCTCGAGTCGCAACCATGAGGTTTCGAGTTGCAAGTAGATGGTCCCGAGAAGTGCATACATGAGTCAAAATCTTGGGATCTCGAGTCAGGTCTCGAGTCGCAACCTAGCGGGTCTCGAATCCCCTGATATGTATGCCCTGGTCTCGAGTCGCAATCTTGGATGAAACAGCTGCTGAGTCGAAACCACTGATGAATACACTGGTCTCGACTCGCAACCACTGTGGGATCTTTCTAGAACCCTTATCCAGATCAGTGCCATCCAATCAATTTTCATTAACATGTACTGTCCAATCAAATTTCGTTAACATGTTTTATTCTACCGTACTACTGTCGAATCGGATCAAAACACAGAAATTTCAAATATTCATAACATCTCTAAACAGTTTATCATTTAGGGTTTTCATAATTTCATCCAACAGATTCATTCAGACAAGACAACAACACACATCATACAGGTTCCTAGTCAATTATGAATTCATGAACATTTCATTGTCCTTATCATTACCTACTGTTTCACCAATGATGTTGAAAAATTAGATTTATTATCATTACCTACTTGCATCAAAACCTTATATCAAATCAATAAACATACATTTAGATCTAACCAATAGCTTGTTACAAGAATAACATTAAACACATGAAGATTTACATTTTTATTTCACAATCCACACTCACAACACATACTAGTTCAACAATTTAAATATAAACAGTTTACTATATCATCCTTAATAATCATAAATCATTCCCTAAATCCATCGGTTTTCATTAGTTTGTTTTAGGAATTTTCATGCTAATAAACAACAAATTTATCATATTAAATCACATATCTAGATCCCAATGGACATTCATTTACAGTAACCTTTATAGCTATCGAACACCCATCAAAATGAACATAATTCCATTTCATAATCTAAAATCACACAGAGTTCAAAGACCAAGTACTGATAGTTATTGACTGACCGAGAAAATATGAGGTGACAAGGGGGGGGGATGCTTGCTGCCACCGCTCCAGCCGTTTCGGAGCTCCGGCGGTTTATCATTGCTGGTGAACTTTTCTGCAACCAGCATTGTTCATCATCTGCTACTGTCACCGTCGTTTGCTGCCACTCGAGTCACCGGAAAAAGCGGCAGTCGCCGTCTTCGTCGCTGCACCACCGTACGGAGGTGGTCGGCACTCTCCCTCCTTAATTTTCTGGGTTGAATGTGCGTTCATAGGTACCGAAGGCTGTGGAAAAAAATCACGTTGGTGAGCTGTATGCGGTCCGAAATAATCGTCGGAGGATGGGTCAGAGGAGGAGAGGAGCGAGAGTGGAGTGAGAGGTGGGTGAGTGGTTAGTTCAGGTTTGGCTCGCCGGAAAGGCGGCGCCGGAGTCCTGGCTCAGGTTGCCGGAATCTCTGATCGAGAGAATGAGGGAAAAGGGGGAAAAGTTTTGTGTGTGCGGCTGATTGAGTGAGCAACTAGGGATTTTGGGCTTTTTGCACAAATGAAGGAGGTGGGAGGTTTAAGCTTGTATTTAAAGGGTAGGGTTTTTAGGTTAGTTGGCTTAGGCCTAGCCCAAGTGCGAACCCGTTTAAACATCTACGAGTCGCTCAAACCGATTGGCCCGATTATATTAACTTATTCATAAATAATCGAAACTTCGGTCGCAGATTATTATCATTTTATGAAATAATGACGATAATAACAATAATAAATAAATAATAGTGAATACGAGCATTAATAAAATGCTCGTTTCTCGACGATCAGGATCAGGGGTTCGAGTTGTCACATTCTCCCCATGTTACAGGAATTTCGTCCTCGAAATTTAAGCTAAGACATACGATTCGCTCTAATTATAGACTCGCTGATAACCTAGTGTCATACGTACACACACGTAGTTCATAAAAGTTCACAAAATAAACATGTAAGCCACATAGCACATAAGGTCACATAGCACGTAAAATCACATAGTATTAGATTCACAGAGTTATACGTATCCCACGTGGTACGGATTTTTACAAAAATTAATTATATCATCCAAGAAACGTACAGGAAAACCCGAAGTGTCACAATATCAGCGACCTTTCGTGGAAAAAGGCCATGTGGGGTCTAATGTCAGTAACCTCTGTGATGTAAATCAATCAAATCAAACCGCGTAAATCGAACCGCATACCTCCCTCGCTTGCAACGCAACAACTGCCGCTTATCGTAATTCGTTTATCGCCGTCGTCATTACTGGTATTATGTTGTGTTAATCGCTTAATCACCTAATTGCTTATCGCTTATCGTGTATAGTCTACCGCTTATCGCTCGCTTGGTGTTCATTGCAGTCTGTGTGGTATTAATACACATGACATCGCTCCACGAGATAGAACTAACTTGGTTAAACGTGGTGTTTCACCATGTTAGGAAACTCTCGTGGAAACGTGCCATGTGGGTTTAATATGGAATCTAATCAAAAACACGGTATTCGCTTATCACTTATCGCTCGACGCCTACCCAGGCACGACACATAAACGTTTTGCGTCATCAGGCTACTCGCGCACGCTGTTATAGCAACATTCGCAATTCAACTCGCTTGTTTAACCTATTCGATTCTATCTCCAACTTGGTCCGACTTCCTATCGATTGGACCGAGGTAACGAAATTCTATTTGTGTCATATCGGCCCACATGACACCGCCTCACGAAACGGAGGTGATATGGAGAAACATGGTGGATACGCCGTTGGTACTTCCTATATATAAGTGTTTTAACCATATTACCAAACTTTCGTGAGAAAGTGCCAAGTGGGGCTCGATGTTAATTAACTTTTCAAACTGTTAAAAGCTGATTTTTATAAAACTTTTATTAAAACCATTGGACAAGTGAAATTTTCCCACGACGTGGAGATAACATCGAATCAGCCTAACTCCATGTCCAAGAAAAGTTTCATAAATCCAAGTTTTCCTTAAAACTTTTACAACATCCAAACGAAATCCCTCTTACGACATTGGTTCGACATCGAGTTCAACTTGAACCCGTGCCATAGGAGAGTTTCATAACCCCAGTTTTCATCTTCGAATTCCTTAAAATGTTTAAAACTTAAACTCCATTGCAACGTTGGTTAACATCGACTCCGTTGACCTCACGTTAAAAGGAAATTTTTCAAGATTTTCATCCGAAATTCCTTTTAATATCTAAAAAAGAACGCTTCTTGTAACGTTGGTTAACGATCAACTCAGTTAATTCTACGTCATGAGAAACCTTTCGAGTTCCTTAAAATTTCCATCACATCGAATTTTCCAAGACACGAGGTACTTTGGAATGCCAACTCGTGGGTTATTACTTCTGTCTTACGTCGCTCTCTCGCTATCGCAGTCGATCTCTCTTATTCGAAACGCCCTCACTGTCAACTTACGATAAAATCGCTCGCTGAATCGCTACTCATACAAGATCAACTCTTAGAAGTCTACCTATTGGATTAATTTCGGGACGAAATTTCCTAAAGTAGGGGAGACTGTAACAACCCGCACTTTTGTGCGTTGTTACTACTCGTTATACTCGTTACGCCTAGCACCAGAGATTCGGATCATAATGTAGCTATATCGTATATACCGCTATTCGAAGGATAATCGCTTATTTTCGAAATACAATATCACTATACTACACTATTATCACAAACACTAACACTCACGGAGGCATTGCGTGAGGACCTATTCTACCTTTCTCAGTGGCCGTGGTGTGTCGAAATGCAGACAACTAACGCTAACAAGGACTCTCGGGTGAGTGCTATGACTCCAGTCGTCGTGACGATGATGACAATACGAGTGAATAGTACCCCGTCAGTCATTGTGGCACAACTCTCAGTTACGTTCACGATGACGTCAAGAAAGGACCTATACTACCCTCCTTGAAGGCTGTGAAACGTCGCTAATAATCGCATACTCGAAACGAAAACCGATTGTTATATCGAAACTTTGGAATATGGATACGTAAATACAACCCCTAGTGATATATATATATACGTATATAATAATAATAATTTACTATGAAAGGCACGTACTTCGAAAACTATCGCAACTATTAAAAAGCGAAGAAATTCATCGCGTCAGGATAGCCATCCGGACGGATAGCAATCCGGACGGACAGCTATCCGCGCGGATGGGCTATCCGCACGAATGGGCAATCCGGACCTATGACTCCCTTCTCCTCTCTTCGCCTATAAATAGCCTGCCACACCACTGTTCAAGTGATGTGACAGCCCCCACCCGACCAAACACGCCCAGGACCTCTTTCCTCGATTCCTCGCGATTCCGGTAAGATTCCAACCTAGAAACTTGTACTTCTATGATCTACACTCCATTCTACATCATTCTATCTTTTAAAACCCAAATTCTAACCGTGAAATCTGCTGATTTGAGGCGTTTTGAGGTGATGTCACCAAGAGTTCTTATGAACTTCAAGTTGTGGCCTCATTTCACTATAAACGACTCAGATCCGGGTGATTTCCACATGTTTTGATAACAAATCTCACCTAAATCTATGTATTCAACCAAGGAACTGTGCGATTTCGAATTAACCATGAAGAATCATCAAGAACGGCCAGATCTGATGGAACGGGGTGATTCCCGGCCGTTAGAACGGGTCGGAACTGATGAAATTTCAAGTGTTAGTGCGAAATTACACTACCCTAGTAAAAACAAACGTATTCCTTCCGATAAACACTCAGAAACAGAATTTAGAATGCGAAACAGACGTGTTGTCCGCACGGATTACGTGTAATCCGCACGGATAACATGAATCCGCACGGATAACATGTCATCCGGACGGATACATGTCATCCGGACGGAGTGAATATCAACCCGCACGAATGACATGACTGTCCGCACGAGTTACTTGTCCGCACGAGTGACATGACTGTCCGCACGAGTTACTTGTCCGCACGAGTGACATGACTGTCCGCACGAGTTACTTGTCCGCACGAATGACATGACTGTCCGCACGAGTTACTTGTCCGCACGAGTGACATGACTGTCCGCACGAGTTACTTGTCCGCACGAGTGACATGACTGTCCGCACGAGTTACACTTGTTCGAACGGACGACAATCCGCACGAGTCAACACTAATCTGACCGGATAGCCTGTCATCCGACCGGATGACAGCCATCCGACTCAGATCCATATGCCATCCGATCGGATGAGCCCATCCGAATGGGTGAGCACCATCCGACCAGATGACTAACTTTTCAATGCTATTCTCGCTTAACTATGCATCGTTTACTATATCCTTCAATGATTAACGCAGACGTATTCGCAACCGATCCAATCAAGTTGTATTTCCGCTAAATAAGCACTGTGAGTATACTTGAACCCTTTTTAATCGTATTTTGGGTGTAACATACGTTTCTAACAAATCGAACTCATCAAACGAAATATTCAATCAATCGAATTATCACTTGCGAATAACTGTTATGCATAGATATACGTGATGCTAGTTGCATATGTGCTAGGGCCTATACTCGCGACGTCCCACCACGACTAGTATAGTACTATTGCGCCCGACGGGGTCTAGTTATGCCATCGTACATTCGAGCATCGAGGACTTAGTTGGTAGTATCAGTTTTGTGAGTATATATGTCGTGTATTACGTTTATGCATGTGGAAATTCGCAGCACTTTTAATCTATTATGCTATACTTATCAAACCTGTATACTCGCCAATACTTTTGTATTGACAAATATTTTAACGTATGTTGCAGGTTAGATCGCAGACTATATCAAATCAAGCTAGGAAGTCTAGAAACTCAACTAAAATCTAGGTTGTCGGATTTGCATTGTTCGAGAGGACAATAAATCTGTGATAACTTATGTGATTGTATCATTTGTTACTATGGGATAATGAATGTATTAAATATTATCGCAATATAGTTGTTATGGATTCTCTTGAGCAATCTGATTCGCCTAGTGCCGCGCCCCGATGATTCCGCCATCGGTTGGGGTGTGACAAGTAGGGGTGTAGACGAGTTTAGCCGAGCCCGAGCTCGGCTCGTCATGTTTTTTTGAAGCTTGAGCTCGAGCTCGACTTAGTTCGGGCCTACTTATTTGAGCTCGAGCTCGGCTCGCGAGTAAAACTCTAAGCTTGAGCTCGGCTCGAGCTATTTTGAGAACTACCTCAAACGAGCTAAAAGCTCGGCTCGATATTGCTTAAATGAGCCAAAGCTCGGCCGCCAATTCTATGATCATTATTATTTTATTATATATAAAAAATAAAATGTTGTTTGGGCCCGTTTAGGCTCGCAAGCCTAAATGAGCTTTGTATTTCGGGCTCGAGCTCGATAACTAAACGAGCTCTATTTCAGGCTCGGGCTCGTTAAAGCTCGGCTCGTTCGAGCTTTTAACCGAGTCAATAACGAGTAGCTCTCGAGCCTCTGGGCTTGTTTACACCTAGAGGTTTGGGCTCGTTACAAGTGATCTCTAATAGTCTAAAGAGTTAAATGTCATTTTAGCCCTTGTGGCTTGGGCCATTTTGTCAATTTAGTCCAAATGTTTCATTTTTCCCATGTGGGTCCAAAAATGTTTCACCGTTGTCATTTTAGTCCACTGAGTTAACTTCATCTATTTTTTTGTTAACGAGAAGGGCAATTCTATCATTATATATGTAATTCTGTGAACTAGAAGGACAATTCGGCCATATAAAATGATCGAATTGCCTTTCTCATTAATAGAAACAATGAATGAAGTTAACCCAGTGGACTAAAATGGCAACGGTGAAACCTTTTTGGACCCACAGGCGAAAAATGAAACCTTTAGACTACACAGGCAAAATAATCCAAACCACAAGAACTAAAATAACATTTAACTTTAGTCTAAAATATTTTAGACGGTCCAAAAAGGGCTCAAGCCCTTCCGTGACTACTCCCCGACTTGCTTCATTTACCGATCGAGATTTGGTGATGGCGGTAAGCGATCATCGCAAGCCATCCTGTCAAGCACCCCGTTCACCCCTACGGATGATTTAGGAGCCCCAACCACTTGCTGTCTAGGGAAATACCAACTTCAGTTTTTAATTTCACTCACTTTCACAAATTTTACTTTCTATTTTTCTTGGAAAGATTAATAAATACTAAAGTTAATGGTACTCAATATAACAATTCAAACATATGCCAATGATGGCTAGTTTAACTGATCGGAGGCGCAAATATTTACCCACTTATATGATGTTTTTGTCCGGGAGGCCCTGAGGTCGAATCCATAGGGAACAATTCCTGGCCCGGATTGTTGTGGCAACGTTTGGATTCCTACTCGAAACTTGGGTGATATAAGGCAATGTTCTTACAAGGTAATCTAACCGTCTAAAAAAACAGTCCAAAAGTATATATGTAAATTTATAGATTATTAAAAAATTGATTCAAACTTACATAAAAAAATACGTCAAGATGAAATTAAGCACATGGCCAACTCAAAAAATACGAGGACGTGTAATGCGTTAAAATTGGAATGAACAAATTTTAATTTGATATTCAGATTAAACCATTTTAAACGATAATTTGCACATAATTAAAGTTGTGAGTGTGTTTCCCGATTTGAAAGCGAGTGTATCCCGTTGTGGTGAATTCGTCAGTAGCCCATTTAAAGGATTGGTTATCCGTTAAAAAAACACAAGGTAAATGATATAACATGTCAAAGCAAACTTTATATTATAAGATAAGAATGATGATTTACAAGTGATCTCCAATCTATAATCAATAATATCTTATTAAACAAACTAGGTTTTCTACCCTTATGGTAATTTTACATTGTGTACACATCTTCAAGCAATATGTACAAGAGAGTCAAGCTATTTTAGAGGGGTAAACTTGCCCATTGTCAAAAAATTTAAGACACTTTAGGAGTATTTTAGGGATTTTGGCACCTTTGCAACCTATAATGTTAAGGTGACATGTGAAGAGTCTAACTTAATTGATTAAATTTATTGTAATTTCCACAAGTTATAATGAATGTACATGGATTTTGCAATTTAAAAAGTAAGTTCAAAGTATTTTTATCAAATTTTATATGCTTGTGATCTATCAATTATCAGTGTTCTTTTTCTCTCTCATAATCATTTTGGTTCCGTTCATTCTTATGATTTTGGTTTCTCTTTTTTTTCTTTAAATAAAAGACTTTGATATTCATTAAGAATATTAATACACATCAAACAATAAGTACCATATTATACATTATAAATTAGGAACACCTTTTGGCATATAGTTGTTGTACTAAGAGCTTAGGGGGTTTTCCAAAAAATAATTGGTTTTATACACTATAAATTTATATATTATTTATTTGAAATATTTGTATGCATACTTGGTTGTAAGTTGAGCTTAAATAGTTGTACCTTAAGCAAATATTTGTTGTAAGTTGTGCTTAAGTGTTTGGTTGTAAGTTGTGCTTAAATGGTTGTACCTTAAACAAATATTGGTTGTAAGTTGTGCTTAAGTGGTTGTACCTTAATCAAATACCGGTTGTAAGTTGTGCTTAAGTGATTGTACATTAATCAAATAATGGTTTCATTACCTTACCAAATTCAATCTGTTTTGTATGCATGTATGGCTGTAAATTGTGCTTAAGTAGTTGTACCCTAATCAAATAATGGTTTCATTATCTTACCATATTCAATCGGTTTGATCTATTCAAAGTTGTGTTGTTTTATTTGTAAATTATTATTATTTATAATAATCTAATTAATTTAGCCAAAATCTTGTATAAATATAATTTGCAACATATTGATGCAATGGTTGTTGTAATGTATGCATTATGGTTTATATAGTGGTATTGATATATATTATATATAGATTACGATGAATCTGTCAAACGGGAAAAAAAAGACGCGGGTTCATCGTAACGCGCGAGTTCTAGATCAACTTAGTTATTTTATTATGTGTTTTAGGTTTCGTTTTAATTTCTTCGCATTAACACCACAACTTCAGTCTCGGTGGTCGCTGACAGTAGTGTGGCATTAGTGCTCGCCCCCGCCGCAACGCGGGGGGTGCTTAATACTAGTTAATATTAATATTAATATGAATATATGAAAAGTTTCGTATTATCATACTCTTTTATAAATACATAAAAATATGTTTTTATTGAAAATAAAAAATGTTCCGGTTCAAATCTAACGTTTCCAATGGAAACGTTTCAAATTAGTTCAAACTTATACATATAAAGATAAACTGATAATTTTAAAATTTGGTTAAAGTTAATCGTTAAGTTATTTTAAACAATTTGGTTAAACCACGATATTCTTTTTAAATGAAGAACATATATGATCTATTAATTAAGTAAAGATTGACATGCTTTAATTCCAAGAGTTTTGGTTACCGAATGGTTATAGAGTACTAAATAGTCATTAAGCATTTTTTTTTGTTTCACAATTAAAAAAAGGACTTTTAGAATTCCTCCATCAACCAAGAAATTTGCATATAAAACTATACATAGATATGAAATTATATTCTCACTTCTTGGTCTAAATTCGACTCATTGCGTCAACATGAAATATTGTGAGTTATATTTCTATGTATGCCTAAATATGAGTTGCGGAAGACAATTTTTTTTTTGCATATAATATTTTGGTGCAAGATGATTATTGGACCCTTTTGACCCTTGCTTTGTTTTGGTATTGGTTAAGGGTCTTGAAGATTGGTTTTATTTCTATGTGTATTCTACTATTGTTTTCCAGATTTGTAAATATAGATTATTAGAACTTTTTCTCGTGTACTTATTATTATCTTGGTGGTATTTCATGTAAAAAAACTGAATCTATATTAACAATAATATTTTGTTTATTTTCTCTATTCAGGTTAATCCTTACACAATCAAGAAAGTTAGCATAATGATTTGCACCATAGGCGGTAATTTCTTTTTTCATCTTTTAACCATAACAATATTGTACTTTTTTTCTTGGAATAAGGTTCAAATGAGAACCATTGCTTAATTAGCAACCACTTTTCAGCCCTGGATAATATTTCAATGGTTGACATCTTCCTCAGTTATGTCTTTTCTAATCTATGAATTGTGACCAAGTGATCAAAGGCTAAGAAGTGACTTCAAAGTTGTTGAGTAAAGTGGAAGTAGACCCATTTAATACATTTATATGTATATATAATTCAAAGTTGTTTTTCTTTCTAGTAAAGAATTGTTATATATCTATATATTAACTAAATATTAAATTTAGTTTTAAATTGAATAGAATATAATTGGACTTGTCATAAGAGTTGTAAGTATTATAGTTATGAAATTTAGTTTATAATTTTGTTAGTCTTTAAAGTTATTACTACTACATGATTTATTTATTATATAAATATAATGGTAAATTAAAAAAAAAAACGAGTTTTATTTCTTATTTGTTTACGCAAATATTATATCATTTACCCGCCGCAACACACGGGCATTCCTACTAGAACTATATAAAGCAAATCTGATGGATAGAAATGTAATTTAACATCACGTACAAATTTTATAACATGTACAAGAAAATGAAGCATTTTTAGAGGGGTTAAACTTGTATTTTGAGCAAAGTTTTAAGACGCCTTGGGGTTAAAATAGAGAAATCCTCCTCTCGCATTTACTATCCAGGTTACCATCGTCTCTTCCAAATCACACCACAACCCTAATTGAATGTTGCCCTTGAAGCGTCGTGCGTTTCCATCCCACCCACTCAATTTTAGGTTTAGCGTGTCCTTTATTAATTCAGTCATCCCCTTGATTTTGATGTATTCACTGAGAAGATTGAAAGAGCAATCAAGAGGCAAAGAGACGTCCGAGAGCACCTTCATCTGTCATCCTTCGATTCTTCAATCTCTGTAATTTTATTCTCACCAAGTTGTTTCTTATATGTTGTTATTTGATTTAGCAATTAGCATATACCTTTGAGGATTTTGCCATTTTCTTCTTCTATTGTTGATGATTTTCTTCGTTATCCATACTGTTTATAATAATTGTAGTTTGCAATTGATCATGATGATGAACATAAGAAACTGTTGATGTTGAATGATAATGAGTCCATACCAAAAGATAAAGGATAAGGTTGGGGACCAAAATGTGGGAATTATTGGATTAATCAGGTTAGTATGTCATTGTAGTTGGTGTTATGTGCTTGAGATTTGTTTATTGTGCAGAATTTTGCCGATTGACGGCTCGTTGTCTACTATCGATGATCAAACACGGCAACTGGCTCAAACATCAAAAGATGTCGAACAACGTGTTAATGCCGTGTTAGAGCATTCACAGTCGGTTTACGAACAGTCTCTTAAGATATCAGATTCTCAAATGGAGCTGCAAAATGGACAAATAGAAATGAGTGAAAGGATTGATGAAGGAATGACGATGCTTAACGAATCTGCCAATAAGTTGGGTGAAGAAATGGTTAGTTTAAGGAACGAAGCAGTTGAAATAGAAAAGGAAATTGGTAAAGTGGGAGATGCGATGTTTATGAAGATGAATAGTTTACAAAGTAAAGCCGATGATATCGAGAACATAACGGAAACTTCGTTAGACAGACAAAAGCAACTTCTTGAAAGCCAGAGTTCCACACTCGAGGTTCTCCGGACCGTCACAAGGTTTCAGTCACAAGCACTAGAAGAAAGCAGGTACATAATAACAACTATAATATATATATACGTATGTATGTATGTGTTGATGCAGATTTTGTGTCCGATGCTTGTCGAATAGATTAGTTTTATTTTACGCTGAATTTGTAATAGTTAGTGAAACGGTCTATCGAACGTGTATAGACCCGCTCGTTTGAAGTGGTCAAACGAGAGGGTTATTCGGTTGACCGTGTGTGTTTGCAAGACAAGGGGTGTGACTATAAATAGAAAACCCTTGCCATTTGCAACACTTGGAGTTTTTAGGAGGTTTGAGACCTCACCGGGAGAGATCACCACTTGGTCTCTCCCCGGATGTATACTTCTTTGGTATTAGTTCGGTTATCATGTAATCGGGCCGATTTGTAATGTTTTACTACCGGATTAATACAAAGTTGTTTGTTTATCATCTCTAATCTCTCCCGTCTTGAACCGATCTCACACGAATCACGGTTTCGGTCACGAAACTCGGACCTACAAGTGGTATCAGAGCTTTGGCTCTTTTCCTTGTTAAAACCGAGGTGTTCTTGCTGTTTTTCGGGTTTTGAAAAGTTATATTTTTCTGAAAAACTTTGTTAACCGGGTTTTGGAAGTTTGTAGTTTTACCGGAAAACTCATTGTGTTCATAATATCTTCAAGTGTTCTTCAAAGTTTACATCTTTTGATCTTGTTTAGTTATTTTTGAAAGTTGTTGGTGTATTGGAAAGGGTGAACTGATTAAAATAATCAAACAAAATCTGTTTTTGCAGAAAATGATGGTCTGAACCATACTTTCTGCCGAAAGATTTACCAACCCGTCACCTTTTTCACCAACCTGTCACCTGTTTGTCTGCTGTGTCAGTACTCATCGAAAGATATCCTTCGAAGTCGAAAGTTCATCTTTCGATCAAGGAGGTTCGACAGATACCCATCCTTCGAACATCTTTCGTAGTCAGTGAGTTATCTTTCGAGCCAAGGAATCTTTTCGAAGGATATATTGTTCGAGCTACTGTTACATTTCGAAAGATAAGGATCCTTCGTCTTGGTGAATCTTTCGAAGTCATTGTTCGAAATTCAACAGTGATCTTTCGAACACTGTTGATCCTTCGAACAAGTGTCTATCTTTCGAACAGGTGTTGATCTTTCGATCCTTGTCTGTTTAAGTTTAACAGGTTGTGCTTTTCAGGTCTTTCGATTCTTGATCCTTCGGCTGGGTGTTTTCCTTCGAGATTTTAACATAGTTTGTGAAAATTAAATTTTTAAAGAGAAAACTTGTTTTTCAAATTTTAAATCTATTTTCACTTAATATATTAATTTTTATAAAATGGGAACAAACAGTCAGTGGGATCCAACCGCGTGGACTCTAACTCCACAATCATCATCTACGCAATCATCAGCTACGCAATCTGCGGCAGATTTCAGCAAAGCATGGATGCAGGCTATTGCCCCACCTCAAGCAGCAATGATAACTGCAAATCAATGGGCATTGGTCACAAATCAAAGCAACAGCATTCAATCCATGATGCAGAACGACAGTGAGACTGGTACAAGCACAAAGCCGCCAAAGCTAAATCATATCAATGATTGGGGATGGTGGAAAGAAAGGCTGAGAACTTATGTTCAGGGGCAAGGTCAAGATCTATGGATGTGCTTCTTCACCGCATTTGACCATGATTTGGAAGTTGCAGGATCTAATCCAGAAACTTACAGCACTATGTCTGATGATGATAAGAAGAAATTTGAGTTAGAAAAGAAGGCATTCATGATTCTCACACAAGCTCTCCACAAAGACATTTACCACCAGTTCGTTTACTGCACGACTACTAAAAGCTTGTGGGATATGCTCACGTTACGATGTGAAGGAAATGCTCAATCTAGAAAGATCAAGCAAGAATTACTGAAGAAAGAGTTTGAAGGTTTCACGTGTATGGAGAATGAGACTTTGGCAGAGTTATCTACAAGGTTTCATCACTTGTTGAGCGAGATGTTTGGTTTTAGAGTCACTGCCACTCCACAAGAAATGGTGAAGAGATTCGCTGATAGCTTACCAGCAAAGTGGAGCAGTTATCTTGAAATTCTCAAAGAGAATGGTGTTCTAGACACAATCAACGTTTATGAGTTGATTCAAAAACTGGAGAACAAGGATGTAGAAGAAAAGCTTAGGGCAAAAAGAACACTAACTCCTCAAAATCCAGAGATGTACTTTGGGATTGCAGGAGGTATCAGTGGAGAAAGACCAGCCTCTCAACATGCGAAGCTTCAAACAGCCTTCATCTCAAACACCGGACCTTCAACAACAGATCAGTTTGATCCTTCAGCTTACACGATGTTTTCAAGACCGAATGTGCAGCCGACAGCTCAGCAGCAACAACCACAACAGCAAGGGTTTTATGGAAGCTCTTCAAACTTTCAAGCCACTTCCAATCCGAACACAGTCAGATTAGACACTTCCAACTTTTCCAAAGTCAGTGTCGAAGTAGCCAAGGAACATATGGAGATGTTGAACACCTTGGTTAGTGCTTACTGTGGATTAGTTGCAGGTCAGATTGGGAATATCAATCTAACCAATGAAGATTATCAGCAAGTGGATAAAGAAGAGTTTGAAATGATGGATATCAAATGGGCTCTTGCTAGTGCAATTCGAAGAGCGAAGGAGTTTATGGAAAGGACGGGGAGAACCAACTTGGAAAGCAAGAAAGACACCAAGTATGGGTTCGACAAGCAAGCTGTAACGTGTTTTAACTGTGGTGAACGGGGTCATTTCAAAAGGGAGTGCACAAGACCAGCTCAGCACGGAAACCAAAATCCTTTCAGAAATCAAGGCAACCAACAGAACCAGAACAGGAACAATGTTCGTACGTTGATACCTGTCAACAACCAAAGCCAAGCAGGGCCATCAAATGCCAATCGGGGACTTGTGGTTCAAGTTGATGAAGGTTGTGATTGGTCGCTTCAGCTTGGAGAAGGAGGAAATGGTGGAACAGCATGTTTTGCTGAAGTCGTAAAGGATTTAAAGCACGCCAGTGGTGGAGAATCTTCCACCAATGGTGGTGACTCTTCTGAGGATGAAGACTCTTCTGGTTATAGTGGAAGCTCAGATGAAGAATCCTCCACTTCAGGCAATGATCATGATGAGCGTTTGGAAGAAGCTGCAGCAGGAACTGAAAGAAGATCTATTTTGGTGAATCAAGCTGCTTATTCTTCGTCTTCTCTCCATTCAGCCTTTATGGCGAATGTCGACAGTTCATCAGGTCAGGTATGTGTCGATGAACCCATTGCTGCTAATTGTAATAACTGTGATAGTTTGCGTGTTAAAAATGCTGATTTGGAGGCAAACATGTCTGAGTTGCAAGGCAAACATGATGCTTTACAAGCTAGTTTGTTTGACTTGCAAGACAAACATGTTTCAAGGAATGATGAGTGTTGTGAATTGCAAAGCAAACACGAGGCTTTGCAAGAGAAATATGATATCACATGCAAACACAATCAAGAATTGATTGTAGATCTTTCTAAAGCAACTGAAGCTAACTTGTTTTTAACCAGAAATGAAAAGGAGTTTAAAGCAACAATTGCGTCATTAAAACATGATGTTTCAGAATTACAAAAGGCTGTTTTGCGAAAACAACATGCTAACAATAATCTTATTGACACAATTGAAAAGCAAATGGTAGAGTTAGCAACAGCTCGATGTGAATGTGAGACAATTAAGCAGAAACTGGAAAGCTATTCCAATTCCCGCTTTGTATTGGATCACATCATTGACGTTCAAGAGAGAAAGAAAAAGGGGAATAAACCGTGTATTGGATTCAAATCATGTCCTCCCCCAATGAATCACAATTACTCCAAATCGCCTGATGACGAGGATATGCCCCGTTTTGAACCTACTGTGCCACTCGGTCTAGATGACTTTGCAGCAGGCCTCGGGTTCACAACTAGTACATCATCCTCGGGTCAATCAGAATCTGAATCTAAAAGTGTGACAGATTCATCATGTGTTAAGGAACAGAGTCCTCCCGTTGTTGAGGATACTGATTCTTCGGATGATGAATCTGATGAAATTGTGAACCAACAGTCTCACTCGGTTACAACAGATATTCCAATCGAGAATCACATCCTGTGTGATCCACCAGTGAAACCGAGTAAGACTGAAATGTCAAAACCAATGGAGTCCCTTGTTTCTAGCAGTGAAGAGAAAAACTTGTTGTACACGCTCAAAGGAGATGACAAAATCTACTCTAACAAAGATTTTCCAATTAAAAATGTAAATCAAGATTTAATTGAGCAAATTTTTGAAGGATGTACTGATAAGTTTTTGGGGAACAAAAGTGGCAAAGCTACCGTCACTCAATGTGATCCAATTCCGTGGGAACAAATTAGAAAACAATACGAAAACCAAAAACCACCAGTTGAGCGAAAACAACAAGTCAACTCCGGAAAGGGTAAGGTACAGGGAAAGAAGGCTCAAAGCAAGAATGTTCAAGCACCTAAGGTTCAACAACAATGGGTGCAAAATAAAAGAGCTCCTGTTAAGAAAAGAGAACCGAAAGTGAACTTTGTTGGATCCACGGGTTCAGATAAACTTGAAACATTTCAGGATAAATCTAACATTGATTTTATAAAACAAGTTAGAATTTTAAAGCGAAATGATCAGAATAATTACACCCAACACACCAACGGAGGTGATTTAGGTCCAAGCACGTCTAGATCACAAAGTTCATTGTCTGGTTCTTCGTCTGGTCATCAACATGTTTCTCCGAGGTTTGTAGAGCGGAGAATGTGCTTTGAGTGTGGCACAATTGGGCATATTGTAAGATACTGCCCATACCTGCAAAAGTTGAAGGCAAAAACAAGTGCTCCCCAAGAAACCAATTACCAAAAACGATCTTTTTCCCCGAAACAAGACCCACGTGTCTTGAAAGAAAGGGAAAAGAAGTTAAAACAAAAGAATCAAAAGGTAATTGAAAAGGCCTTAAAATCAGAGGTCAAAGAAGAAAAACCTGTTCAAGCAAAACCTAAAACTGTAAAACCAGTAAATGCTAAAACAATTAATACAAATACTGGTAAAGGACAAACTGCTTGGAAACAAAAACAGGTAATTCAGTCAGGGGGAGCACCACAGGTTCTTTTTCCTAATCATCAAGTGATTGAAATCACTTTTCTTGATGATCAAGGACGACCCAAGTCCACAAAGGCTTGGGTCCCTCTCTCCAACTAATTTTTGAGTGAGTGTGTAGGATATTCCAGGAGGAACTTTCGATAGTCGTAAGATTGTTGATAGTGGAGCATCCTTGCACAAAATAGGCAATAGAAGAAATTGCTGCCTTTGATGGAGAGAAAAAGGAAAGGGAAACAGAAATGTCTGTTGAAAGAGATTGAAAAGCTTCGACAAAATGAAAATCCTTTCAAAAGGTGAATGTTCAAGGCTTTGATCGGGTCCACGGGATAGATTCACGCACAATGTGCACACCTGCAGCACGTTTGAAGTTCAACAATCTACAAGATGAACGTGCAGTGTACATTTATTCGTGGTGTGATTGAAGAAAATGTGTTTGTTGAACAAACCAACTGGGTGTGCGGATGCCTTGGTTTGGATTGAACAACCGCACACTACTTCTGAAAGAGAAAGACAAAAACCTTCGCTGGTGAAATATGGAAGACCAGCCGGACCCGGAGGTTTATGATCTTGTTGCTGTGAAAGGATTTGAGTAGCTACAAAATCGACTTTGAAATCCACACCGGGTGGATATCCAGTTTGGGAGAGTACTCAGGTTCCTGGCAATGCACGAAGCAGTTGCAGGATACGGTTTTTAAATTTCTAATCTCTCATATACTTGTTGATATTTAAGCTGCTTTGTGAATTATTATCTCGTATAGCACTCTTTGGCCAGACAATGCTGTCATGGTCCGCACCGCAAACCGACATGCCAACTGATTTTTCCAAAATTCGATAAATCTTTTCAGATTAAGATTAATTTTGGTAGACGGCATTGAGGTAACACATGAGTTAACCAACATCAGGAAATCGTTTTTGTAAATACCTTTGTGTTTTAAATTTTATCTTAGTTTGTTGATTTTAGGGGGAGTAAATCCAACTTTGAAAAATCCAAAAACATTAAAAATTTCAAAAACACAAAAACAATAGAAAAACAAAAATGAGTTTCCTGGCGAGAAAAAGAGAACATGATAGTACATCAGTGGTCTGTCTAAACCTCTTTAAACCTAAACTGAAAAACGATAAGCAGCTCTATATAAGATGTATCGGTAGGCTCACAATCATTTTAAAGTGTGCAGGGTGATATAAACTTAAATCCGACTGAAGACTGGGTGGGAACCATTCATTGGCATATGGTCTTGGTACCGAAATTTCGTTTGAGAGATTGCCGAGGTTCTGAAATATTCGGTCTTTATGCTGCTTATCATCTGGGTATCATGGTTGTATCTTTTACCGAAAAATAACGGGGACACAAGTCTAGATCTTCCATGATACTATACATACGTGTACATATTGCATTCGACCTCAATAAGTGATCAACAATCACATGTCCAAACAAAATAAGTGATAATATATCACATGCATCCGGGAGTCAAGTTCGTCTCTCTGCTGTACGAAAGTACTGACCTGTTCACGGACTTGCTCCTGTGCCCTCATGCATCGAAAATCAAGTTCCTCCTCAATAAGTGATTCTATCACATAGGGCTTGTTTTCAAATCAAAATAAGTGAGAATCTCACATCATATACGGTCAAACAGATGATAATCGGTATACTCACCGGTAAGATGAATCCTCGTGCATACCTTGATACGGGAATGTGTCGTGATGTGGATGAACACCGGTCGGTAAGTATAAATTATACCTTAACGTATCCCCTCGCCATGATTACAAATGATAAGTTGAGCTTATGTGGACAACAATACCGATAATTGTTATAGGATGCTTATCTTAATGTTAACTAATTGAAAAACAAGAGCGTTTTGGCATGACCGTACACTGATATGATTCTCTTACCCTCGAAACTCGCAAAAAGAATGTCTGTAAATATTTATTTAATGTTTCCTGTTTATGCATCTTTGTATATATTTATTTATTGCTTTCCGTCTTTACATTGAAAAATGAAAATTTCAAAAGGATTTTAGGTGTGTTTTAATTTAAACTTTATAAAATCCAAAAAGATTTTTCTTCTAGTTTATTTTTGATTGACCGATGTTGGAACTCGAGTCTATCCTACCCAAAATCCTGATCGTAAGCTGGAAAACATTGCATCTTCATAAACAGTCGAAGTTAACGAGTTTTGAAAGTTAAAGGATTAAAATGAATATTTTTCTAAACTTTCAAACTGCTGTCGGTTGGTGTTTGATTGAGATTTGATCTCATATGTGTTGTTAGTTTAAATGTTAACTATATTCCAAGCGGTTGTTCTCATTATGCGTTTAGCTTTCTTGCATGTGCAGATGCTAAAGGCGAGGAGAACATGTTCGATGAAAAGCTTTGGAATGAAGACACGAAGTGGAGGCACTCAAAGGATAAAATGATCGAGTTGCCGCTGTCCCTTCATCAACACCACAAGGATCTGAAGAATTGACAAGTCAAAAGATTCACGAGCATGACTCAATGGAGAGTTCAATCTAAGGGGGAGTTTACTGACACACTACCTAAGTTAAATGGGGAGTTTGTTGATACACTTTCTACTTACGACGCGTGAAGACTTTGAAGATCCTCCGACATGAAAGTCACAGAAGACAGACCATCACGAGTAGCGTCCAAGGGGGAGTTTGTTGATACACTTTGTGTGGACGCGACTCGGCTCGGTTCGACTCGGCCTTGAAGACTTGAAGACACGAAGATCGAGACAAAGCTACAGCCAAGGGGGAGTTTGTTGGTGCACTTGTGTCTGTACTTTGTCTGTATTTCGTCATGATTCAAAACGATGTCTTTAATGTAAGGTTGATGTAAGTTTGACCAAGTCAACCATCCTCCTGGTTTGACTTGACCAAACAGTTAGAAAAATGTTGTAAGCTGGTTGTGTCGAAGGATGTGTCATCGAAGGATTGTTTTATATCCTTCGATGAGCTCGAAAGATGAGCTCGAAAGATGAACATTCGATAGATGAGTTCGAAACATAAACCTTCGATGGATGAACTCGAAGGATATCTCGAAGGATATCATCCTTCGAGATATTTGTGAATCTTTCGATGGCTTTCTGGTCGACAGATGATCTTTCGATCAATCTGTCTGATCCTTCGACCAGACCTGCTGTGTCGGGTATATATACCCATGTAGTGTGTTGTGTGAAGAGTTAGACACAAGAGAGACAGAAACAGAGAGAGCATTCTGTTGAGAGCACACACACGAGAGAACCTTGAGAGTTTGCAGAATACATCTGTGAACATTGGACTTGTAACCGAACCTTTCATACGCATTAATACAAGTGGTGTTAATCGTTGAATGTTGTGTGTTGTGTTTGTGCTTGTTCTCGTATAAAGTCTCGGTTGCATGCTAGCTTGGATTCCGCACTCGCTAGTGTGTTTGATATAACAAGGATAAGGTTTTATCTCATCCTCGAGAGGGACCTACAGTATGCTCATGTATGTATATGTATATTAACGGACTTTTAAAATTTAATTGCAGGGGAAGTCTGCAACAGTTGATTACGCTTGGTCAAAGTCAACAATAGGAACTGATACAAAGGCAAGAACAACTTAGAAAATCTCATGAGGATTTAGTTGAGAATTCGAAAACTATATTAGATGCTCAGGTTCGCCTTTTCCGATTTAGTTATCATTTTAGTTAAATGCACGTTTAAATATTCCGATGAATTCGTTTGTATTCGACAGGATATTTTCAAGTCAAAGCAATCAAGCATGTTTGTTGCCATCGACAAGCTTTTTACTCTACACAATGCAATTTTACTTGAATCGCGAGTCATCAAAGCTTTCCTTGTGTATTCTTTATTAATATTCACTATTTACATGTTTATGAGTACAAAACAAACCTACAGTGTGAGATCCAGGCTATATGTGGGTGAGAGACCGAGATATGACTTTAAACGAGTCTATCTTTTGGATGTTTTCTTGATCTTATGGTAATTTCTTTATTTCGGTTGTAGGGTTATGTGCGACATTCTTGATTGAATTTATGGTGCTTCGATATGGAAATGATATTGAACGACAATCGTGGATTATAAGCATTGTTCGGTTAATATTTGTGGTTCTCGCGTCATGTCAACTTTTGTACGCCATTTATACATACTGGTAAAGAACTTACAAGTTGTATTTATTTAAAACTATTACTTATGTTTTTAATTTTTAAATTAATTGAATTTATGCAGAAACTATGAGAGAATGAACCATGAAATGCTACAATCACTTATTGAGAAGGTTAATAGAATGCAAGGAAAGAAACAGTTTTTATGTGAAGATGATGATGATAGTGATGTTGACTGGTCTTCATGGGTTGACAAAGATATATCTGATAATGAATTGGAAGATCTTGACTACCGTATGCCCCCGGAGCAACTCAACAAGGCTTCAATCACCCCTAGAGCGTACAATCTCCGTAACCAACTTAGTCGATAGCAATAAAAGTGAAACCACAGGGATCCAGATTTAAAAGGTTTGAGTTTTGGACAAAAGTGACAAAAGTGACCAAACCTCAGAGACCAAAATGGCAGTTTACTCTTTTGCAATATACCCTTCTGAAAGTCAGTTACCACTAAATCTTTGTACTGTTTAGAAGCAAGCATCAATATAATTTTTCACTCCAATTTACTGAAGTAAAATTGAAATTATAAAAAAAAAATTGTTAATCTCTTATCCCTGAGTTTGCTGGTTTGATTGGCATGGGCTGCTTCACTGTTGTGGCCACAATTTGAGAAGGCTCAATTTTAAAATGATTCATTTTTTAACAGTATATAAATAACCATTTTAATTAATAGATTAAAAAATGTATGAAAAATTCTAGAGAGTATTTTAAAATAATCATCTACTTTATCCCCCCTCTCTCAAACCCAAATGTTTAAAAACTTTGCCTTTGCCAATGGACCACCACCTCATTGGCATGTTGGATCTTGTATTTAACCTTAATAATCTTACTATGAAGAAGAATTCCATGGAGTAAAAGCGTGAATTTAATCATATGTTAATGCCCAATTGTTGACATGTCCTATTTTATGCGTGTTAATACTAAATTATTGATTACTAATTTTGTTGACATGTTCTATAATTATGCGTGTTAATATTAAATTGTTAATTACTAATTCTTTTACGTGATTCATAACCAAACAAAACGATACAATGGAAAAACTAATAGGAAGCGCAAACGTTGATCCCGCTGCAACACATGGGTTCCCCACTAGTAATCTAAAATATATATGAGTATTGAAAAACTGACAATCGATTCAAGAAATAACATTATTACTCTAATAATAATTTAAAGGAATAACTATTATATTATACATATTATTTGAAACTTCTGATGAACAGTAATTCAATATTTTAGATTATTTGTTTTAATTTTATAATAATATTTTATTCTATCACTTAACTTGATGTGAATATATATTATTTGAAAGTTGTCATAGTAATTCAATATTTTGAGTATATGTTTAAATTTTTACAGTAATATTTTATTCATCATATAATTTGCCTTTTAATAAGTTATGTATATCAACTTTTTTAAAAATCTATCTTATTGTTTTTTTTTCTAACACTGCGATATAAATTTTATTAAAAACAGATACTTTGTCATTGTCGTACCAAACCGAACTAAGACCGACCGAACAACATTTTTATCGGTACCGATATATATTTTTATTGTTTTTGCTTTCTATAATATGACATGGTAGCTATCGTATCGTACCAAACAACTTTGGTAATGATACATGTAATGGGTTTCTAATATGGTATTTTTTTTATTAAACAACTCTGGCAGCGACGATAAATGAATATCATCGCTATCGATACCGTGTCAATCTGTCTTAATCGATATTTTACAAAAATATCGGTGTTGGTAGCAATGATCGTTCTTTTTTTCATTTTCGGTCGACATAAATACATGTTGATTTCTATACCGAGTGAATTATCGTACCAGTGCTAAAACGAATCGAAACCGATACCCATTAAATGCCTGAAATAACGTACCGTCGCAAAGCGCGAAAAAATAACCTAGTTTATAAACAAAAACAAATTGACTTTAACTAATTTAAAGGATTAACTATTTATAAACAAAAACAAATTGGCTTTAACTGATTTAAAATATGAGGTAGTGATCGATAATAAAACATATTGAAAATATAACCATTGACACTTATTTTTTTTCTGAACGACAAATTTGAATTACTGGAGTATCATCGTGCCATTAGCAGAATCATCCGATCGTATCTATCTTCACTAGACAATAATACATATACACCAATTCAGAAAGAAACCCAATAAATCTGAGAAAAACTCTTTTATGTGAATCAAACCCAGAATCTAATCGATCCTAAGACCACCCGTAGTGTTTACAGATTTGGGCGTTTTTGGGGCTTAATCACGCCCAATATCGCCCCTTTGCCACTACGCATGGGCGTGATTAGCTTTTTTTTTTTTGTTTGGGCGTTTTATAAATCACGCCGGGTGGGGGAAATCTTGTCCAATCACATGTGAGCTTACATTATTTGGCCAATAGGATTTTTTAAATGTTTTTTTTTAATTTTATTTTATTACAAACATAATGCCCCACTACACCCATTTTAGAAAAAAAAACGTCCAATAATGCCCCATTGCTGACTGGGCTGCCACATGGCACAAAACGCCCAAAGGTGAATATTGCCCACTACGCATGGTCTAAGTCTTATCTCACTCACAAAATGTCACTAGACTATAATTCCACGAGCTAACTATTAACACTTAGTAAGTCAAACCCAAACCCCATTTTAGCATATAGGGTATTAAAGTTTTTAGACATAATTTTTTTTTTTTTTGAACGGCTAATTTATTTAATCCCCCGTCTGTGGGAATTAAACCCAAGAAGTTTCCCTTCTCAACTTAGGTGTTTTTAAAGACTTTGTTTTTAGACATAAATAGTTAAAACATCTGAAATGTACTCGTGATTAAAAAAAAGAGTGTTAAATGCCATGAGCCATGAAATGACAAAACCGTGGTACAAAATCTTATGCACGACAGCCTTGAATTCATCTTGCTTCGTAATCAACCGTCTGAGTAGGTTTATGAATGGTATGTTTGTGAGGCTACATAAATTGACCTAAATTCATTTTTAATTTCTCGTTTGCATATTGTTTGGTTCGATTCGGTTTGATTTTAACAATCCATATCGCGAACTAAATCATTCAGTTTACAAGTACCTGTTTCTAAACAATACACTTAAATCTAACTATTTACATGTTTGGCTGTGTTATGTATTACAATTTTATGAGCCAAAGATTTTTTTTTCTTCCGTTATTTAACCCCTTAAACATTGTAACTTATGTATAGTAACTTATACGTAATATAATTCTTAAATTTTTATTACTAACTATTTAATATATTTTTTATTCAAGCCATATAATAGCTAAAATGCATATTTTCAAATGACGATCAAAACAACTAGTGTGTCGTTGAGTAGAAAAAGTTTATTTTATCTACGTTTTTTTGTATTATAAATAATTAATATGTTAAATGTAAATAGAAGAATATTATTATTGTAATAATATGATTATTTAAATAAAATGGTTAAATGAACTTTGATTTTGTTCGGATTAGTAAGTAGCATACATAGGATTTGTTGTAAGTTGTCTATTTTGTTGGTTTTAGTTCTAAGGTTGTGTACACAACCCAAGTTTGCAACCAATTATATTAATATTTAATTATTTCTTTTTTTCTTTATCCTTATAAACAATAACTATAAATCATTTTTATTTAATGTTTGTAGATTACCGTTTTAAAAGAAAACCTAAAGACATAACTCATAAGTGCATGTGATACAAAAGGATATAGAGGCATGGGATGAAACATTGTAGCCTAAACGGAAGTCGATGCAAGATCTGTGTCGCGTGACCATGGAATACTATCCCTAAATATTTTTTTTACCGTGTAATTATACAATATTAAAAAAAAAAATAAGTAAATAAAGTAAACAAATACCTAATAGATTTGACCTCTACTTTTTATCATAGCTTGAAATCGTTCCATCACATCGTCATCTTTTACTTTATGAAAAAAAATCTTTTTTCGACCGCACAAACATGACATTGTTCAAAAAAAAATCCGGGCCCATTCGATGGCGTAATCGGTCTTGATAATCTTCAATTTTGAAAAATATCTTTCAACGGTTGCGGTTGCAACCGGTAAAACCAAAGCTAGCTTCACTACCCGATAAACCAATGGACAAGAATTATGTGTTCCCATTTCAACCGTAAGATGCGCAAGATCACTTATTCTATTATATGGGCTTTATTAGTTATTACAATTAGGCTTAATTATCATAAAACCAATTATTTGGGCTTTGTTACTAAACAGGTTTTGGGCTTAATGAATAATATCAATTTCATAATTTTCTCTTAGGGGTATCCTCGTATATATTTTTGGGTATGCTATGTATAAAACCGAAAAATAATTATACTGCGAATACGAATACGGGGTTTAGCTGTAGCCCGTACTACAGCTCATTCTACATTGGTTCCGCCCCTGGAAGAAGTGTCGTGCTGAAAGTAGTCACGACCACCACCAAACGACGACACTCCCGCTACTTAGTTAGACTTCTCTTGGTATACAATTTTTATATAATTTTGTATTTAATTCTTAATTAGTTTTTTTGTTTACGGTTGCTTTTATAATATTTGTACGTTTTATTTATATTTTCAGAAATCCGGAAATATATATATATATATATATATATATATATATATATATCTTTAAAAAATTATTTACTGCATGAAAATGTCATCGGCAACCTATGACGTCCATCAGTTAATCTCTCCGTCGATAAAAGCTCTTTTTTATTTTTTTATTTATTTTGTAGTGGGTGGAGCCTTGCTAAACTCGTGGATTTTTTTTTTTCAAAATACTGTTGGTCAATGCAATTGTAAGGTTCCACGGTGTGGGGAACGTCCTCCTCCGTCCAGATCCGCACCAAAGCAAACACCATTCCCCCCGCCCCCTCCGGTTCGGCGTCCTCGTCGTCCTCATCTGGACCTTGGCGACGTTCACAAAAAGACAAAATAAAGGGGGCGATGGCTAGTAAATGGCAACGGCTATGATGTGGGGTAAGATCATCCTCCAATTTCCAGTGTTTTAGTGTGTTGGATCATCCTCTATGGGACTATGATGTGGCGCCTACGTGGCGGATCATCCTCCACGGGAGGATGGTCACCATACCGCATAGCCTAAGACTACACGGTATAGGGGTCGTCCCCCTACCGTCTTGGTCCGACGCCGGTCCAAACACCGCCCCGCCCCCCTCCGTCTTCGTCCTCTCCGTCGAGACGATGGAGCCCATTGGCGTAGCTTAGTGGGGGCGGGAGGGGGGCGGCCGACCCCCCGAACTTTTCGCTCAGTAGTGGAGAGTATGTAGTTTTTGTAAAGAAATTTTTGGGTATATACGTTTTTTACCCCCCGGTTTTATATAAATTTTTGGGTATATACATTTTCGACCCCCGATCGGAAATCTCAAGCTTCGCCACCGATGGAGCCGCTCCACAAGAAGACAAAAACCAGCCCTCCCCCTCTCTCACACACCTATACATACAATATATACATATACACTTTAGGTCCATTCGTCATTTCCATACCTCCATCCTCTTTGCCCCATCCTACGTGGTTCCTACGTGGCGGATCATCCATTCATCCTCTAAGGGAGGACTATCACCATACCTTATAGCGTAAGTTCCAGGGCCGGTTCTGGGCCCGGCAAACCCGTGCCGACGCCCGAGGCCCAAAATTTCAAAGGGCCCGAAAAGTCTTTATAAGCTTGTATATATTTATTAAAGTATATATTTAGTATATTTATCCGTTAATTATGCAAAAAAGTATTGGTGGTGTGGTGGCGAAAACCATCTCAAAATAATGCAAAGGTCTCAAGTTCGAGTCTTTCCTCCATCACTAAGTTTTTATTTTTGTAATTCATTTACCCTTAACCATAATTTTGGGCCCAATTCTTTTCGTCGCCCGAGGCCTAAATTTTTTCAAGAGTTTTCATGGACGGCTCTGGCTCTGGTAAGTTCCCATTTATCTTCCTCGACATTTAGCACACTTTTGCATTTATTGATATTAAAACTATGTTTTCTTTAGATGTTAGGGTACTGTACAAGTGTGCGTTTGCATGCATGTATTCTAGAACAGTTTAACCCTATATATATGCAACATCAAGCATTCATCTTCATATATATCATCTTCATCTGAGTTGAACAATATGACTTCTTTTACTAATTTTCTCTTTCTTTTTCTGGTCATTGGTTTTCTTGTTCGTACTCCGGCTGCTCGGAAATTGACTTCGGCGGGCCCTAAGCAGCCTTTTCAGGATGAGAAGGTGCCTTACTTTGGTGGCGGGCTTGGAGGCGGACGTGGATTCGATGGTGGTGGATTAGGAGGTGGTCCTGGATTTGGAAGTGGTGGTGGAAGAGGGTTTGGTGGAGGTTGGCTTGGTGGAGGAGGTGGTGGTGGTGGCGGAGGAGGGTTTGGTGGAGGAGGAGGGTTTGGTGGTGGATTGGGACGTGGGCCCGGATTTGGAGGAGGAGCTGATGGTGGGTCTGGGATTGGAGGAGGAGCAGGAGATGATGGACTTGGTGATGGGTTTGGTGGAGGTCGACTCGGTGGTGGTGGTGGTGGAGGAGGAGGACTTGGTAATGGGTTTGGTAGTGGTGGTGGTGGTAGTGGTGAAGGAGGTGGACTTGGTGATGGTTCAAGTGGAGGTTTTGGTGGTGGACTGCCTTGAGTGCATGCATGCATAAATAAGTACAATGCCAATGGCATGGTTGTGAGTTGATTGCTAGAGATCAACTTCTATGTTTTTATATTGTGGAAACCATAAATAAAAGATGCTTGTATGTTGTAACAAAGCATTGTTCTTTTGTTAGTGCTATAATTACTTGTGATCCATGCATTAACTTCCCACTAAATGCATAACAATGTCTATATATCTTGAATAAACAGGTTATCTTATGTGAGAATTAGTTATTATATATATATATATATATATATATATAGGTAAAGAGTACTGTACAAATCTCCTTATCGTACATTACGTACGCTACAATCTCAGCCGCCCGATCATCTTCCCGCATTGAATTCGCATGTTGTTTTTTGTTCCACATGCGAAATTGTTAAAAAAAACAACATGCTATTTCATCAAAATTAACACATGCGAAATTGGTACAAAAAACAACATGCGAATTCATAAAAAATTATCAAATGCGAAATTGTTATAAAAAAACCAGCATGTTATTTCATCAAAATTATCACATGCGAAATTGGTACAAAAAAACAACATGCGAATTCATAAAAAATTATCACATGCGAAATTGTTATAAAAAAAACAACATGCGATTTTAAAATGCGGAAGATGATCTGACGGCTGAGATTGTAGCGTACGTAATGTACGATAAGGGTATTTGTATGATAACCGGCCTCTATATATATATATAGTGAAGAGTTCAAATGAGAAGAAATTTTTTGGAAGAAGAAACAAGAAGAAATTTCAACCAATAAGAATGCTTCATTTTACTTCATTTAGTATAAGTATTTAATGTTACTATAAGGGTAATATGGTAAACCTACAAAGATCATTAATTAGTAGTATTCCTCTTTAATAGCTAACTACATTAAAATTTGTAACTTATCTTCAAAATATATGTTTTTTCAAAAAAATAAAATAAAATAATTTAGAGTGTAGGATAAATTACAATGTGTATATGATAAATTACGAGCTGTGTAGGATAAATTTCAACATGTGTAGGGTAAATTTTCGAAAGGTGTAGGGTAACTTTTGATGTGTGTAGTCAAAAAACATTAGTGTGAAGGATGATAATTTTTATGACTAATTAATTAGGCAAAGATGATAATAAATGAGATAAATGAAAATGTATTTAATGTTTTACAATTATACCCTTTGTTTTTTTTCTTCTCAATTGAATTTTCTTCTCAAATGAACCTTCCCCTATATATATATATATATATATATATATATATATATATATATATATATATATATATATACGAGTTAACGTTAACCACGCGTTACGGGGGAATGTTGATTATAAAAGTCATTAGTATCACTACATGAGATGCAAAAAATTCTTTAGTTTTGCAATAAGTTATTATAACATGCAAAAATTCTTTTGTTTTGGAATAAGTTATTATAACCCGTGGGGTGGCGTGGGGCAAGGGGCATGGGTTTCTTCATGGCGTGGGGCAAAGGTTGTTGATGATGTGGCGATATATGTATATATATATTTGCAAATGTTATATGTGTGTGCTAAACAAACATGGTTATGATAACGAAGAATTATTTTATTTTTTTGTAATTAATGAGTTGACGTCAACCCGCGCGTTGCGACGGGATCTTAATTATGAATGTTTTTAATACCGGTGAATTTTATTTCCCAACTCTAACTACACATTCGCAAGACTTTCGATACTCACAGTTTCAAAACACAACGGAAAACCTAAATCCACAAAGGGTGCTTGAAGATCAAGATCAATGCAAACTAAAATATCATAGTAAATTCGTCTTCTAAGTAGTTATTCAAGCCGCAAAGAGCAACTGATGGCGTTCATATCTCATTTATATATGCACAAAATTGACGATGAAAAGTGGACAGGAAGTGAACGACATGGCTACTATTAAAAGAGAGAATAGCAGATGAGATATATAGTACGTAGGATTATTAGTTGCTTAAGAGGTTGGTTATACACATGCTTTTAGGGACTTGTACTGTTTCTTAAATTTAACCAAATTTTCAGAGGAAAAATCCAGAAAGATTTCGAATATTCGAAACTAATTTTCAATGTTTGACGGAACCCTAAACGCCGCCGCCTTGTATCCGCCACCTCTCTCTCTCTCTCTCTCTCTCTAGCGTACGCTGTCATACAAAACAAACAAATGAAGAAAGGTTTCAAAAACCCATGGCATTATAGCCTAGTGGTATCTTGGGGGTGGGATAAGGCTTATGACCATTAGGTCATGAGTTCGATTCCCACAAGGGGGGTTTTTCCCAGATTTATTGGGTTTCCTCCTGAATTGGTGTATAGGCATCATTGCCTAGTGGAGATGGATATGATCGGGTGGTTCCGCTAGTGGCACGATGATACTCTAGTGGTCCGTCATTGATCCAAATTTGCCGTTAAAAAAAACAAATGTTGCTAAAAGGGACATGGGGTGCATGGCATGTGGAAGGCTGACTCAGAACTTCCGAGTGAATATCACCTTTTGTCCCTTCGTACATCTAATCTCTTAAACCCAATACCACCCTTTGGAGTTATAAATGTAATATATGGCTAAAGAAGTCAAATAGACTTTAATCGATATAGGTTATGATATGGCAGCCAGTTTAACCAATTAACCCATTAAAAATCTGCCAACCCATTTACAACTTGTAAACTCGTTTGACACGGTTAGATAAACGGGTTATACTAATCATATTCAGGTTAAACAAATATAAATGTGCCTAGGTTAGGGTTCGTTTACAATACCGATTAAAATATGGGTCATGTCCGGCTTCACCAATTCAACCTGACACGAATGCCACCTCTATTCGTACCTGTTGGTGCTCCGCTAAGAACAACTGCTCAGGCCTACGCAGCACTTGATTGATTAATATCCACCTACAACATAGAAAAAGTGCAATCTAAATTACAGAAAAAGGAAACCTATCAAACTTCAAATCAACACTAAACACCATTTCGAGTGCGTAGATCAATATATACATATGTTTCATTTTCACAACTAAACAATAGAATTAGTTAATCAAAAGTTATACTTTATATAAAATGTATATAAGATTGAGATTCCAAGGCTTTAATTGAGTTTTTTTTTAATTAAAAGAAATATAAATTTACACATCGATGGCATCAGATGTTAAAGCAATTTCTTTCGCATGCCCCTTCTTTATAGAATTAAACATTAGCCATAGCAAAAGGCTTTTGTAACCAAAACAGTAAACCAAAAAACAATATTTGCCCATATATTATCATATTCCTTGAATGTGTACCGAGGTCTCACAGCAAATCCATATGCAAATGCAATAAAGAAATAAGCATGCATAAGCAAAAGACAAAATCATTTACTTTCTCTTAAACCAACAATAAAATCATATTTGACAGTCAAATTTGTCTAATTGAGGATTGATTCTACTTTGTGAATTCTGATGATTAGCGCATACACAGAGATGTCACAAAAAGGAATAAACCGTATGTATAGGCAATTCTGCACATGTTTCACCATGATTACATTTCAATGTTAAACTTTATTATCTATAGTGCATTCAAACGTTTCTCTTCTAGATCCGCCAAGATCGAGTAGAGCATTGTTTGAAGATCAAGTAGATCTTTAAGCAAACCGCCGCTGCATCGTTTGAAGGTCTACCCGAAACGTCATGGTGAAGATTATGGATGATGGGGAACGGTGTGTACCATCGTGATAGAAGGACCGTGTGTCCATGGTGTGGCAACCTTTTGAATAATCACCTCATGGGATTTAGCAAACCATAACATCCATTTGAAGATCATTATCCGGATGTAACACCTCGAAAATTCGCATCCTATAATGTATTGACACGTGTCATAAGCTTGAACGTGTGAAAGAATACTCTAGAGGGACTAAAGTTGACAAACATGAAAAGTATGTGAATATAAGGGTTCAAATTGTCAACAATGGATAAATATACTTTACAATAACCCTACATAATGTTTATACATTCAAACGAATAAATCATGGATCATACGAGGCTAAATATGAAAGAAAGTGAGAGATTACAAACCACAGGGGTTAAATGTGTCAACATGTTTAAAGTATACCTCTGAGTGACCTTTTAGCAAACCCGAAGCTTTGTAACGATTAATTATGCTCACTAGAATGCACGATAAAAATTTCATAAAGTTTCGTTAACGTATGAGAAAGTTATGATCAAATTCGTATACGAGGGGTTAAAGCGTAAACGTTGAAAGTTATGACTTTTCGGGTAAACATGAAGTGACCGAGAACTTAACAAAGTGGGTATAAGACTTGAAGCCCTTATAAGTCAAGTTTAGGGGCTCAAAATGCAAGAAACAAAGTGTGGTTGACCTTTCGAAGAGCCAAGAGCCAAGGATGCAAACTGAAAAAGTTTTAAAACCTGAAGTTAGGCTCCAGGCGGGCCGCGTAAGGCCTTGGAAATCCTTACGCGGGCCGCGTCAGGCCCCCAGATGCAGAAAATCGTTTTTGTTGGCTGTTCAGCCTTGGAACCGACTTAGATAAGATATTTTCACTTCATGGGCGCCCCCTACATGTTCCTAGGCACTTAGGGACATCTGTTGATGATCCATGGCCATTGATATCATGATTTGTCAATGATCTAAGGTGTTTAAAACACTATATAAAGGCCCTTAAGTTGCAACAATTGATCACACCTTCCATCTGCAATTGAGGAGCTTTCTTGGAGCTTAAGAGCAGACCCAAGTCCTTCCTAATCAAGCATAGGACTTCAGTAAGTATGCTTAACCTTTCTTAGTTAAGTTTTTGCTTAGTTTTAGCTTAAAAGTCAAACCGTCGTAATTAACGGTTGACTTTACGATTAATCACTAATGGTCCAGTGATTAGTCGAATTGAAAGTAGTTATAAGCTGGTAATTATGTGGGCAATAAACCCTTAAAAGGGCACCCTCTGATTCCCACTCTAACTAGGTCAAAGGTCGGGTCAAACTTGTTATTAAAAAGTCAACAGGATACTTATTTTCTAATTTATGCATAATTAGCAATGTAGAACACATACGACCTATTTGATCATTAATATAACTTGGTAATTAGTATAAGGGCATGTCTAAACATGTTCAACCCGACAATTTTATGATTAGACCCGGTTCGGAACCGAAAGACGCAAAGCTTTGACTTTTGCTTTGACTTCAGTTCTGACCCGTTTTAGTATGATTTGGAATTGCCTTAGAGCTTCCTTAGGACCAGGTTACATGCTGGTATAGCCCTCTGTGATTATACACCATGGTTCATTAGTTAACCAATTAATATGCATGATTCCGTTAATTGCCTATAAGTTGACCATTATGCCCTTTTCACCTTAAAACGTGATTTTTTGCAAATATAAAAGAGTAGAAACTTTAGTTACTGATATATAAACTTGCACCCAAAATTTGATATCAGTTTGAGGTGTAGATTGAAAGTTATGCTCATTAGCGTAATTAAGAAGCTTTATGTTAATTAAACGGCGTAATTAGCGTATAGCCTAGTTAAGCCTACTTTTGATATCAAAATCTTTACCCACTGATGTAATATATTATTTTGGGATTTTTGAAGATTTTTAATTAATTTTAGGCTGAGCATAACTTATAGTCATAGGCTTAATCCGGTAATTGTCGGTTTTGCCCTTACGGGCTATAAAATGAGTTTTACATATCTAATCGACTCCAAACCTTTTGCTACTGATTAGATATGATAAATAAATTATTTTAAGCCTGCTGGAATAATAAAAATATAAGATTTCTATATAGAACCCGGAAACGGCTTCTAATCGCCTAATTAAGCGTTTTTAACGCATAGTATGTACTAGAACTATTTTAAACATACAAAGGTTGATACCTACTGATATTTGAGGTAAATTATAATATTTCAACAGTAGGCAAAAGTTGTTTAACTCAGACTTCAGTTTTGAGCTTTACGACTTATGTGAAATTACCAAAATGCCCCTACGGTGCATAGTTTGGTTATAGATAAATTTCACATATATATTTTACCATACTGTTATAACTTAGTAAAATAAGTATTTTTGCTGATTATATCAGACCTGTAACTCAGGTAAATACTTAAACTCTTTTATAACATTATAAATGACCAAATTACCCCTACGGGGCATAGTTTGTGTTTAAATTCGTTTTGGGCATAATGGAAGGTATCCTACTGATATCACAACATATTTGAGGCATATTAACTTAGGAAACCTGGTTAGGACCCTTGTAATTTCCCGTTACGCCTCTTGCGCGTACGGTTCGGCTTATGTAACTAATTTACATAAATTAGCCGAAACGGGTCAAACCTTATCGGTTTTACCCCAAAATTCAGAATGTGTCTAGATTACCCATATTAAACAAGCATACAAGCTTTCCGAGTCAAAACCACATTCTAAACCGGTCTTCGCCTTATCGTGCGTTTGAACCGTATCTTTCTTTAAAACTAACCAGTCTAAGTTTAGGCTTAATTAAAGACCCGTTAGTATTCTAATTGGTTATTTATACCATCATTCTAGACTAGAGCCTTCCGGTAAATTGTACCTACGCTTACTTAAGTGAATACGACTGAGTTATTATAATTCTTGCTATTTAAGACAGGAGCTAGCTCAGGTAAATACTCTTAACTTATTTTCCCTATTACGGGCTTGGGATACGGTAATATAAATACCGCATGGTCAGGTATGGGATTCAAAGACCAATGAGTCGGGAAATCCAAATAACATGTTTTTAATTCGTATTGCTTGACTGAAACATTGGGGGTTAATGCGACCGTGCCCTGGATATCCTTGACTCATTAAATGCAATGGCCACGACCTAAGCACGGGGTGTAGGCATACACCTGACAGATGCCATATGTTTATTAATTAATTATAACCAATATGGGATTCCCAATAGGGGAATAGTGGTGTGTCGGTTAATCTTGAACCGGCATAGAACCGGGCCCCGTATGTAGAGCAAGTTATGTAAAACTGATAACATGAGATATGGTTTGTCCCAAGTATAAAAGATTAATTTTGCCTTGTGCATTTTAATCAAAGTGTCAAAATATTTTGTGCCTGGTGCATCTAAATCAATTTTCTTAAACTCTTTTCAAATGAGTCGGTTGAGTGTATTTACCAGTGAAAACTGACGTATTTTCAAAAGTCTAAGTGACAGGTACAAGTACGTAATAGGCTGGAAGCTGCTCAGGACGTTAATAAGGAATCTTGCAAGTTCTAGGCGTCTAAAGTCTGTTGAATAATGTTTATATTTTAAGATCCGCCTGTGGATCCCTTACTTTCCGTTGTAATACTTGATATTACTTTATATTCGGATTGTAATATATTTATCTTTTGCTTCCGCTGTGCATTTATATATTGTGTTGTTTGACTATGATGATATCAACTACGTCACGATACTCCCCTACCGGGCCCACCGGTCAAACGTGGAAATATCGGGGTGTGACAGGTTGGTATCAGAGCCAACACTGAGTGAATTAAACACTAGCTTTTTGTGTTTAATCTCAGTTACACAGTTGCACATTCTTGAGTCTAGACGAGAACATAGGACAAATTCTAATTCGTTTTATTTGTCCTTATATGGTTCCTTTGTTATTTTCTGATTAGCTCTTGCATGGGCAAGTCATTTTCTGTTAGAAGTCCCGTTTAGGGCAACCATATACTTGTTTAAATTTTAATGGAACGATTATATTTAAAAATATCATTCCTATATTATAAAATCTACCATTATAATAAAATGGCAATATCTAAAAAGGACAAGACCTAGCTCATGTGTCATTTTAAGGCAGGGCCAAGACGGTAGTTCCACAATTAGATTCAGATCCTTGTTAACACCTCAATTTAGGTTTGTTCTGCGTTAAATAAAGGAATCTTAAAGGTAAAACCTAGCCTAAATGTCAATGCAGACATGGCCAAGATGGTAAAACCTAGCCTAAATGTCAATACAGACCTGGCCAAGATGGTAAAACCTAGCCTAAATGTCATTGCAGACATGGCCAAGACGGTAAAACCTATCCAAAAGATTCCAGTCCCTGTTAACATCTGTAAGTATGTTAACATTTTTGGTAAACTGTGAATCGTTAAAGTCACACAGGCCATTAAAAAAAGGGGGGTTAATCTAAATTCCCTTATTTGAAATAATAATCCCTTAGGGGTGAAGTGCCCACGGGCTATAATTAACGTCCTCTGAGACTAAAGACAGTGGTAGCCTACAACTCCCTGTCAAGAAAAGGTAATGAACTTTGATTCAAACCTTAATGCCTCGATTCTCTGAAATCATGGTTTATATCATCCTATAAGATGATCATATTATAAACATCCCTTAGAAGGGAAGTGCCTACGGGCTATAGTTAATGTCCTCTGAGACTAAAGACAGTGGTAGCCTACAACTCCCTGTCAAGAAAAGGTAATGAACTTTGATTCAAACCTTAATGCCTCGATTCTCTGAAATCATGGCTTATAAAAAAACGTGTCTACGCGACCAGGCCATTTGTGCTATTATTAACTTGTAAATTAGGATTTATGATAAAAATCCTGAATAAAATAAATATCCTTCCTTCTCTGCCAGTATACATATAAATAAGAATCTTAAGAGTGAAACCTAGCCTGGGCTCCTATTCCACGTGTCAATAAATGCCCCAACCCAAGCCCCACCATACCCCACGGCCTTATACCCCTCTTAACCTTCTTTCATCACTTCTAACCTTTGATCAAACTGAAACCATCTAAATTCATAATCACCTTCTTCAATGCGCAATTCAATTCATACCTTTAAGTCTTCAACCCCTCCGACTTCACTTTAATCCAACCTAATTGACACCAGCCTTCAATTCGGCAAACCACAGGGAAATCAAGCAAACTGGACTTCAATTTATTCAATGGAGCATGCCTTCAATTCGATTTCGGTATTCAAGAAGTAATCTCATCACCCCTGGTCTTTTTAATCCCATCCCCTGGTTGTTCATGCCATATTTTGAGTTGAACTCGAACAAAACACAGCAATAGCCGGAATATCTGAAGCCACCAGCTATGGAGTCTGTGCTCTCTTTCTATTTGCCACCGTGTTTGATTCTTTCATCTCAACATCCCAACGCAGGTAACTCTAATTTCAATCGTTAGGGTTTTGATTGATGATTTGTTCTTTTTTTTCTTGCTTTTTATAATAGATCTGGATTCTGGAAACTGCTGCTTCATGCTTACTACAATTAGTATTGACAGAGGTATAAATCGCGTTGCTTTCTCTGTCATCTTCTCTTATTTAGGTAATCAATTGGAGTTATTATTGATTTACGGATGCTATTGTCGTTTTATTGTTGATTGTTTGTACAGCCTTAACATAAATTGCTATCAAATAAGTGAATGATGTTAAATTGTGGCGTATACCATACTATTTCTTGGAATCTAGCTTTTGATTGGATGGTTTGAACTTAATTTGATTGATTTCTAAATGAACAAACGAAGATATACCCGGAAAACATTTTTTGCTGATGCGATTTATATATTGGATGACAGATATTTGGTATGCTGGATAATCTTTTTTTCTTTCTTTTTGCAATAAACAAGTAGTTACAATTGGTTTAATTTGTTTTCAGCCTGGTTCAGATCATGTGACTTTGGGATTAAAGGAGCATGATGATTTTGGGGATTTAGGGTCCGACAGATGGTTTCAAGGTATGTCAGTTGAAGGCTTGACATTGGTGTTTGATATTGTGTCTAATAAATGTGATTTTGATTTGATTAGTTAAATCCAAAATAATCAAATTCGAAGTGTGGATATTCAAGATCATTATGGTTTGAGTGCAATACTGTTATTCAAAGACTCGAAACAAGAAGACATACTGGTATTTGTATATGTGTTGTGGATGCTAATGTGTTTATAATTAAAAAAATATTTTTCAACTTGTATGTTAACCTCAACTAGTTTTGATTCAGAACCTAAACAAATTAAAAAATATTTTTCAACTTGTGTGTTCGTGAGTTGGCGGGTTGAACCCGGCACAAACTCAGAAATTTTGACATGAACCTGAAAATCGTATTTGACACGTGAGCCGAAAATAGTGTGCCTTCGCCGTATAATGATGGTCTTTCGCCTTCGCCTACTGGGAATGATAATGCTGGTCAGCTTGATATCGGGGCTTCGACGAAAGCGCCTTTGTTAGGGAAGTCTAGCAAGCAAGAAAAGAGAAAGATGAGAGATCATGTGATTTCAGTTAGAGAAAATGGGGTCGTGGAGGAACATAGGAAGTCTGCGGATAAACAGGGGACTAAGGTGGATTCTTCGAGACTAGATCTGACGAATCAAGGTGGGTCTGTGGCGGGTCTTTCTTTGTCAAAAGAAGTAAGTTCGATGAGCAGGTCGAGTCCTCAAACAATAACAAATAAGTGGTGTCGCCAAGTTCGTATTGTTCTTGCAGTTGAAGTGCTGATTATGTTCTTATATTTTTATTATTTAGATGTGGTAATTTTGACCCTTGTACTTTTCAGTTGGTTAAATTGGGCAGTGAAATGGGTCAAATAAAAAACTGGGGGGAAGTCTCCATCTTACTATCATTCTTCTTTCAACAAAAGTTGTGACGATATCTTTATCAAAAATCAACGGGCGGGCATAGGTGAGATATAATTGTAGATTTCATCAGTGATCTATGTTCTCTTTATCATAGATTATGCTCATACATTTTTGTTGATGAATTCCCCTTTTACAAGGTAATGCAATAAAAGGAAATACAAAAAAAGTTCATCATTGTGGCTCACTTTTCAACAGTTGCTTCTCTGTTTTCAGGTTTGTATATTTGTTATAGAATTTTGCTATAATACTCTATGTCATTGCTTATGATGAGTCCGTCCACTCAATTCGGTTAGAGTAAAAAGTTAATTTCCTTATAGTAACTCATACCATAAACTATTTTTTATCAGCTAAGAAATTACTTTTAAATTATTGTTGCAGGGTATCTATTGGCATTTTGACAAGCGTATAATCGTATATATATTCCACTACCAGATATGAGTGCTTGACAACACGTCTAGGTGATGATGCGTGTGAAGTGTTATATATATTAGGTGTATATTTTAAGCCCCTTTAACACTTATTTTTAGCCAAGTTTTAAATTTATAAAACACGATATTTTACTAACACTAAACACACATATGGGCAAGTGCACCCATCGTGAGCGTAGTATAGTGTTGGCAAGATACCGAGGTCGTCCAAGGACACAAGAGCTTTTAGTACCGGTTTATCCTCAACGTTTAATCAAAATAAAAAGTTTAGAAAAATGTTTTTAACTAAGAAAAATAAAAACTAACTAAAATGCTGAAAATAAAAATAAAATAAAAACAGATAGACAAGATGAATCACTTGGTTCTGACTCGTATCTAGTATAACCTTTGATTATTTCCGCACTTTTGCACATAATTAAGAGATTATCTTAGTTATTGTAGTAGGCCCCTCTTTTGAAGGTGACGTGACCCTCACCCCAGTAGTTTGAGTCAGCAAGGATACAATCCTAAAAGGGTGGATTATTGGAAGATAATGAATTAAGTTATTAATGCAATATTATGGTAGGCCCCGCTTTTGGCGGTGACGTTACCCTCGACTAAGTAGTCTGAGTCAGCAGGGATACAGTCCTAAATAGCCGGGTTATAGTATTAATAGTAGTTAACTTATGAGGGGATCAAAGAGTTTGGACCCCCGCCATCCAATACCGTGAAGCATTGAAGGAGGTCCTACTAAATTTGACCCAGGTCCATTGCAGGACCTCTAAACGCTGAACAATGGCAAGACCTTTACCAAACCGTTCCCTTAACCCCCGACCAGGTAGCCAACATACCTCCATATAGACCGTGGAGATATGAATGGTGAAAATCCTTTATTTTATATAGACAGTAAAATAATGCCAAGACACCACGGACAAACGATAAGGAAAGATCACCTTCAACATAAGTAACTAGTTATTAAAGTCATTAATACAAAACCAAATAAAAAGTGCAAAAGATTAGAAATAAAAAGTATTATACTAGACACTTTGTCTTCACCAAGTGATGTAAGAGACTTAGGCAAACATGGCCTTGATTGTCAAGAACTCTTACGATCAATCTTGGATCCCGAGACGACTCACACACTCTACGATGGACAATGGATGATGGTGGTGGATGATGGTGGTGGGTGGTGGATGAAGTGTGAGAGAGGTGGTATGCCAAGGGATGAGTTGAAATGAAACCAAGCACTCCTATTTATAGGCTGAACAGAAGGCTGGGCACGGCCCCGTGTCCGCTGGACACGGCCCCGTGCCTGTCTGACATTCTCTCTCTTCATTAATTGTAATTCGCAATTACAATTAATGCGCCTGCTGTACTTTCGCCACGCCCCCGTGTTCACTGGACACGGCCCCGTGGTGGGCAATAGAAGCTTCTATAGGTTTGTCTTTTCTGCTGCTTCTTGGGCACGGCCCCGTGCTGGCTGAGCACGGGGCGTGTTCAGTCTTCTGCCTTCTCTATTTTGCTTGGGAAGATGCCGTTGAGGGGTCGGGCAGTCCACTTATGTTCCTTTTCTTGTATTTGTGTTGGATTTAGCTGTCTTTTTGCTTCTTTTGTGTTTTTGAGCTCATTTAATCCTGAAAATACAAAAGGAAGACAAAAACACTCTTTTTCCAATATTAGTACTTAAAAAGGGTTAGTTTTATGCCTCATTTGATGTAATTTATATGTTGCATTTTACACACATCAAATACCCCCACACTTGAACTTTTGCTTGTCGTCAAGCAAAACTCTTTAATATGTGGCTTACACTCCCAAATGGAATGGGTAGAAGAGAAGGTTTTTGGGCTTGTCATAGAGTGTTGGGAATCCAAGATCTTTTTGAGTTTTATTTTTATCTATTTACAATCCTATTCGTAATGATTTGTTTAGAACGTTTCATAGGAGAAATTACTTATTTGGGCATAACATGCCCTTTTAAAATTTCATTTATATACAAGTTCACATACCTCACGGGAGAAATCACTCACACTCGGCCGAAGGTGTATTTTTAGTGAATCACTCGAGAGCGGCATGGAACTTACTCCTACCATAAGCTTGCCAAGCAATCAATCATCCTCCTTTTTAACTTTTATACCTTTGTAAATATCAAGAGGACTTTGCGGGTGAAGGGTTAGGCTTGGGTTAAAGGTAGGTGGTTGGGTTAGTGGTTAGTGGTTAGTAGAAAAAGGGTGAAAAAGCGTAACAAGTGTCGGTTTTCGTAGGACTTTCTATTTTTTGTAACTTTTTATTTTGATGAAGCTATTATTCAAACAAAGTTATTTTTGATGAACTTGTTTGTTTATTTTCTTTTGCTTCATCATCAACACATATTTTTTTTTTCAGCCGATCATATGAAAAACCGAACTTGTTACTAAAACAAAGGGTTAAAAATGAAAAAGGTTTTGGTGGGTAAAAGGGGTGTTTGGTTTGGGTTATGAAATGAAAAGGTTTAGGCTCAAAGGGGCTAACTAGGGGGATTTTGGGTAGGTGGTAAAAAAAAGAAAAAATAATGGTGTAGAAGAAAAAAGGGTTAGTCCTAGCGCCTCTATCATTTACTTACTCGGGTTTAAGTCGATAAGGACCGGGAATGTATCGTCATGGCAAGTTCTAGAGTCGTAAGAACCAAGCGGCTATTCACACAAGAAACGAAAAATGAGCATTTAGTCTAAAGATGTAAATTTGTATGCTCAATAAAGGCTCAAAACTCACTTTTGTGGGAATGGGTTTTTATGTGATCAAGTATATATAATCAAATTTTAATTAAGCTTGTCATGCCGTTTCATAATTTTCTTATGTTGGTTCTTGTTGTCACGACGCTATCGGTTGTAAATTTGTAAAAATATAACCTTATTAATCTTATGATTCCTAACTTAAACTTTAGACAAGTAAAAAAAAATTGAAAATTTTTGAAAAAATTTGGGGTGTTTAGCGGTTCCAATAGAGTTTTGTGTAAGGCTTGTTATTAGGACTTGCAAAATTTCAAGGTTTTAGCATCCCCCCACACTTAAATTACACATTGTCCTCAATGTGTCCCAAAAATAAATTTTTAGGTTGATTAGATGTGTAAAATGGTGTTAAAAGCAAAGATTTATGTTACTGGCAGTCTGGACACGGCCCCGTGGGGATCGGACACGGCCCCGTGTTCAGGTGCCAGTAACAAAAATTAAAGAAAAGAAACAGAAGCCTGGACACGGGGGCGTGTCTGGTGAACACGGCCCGTGTCCAGTTACCTGAACTGGGCATTTTTCTGCAGGGGGTTCAGCACGGGGCCGTGTTGGTTGGACACGGCCCGTGTTGAACCTTCTGTAATGGAGATTGATGCCGGGTTGCCTTGTTCTTGTGCATGGGGTCATTTTTCTCGTTCCCCTTTTCATCCCCTACCACCATGAGTGTGTTTTATTTCTGAAAATTAAAACTAACTAGAAAACATAAAAATTAATCTAAATTAAACTAAGGATAGTTCCGCGGAATGCCTCCGTGGTGCGCCACGTTTATAAGGGTCCTTGGCTAGACCCACCTTATCGGGTGGTTCTGGCTCATCTTCAATTAGGGGGTCGTTATTGCCGAATGGATATTTCATTGACCGCTCAAGATCGACACTTCTTTTAAATGCCCCTAATTGAAGAGGTAGATTTTTGAACTTCCGGTTTTTCATAGCTTCGTGAGTTTTTACAAATGGTCGTCCCAACACTAGAGGAGCGTCATCAAGAATGACAAAGTCGGCCGGGATTACCATTTGATTCGTTTGAACCAATACATCTTCAACTACACCGATTGATTTTATTACTTTCCGATTGGATAGAAAAATGGGTATTTGAAGTGGAGAAAAATCACTAATACTTAATTTTTCGAAAATGTAGTTAGGCATTATGTTAACACAAAGATCTTTATCGATTGTGACATTACTAATAAACGAATTTTGAAAGAAACATGGAACCGGTGTAATGTTAATTTCAAATGGGTCTTCTTTTATTAGCGAGGTTTGATCATTAGTTAACTTAACGCTTACCGTTTCGTCAATTTTAGTGTTAGTGTTTAACTCTTTTAAAAACTTAGCATGAGTGGGTACTAAACAATGATTTTCGAAAGAAGGTGACAAGAGATTAATTTTTTCAAAATTAGACTCTTCTTGAATTTTAACGTTTTCGGACTCACCTTTTTCGTTGTTTAACTCATGTGTCGGTTTTTCACTTATTTGTTCTTCCATTTTTACACTTTCGGTTATCTCTTCCTTTTTTAACTCTTCTCTTGCGTGGGACTCCTCTTCCCTTGCGCGAGCTTCTTTTATACATCGATCAATAACTCTAATGTGTTCTAATATCCTATCGGTCACTTCGGTTAGAGAAAAAGAATCGGAATTTTCTAAGCTTGAATCCGGTTGTTCGACCCTTTGTTCCTCATAATACCCATATGAAGTCGATGGTTCGCACCATTGTTCTTCATTGTAAGCATATGATGGATAAGGTTCGTAATTTTGTTCTTCATAATACTCATATGAGGTGGGTTGTTCACGCCATGGTTCCTCATAATAAGCATACGAAGGTGGTGGCTCATATCTTGGTTCCTCAAAGTATGAGTATGAAGGCTCATACCTTGGTTCGTCAAAATATGAGTATGAGGGAGGAGGTTCATACCTTTGGTCTTCATAGGATGTGTATGAAGTTGATGGCTCGTACCTGGGCTCCTCATAGTAGGTGTATGAATTGGATGGTTGATATGAGTGATTATTTTGAACCGAGCGTGTGTTACGACAATTAGTGCAATAATTACCCCTATAATCATCCTCCTCATAGGTGTAGTTGTAACCTCCTGAGTATTGATCCATAAGAATCACTCAGCAGACCACAACCAAGTCTCGAGATCAGAAAACAAAAATAAAAACGGAAACAGAAGGCTGGACACGGCCCCGTGTTTAGTGGACACGGCCCCGTGTTCAGAATCTGTATCTGGGCGTTTTAATTAAATTTACTGATTTCGTTGAGCACGGGGCGTGTTCAGTGAGCACGGCCCGTGTTCAAGCTACTGTTACTGGGTATTTAAAAAATTTTCTACAGCACGGCCCCGTGTACAGGTTACTGTAAATGCAAATCTAAACTAAAATGCAGAAAAATGTGCGCGCTTTTAAAAAGGTTTTGAAAACTGATTAGGCCGTCGATTTTAAGCTTTCTTAAAATCCTTGTGTCCCCGGCAGCGGCGCTAAAAACTTGATTCGTGTGAAGTGTTATATATATTAGGTGTATATTTTAAGCCCCTTTAACACTTATTTTTAGCCAAGTTTTAAATTTATAAAACACGATATTTTACTAACACTAAACACACATATGGGCAAGTGCACCCATCGTGAGCGTAGTATAGTGTTGGCAAGATACCGAGGTCGTCCAAGGACACAAGAGCTTTTAGTACCGGTTTATCCTCAACGTCTAATCAAAATAAAAAGTTTAGAAAAATGTTTTTAACTAAGAAAAATAAAAACTAACTAAAATGCTGAAAATAAAAATAAAATAAAAACAGATAGACAAGATGAATCACTTGGTTCTGACTCGTATCTAGTATAACCTTTGATTATTTCCGCACTTTTGCACATAATTAAGAGATTATCTTAGTTATTGTAGTAGGCCCCTCTTTTGAAGGTGACGTTACCCTCACCCCAGTAGTTTGAGTCAGCAAGGATACAATCCTAAAAGGGTGGATTATTGGAAGATAATGAATTAAGTTATTAATGCAATATTATGGTAGGCCCCGCTTTTGGCGGTGACGTTACCCTCGACTAAGTAGTCTGAGTCAGCAGGGATACAGTCCTAAATAGCCGGGTTATAGTATTAATAGTAGTTAACTTATAAGGGGATCAAAGAGTTTGGACCCCCGCCATCCAATACCGTGAAGCATTGAAGGAGGTCCTACTAAATTTGACCCAGGTCCATTGCAGGACCTCTAAACGCTGAACAATGGCAAGACCTTTACCAAACCGTTCCCTTAACCCCCGACCAGGTAGCCAACATACCTCCATATAGACCGTGGAGATATGAATGGTGAAAATCCTTTATTTTATATAGACAGTAAAATAATGTCAAGACACCACGGACAAACGATAAGGAAAGATCACCTTCAACATAAGTAACTAGTTATTAAAGTCATTAATACAAAACCAAATAAAAAGTGCAAAAGATTAGAAATAAAAAGTATTATACTAGACACTTTGTCTTCACCAAGTGATGTAAGAGACTTAGGCAAACATGGCCTTGATTGTCAAGAACTCTTACGATCAATCTTGGATCCCGAGACGACTCACACACTCTACGATGGACAATGGATGATGGTGGTGGATGATGGTGTTGTGATGGTGGTGGGTGGTGGATGAAGTGTGAGAGAGGTGGTATGCCAAGGGATGAGTTGAAATGAAACCAAGCACTCCTATTTATAGGCTGAACAGAAGGCTGGGCACGGCCCCGTGTCCGCTGGACACGGCCCCGTGCCTGTCTGACATTCTCTCTCTTCATTAATTGTAATTCGCAATTACAATTAATGCGCCTGCTGTACTTTCGCCACGCCCCCGTGTTCACTGGACACGGCCCCGTGGTGGGCAATAGAAGCTTCTATAGGTTTGTCTTTTCTGCTGCTTCTTGGGCACGGCCCCGTGCTGGCTGAGCACGGGGCGTGTTCAGTCTTCTGCCTTCTCTATTTTGCTTGGGAAGATGCCGTTGAGGGGTCGGGCAGTCCACTTATGTTCCTTTTCTTGTATTTGTGTTGGATTTAGCTGTCTTTTTGCTTCTTTTGTGTTTTTGAGCTCATTTAATCCTGAAAATACAAAAGGAAGACAAAAACACTCTTTTTCCAATATTAGTACTTAAAAAGGGTTAGTTTTATGCCTCATTTGATGTAATTTATATGTTGCATTTTACACACAGCAGTGACCAGGATGACCAATTTGTCTGGCCTCTTTGGTGCTTTTTATATACAGGTTCGTTGTTTTTGAATATCATGTTTTCAAAAAATAAAAATTAATAAATTTAATGCTTGCTTATTTAAGTAATATTCTTATTATTAGTTTTTGGTGTGAGGATTAAAAACTTGGTAGTTGGTAAGAAACTGGTTGGCCCTAACTCGAATCGAGCAGTTTACGAGTAAGGGTTGAACTTGCCACTTGTAGTTCTAACCACTGAGCATTGTTTGTTGTAGGTTGTTGATGGGAAGCTATCTCAAACTTGTTATCTCGTGGCACTTGACTCTTTCTATAAGGCATACCATCAAAAGTAAGGCTTCGCTCAATGTATTATTTTGATTCAAATACTAAATTATATTACAAAATGGCTTACCAAAGTCTTGCAAATTATAGATATTCTCTCTGGCTGACCGACTATTTTGTATTTTACAATCGATATAAGAAGGTTAACTATAATTTTATTCATATAATCTTTCTGTCTGGAAACTTGGAAATCTGCAAAAATTAGTTGAACTTTTTTTATTTGTATTTACGCAGGTTGTACAAAAGAGCTTTGCTCGCTTGGTGTTTGATACTGTTGCTAGAAATGCTAGGTGATGATCGATTTTCCTTTTTTTCCCAAAGAACATTCATTACATTCATACTCATGTCTCAAACAGACAATATCTTGTTATTTTTAGCTATGTTGATGGGTGGTCTCAACATACATTTCTTCTTTTCAATTTTTATTCTTAATTCAGATACATTGAATGTGATTGGTTGAAGTTTACATACTAGGGTAAAGAGTACTAACTGTAACGGGTGCAAAATCAATAAGTTTGACTTTTTTCGTTGACCGAGCATCCTTTAATACCAACCTCCTTTCTAAACATCTATTTGAGCTTAAGATGTTGAGATCGTGTATGTGTGGTTTTGTATAGATGCATATTTTTAAAGAAGTTGCCTTGCATGAGTGTTCGTTGATGTTGCCCTTTTTTTACATGTTATTACCATCACATTAACTATAACAATACTTGCAGAGTACAACCTGTAACCTATGACAGAACACAAATATTTAATGTTGTGGTAATAACTTGTACATTTTCACTGCTTCATATAATCATTTGAATTGAATTTAGAAGATTCTTATAAGAGTGAGGACGTTATTGTAATTATATTACACTCGAATCATTTTTTTTCGTCTGGATTGATAGTGGTATCGTGTGTTGTATTGTTTTTGTATGATGTTCAAATCAAATTCTTTTTACTAGGGCTGCAAATGAACCGAAGGGGCCTTGTTCGTGTTCATTTGTTAAGAAAAATGAGTCTGTTCGTGTTCGTTTTTTTTATTTTTAATTTTAGGTGTCGGACAAAAGCGAATGTCAGCAAATACAAATGAAGGTTCATGAACGTAGATGAATGCAAACAAACGTTCATGAACACAAATGAACGCAAATGAACGTTTATTTTTAATCCCATCCCCTGGTTGTTCATGCCATATTTTGAGTTGAACTCGAACAAAACACAGCAATAACCGGAATATCTGAAGCCACCAGCTATGGAGTCTGTGCTCTCTTTCTATTTGCCACCGTGTTTGATTCTTTCATCTCAATATCCCAACGCAGGTAACTCTAATTTCAATCGTTAGGGTTTTGATTGATGATTTGTTCTTTTTTTTCTTGCTTTTTATAATAGATCTGGATTCTGGAAACTGCTGCTTCATGCTTACTACAATTAGTATTGACAGAGGTATAAATCGCGTTGCTTTCTCTGTCATCTTCTCTTATTTAGGTAATCAATTGGAGTTATTATTGATTTACAGATGCTATTGACGTTTTATTGTTGATTGTTTGTACAGCCTTAACATAAATTGCTATCAAATAAATGAATGATGTTAAATTGTGGCATATACGATACTATTTCTTGGAATCTAGCTTTTGATTGGATGGTTTGAAGTTAATTTGATTGATTTCTAAATGAACAAACGAAGATATACCCGGAAAACATTTTTTGCTGATGCGATTTATATATTGGATGACAAATATTTGGTATGCTGGATAATCTTTTTTTCTTTCTTTTTGCAATAAACAAGTAGTTACAATTGGTTTAATTTGTTTTCAGCCTGGTTCAGATCATGTGACTTTGGGATTAAAGGAGCATGATGATTTTGGGGATTTAGGGTCCGACAGACGGTTTCAAGGTATGTCAGTTGAAGGCTTGACATTGGTGTTTGATATCGTGTCTAATAAATGTGATTTTGATTTGATTAGTTAAATCCAAAATAATCAAATTCGAAGTGTGGATATTCAAGATCATTATGGTTTGAGTGCAATACTGTTATTCAAAGACTCGAAACAAGAAGACATACTGGTATTTGTATATGTGTTGTGGATGCTAATGTGCTTATAATTAAAAAAATATTTTTCAACTTGTATATTAACCTAAACAAGTTTTGATTCAGAACCTAAACAAATTAAAAAATATTTTTCAACTTGTGTGTTCGTGAGTTGGCGGGTTGAACCCGGCACAAACTCAGAAATTTTGACACGAACCTGAAAATCGTATTTGACACGTGAGCCGAAAATAGCGTGCCTTCGTCGTATAATGATGGTCTTTCGCCTTCGCCTACTGGGAATGATAATGCTGGTCAGCTTGATATCGCGGCTTCGACGAAAGCGCCTTTGTTAGGGAAGTCTAGCAAGCAAGAAAAGAGAAAGATGAGAGATCATGTGATTTCAGTTAGAGAAAATGGGGTCGTGGAGGAACATAGGAAGTCTGCGGATAAACAGGGGACTAGGGTGGATTCTTCGAGACTAGATCTGACGAATCAAGGTGGGTCTGTGGCGGGTCTTTCTTTGTCAAAAGAAGTAAGTTCGATGAGCAGGTCGAGTCCTCAAACAATAACAAATAAGCGGTGTCGCCAAGTTCGTATTGTTCTTGCAGTTGAAGTGCTGATTATGTTCATATATTTTTATTATTTAGATGTGGTAATTTTGACCCTTGTACTTTTCAGTTGGTTAAATTGGGCAGTGAAATGGGTCAAATAAAAAACTGGGGGGAAGTCTCCATCTTACTATCATTCTTCTTTCAACAAAAGTTGTGACGATATCTTTATCAAAAATCAACGGGCGGGCATAGGTGAGATATAATTGTAGATTTCATCAGTGATCTATGTTCTCTTTATCATAGATTATGCTCATGCATTTTTGTTGATGAATTCCCCTTTTACAAGGTAATGCAATAAAAGGAAATACAAAAAAAGTTCATCATTGTGGCTCACTTTTCAACAGTTGCTTCTCTGTTTTCAGGTTTGTATATTTGTTATAGAATTTTTCTATAATAGTCTATGTCATTGCTTATGATGAGGCCGTCCACTCAATTCGGTTAGAGTAAAAAGTTAATTTCCTTATAGTAACTCATACCATAAACTATTTTTTATCAGCTAAGAAATTACTTTTAAGTTATTGTTGCAGGGTATCTATTGGCATTTTGACAAGCGTATAATCGTATATATATTCCACTACCAGATATGAGTGCTTGACAACACGTCTAGGTGGCCAGGATGACCCATTTGTCTGGCCTCTTTGGTGCTTTTTATATACAGGTTCGTTGTTTTTGAATATCATGTTTTCAAAAAATAAAAATTAATAAATTTAATGCTAGCTTATTTAAGTAATATTCTTATTATTAATTTTTGGTGTGAGGATTAAAAACTTGGTAGTTGGTAAGAAATTGGTTGGCCCTAACTCGAATCGAGCAGTTTACGAGTAAGGGTTGAACTTGCCACTTGTAGTTCTAACCACTGAGCATTGTTTGTTGTAGGTTGTTGATGGGAAGCTATCTCAAACTTGTTATCTCGTGGCACTTGACTCTTTCTATAAGGCATACCATCAAAAGTAAGGCTTCGCTCAATGTATTATTTTGATTCAAATACTAAATTATATTACAAAATGGCTTACCAAAGTCTTGCAAATTATAGATATTCTCTCTGGCTGACCGACTATTTTGTATTTTACAATCGATATAAGAAGGTTAACTATAATTTTATTCATATAATCTTTCTGTCTGGAAACTTGGAAATCTGCAAAAATTAGTTGAACTTTTTTTATTTGTATTTACGCAGGTTGTACAAAAGAGCTTTGCTCGCTTGGTGTTTGATACTGTTGCTAGAAATGCTAGGTGATGATCGATTTTCCTTTTTTTCCCAAAGAACATTCATTACATTCATACTCATGTCTCAAACAGACAATATCTTGTTATTTTTAGCTCTGTTGATGGGTGGTCTCAACATACATTTCTTCTTTTCAATTTTTATTCTTAATTCAGATACATTGAATGTGATTGGTTGAAGTTTACATACTAGGGTAAAGAGTACTAATTGTAACGGGTGCAAAATCAATAAGTTTGACTTTTTTCGTTGACCGAGCATCCTTTAATACCAACCTCCTTTCTAAACATCTATTTGAGCTTATGATGTTGAGATCGTGTATATGTGGTTTTGTATATATGCATATTTTTAAAGAAGTTGCCTTGCATGAGTGTTCGTTGATGCTGCCCTTTTTTTACATGTTATTACCATCACATTAACTATAACAATACTTGCAGAGTACAACCTGTAACCTATGACAGAACACAAATATTTAATGTTGTGGTAATAACTTGTACATTTTCACTGCTTCATATAATCATTTGAATTGAATTTGGAAGATTCTTATAAGAGTGAGGAAGTTATTGTAATTATATTACACTCGAATCATTTTTTTTCGTCTGGATTGATAGTGGTATCGTGTGTTGTATTGTTTTTGTATGATGTTCAAATCAAATTCTTTTTACTAGGGCTGCAAATGAACCGAAGTGGCCTTGTTCGTGTTCATTTGTTAAGAAAAATGAGTCTGTCGTGTTCGTTTGTTTTTTATTTTTAATTTTAGGTGCCGGACAAAAGCGAATGTCAGCAAATACAAATGAAGGTTCATGAACGTAGATGCAAATAAACGTTCATGAACACAAATGAACGTTTATGAACATACACGACCATAAATAAATTTTTTAATAAAATCGACATCTTTCATCATAAATATTGCGGAAATCCATCCCTAATATATACTAACCCAATTATCCAAACATAATTCACATAATCTTGATCACATGATTACCACAAAATAATGACCCCAAAAACTCAAAATTATCATTTTAAACTTGAAGTCCTCGTTTAATCTACCCAGAGTAAACTTGAAGCCTTTATTTGTTTAATCCAAATAATAGTTAATCAAAATAAGTGAACTGATACAAATATTTAATATACTAATATTTATTAAATAATTTATTACTAGGAATTTTAAATTACTTAAGTTAAAAATAAAAGTTAAAAACTCTAAAGAACTATCGAACATAAACGAACAAGTTATTGAACGTTCAAGAACCTTAAACGAACAAACATAAACGAACTTCCCACTAAACACTTCACGAACTGTTCGCGAAACTTTGGTTCGTTTGCAGTCCTACTGCCTTCCATGGATATATTGTATATGCGAAAAAGGCTCAACATTATTATAAACAATGTTTAATGTTTCCCTCATACATGGGCATGAAGCTTCCCTCGCAACGCAAACAAACCAAATTCAACTTAACTATACATTGTCGTCGCCGCCGCATCGCATGAGTTTCCCACTAGTACTATATAATACATTTCCTAGCACTAAGATGTAATTTCACCCCTAATTTTTAAGACGTCAATTGGAACGTCATAGCTAATTTCCCGAGTTTCATCTCACGCTTCCAAATGTGCCCCCATTCAATTTAGGTTTTAATGATTTCTTCATCAGGAAATCAAAGGTTTATCGGTTATGGCAATGAAATCATCGCTGGTTGATGATCAATTGAAACCTATAACAATTAATGGAAACCGCTGATTGAATGCTTGCAGCAAATTGAAGAGGGAAATTGATTCCAGGCCTCCAATTCATTAATAGGGAACGACCTTTCTTTCTCTCGGTTGTATAATTGAAAGTTAAAACTGCGAATATAAAGATTGTTGTTACGGAAGGTGATGAAGAAGGTGGAAGGATTGTAGATTTGGTGTCGCCGATTGGGGCTTTGACTGTCGTCGTCGGTTTACATGATCAGAGCTTTCTCTCCAGGTAAATTTCTTCAACATTTGTATGCTTAATTTCATGATCATTCAGTTTTCTTCAACATTCGTCAACTCTGTTAATCTATGCTTAATGATCTTCATCACAAACTATGGAGTATTTTTTTTCTATATATTATATTAAAAAATTATAATTAAATTAATGCTAGATAGTAGGTAAGGACAAATCTGGGTTTCTTTTAGCAATATATATGAACAGTGGCGGATCCAGGATTTTTTTTTCACTGGGTTCACTTTTTTAGATACTCGAATTTCATATGACTGAACCTAAAAAATTTCGGGTCGGTTCGACAGTTCGAATCGGGTAAGTCAAACAATGGCAATTCCCAATCTTCCTTCTTTTTGTCACTGCCAAAGTTGTTTTCTCGACAAATACCCGACGGGTAACGGGCCGGGTATGGGATAAAAAATTAAAACCGGGTACGGGTCTGGGATTACCAATACCCGGCCCAAGCCCGGCCCATTGCCATTCCTAGTTACATTTCAACCTACTGAATGTGTGTGTTGTGGGGGTGGGGTGGGAATCAGCCACTTGCAGACATAACATTCAAAATTCCAAGCGAAAGGTGGATAAACCATGTGAGGCTCAGTACTTTCTTACTGATTAAAGGACAAAGATGGAATCATTTCTCTTAGACCACATGTTATTAGCCAATCTTGTGTGTGAGTCTGTAATTAGATTTTAACTAGTAGATCAAAACCCAATTTCAAAAACCTTACCCGCTTCGGCAGCAATATTAACTTAAAAACCCAATTTCAAACCCAATTTTTATGTAATCAAGTAATCAACAGATTATAAATTGTAATCAGTTAATCACTGATGTAATCAAAAGATGTAATCATCGATGTAAAACAAACAGATGTATAACAAACTGTAATCACTGAGATGATGATGATAATCAATTAATTCGTATAAAACAAACAGATATAAAACTAACTGTAATCACGGAGGCGGAGCAGCCGGAGGCGGAGGCGGCGGAGCAGCCGGAGGCGGAGGCGGCGGAGCAGCCGGAGGGCGGAGGCGGACTGGCGGAGCTGCTGCCTGCGCTGATGTTGTTTGAACTCTGTGTATGTTCGCTGCTTGTTTGTGTTTGTGTGCGGCGTATGTTTTCTTTTAGGGTTTTAATGTTTTATTACTTTAAAGAAAAAAAATTAAAAGAGAAATTAAATAAAAAACGGACAAAAAAAATGCAGTGACGGGATTCGAACCCGGGTGGATTAGGAAGAAAAGCGCGATTTTAACCAGTGGAACCAAGGCCTTTTATGTTTATGGGTTACTTTTATAATATACTTATGGGTTGCTTTTCAGCTTCTTATATATATTTACACTAAAAATTAAAAAAAGACTGGGTTCCCGGGAACCCGTAGTTTGTACATAAGTCCGCCCCTGTATATGAACAAATTTGTGATAAGTTTAGTGGGATGGGTTGAATATATAATTATACTATGACTTAATTGAATCATTTTGGTGCTTCATGTAGTTGGTTTCTCACAATTGTGAAATACATCTGTGACTCGAGTAATTTTCCTGAAGAAGGAAGCCCATGGACGTGCCCACTAAGCACGAGAAAAGCGTATTTTTTTGGGTTTTTTGAGGTCTGAGGCGCGCGCCTTATGTATTTTGGGTGTTTTGGACAATAGTTTTTTTGACTTGTACATGTAGGTAAAATCATAAATAAACCTTAGTTATAACTATATTTTGGATAAGGGATACTAAAAACCTATGAGATATATATAAAAATTTATATAATCTTCTTGCGCCTCGGGTACGAAAAGCCCATCGCTTTTGCGCTTCGCGCCTCATTTTTAGACCTCGTCGCTTTTGTTCGCCTCTCGCTTTTTAAAACCAAGGGGGGTTAGGTTTTTTTTTTTTTTTTGGGGGGGGGGGGGGGTGGGGTTAGGTTTTTTTTAGGTTTTTTAAATACATTTGTAGAGTAACTTTGATAGTTATAGATAATTACAAAAATGTCACCTTGTCTTTTTGACTTTTCCTTCAATTTGTATGTTAAGATTATTTGTACAAGAACTTTCCCCCTAAAAAATAAGGATTGTTCATATGTCATATTGTGTTTATGGAGTGCTTGTCTAAAAAATAAGGATTGTTCACAGACGCTTAACAAGGTGCATGTATGGTGTTTTGGTTGAGATGCTTGCTCTCCTTAGTTATTTTTATTTGCTTTATGTGGTTTGCTGATCGCGAATGCGTATAAACGTGCAAGCGTAAGTTGCCAAGGTAAATCCTTAGGAAGATTACTGGATATACCAATATATTTTCAAAACATGGAGTATTTTTTAAATGAATTCTTTTAAGTGATTCACGACCTAATATAAAACAAACGGAAATTGTCGAGCCCGCAGCAACGCGCGGGTTTCCCACTAGTATAGATAAAGTTACAACTAGTACAATACCGGTTATATAAACCAAATGAACGAATATAATATAAAATACAATATAATCGTACCAATCTTGATTCAAGCCAGCGTCTTTGGAAGAACTTCAACCGCACCATCTTGTATGACCTCCGCTGCAAGAATGAACAAACTGTCGTTGACGGTTTTGGTTGAGGATCGTGTTTGACACGGGGCCCTTAAAACAGATTATGCGCATCCTCTCAGACGGTCTGTTTCCAGGATACAACAACCGAAGCAGTAGTTGTACTGCCGGAGATGGCTCTCACGCCCGAGATTACACCGGGTATAATTTGGTATTTATAAAATTAGGAAAAAGATGAAGTTGATAAATTTGAGAGTACTCCTCTCAAAAGAAAAACGAGAATAAAGAGAATGCCTATTTTCTTGTGTACTTAGTTTGAACCACCAAGTTCATATATATACACCTATAGTTTTAACCTCATTAAAACTAGTAATAAAAATAGATATCAATCCTGTCATAATTATAACATTAATCTTGTCATAAACAAAATAATGAATATGACTTTAATCTCTACTTAAATGGACTTAAGTGGTTAGTAAAAAGCGGTTATATTCATCATGACACACATTAAACGGTTTGATACAACTAGTTTGATTAGGTTCAACCAGCTCTTCTATTACTGTTGCAAACTTGTGCGCGCTTGAACTGGTCTGTCAGTCCGCGCGCCACGCTTCAAGGATCTCACGCCACGCCATATGGAGTCGCGTGCCACACACATGCCATTGCGCATACCAGGACACCACCTGGTCATGCGCCATCCATACTCACGCGCCACACGGATGCCACTACGCATACCAGGACGCCACCTGGTCATGCGCCATCAAAACTCGTGCGCCACTTGCAGTCTTCGCCAGGCCAATGATGTAACACCCCGTGTTTTCACGAGTGAAAGTCAAAGTCAAGGTCAAAGTCAACGACTGATTTCGCGCGACTCGACTCGTAGAATTGTTTCTATTATATTTAGATTATGTGGAGTAAATGTCGTACATTACAATAATCGAATCATACTAACCGCATTTCAATCGACCTACGACTGTGAACGATAGGAAGTAACAATGCGATAAAGTTAATCAAGCTATGATAATCAAATCGATATCGAATCGTAACTCGAACTAGGTATTTTACTTGTCATGATACGTGTGTGTGTGCCTTACGTGTTACCTGCGCATGTTTATTTTATGTTATGTTGTGATAATCAAGCGAACTCAATCGAACTCGAAGTCTAACTCGAATATAAACGAACCCGAACCCGAATCCCGAGTCGAACCATACAAGAAGTAGTTGGGACTGAAAGTAATTTGACTAGGAAACCCTATCGAATCGCTCGCAAATCGAAACCAAAACAACATCGCACCGAACACACCAAAACAGGCGGCATCCGCACGGATGGCCAATCCGCACGGATTGCCAATCCGCACGGGTGACCAGTCCGCGCGGATAGCCTACCCGGGTGCGTGCCATGCGCACGGCTCACCCTTTCCCTTTTTGGCATCCTATAAATACACGGGTCACTCTCCACTTTTTCCACTTTTGGCAAGTGACGTCCGAACCACACGCATTCTTCACCTTTTCTCAGATTTCTCTCAATCCAGGTAAGATCTTGCACTAATTCTTGTACATCTTTGATCACTACACAATTCTACACATTTCCATCTTTCGAATCTTCACTTTTAACCATGAAATCATCCGGATTTGAGGTATTTTCGGGTGACGTCATCATGAAGTTCATAAGAACTTCAAGCTTGACCTCATTCCACCAAGAATATCTCAGATCTAAACGATTTCTACAAGTTTTCGCAATAATCCCACCTAGATCTAAACTTTTCTAAGGATAAAAGAGTTGGAAGAAATAAACCTAAGTTCTCTCCTTTCTTTTACCCTTAAAACCGGTACGAATCTGGTCGGTTCTAGTGTTCTACTTGTTAATAGTGATTCACTAGTTCTAGATCTGGAATCCTACCCACAGACAACTGATTTCGGGGTCAACCGGAATGACCGTTCTGAGTCGCCGACAGGCTGAGTTAGGGTGGTTCCTGACCGGTCTAGTCACGCGGGTGAGAATACAATTCCAAGTGGTTGCCACGTAATCAGAACGTCTCGATAAACGACAACAGAAACCAAGTGTAGGCGAACGGAACAACCAGACCAGTTGTCCGCACGGACTAGCTGCCCGCACGGACAAGCTGTGCGCACGGATTACCATCCGCACGCACAGGTCATACGTACGGGTTGTCACCCGCACGGACTACCCTTGGGACCCACTTTCCAAACAAGGTTTGAGTATCGACGAACGAGCAATCCAGACGGACGACCTCTGAATGGATTACTCTTCGGATCATGAGATACTAAGGCCTTAAAATGATAATCAAACAATCTTCATCCGCACGGCCAAGTCGTACGCACGGACAGGCTATCCGGACGGATCGTCTCTGCCCGCGCGCACAGGCTGCCCGCACGGACTACCATACGCACGGACTGCCGTCCGCGCGACCGGCTTGAAAGGTAGAAACACTTATGTGTTTTCTAAATGCTACAACGAAAACTCCAAAGCACAAGCCATCATACACAAACACATCTTAGGAAGAAACAATCCACTTGAACGTTTATCCACACAAACAACTTGTCCGTACGGATAAGTCACCCGCACGCACAACTAGTCCGCACGGGTTACAACCCGCACGGACAGACGCACGCACGGATAACTTATCCGGATGGATCACCATCCGCACGTATCACCATCCGCACGCATCACCATCCGCACGTATCACCATCCGCACGGATAGGTCATGCGCACGGATGACTTCTACTCACGGATAACTGATCCGCACGATCAGTCATCCTACCCACTCGCACTTTGTACTGTTTTACGCACCACTTATCGTTACGTTATCGAATCTATTCAGGCTAACCGTACTCGCTGTAAAAGCGCTCCCTTCAATCCATATCGCTGTGAGTATACTCGAACCCTTTTTGCTTTTAGCACTTTTGGGTGTTACATACGTTACAACTATTCAAACTACAACTATCACACTACTCAAGCTATTTTAACGCTTAACCATTAATGCATGTTATACGTGGCTTATGAATGCTTGTTTGTTATGTTTACACATGGAATGCTGTCTACCTGCCTTATCAACGATAGTACTATAGTTTGGACTCAGCACCCGTTCACACGGGGGTTGTTAAGGATCTTTTACTTGCATGGATTACAGTGGTAATCGTGTATTGCGAACTGCCTCGGGCAGTCAACCCGCAGTCATTGGTATCGATGGATCTATGTCGATAACTAACGTGCTTCATTTCACTATGTGTACGTGCTGGTTATGCGTAAACGAATTCGAACTCTATATGCTATTATCAAACTTGTATGCTCACCTTTACATTTTATGTATTGACATTATTTTAACGTATGTGACAGGTGCTTAGGACGCATATGTGGTAGGAATTGGAAGCTAGAATAAAGCTTTAGAGCCCAACAAATAGTTGTCTGTAGATAACTTATTAGGGGTCTCTAGAAGCAGATAAACAATTGCTACTTATTTAAATCTGAGTTGTCGGAATAGAGTATTTGTTTTGATGTTGTCTGTAATAACTTGTTTGACTATTTATGTTACGGTATGGGACGTAATGCTTTAATTAAATGGTGATGATAGTTGTTATGGAAACTTCTGAACAATCTGTTTCGCTCAGTGCCACGCCCCGATGATTCCGCCATCGGTTGGGGTGTGACAGATTGGTATCAGAGCCATAACTATAGGGAATTAGGCAAGACTCGACCTAGTCCGGGTCGAAGTCTTAGAGACCTAGACTATAGTTAAGAACCAACAGACCAACTCACGCGTATGCGTAAACTCGCCACTACCACTCACTCTTTTCTATCATTGCACTCGAATTTTCAAGTTGTGAACATGTAATAAGGCCGAGAATAGGTGTGAAAACCGCAAACTCTCGACTAAAGTTGCCTAATCAGCTTGCGTTTTAGCTACAAACGAGGAGAATTATACCAAATCAGGAGTGAAATCCATATTTTGATGAATAATCTCCTCAATTTTTATCAAAAACGAGGACGGAAGTTGCAAGCTAGGGGTGAAACCCTAACCTTGACGACTCGTCCCGCTTTTATACAAAAACTCCCACCAAAGTTCGATGGACTCCAACGATCGAAAGGCACAATATAACCAAAGGGAATTGCGCCAACGCCCGAGAATCGAGGCAAAGGCATAGTCCTGGAGGTCATTGTGCAGGATCCTTGCGAATAGTCGAGCTACTTTGGTTAGTCGAAGTCTATTAGCCGCAGACAATCTACCTTCGATTTATCGATCTTTATGAAAATTTTGTGCTTTTTCTGTTATTTGTTAACGTTTTGAGGTACTATTGATTTCAACTCAATACTATTGCTTCTGCTAAAACACAAAACCCACACAACTCATCGCTAGCCAATCGACAATAGAGGCAGTCAGAATGGTTTGTATGCTCGTAGGTGCTTATAGTGACTAAGTTATATGTGTTTCTTGCTGTTATGCTTATGGGATTAGAAATATTGTGATTAATTGCTCTATGTGTTTATGTGACTTTGTGCAATTCTATGATTTTGTGACTATATGCGTTACATGGTACGTGTTACTGAGCTTTAGTAGTAGTAGACGTGTGAGGTGAGATTCGAATACATGTGTTGAGTTCCATGGCGATGTCTATTGCAGACAATGTCGTCTGGATCCCGTCATCCACTCTCTCGCCAAGAAAAGAAAGACAGACGTCTTGCTTCCATCATCGCGAAAGCTGTAGCAAAGGCAGTGAGCGATGCCCATGAAAATGCCAGCAAATCATCCGAGGAATCGAGGACTGAAGGTCCTAGAGCTGTCGCAAGACCTTTCAGTTTCAAACAATTCAAGTCATGTGGGCCGAAAGAATTCACAGGCGAAGGAGGTCCTACTGCTCTATTCCACTGGTTTGACTCTATCGAGGTTACTCTGCGACAAAGTGGTTGCCCTGATGACCTTCGAACTCTGAACGCTACCGGCGTCTTTCAGTCCCGTGCTTTGGACTGGTGGACGGCCGAGAGGAACAAGAGAGGGAATGATGCAGCTTACGGGTTGTCGTGGGAAGAGCTCAAAGAAGTCATGCTGGAGGAATTCTGCCCTCCTCACGAGCGTCAAAAGCTTGAAGATGAATTCTGGCACATACATCAGAAGGATGGAGACAATGCTGGTCTCACTGCTCGCTTCAAACAGCTCAGCATTATCTGTCCTGACCAGGTCAAGACCCCTGAGATGACCATCAAGAAGTACATCCGAGCCCTGCCCGACTGCGTCGCTGATTTCGTGCAAGCGGCCAAGACTGCCACGATCGAAGAAACCTATCTGCTGGCCGCTGAAATCAATGACAAAAGGGTCAAGGCTGGGGTGTGGGATAAGATCTCCAAGCATCTGCATCAAGCTACCACTGCTGCACCAACTACTGAACCTACCTCGTCAAGCAACAAGCGAAAGACCAAGAGGAAGAACAGCTCCACCAACAAGAACTGTGCGATTACTGCTGCACCGATCCAAGCTGTACCTGCTCAACAGCGTCAAGTAGTGGCGCCTGTGGCCAATGCACCGCCTGCAAAGCGTGCATATACTGGACCACACCCGCTCTGCCCTACTTGCACCTATCATCACCCGACTGCTATTCAATGCCGCTTCTGTGCTCATTGCAACGTCTACGGCCACTTTACTGCCAATTGCCGTATTCGTCAAGCTCCTGCCAATCAAGCTCTACTCGCTGCCCCACAGGGTCAACAAGCTCCTCCGCCACCCGCAGTCAAAGCCAGAGCATGCTTCACGTGTGGCGACCCGAACCATTTCGCCAACATGTGCCCGAACAGGGTGGTGAAACAAGAACCTCAGCAGCAACAGCAACAACAACAGCAGCAACAACAGCAGCAGCAACAGGCCGCACGAGCCAGAACCTTCAATCTCAATGTGCGTCAAGCCCAGGCCGACAACAACGTGGTCAATGGTACGTTCCTTGTGAATGGTATTTATGCTTCATGTTTGTTTGATACTGGAGCCGATAATTGCTTTGTGTCACTCGAATTTGAGAAACTCCTTAGTCGTAAACGTTCCCGACTCTCCTCTGCATTCGATGTTGAAGTCGCTACCGGAAGAACCGTCACTGTAAACTCCGTTATTCGTGATTGCACTCTCAAGCTCAACAATCACATCTTCTCGATCGATCTCATTCCGATGCAACTAGGAAGCTTTGATGTCATAGTAGGCATGGACTTTCTTCGCGAAAACCATGCCGAAGTTGTGTGCTTCGATAAAATGATTCGTTTTTCGCTCGCAAACGGTGATTCATTGTGCGTTTATGGTGATACTACTACGAAGGGTCTCAAGCTTATGTCGTGCCTACAAGCTAGCAAGTATCTCCGCAAGGAATACAGGGCTTTCTTGGCTCATGTCGTAGCAGCGGAGAAGGAAAAGAAAGAGAAGAAGGAAGTGAAAGATGTTCCAGTGGTTCGAGAATTTCCTCAAGTTTTTCCAGAGGATCTTCCCGGTCTACCTCCGAAGCGTGATATCGATTTTCGCATTGATCTCATTCCTGGAGCTAATCCTATCGCCAGAGCTCCTTATCGACTCGCGCCGTCCGAAATGCGCGAACTCTCAACCCAACTCCAGGAATTGCTTGAAAAAGGCTTTATTCTCCCGAGCACCTCTCCTTGGGGCGCACCAGTCCTTTTCGTTAAAAAGAAGGACGGGTCGTTCCGGATGTGCATCGACTACCGGGAATTGAATAAGTTGACCATCAAGAACCGCTATCCTCTGCCTCGAATCGACGATTTGTTTGATCAGCTACAAGGTGCTACGTGTTTCTCAAAGATCGATCTGCGTTCAGGATACCATCAGCTGCGTATACAAGAGGAGGATATACCCAAAACTACGTTTCGCACTCGTTACGGCCATTACGAATTCGTCGTCATGCCTTTTGGCCTAACCAATGCACCAGCAGTTTTCATGGATCTGATGAATCGAGTGTGTAAACCATATCTCGACCGTTTCGTCATCGTGTTCATCGACGATGTCTTGATCTATTCCAAAACGAGAGCCGAACACGCGCAACATCTACGTTTAGTTCTCGAGTTACTCCAGGGGAACCAACTCCACGCCAAATTCTCCAAGTGCGAGTTTTGGTTGGGGGAGGTTCAGTTTCTGGGTCACATCGTAAATAGTCAGGGTATTCACGTCGATCCTGCGAAGATTGAAGCTGTTAAGGGCTGGGTTACGCCTAAGAACCCGACTGAAGTCCGCTCCTTTCTCGGGCTAGCGGGCTATTATCGACGATTTATCGAAGGATTCTCGAAGATTGCTGTACCACTTACCTCTCTCACTCATAAGGATCAGCCTTTTGTCTGGGGAACCAAACAAGAGTCTGCCTTTTGAACCCTCAAACACATGCTTTGCAATGCTCCTGTTCTCACACTACCCGACGGAAACGATAATTTCATTGTCTACTGTGATGCTTCTAACCTTGGTCTCGGTTGTGTCTTAATGCAACAAGACAAGGTCATAGCTTACGCATCTCGTCAGCTCAAAATCCACGAGAAGAACTATACAACCCACGATCTCGAGCTAGGCGCAGTTGTTTTTGCATTAAAGATTTGGCGACACTACCTGTATGGTACAAGGTGTACGATCTTCACCGATCATAAGAGCCTGCAACACATCTTTAATCAGAAGGAACTGAATATGCGTCAACGCCGATGGGTAGAACTTCTCAATGATTACGACTGTGAGATTCGTTATCACCCAGGCAAAGCAAATGTTGTTGCCGACGCACTTAGCAGACGGAGCTATCTGCTTAGCACTCGTAATGTTCAAGCCCAGCACAACCTCGAAGCTCTTATTCGCGACGCCCAACATGCATGTTTCAACGAGCGCACTTTGAAGAAAGAAAGAATCTACCACGATGGAGCCCAACTTGTGAGCAAATCAAATGGGATATTCCATTTCTTAGACAAAATCTGGATTCCCAAGCGAACCAACTTGCGACAGATTATCATGGATGAAGCCCACAAATCCCGATACTCTATACATCCCGGTGCTGACAAAATGTACCATGACCTTCGCTATAGGTACTGGTGGCCGGGTATGAAACGGGATATCGCTCTCTACGTCGGAAAATGCCTAACCTGTGCTAGAATCAAGGCTGAACATCAAAGACCCTCTGGCTTGCTCGAACAACCTCCAATCCCCATGTGGAAGTGGGAGAGCATAGCTATGGATTTCGTAACCAAGCTTCCAACCACGTCATCAGGTCACGACAGCATTTGGGTTGTTATTGACCGTTTGACTAAATCAGCTCACTTTCTACCAATACGAGAAGACTACAAAGTAGAACGATTAGCCCGAATCTACACCGACGAGATCATTTGTCGACATGGGACGCCTCGTGACATCATCTCTGATCGTGATGCTCGGTTCACTTCACGATTGTGGGAAACGTTTCAAACGGCGCTCGGTACAATGCTTAATCTAAGTACTGCGTTCCACCCACAAACCGACGGTCAGACTGAAAGAACGATTCGTACGCTTGAAGACATGCTCCGTTCGTGTGTCCTAGACTTCGGTGGTAATTGGGATAGACACCTTCCGTTAGTCAAATTCTCGTATAACAACAGCTACCAGGCTAGCATCCAGATGGCACCTTTCGAGGCCTTATACGGAAGAAGATGTCGATCGCCTATTGTGTGGCACGAGATCGGTCACTCGCAACTAACCGGTCCGGAGCTGCTACAAGAGACGACAGACAAAATTTTCCAAATTCGAGACAACCTAGCGAAAGCTCGGGATAGACAGAAAGTTCTCGCCGATAAAAAGCGCAAGCACCGTGAATATGGCGTTGGTGACTACGTACTCCTAAAGGTATCACCTTGGAAGGGTGTAGTCCGATTCGGCAAAAAAGGGAAACTCGCGCCTCGATATGTTGGACCTTTTAAGATTCTGGAAAGGATCGAAAAAGTCGCCTACAGACTCGAATTACCAGAGGAACTTAGCAATGTCCATCCGACTTTCCATGTGTCAAACCTCCGAAAATGCATCGCCGACCACGACTTACATGTTCCTCTAAATGATCTACAAGTGAACGAAACATTACACTTCGTGGAAAAGCCTGTCGAAATCATGGATCACAAAACCAAAGAACTCAGGCGCTCGCACATTCCTATTGTGAAAGTCCGATGGGAAGGCAAACGAGGTGCGAAGTTCACTTGGGAACTCGAAAGCGACATGAAGGCAAAGTATCCACAGTTGTTTAACGAATGAGTAATGTCTGATTTAGGGCTAGAGAGAGAAAGTAGAGAGAAAAAGGCAAAACGTGATTCTCGGCTTTGTACACGTCATCATGGTCAATAGAATCACGATTATTGTATACGTTTAATTTAGCAAATTTCAGAGAAAGATGAAGAACTTTGACAAATCTGAGCAATCGATCTCCTGCTCAGATACCACTTGTAGAATCGGTTTTGACTCCGTTACGATTACGTTTAGTCACGGTAATCAAGGTTTTGAATCGGAGATAAACCCGGACCTACAATAATCAAGGTTTTGAAAGAAAAAGAAAAGGTTTTGAAAATGAAAAAAATTGGAAATTGAAAAAGATTTCTCTCAAACGACTTCGAATTGAAATCTAAAACTTTATAGGCTTTTAGATCAGAAAATTTCGCTTATTATATTCGAAAATTTTCAATTTTTAACCACACGTGATACACGACCCTAGTTACGGCTTCCAGCTTAATTTCGGGACGAAATTCCCTAAACAAAGGGAGGCTGTAACACCCCGTGTTTTCACGAGTGAAAGTCAAAGTCAAGGTCAAAGTCAACGACCGATTTCGCGCGACTCGACTCGTAGAATTGTTTCTATTATATTTAGATTATGTGGAGTAAATGTCGTACATTACAATAATCGAATCATACTAACCGCATTTCAATCGACCTACGACTGTGAACGATAGGAAGTAACAATGCGATAAAGTTAATCAAGCTATGATAATCAAATCGATATCGAATCGTAACTCGAACTAGGTATTTTACTTGTCATGATACGTGTGTGTGTGCCTTACGTGTTACCTGCGCATGTTTATTTTATGTTATGTTGTGATAATCAAGCGAACTCAATCGAACTCGAAGTCTAACTCGAATATAAACGAACCCGAACCCGAATCCCGAGTCGAACCATACAAGAAGTAGTTGGGACTGAAAGTAATTTGACTAGGAAACCCTATCGAATCGCTCGCAAATCGAAACCAAAACAACATCGCACCGAACACACCAAAACAGGCGGCATCCGCACGGATGGCCAATCCGCACGGATTGCCAATCCGCACGGGTGACCAGTCCGCGCGGATAGCCTACCCGGGTGCGTGCCATGCGCGCGGCTCACCCTTTCCCTTTTTGGCATCCTATAAATACACGGGTCACTCTCCACTTTTTCCACTTTTGGCAAGTGACGTCCGAACCACACGCATTCTTCACCTTTTCTCAGATTTCTCTCAATCCAGGTAAGATCTTGCACTAATTCTTGTACATCTTTGATCACTACACAATTCTACACATTTCCATCTTTCGAATCTTCACTTTTAACCATGAAATCATCCGGATTTGAGGTATTTTCGGGTGACGTCATCATGAAGTTCATAAGAACTTCAAGCTTGACCTCATTCCACCAAGAATATCTCAGATCTAAACGATTTCTACAAGTTTTCGCAATAATCCCACCTAGATCTAAACTTTTCTAAGGATAAAAGAGTTGGAAGAAATAAACCTAAGTTCTCTCCTTTCTTTTACCCTTAAAACCGGTACGAATCTGGTCGGTTCTAGTGTTCTACTTGTTAATAGTGATTCACTAGTTCTAGATCTGGAATCCTACCCACAGACAACTGATTTCGGGGTCAACCGGAATGACCGTTCTGAGTCGCCGACATGCTGAGTTAGGGTGGTTCCTGACCGGTCTAGTCACGCGGGTGAGAATACAATTCCAAGTGGTTGCCACGTAATCAGAACGTCTCGATAAACGACAACAGAAACCAAGTGTAGGCGAACGGAACAACCAGACCAGTTGTCCGCACGGACTAGCTGCCCGCACGGACAAGCTGTGCGCACGGATTACCATCCGCACGCACAGGTCATACGTACGGGTTGTCACCCGCACGGACTACCCTTGGGACCCACTTTCCAAACAAGGTTTGAGTATCGACGAACGAGCAATCCGGACGGACGACCTCTGAATGGATTACTCTTCGGATCATGAGATACTAAGGCCTTAAAATGATAATCAAACAATCTTCATCCGCACGGCCAAGTCGTACGCACGGACAGGCTATCCGGACGGATCGTCTCTGCCCGCGCGCACAGGCTGCCCGCACAGACTACCATACGCACGGACTGCCGTCCGCGCGACCGGCTTGAAAGGTAGAAACACTTATATGTTTTCTAAATGCTATAACGAAAACTCCAAAGCACAAGCCATCATACACAAACACATCTTAGGAAGAAACAATCCACTTGAACGTTTATCCACACAAACAACTTGTCCGTACGGATAAGTCACCCGCACGCACAACTAGTCCGCACGGGTTACAACCCGCACGGACAGACGCACGCACGGATAACTTATCCGGATGGATCACCATCCGCACGTATCACCATCCGCACGCATCACCATCCGCACGTATCACCATCCGCACGGATAGGTCATGCGCACGGATGACTTCTACTCACGGATAACTGATCCGCACGATCAGTCATCCTACCCACTCGCACTTTGTACTGTTTTACGCACCACTTATCGTTACGTTATCGAATCTATTCAGGCTAACCGTACTCGCTGTAAAAGCGCTCCCTTCAATCCATATCGCTGTGAGTATACTCGAACCCTTTTTGCTTTTAGCACTTTTGGGTGTTACATACGTTACAACTATTCAAACTACAACTATCACACTACTCAAGCTATTTTAACGCTTAACCATTAATGCATGTTATACGTGGCTTATGAATGCTTGTTTGTTATGTTTACACATGGAATGCTGTCTACCTGCCTTAGCAACGATAGTACTATAGTTTGGACTCAGCACCCGTTCACACGGGGGTTGTTAAGGATCTTTTACTTGCATGGATTACAGTGGTAATCGTGTATTGCGAACTGCCTCGGGCAGTCAACCCGCAGTCATTGGTATCGATGGATCTATGTCGATAACTAACGTGCTTCATTTCACTATGTGTACGTGCTGGTTATGCGTAAACGAATTCGAACTCTATATGCTATTATCAAACTTGTATGCTCACCTTAACATTTTATGTATTGACACTATTTTAACGTATGTGACAGGTGCTTAGGACGCATATGTGGTAGGAATTGGAAGCTAGAATAAAGCTTTAGAGCCCAACAAATAGTTGTCTGTAGATAACTTATTAGGGGTCTCTAGAAGCAGATAAACAATTGCTACTTATTTAAATCTGAGTTGTCGGAACAGAGTATTTGTTTTGATGTTGTCTGTAATAACTTGTTTGACTATTTATGTTACGGTATGGGACGTAATGCTTTAATTAAATGGTGATGATAGTTGTTATGGAAACTTCTAAACAATCTGTTTCGCTCAGTGCCACGCCCCGATGATTCCGCCATCGGTTGGGGTGTGACAAATGACGTGCGCCATGCGCCGCATCGTCATGCGCTATGCCATGGCATCCGCCTACGCCACCCAAAGGTGCGCCATATGCGGACCCGCTATCTATCTGACCACGCGCTCATGGGCAAAAATACAAAAGCGGTATGCGAAGTTCAAAGCGCACCACATTGGGCTTATAGCCCACGTCAGGCGCGCATGTGTGCAGGTGCGATGCACCCTTTTGGGTCCCCGCTAGTGTTTGCCTTCAAGGAGTGCTTCTCCTTATATACCACTTTGAGTTTTGTCATTCCACCTATGTGGGACAAGATGACAAATCTCAATCAATTTTTCTCATTTTTGTTTTTCCAAACATACAATTTCAAGCTTCGATATCTCATTCATCTCAGCTCTATTTGGACATAGTTTGAACACAAACCCATAAATAATTATTTATACAACACATATATAAATATTATTGATGTCCAAAATATTTAGTGAAAACCCCATTTTCACTAAAATTTCCAACACTTACTCTATATAAATAGCATTCTAACTTTTACAAAAGTTACTAATACTCCAATTACACTACTCTATAAATAACATCCTAACTTATACAATGATACAAATTTATAGGTCGCAAATTATACGATGGACATTTTAGCCATCTTTTAATTATTGAGGTTGTTTATTTTTCACTTTTCCTCATGAATACATGTTTTGTAGGGAAATAACACTTTTCCCCTGATAATATTGCTCGATATACGATGGTGAGTGTTACATAACATATGCACCAAATGTGCGATGGATGTGGCCACTCACACAAACCATCCAGCAAATGTAACTTTCATACAATCGATCACTACACCTCGTGCATTGGTCTATGTCCTTTCCGACCACATATCAAGAAGACGTGCTAGTATACTCTCATTGTTGTGAATGGTCTCACGCCACTGTGGTAGATCTATATATATATTTTTGACGGGGGCACAAATTGGTTGGATTAAAACAAGAGGGGTCAAAACAAGTCGGGTCAAAATATGTCGGGTCAACCAAGTTATACTTATCCACTTAATGATATTATGAAACTATGCATACATATATACTTAATGAGAAAGTATAATGTACAAAAGCCCTAATCATACTTCACGTACGCGACAATACAGACCGTCAGATTTTGTGTCATTATCACGCATGGAGCAGATTATCACGCATGGATCAGTTTTTTTGTGATTATCACGCATGGATAAAATAATCACGCATGTGTATAATAAGCCACTGAAGTAATTACGCATGTGTTAAATAATCACGCAAATGACTCATGTATCAAACACTGAAAAATAATCACGCATGAATTTTAAACTGAAAATAATCACGCATGGATCTGACGGCCAGTATTGTCGCGTACGTGAAGTATGATAAGGGCTTTTGTATGTTAACCGCTCTCTATACTTAATAATACGAAAAATTTCACTTGAAGATGGTTTGTTTCTTCTTAAAGAATTGTTTAGAAAACAAAAATTTGTACTTTAGCATTTCGAATTTGTACTCTTTAAGAACTTGGGCCGTTCAAAAACACAAGCTATGAGCACTTGGGGTAAATAAATTAAGAAAAAGAATAATGAAAAGGTTATTGTGATTGGATGCTAAGAAAATTAGAGAAAGATAAAGCTATCACAAAATTTGAAACATATATTAGATCACTTAATTGTAAATGGATAAAATCTCTGCATGTCATAATATCTTTCTCTAAATGGGCTGAGTTTACGGTGGGCCAAACCCACCCTACCTTGAACATGAATCCACCACTGGTAATCTACGTCATATATCAAATATAACAGTCGTAAACGTCTATATATGTGTAATACTTTTGTATAATAATAAGTACCGGGAACATACGTTAACAAGTATAAACGAATAATTTGTGTTGCATCGTACATGCATACTACTAGAATCTACAATTAAACCCAGGGTTTTCAACAATGCCAACGAAATAGAATGGTTAGATATTAGTGAACGGTAAGAAGCCAAAAATAACATATCAATTAGACTAGACGGGTTGAGTTATAATGCAAAGGATTTAAAAATAAGAAGGCTAAGACCATGTGTAGTGGTTAAACAAAATAATGCCCCCACCATGGGGCATTATTCGACACGTGGTAGTCCAGTCAGCATGGGGCATTATTGTAAAAGTGGCGTAGTGGGGCATTATTCCAAAAACGCCAATGCAAATTTTAGAATTAAAAAAAAACACACGAAATAGGTGCTGCTCCTCCAATATTATTTTTAATTTATTGCAAAAGTGGGGGTTAGCTCAAAAGTTGTCAGAGACCATGTGGGTAGCTCAAAAGTTGTCAGAGACCATGTGGGGAGCTCAAAAGTGATTGGTGGGTCAAACATGTACAAATCGTTTTATTTAAAACGCCAAACCATTTTTTTTTTCAAAAAACACGCCAAATAACGCCCCATGTAATGGGGGTCCGGCGTTTTGCGGCGTTTTTTTTTTCATTTTTTTTAAATACCGCCCCACTACGGGTGGTCTAAGAAACCATCAGAGAGTGACAAGTGTCATAGGAGGAATTAAATGGAAAGGATAATTTTGTCTACAAGAGGAAAGAGAATATGCACATACAAGTCACATGTTATTTCCCCCCCCCCCCCAATTTTTAAACGTCCGTAACTTTTTTATACATCATTTGTTTTTAAAAAAAGTTATACCATAAAATCGAGCGTTTTTTTATCTTTAATATGAGTACCATATTGTTATATTTTTCAAAAAAATAATAATCAAAAACCCAGTTACATATTACACAATGGACATGATGTAAAACACAATGTAAAGTAGATCAAAAACACAATCAATGACAACAGATAAAGACACAATGGACAACATACTAAAACACAATAACCATAACGTATAACACAATGTCGATAACATATAACACAATAAATATCGGACTAAATAAAAACACCATTGATGACAACAGATAAAAGACACAATTAATGACAGCAGATAAATGACACAATGGAGAGCATTGAAAACACAATAGAAAACAAACTAAAAACACAATACACAACAAACTAAAACACAATGAACAAGATAATAAAAAAAATTGAACAAATTATTAAAACACAATGGAAAACATATTAAACACAATGACCTGAACTAATAACACAATTTATAGAAAACCCAGATATAACTCCATCTTCATTGTGTCATATATTGTGTTATAGGTTCTTATAAAAACGCAATGGATAGAACCCAAATTAACATTGTGTTATAGGTTTTGATAATAACACAATGTATAGAAACTCTACTAAAACGTAATGACCAAAACCCAGTTAAAAGACACAATAAACTGAACCTTTAACACAATGCGAAAAAAACCCAGTAAAAATGAAAATTTTATTTTATTTTTATTTTTATATGATAATATGGTACTCATATTAAATATAAAAAAACGCTCGTTATTATGGTGATTTTTTTTTAAATGTCGTATGAAAAAGTTATGGACGTTTTAAATCGATGGGGGAATTGGCATGTGCCTTGCATGTGGAGAGAGAAAATCCATAAATATAGGATTCCCTTTATGCCCTTTTATTATATTTTTTTCCCTGCAACTAATCTCAACCCTCCAAATTTAAGATCAATGGACTAGAAACCTTCTTATCCTTCTTATTTATATTATCCTTTGTATTTGATCATAACCCTAGACTTGAAATAAGAAAAAAATGTGTTAATGTTTAAAGCATGTGAAAGTCAGAGAGGTTTCAATTGTGTCAAACTAAAACTATAGTAACTTCATAGTGGGTGAAGTCAACCAACGTTAACAAAAGGGAGAAACTATATTTTAAACAATTGTAGGATATCCAGATGATATTAAACCCGTTATCACATCTTAGTGATGGCTAAGGGGCTGTTTGTTTACCTCTTAATGAATTCTTAATGGTTTAGACCTCTTACTGGTTTAACACTTAATGGTTCAGACTGTTTGTTTCGCGAGCAGATGTCTGAATTATTCAGACATTTGTCTCTGAATGGTTAAGTATTATACTGAGTCTAAATGGTTAAGATATAATCTGAATTGGTCAGACATTTGTCTCTGAACGGTTAAGCATTACACTATCTCTTAATGGTTCAAACCAAGATCGGCTCAACCATTTTGGTATCCCAAGACAAAGTAAAAACTTGTGGCTTTAAAAAAAAAACCAATTTTTTTTTGAAAAAAAAAAGAGTTGCACAGGTTAACCACTTCAACCATACCGATTACAGGAAATAAAGAAATCCAGTTGTGGTTGGTGAAGATGCACGGAAGACCGAGGAAATCTACAACACCAGTTGACGAAAATGCATCAGCTCTCAAGGCGGCCAAGCTTCGATCACTCCAGACTCAGTTTCTTCATAATCATCACAACAATATGTACAATTTCTCTCTCAGATCTTCATTCTTCATTACTTTTTGTTATTCAGAAGATTGATCTGTTGGGGCTTTGCGTTTGTAGATACACCAAGGAAGCCCTAGAACTCAATGCTAACCTTATTGAGGCTAATCCGGAGTTCATGACTGCTTGGAATTATCGAAAACTCGCATTTCAGCATAGTCAATCTGAGGCAGATTCCGATCGGATTCAGGCGATTATTGATGAAGAATTGCGAGTGGTAAGTTTCTATGCCTTCTTAACTTATGCATTCTATTCTCTATTACATTAGAAGAATAAGTGATTCAAATATTAAATCATCTTTGAGAGGAAAACTATCATGTGGAAACATATAAAAGGAAAAATTACAAGTTTTGTTCTTAATACCATATCAGGCGGTGTCCTTTTTAACGAATTTTTTACAAGTTTTGCCATTTACAAGGAATTTTGTTCCACGTTTTGTACTTTAGGCTTAACCCAGTTAGATTTTCTTGTTAAATCTTGTCACCAAGGGTATTTTAGTCTTTTTACCCATTTATTTAATATTATTTAAAAGAATAAAACAAAATATTTTAGGGTTGAATCTTGAAATAAATGGGTAAAAAGACTAAAATACCCTTGGGTGACAAGATTTAACAAGAAAAACTAACCGGGTTAAGCCTAAAGGACAAAACGTGCAACAAAATTGGCAAAACTTGTCAAAATTCGTTAAAAATGACACCGCCTGATAAGTGGTATTAAGATAAAGGACAAAACTTGTAATTTTTCCTATATAAAAAGATTGTTGACAGTATTGGAGTTTTATCTAATGTCTGAACTATAATAGTTTGTGTGTTATGTAGGTAGAGATTGCATTGAGGAAGAATTTCAAGTCTTATGGAGCATGGCATCACCGAAAATGGGTGATAAGCAAAGGGAATTCATCAACAGAGCGGGAATTGAAGCTTCTAAATCTTTTCCAGAAGGAAGACACCCGCAATTTTCATGCATGGAATTACAGGAGGTGATGAAGTCGTGTATTTTGTAATGTATGTAATTAATCGGGATCTAGGCTCTAGCAGGTACTCTGAATGTGTTATGCACTTTTCAGATTTATAATAGGGTTGAAGAACATATCAGATGACAAGGAGCTACAATTTACAACAGATATGATAAATGATAACTTCAGTAATTATTCTGCTTGGCATAATCGTAGGTACGTACGACCATCTATTCCAAATTTCATTGGTTGACATGATCAGTTCTGTGCTAATATGCGTATGTGCAGTGAAATGATTGTGATATATGTTATGTAGTTTGTGAATAAAATAGTAAACAATTATTACACTGAAAATTTCCATTTATTTCTCCCAATAGATAGAAGAGTGAAAAAAATTCTAATCATGCTGAAGAAATAACCTTTTTATAGTGGTTAAGGTAATAAACGTGTAAAACCTACTGAATAAAATCCAGACTGCCTAGTCATGCAGCTCCTTAGAGCATCTCCAATGGTAAACCTGGTCCAAAATCCAGACTGCCTAGTCAGTATGCCACATCATTCCAAGCCGCAACCATTTCAAACCCCACTTTTTCCTCCAACAATAAACCATTCCAAACCTCCACATCACACCCCACTTTTTCCACTAAAAAAAAGTTTTGTGAGTGGGTGGTCCGCACAATTCCAGACCATGCCCGTCCACTCAAGCGGGCCAACCCTCACCAGACCACCTCTTCCAACAAGCCAGTTTGCTTTTGTTGTGGCTTGGTGAGCGGTCTCTCCAACGGACTACTCCTTTGAGATGCTCTTATTGCTCTACATTTAGAGAAAAAAGGGGTAATTTCGACCCATTTATTTATGGATGTGTCGATCCGGGTTATGTTTCATCTGTAAACGGTAAAATAAAAAGAAAATTAGCTTAAACAGATACAGGGCGGACAAGTTGAAAGCCACTCGGCCCACTCATAATGTTTTTGTAATGCATAAAAAGCTCCAATAAACTTTTGGTTAAAGGATAAGATTATTATTGAAGTAAGATAACCTTTGTAACTATACTATGAAACTAATTAATTAAGAAAGTGAATTTTTTGGTCAAAAGTGTTTTAATTCAACCCAACCCCAGCTGATGAATTTCAATTATTCCAAATTTACCTGTTTGGACGTGTTACCCAACCCACACACGTTGTCACTTTTATCAGACAAGAAGTAGAGTTGATAGTAAAGGTGTAATAAGTATTTGTATAGCTTTTGTTCTGCAAATTATTCGATACCCCCTGAACTGAACTACTGAACTGATCATTTATCTGTAGAGGTGGCAAAATGGGTGGGTTGGGTGATGGGTCAGAATGGGTTTGGGTCAGGATGGGCCAATTTAAAAAAAAGGTTAGGACGGGTTTGGATCAGGATGGGTTTTTGGTCAAGATGAGCTAAAAAATTAATTGCTATGTTGGGCCTAAATCCATTTAAAGTCAACAGCTTTCATCCAGTTGGATATCCTCAATTTTACTCTACAGAATGGGTTGTCTCAATCAACCCAGTCTGATCCATTCAATGACAAGCAGCCACCCATATCAACCCAAATGTTTAAAAAACGACCCAAATCAACCCAATTTTGGGATGGCAGGTTAAAATTGCCAGGCATGCCTATCTGTAATTGGACATAAGACATGTTTCATCCTCTAGACACTGGTAATTTGCATCATTTATTCTACAATAGTTTTTATAGCATTCCATAAATTTTGTGAAAACCCTTTGATAGCTGGTTTCTCTAGAATATATGACATATCATCAATAGTGGGATTTGTTGTCTCTTTTAATTAGGGTGCACTTCCATTTCACCAAGTCTATATTCATATTTTCTTTTTGAATGTGTTATAGGGTTACTCCGGAAAAACCCTTCCTACTCCGAGTCTTCATGAAAAAGTGGTTAAATTCCTCTTATTTTTGTGAATGATTCAATATTCAAGGTTTAATTCAAAAGTATATATTTTACGCATGCAACCAGGTCAGGGACTTAACCTTTTATGTAGTGAAAGTATGTAGGGCCTTTTCAAAAAAATGTTGAAGGGACTTTACCACCTATAACAATTAAAAGTTTATAAGGTTTTTTAAATAATAAAGTTAAAAAAAATGCCATGTAGTGAAAGTATATATTTGAATAAGACAATAAAACTTCTAGGTTTGAATCAATCACAAAGAATGTTGATGGGTTTAGCCATCTTTTTAGTGAGTTTGCAGAGAACCCTATATTTTGATGGAAGTTGTATCCGGCCTTTTTAAGTCATCATTTACATTATGTGATTTCTCGATGTCTGCAGTGTACTTCTATCTCATCTACTGGAGAAAAAGGTCGAAGGATATTTTCCGAAGGAGATATTTTTAAAGGTGGAATACGAATTTGTAAGAAATGCGGTTTTTACTGACCCAGATGATCAAAGTGGCTGGTTTTATCATCTCTGGCTCCTGGACCAAACTGTTAAAGTCGACACGCCTATTTTGGTTTCTTCATGGCCCCCTCACGGTTCCGAAATTAATAAAACGACCTTTCCTATCATTCTCTGTTTTAACGAACCAGTTGAAGGTGTAACCTTACACACAGTTAGCCTTCAAATTGAGAATGACCTATTCAAGAATGTTACATGGAGCCCACTTTCAACAAATAAATTTAACCATGGCCAAACCTGGTTGACACATCTGACCATTCCTCAAGCCGAACTTTACTCGTCAAAGATCTTTCAGGTGAAGATTAGCTCGGAATCCTCTCAAGGCGTAATATCTTTAAGTGGTGTTCCGTGCCGACCCTGGTCTTTTACGTTTATGGTTTCTGTAAGCCATGATCTGCAAAATGTTGAAGAACGTAGTTTACGGAGGCTATCATTTACAGATGAGAATTTCGCTAAATTTGACGTCAATTCACACGTGACTGATTTGTTAAAATCATATTTTGAAGTAACTGTCGATTATGAGCGACCCGCACCTTCAAAATGGAAGTCTGAGATGATATCGAGTGAAATAGAACAGTACCGAGAATTATTGACTTGGGCAGAATGGTATGAATTATGAAATTCTTTTCAAATTTTCAATGAGTTCCTAATCTGGAGGTAATGAAGTTTAATTTTTTGTGTTATTTGATAGTAAAATTGGGAAGCTTACACTTGCGAGATTATTGATGGCATATGATGCCATGATGTCAAGCGATATTTCAATTGCTCCAAATATGACTCATGTGGATGAAGTTTTGCGACTATATTCTGAGTTGATGACGTTATACCCCACGCATTACCAATTCTACAAGGATGAGTACAGCCTGGTTTTCTTAAAACAGGTAATAGTTTCTCTACCAATAATTTTTTTGTTTTAGCTTTCTTGATTGATTAGAGATAAAAACTTAACCAGAGTAGACCCATTTGTAAATACTTAAGTGATGTTGCAGGTGACTTCTTGCAAGGAGTCTTTGATGAAGTACTGCTGGCAGTATAAAGAGTCGAATTCTTCGGATATCACCGGTTCTATGTGTTTAAGACTGAATTCTCTATCATTATCGCAAATTGGATCCTTTGAGCGGTTATTATGGGTCCGAAGTCTTGATCTTAGCCACAACCAACTTCATTCTATTGAAGGTAAAACATTGATGTTTTTAAAATCATCTCTTTTCTCAAATGCTAAAGATATGTAAAAGAAATATAAATAACTGATAGCGTTTTTGGGATTTATTCACAGGATTGGAAGCTTTGCAGCTTCTCTCATGCTTAAACCTTAGTCACAATAACCTCAGTAGTTTCACGGCATTAGACCCTTTGAGATTCCTGAAATCACTAAGAGTGTTGGATATATCTTATAACGTGATTGGTGCACACACCGTAGATACAAGGCGGTATCTATGTTCATCTCCCCTGTCACACACATTTGATTATGATAAAAAGTTTGAAGAAGTTGCTAATGGTGATGAAACTGTGGTGAATTTTTGGGAAGCTTATTCGACTTTTGGAGGTTTAAATATTACACAGCTAGATATAATGGGAAATGCTGCTGCTGTTGATGAAAGGTTCATGTTGTTTTTGGTTAAATTATTGCCGGGACTAAAATGGCTTGATGGTGAAGAATTGCGTTAGCCGCTAGTAATAGTCGGTCATGGGTAATTCACTACAAGAATAACATTTTCATTTTCTCGTTCAAAAAAAAAAAAAAAACTCTCCTTATAATACCACAAGTAAATTGGTTTTGACTGTAGTCGATCCTAGTAATTACATAGGCGTATAAGTTTACAAGTCGTCTATGCTGTAGCTGATATTCAGTTATTCACCAAATACTATGTTTGAACGAGATACAACACTATTACAGCCTGCATGTGTGAAGTGGTAGTGTAGCGGTCATGGTTTTGATATAGATGCCACTACCTTGTGCATCCATCCTTTAGAGACAGCCACCGCTAAAATTCCAAAATTGTTTCCAAGTAATAGAAGATTTATGTAATGTGCGTACTTTCCTAAACTCTCATCGAGCAACAGTTTCGGATGGTTGCTCTATATAAACCTCTAAATGTAACTTGCTAAATCACCATGTGAAAATGCGTTAGTTACGTCAAGTTGATGAAATGTTTAACTGTAAAACTTAAGGTCACATGATATTTTTTTGCAATAAGTTTAAGAATAATTGATTTGTGCATTTCACACTTACCTCATATATACCTAATGTAATTATTTAAATATGCATCATTTTTATTTGATACTTTGATTGTATTTAAGGATTTATGTTTAAAAGATTACATACACCTAATGTAATCATTCAACTATGCATCATTGTTACATATGTTTCAAATGAATTGCAATAAAAGTATTATAAAAGAAAATTAAAGATACATTAAAAGTACATTATTGACTATATAGAACGAAAGCGACTATTGGTACGAACTAGAACCTTGATTGACTTGTAAACAGCATCCTATTGACATACAAATTACTATATATTAATTTGCAACTTTCCTTTGTGAGGTAAATTTACTATAACTATTCAACTTTTTTACAAGTTTTAAAGCTGAATCTACAAGTTGTTATGATGCACACTTGGATGGATCATTAATATATACAAAGTACTATATATTAATTCGCCATCCAAAACACACCGTTTCCATTTTCCTTTATCTGATAATGGATTCCTTTCGGCCACACCTCGTTAGACTTTATGTGGGGGGGGGGGGGGTGTTTTCGTATGTAAATGGCGTTGTTCAGTATGACCAATCCATGCTAACAACCTCATTCGTTGTGCGACATAAAATGTCTTATCATGACTTGGTTGATTGTATCTGTAATCATCTTCAACTCCAGAAGGAATCGGTTTCCCTTTCAAATTGTTTTCGGACCAAATTTCATACTGGGATCAATCCGGACGCCCATACGTGGACAAAATAATGGTCACACATACCGAAATCTGCCAGCATGAGAAGGAAAACCCCGGATCTAATTCAAGGGTTTTAGTTTGTATATTATTGACCAAGCTAGTTAATGAAGAGCAGCTGCAGGTTGATGGAGATCTTGATGAGGTTTGCACAAAGTATAGAGGAGAAAAAGAGCTGCATAAAACTCGTCCACCATCTCTCCAAAAACAATTTGAAAGGGAAACCGATTCCTTCTGGAGTTGAAGATGATTACAGATACAATCAACCAAGTCATGATAAGACATTTTATGTCGCACAACGAATGAGGTTGTTAGCATGGATTGGTCATACTGAACAACGCCATTTACATACGACCCCCCCCCCCCCCCCCCCCCACCAATAAAGTCTAACGAGGTATGGCCGAAAGGAATCCATTATCAGATAAAGGAAAATGGAAACGGTGTGTTTTGGATAGCGAATTTTGGTGTGGGTTGACACCATAATCCTATGGGTATTTATAGTGGAAAGGACCCAGATATTTGGTGGAGCCCACCATCATCATCTAGGTTGTAATGGAGTAAGTTACAGTATTTTACACTATATCTGCTTTTGCTTTTTAATTTCACATGGTATGCAGTAGAATTTATAAATATTGTGTAACAGTGATACACCAAACAAACATACAAACAGTGATCGTTCGCCTCCACGCATGGTTTTCTCAATACGTATACAAACCATCATGTTGTACACCAGTATTCGCTCCTTAATTTTTATATTAACACTCCTACCCAGAACAAGTTTTTTAACGAACATAACTTTAACTTTTAGAGTTAAGTTGGCAGCAAATTCTTGAAGCAAATTTGTTATATTATGATGGCTTCTAAATGCATGGGGTATAATAATTGGCTACAAGTGTTTAGTAATTGTGTATAGGGTGCAAGTGTTTAGTCTCAAATCAACATGCATGTTCATAAAGACAAAAATATATCACATGGTCTCTGCAAATGCATGTGGTTCATTACTTAACAGCCATGTTAAAGAAGTTGGCAACATGAAACAGCGAGCTTCAACAAGCTGGTGGGATGCAACAGCGATCATTATGAGGTTGGTGTATCAAACCGCAATGTTCTTGAAGGTTGTATTATGAAACAGCGATTTTAAAAAGCTTGTATGATGAAACAGCGATCTTAATGAAGATTGTGGCATGAAACAGTGATTTTATGGAAGATGGTAGTATGAAACAGCGAGGTTCAACAACATAATCAGCTTTTCCAGATTCTCCTGACATTTTGCAGAAAGTTGAAGGAAGCTCGCTGCTTGAGATGGCGAGGTACCTAATGTTGAACACAAAATTTCAGGCCACCTAGATACACTCTTTTTAATCTCAAACCACCTAAACATGCAAAAAATTCTACACTGACTACTGGCATTCTCCTTTCTTAGTGTCGGACAACAACCAAGCACTGGTACAGACTCCACTTACCACAAACTTACGCGCTCCCAATTCATACAGTCTCTGCACTCAAACCAAATTAAATATTTTTATGTCGCAAATCATCAATTTTTCCAACAACAAACTAAAAAATCACTATTTGCAAGATTTAAAATGTTGGAGTAATTAAATGTTGACATTTCATGTCCATAATCATTAACTTCTATAAGTAGAGTTGTTTATTACAAAAACAATGGTGTGTTTGCCATTTGAAAAGCCCAAAACGCGATACTTTTACGAACCGGTTAGAAGTTGGTTACCTTGGAAAGTCCTTTCAGGGTTGAGACCGTGAGATCAACATATTGTTGTGGTGTGTATTCGTTAGAAACGTTTGGAGTTTTTGTTGTAGTAGCGGAATAGATCATTGATTCAAATGACAACTAGAAATAGGGACTTGGATAAATGGGCTTGTGCTCTATCTAAGCTCATCTTTTGAACTAGTTGTTCATGTAATTGTGAGTAAAACTCCACCTGCTTTGTCATTGTCCCTGCAGTTTCATATGAATAATAAAAATAGTGTAAAGTTTATATAACAAAAGCGGGGATAGCTCAGTTGGGAGAGCGTCAGACTGAAGATCTGAAGGTCACGTGTTCGATCCACGTTCACCGCAATCTTTTTTCACTGCTTCTGTTTTTACCCAACTAGAGACTGACCATATAAGGTGTGTGTTAACTTCTATACACTAGCTAGAATCTTACAGGTTTGAATACACCCACACCCCTTCCTTTCCAATCCCACACCCTCACAGTTGTCGGACCCAGGAATTATTTGTTGGGGGTGCGGATGAGACGTTCAACCATATTTTCAATGGGTGCGGTCGGGTTTTTTGTCTGAAATATACACTAATTTTTTTTTTCAAGGGGTGCGCCCGCCCGCCCGCCCACGATTGTGAGTAGGTCCGCCCCTCACGGCCATTTGATTAGCTTGAATCAGATTGCCATTTGGGGTACTTTATGGCAAATTATTTCCCTTGAATTCAAAAGGCCGTTTGTATATATGTCAAACCACACGCCTTTGAATTTTAAATTTCGAATGATCATTTCCTCGTCGTTGAAGAGCCTTTCGATTATGTGGAACGGTGTGAGATTACAAAGCGAGGGTGTCGGTATAGTATGGCCCAATCTTGAATCTTGTAAGGTGTTTTAACCCCGCTTACGGCCTTGGAAGTGTACTACAGCAAAGTATACGAGGTTGGTGTCGACCAAAATCAAAGGTTGTTTGGCTAGTGTATGTAAAATTGTACTTGTGAACATTGGCCTGGAGATGGAAAACGAGTCGGGAGTCGCGGGTAGAGGATATACCATATATCTCTTGCTTGCTGGAAAACAAGGCGGATCAAGGTAGACTTGAGTATTAAATTATAGAGGTTCTACTCTAAATAAACATGTCATGTTGGTTCGGTTCTGTTCAAACATGAAAGAAAAACATGAAATCATACCTGTTATTGCATTCAAAGCAGTGGAGAATCCAGTCAGAGAAGATGACATCGAGTTTGACATGATTGTCAGAGTGATCCGGTTCCTCCTTAGGGTGCTAACTGATGATGGGGACTTAGATAACCGACAAGGGAATCGGTATAGGAGAGGAGGTCGATGATGATGATGTTATGCTTATGGGTTTTGTGTCTAACTGTGTAACCCCTCAACCTCTGCATAAGACTCCTTTATATAAGCACCCAGGAGGAAACCTAATTAGTTAATAAGGGTAATACGGTCCATCAACAATTACCAACTAATTATTTAATAGGTTATTATATATTTTGACCTATATTATGTAAATGATTATAATGGCTATAGATTAAATATTAAACATAATATATTTAATCTTACATTCTCCCACTTAGCCGAGTAATCATTTACTATGAGTATTAGATAAGCCTGATCAGGAGTTAACACTCATTTTAGCCTTAAACAAGTACTATAGCAGAGAAATACAGCCGTTGAATCATTATGCGACTCAGGACCCCCATTAATCATACTATAGCCTGAATTTAAAACCTAATCGTTATGATCAAAATACGCGTAAGCCCTTTGTTTGATTTGTAACTTTATTTGTCAATATGCCATTATACCGGTTGAACATATTCTAAGAGACATACAAAATCAAACTGAGGAAATTTCGTTAATCATAAAACATAAGCTAGTACAATATGCTCAAATAAGGTCTTTACTAAATCCCATATTACGAACATGTTCTTCATAAACCTTAGGAGGGAGACCTTTAGTCATCGGATCCGCAAGCATATCCTTAGTACTAATATACTCGATACAAAGATTATTTTCCTCAACTCGTTCACGTACGAACATATATTTTGTATCAAGATATAAACCAGCTCCAGTCGAACTGTTACTGTTCGAGAAACTAACGGCAGCTGAATTATCACAATAAAGCTTCAATGGTCTAGAAATGGAATTAACGATTTTGAGCCCAGCGACCAGATTTCTAAGTAACATTCCATGACAGGTTGCGTTATAAACAGCAATGTACTCTGCCATCATTGTGGAAGTTGTGGTCAACTGTTGTTTATGACTCTTCCATGAGATAGGGCCGTCTGCTAACATAAAGATATAGCCCGAAGTGGATTTCTTGTCATCTTTGCACTTTGCAAAGTCAGAATCAGAGTAGCCCACCACTTTTAAATGATCACTTCTTCTATAAGTCAGTTTATAGTCTTTCGTCCCTTGCAGATATCGAAGTACCTTCTTAGCTGCTTTCCAGTGATCTAGGCCAGGATTAGTCTTATAACGGCCTAACATTCCAGCAATATAAGCGATATCTGGGCGAGTACAGACTTGAGCATACATCAAGCTCCCGACTACTGACGCATAAGGTATCTGGCTCATTTGCTCCTTCTCAACCTCTGTTGTCGGACACTGGAATGAACCGAAAATATCCCCCTTAACTACTGGAGCGACGGAGGGTTTGCACTGTTGCATGTTATATCGTGTAAGGACACGATCTATGTAGGCCCTTTGGGACAATCCTAAGATCCCCTTTTGTCTATCTCGGTGAATTTCGATGCCAATGACGTAAGAAGCATCTCCAAGATCCTTCATGTCGAAGTTATGCGAGAGTAACCGCTTCGACTCATGCAACATGTCTAAACTATTACTTGCCAATAGAATATCATCAACGTAAAGGACAAGTATAGTAAAGTTGCTCCCACTCATCTTGAGGTAGGTGCATTGATCCACTTGATTCTTCATAAAACCTTGTTTCTTCATGACTTCATCAAACTTAAGGTACCATTGACGTGATGCTTGTTTTAACCCGTAAATGGATTTCTTCAACTTACAGACTAGATGCTCCTCACCTTCAGGTTTAAAGCCTTCAGGTTGCTTCATGTAAACATCTTCGTCCAAATCTCCGTTAAGGAAAGCGGTTTTAACGTCCATCTGATGCAGCTCTAAATCGAAATGAGCTACTAGGGCCATGACGATCCTTAATGAATCTTTACGAGAGACAGGTGAAAACGTCTCTTGATAATCAATTCCCTCTTTCTGAGTGTAGCCCTTTGCAACCAATCTCGCTTTGTAGCGTTCAACGTTCCCATTCGGATCCAGTTTTGTTTTGAATACCCATTTGCATCCTACGGGTTTGGCTCCGTTGGGTAATTCTACCAAATCCCAAACGTCATTTTTCTTCATGGATTCAAGCTCTTCAATCATTGCTTTATTCCATTCAGAAGACTGATCACTGCTAATGGCTTCATTGTAAGAGATAGGATTATTGAGCTTTCCGGGATCCATTTCAGTCAGGTAGGTAACATAATCATCATAATTAGTAGGCCTTCTTTGCCTAGATGACCTCCTGAGTGGATTATCGGGTTCAGCGTTGTCTTGGTTTTGAGCGTTTGATGTGCCTTCGTCATGAGGTATAATTGGTTCTGATTGTAGAGGTGAATTTGGAGTTGGTGCAGTAGCTTCAGGTACAGTAGTTGCATTGGGTACAAGAGGAGTAATCGGAGTAATGGTAAGCGACGAGTCTCTCCCCCCCGCGTCTTGTACTTCTTGCAATTCTTCGTAAGGGTTGGTACTGCTCCCACTGACCTTGAAATCCTCCAGGAACGCGGCACGCTTGGTTTCAACAATACGGGTGACATGGGAAGGACAATAGAAACGATAACCCTTAGAGTTCTCAGGATACCCGATAAAGAAACAGGTAACTGTTTTAGGGTCAAGTTTCCTTAGGAAAGGATTGTAAAGTTTTGCTTCAGCAATGCAGCCCCATACTTTCATATATTTAAGACTCGGTTTCCTTCCTGTCCAGAGTTCATAAGGAGTTTTAGGGACAGACTTAGAAGGAACTCTATTGAGTATATGAACAGCTGCTTTTAACGCTTCAGTCCAGAGGAATAATGGTAAGTTAGTGTTGGCTAACATACTGCGCACCATGTTCATAAGGGTACGATTTCTTCTTTCAGCGACACCGTTCTGCTGAGGTGTACCAGGCATGGTGTATTGGTTCACAATCCCCTGACCCTTACAAAACTCATAAAATGGACCAGGAGCTTGACCCACATCAGTATGTCTTCCATAATATTCACCGCCTCTATCTGATCTCACAACTTTAATCTGACGATCTAATTGCTTTTCAACTTCAGCCTTATAATCTTTAAAAGTTGTAAGAGATTCAGATTTCTCCTTAATAAGATACAAGTACATGTAACGAGAATAATCATCAATAAAAGTGATAAATGACGTATGTCCTGTTATGCCAGCGATTTGGTAGGGACCACTAATGTCAGTGTGAATGAGTTCTAATAAATTAGAGCTCCTAGTGGCACCTTTCTTATTCGCTAATGTCATCTTACCTTTAAGACATTTGACACATGTTCCAAAATCAGAGAAATCGAGAGGAGGTAAGACTTCATCCTTTACGAGACGATTTAATCGTTCTCTTAAGATGTGGCCTAAACGCTGATGCCACAACATGGATGAAGTTTCTAAGTCTCGTTTCTCTTTCATCTTTGTGAGTGATTCATTAATGTTATATGACAACAAAGATTTGGAAAAGTCATCTTCTAGTTCTAATCTATAGAGACCACCATCCAGAATGCCAGTACCATAAAGAACAGAATCATAGAGGATAGAGAGTTTGCGATGACCATGGGAAACAATAAAACCGTCCATGTCTAACTTTGGTCCTGATACAAGGTTCCGAGTTACCTCAGGAACATATAAGGTATCATAAAGTTTAATACATAAACCAGTTTTCATAACTAATTGTAATGTTCCAATGGCCTTCACTTCTAATTCTCGATCATCCCCAACCTTAAGCGTTCTTTGGTTTCTTTCCAGCTTCCGGATTGAAAGGAATCCCTGAGTAGAATTGGTAACATGAACCATAGAACCAGAATCAAACCACCAAGAATTAGCAGGAACACTTAAATTATAGGACTCAAGTATCATAAAATAATCGTTACCTTTCTTAGCCAGCCACTCCTTGAAGTCAGGGCATTCCTTCTGCATGTGTCCTGTCTTTTTACAGAACTTGCAGCGGATACTGCCTAAGGAGTTCTTAGAGCTGGAAGCTGCACTTGTACTAGGATTAGAATTAGGCCTTTGGACTTTTGAAGCATCCTTTCTCTGATAATTGTTCTTCCTTTTCTTAGAGTTGGAGGTAGTAAAGTTGGCAACATCAGTATGGCGATCCATCCTCATACGCTCTTCCTCCTGTACGCACATGGCGACCAGCTCACTCATCGTCCATTTATCCTTCTGAGTGTTGTAATTGATCTTAAATGCTTCAAAAGACGAAGGAAGCGAAGTAATGATGAAATGAACAAGGAAACCATCACTGATCTCCATTTCCAGCCCCTTCAACTTATTGGCCATGTCGTTCATCATCATGATGTGCTCGCGAATGCCACTCCTCCCATCATACTTAGTTGTCACCAGCTTGAGAATTAGAGTACTAGCGTGTGCTTTAGACGTCCCCTTGAACTGCGCCTCCACAGAAGCCAAGTAGGTTTTAGCATCTTCAGAATCAGGAATAGCTCCCCTGATTGCATTACTAATGGACTGCTTCATAAACATGAGAGACATACGGTTACTCCTAGTCCACTTATCATGAAGTAACTGCTGAGGAGCAGTACTCTGTGGAGTAAGGTCCGCTGGCTTATCCTCTCTTAGAGCGTAATCAAAGTCTAGTATCCCAAGAGTAAGCATGAGAGCATCCTTCCATGCAGCAAAGTTATCACCAGTCAAAGGTGGAATCCCCTGATTGGGTGCTGATAGTGGAAATAAGATGAGCAAGTTATGATACAAATGAAGAAGTCCTAATGTGATCTAAGGGCACGTTAAACTAAGGCAGGCATAAATAATGACCATTTTACATTATGAAGCTGTGATATTGTCTAATACTAACATCAAAATAATAGACTTAGCTAAAAAAAATCTACTTAAACGAAAACAAAACAGCTTTGGCCAGAAGTGTAATCATTTAAGCATATGTGCAAAGTGTTTGTAACAAATCAGCTTTGGCCAGAAATTGAAACAACCACTTTAGTTATGCACTTGTTGAGTATGCCATCTATGAATGAATTAAATCAGCTTTGGCCAGAAATTAAGACATTCATGCTTATGATGCACACACAACATAGCTTTCGTAATACTTGAACGATAAGTAGATGTATCAAGTCAGCTTTGGCCAGAAATGATACATCAAAAGCTCATTCAAGTTAAGCTATTCTGGTTTTGCAAAACATTATCTGATTCTGATTAATTAACTAAGTAAAATTACAAAACCATTTATTTAGTTCACATTAAACACTCATGATTTCGGATGAAAATGACTGATTTCGAATCCATTTCGGACAGTCCGTAATGGCTGATTTCGAATCCTTTCGGATGTGTCCAAAACGCGTAAGTCGAATCATTTCGGATGCATTTCGGATGATTTTTAGTCCGAAATTGATCCGAAATGGTGATGCTTATCCGAAATGATCCTTAATGGTGATGTTTAGTTCGAAATCAACAACTTATGATGAAAGATGATCCGTAATGATCAACATCCATCCGAAATGCATCAGTAATGATCCGAAATCGTCCGTAATGATCAAACCGTAATGATGAAGCTCCAGATCCGAAATCATCCGTAATGACCAGTGATGATCCGTAATGATGAAACTTTGATCCGAAATCGTCCGTAATGATGAAACTTTGATCAGTAATCATGAAACTTAGATCCGAAATCGTCCGTAATGATCATTGATGATCCGTAATGATGAAATTTACATCCGTGATCATCCGAAATCATCCGTAATGAGGATTTCGGATGGCAAAAACGTAATCTGATATGAATTTTTTTTTTTCCAGATTTTCCGATATAAAACAGAACCGACTAATCAACATATGCTCTGATACCACATGTTGGTTCGGTTCTGTTCAAACATGAAAGAAAAACATGAAATCATACCTGTTATTGCATTCAAAGCAGTGGAGAATCCAGTCAGAGAAGATGACATCGAGTTTGACATGATTGTCAGAGTGATCCGGTTCCTCCTTAGGGTGCTAACTGATGATGGGGACTTAGATAACCGACAAGGGAATCGGTATAGGAGAGGAGGTCGATGATGATGATGTTATGCTTATGGGTTTTGTGTCTAACTGTGTAACCCCTCAACCTCTGCATAAGACTCCTTTATATAAGCACCCAGGAGGAAACCTAATTAGTTAATAAGGGTAATATGGTCCATCAACAATTACCAACTAATTATTTAATAGGTTATTATATATTTTGACCTATATTATGTAAATGATTATAATGGCTATAGATTAAATATTAAACATAATATATTTAATCTTACATGTCAAACCCTTGAAACGCCAAGTTGACGAGAACATGACTCAACTAACCTGAGAGTTTGCCCAAAAATATAAACCCGTAAATTTCACGTTAGTTCATTTCGTGTTGTGAAACAGACTAATGTTTGTTCTGCCTTTCTCATATATTCGGCTTTTTAAGTGTTTCTTCCTTTATCAAATTATAACTCAAATTCGTTTTTTTTTTCACTTATGTAATTTGTATAATCACATACAAATTATTTACCACACAAAGTAACCACAGTGTCACATTGCGGGGATAGCTCAGTTGGGAGAGCGTCAGACTGAAGATCTGAAGGTCACGTGTTCGATCCACGTTCACCGCATAATTTTTTCATTGCTTGATGTTTTCGTATTTGCTGGGCTTTATTCTTTATGCTCGACGTTGCAGTTAGTGGTGGCATTACGCTTTCTCTATGCTCGACGACAAACAATTAGCACAACTCAACTTACCGCACTCATAATTTCCAGAAACAAAAACATAATGAACAAAAACATAATTTCCAAGTTTACATGATGTTGGAAAAACTATGTTGACGTTTCTTATCCATGAACAATAAAGTTTATAAAAATACAATAAACTCCAAGGGTGAGCAGAAAATCAAAATAATCAAACCGTAACCGAAATAACCGAAAAAACTGAACCGAAACAAAAACCGATGGTTCGGTTTTTGGATTTTTAATAACCGAAAATTTCGGTTTGGTTTTCGGATAACTATTTTCAATAACCAAAAGAATCGAACCGATAAGTTATAATCCATATATTTTTATGTTTAAGTGTTTAACACAATGCTAGTGAAAAATATTAATTTTACTCATGAATGTTAAGTGTTTATAATAAAAACCACTGTTGAAGGGGCCCGGGCTTCATTTTAGCCCAACTGTTGAAGCAGTTGGTCGTGGACTAGTGAAGAAAAAAGCCCACCTGCTTTGTTAATGGTGTTACCATATGATTTATAGACTAGACTTAATGTACAAACTAAAGCGGGGATAGCTCAGTTGGGAGAGCGTGAGACTGAAGATCTGAAGGTCACGTGTTCGATCCACGTTCACCGCATTTTCTAATTCATTTTCCCTTTTTTTTCTAGTTGTTTAGTACTATCTTTAATGAATTTATTTTATGTTTTTATTTATTGTCGAAACATAATTTTTTAAAAAATAATAATTATTTATTAGGTAATTAGAGAGAAGGAGGGTAAACCACTACGCCATTTTGGGAGTAATTTCACCCATATTGACGTGGGCACCACATAGCGGAACATGCCCCTTCATCATGTGAACCACTCATGGTCTTATAGAACTTAACATGTCTGGTAAACAACATTAGTTGTATTTCACTCCAACTCGTAGGCTTGGGCATGGAACTTGAAAATTTTGGTTCCAATGGCCAATAAATTCTTCGAACTTGTGCACACTCGCGACATGTAGATAGGAAATCGGAAGGGTAGGCGTAGCCGGGTTTTGCTCTGAATCATAATTTTCTCAAAACTAATTTATGCTCTCTAACGCTAAGTTAAGTTCAGTTAAAAGCACTCAAAGGCATTTTCACAACTAGGAGTTTAAAATGAAAACATTTTTATCCATTCATGGTTTGTTTTTCACAATATGCTACATGTGTGCTTTTATTATCAGAATGGTCATTATACAACCTTATTTGAACATATTTTATTTGAACTTCAGTTCACATGAATGATCTTTTTAGACACAACTAAAAACATGAATCAATCAACCAACCACCATAACTAACTTACAAGAAGTGGATCAACAAACAATATCACAAGAAATCGAAAGCATTTGGTTTGACACTTATTCGTACTTACGAATTTAACTCAATATACCTTTTAACTTAACCACATGTTGAATGTATAACTACTTCGCATTCATGCCTTTTACATTAACAAGTTGTTTTATATTCACTAGTTCAAAATCGGTTGTGATGCATTATAGACCGAGTCAGCGAAGATACTAGATGTGTATTCGGTAGGATGGTAAAGATCCCAAAAAATATGATTTTTCTGGTTCGAGCAATAAGTTGAAATCGGGGTGCAAGGGAATTCAGCTTTTAGGTAACCACGTCCGCAACAAGCTTCTTTTATCTCTGTAAATCCTATAAACCAAAATAAATAGGATAAAACTTTTGTAACCTATATGTGGTAGTTTCATGATTGAACTCAAGAAATATATGCTATCGTGGAGGACGAAACAAAGATAGTCAAGAATTAAGTACCGTAAGCTTCAGGGTGTTCGATGAAGTTATTCATAACATCATAAGTTTCACAATAAGAGTATTGGATATCCAATGATTCTGTCTTTAATTCTTGTAGCAAAGCTTTTAAACCATCGTTGTACTTCACTGACCAAGTATTTACTTCGACGTTGCAATCACCAGTGGCGCTCCGCTTTCTTTGAGCTGGACAACAACCTATCACTCCAACTCCACTTACCACAAATTTACGCGCTCCCAACTCATATAATCTTTGTAAGAGTCCTTTGAGGGTTGAGGCCATGAGATCAACATATTGTTGTGGGGTGTATTCCTTAGAGGCTTTGGAGTTTTTGTTGAAGTAGCCAAATAGATCATTGCTTCCAATGATAACTAGAAATAGGGACTTGGATAAATGGGCCTGGGCTTCATCTGGGCCCAACTGTTGAACTAGTTGTTCATGGACTAGAGAGTAGTAGCCCACTTGCTTTGTTAATGGAATTGATTGTCTCTACAAAGAAAAGAAAAGAAAAATAAAATATTGGTTGATCAAAAGCGGGGATAGCTCAGTTGGGAGAGCGTCAGACTGAAGATCTGAAGGTCACGTGTTCGATCCACGTTCACCGCATTTTTGTGTTGTATAGGTGATTACGCACGTGACTAAGCTTTTTGACTTTTGTTTTTTCTTTTCATCTAAAAAACTACTTTCTTGTTGATAAAATAAATGCAACTCTTTTATCGAATTCCAGAAGTAAAATTTATGTCATTGAATTCTGATAAAAACAAGCTTGTTGAAGAAAATTGAAAAAAAAAAAAACCTTTTTCATTATATTACATGTTATTTTATCGATTTAGTTTAAACAAAAGAAATATACATGTAAGTATTTTATAAATTAATTTTAATACTAGTGATCTAATGAAATTATTAAATACAATTTCCTTTGTCGTATAAACTAATCGGTAAATACATTATATAGCTTACGGAATACATAAACATGTAATATACATGTGGGGTGGAATCCGGCACAAAATTACATTCAGTGTGTGAAGTGAAGAAAAAAAAGAAGCGGTAGCAATTTCGTAGTTACTATAGATATGCTATTCAGCAGATAATTCTTCTATAACAAAATTGTACTAGAGTCTTAATAATTACGCAACCTGTAAGTTGTATCGTAATTATTATTACTTTAGTACAATTTTGTTATAGCATGTAGGGGCCCAACTTTATATAGGCCCGAGGGTGCCTCGGCCTCCACTAATTTTTCTCTTATAGTGTTAATTTTATCAATAAAAATTAGAATTTCTTTTTATTTTGTAGTGTAAAATATTGGATTTTTTAGAGCCCGACCCCTACTGATTTGGATTTTGAAAGTCCATCCTCCACTAAGTTTTCGTTCAAGCTCCGCCACTATTAGCGTGATTACTCTATTTAAAATGATTAAAAAATACCACACGTGTGGATTTTTCCTTCACTTTGTATGGTTCACACAATAAAACTTATTTGTTTGGATCGAAACACTATATATGTATAAGCACATTCAAGTTTCAACACAATGCCAATTTTAAATATAATTTATGTCTAAAGCAATACATATTAATACAAGTGTTTACGCGACTCTCGTAGTTTTGTTATATGTTACATAGCATCATTTTTAGAGTAATTTTGATAATTATCTTACGAGCAAATAATTACGAAAATGTCATCGCGTTTTTTTGGCTTTTTCATGTCTTTCGTACGTTTTGTACGATAAGACAGTGTGTGTACGTGAAGTTAACCCTTTTTATATGTTACATTGTTACATAACTTTCCTTTTCGTCATATTATTTAAAAGGAAATATTCAGTATATCTTTTATAAAATAATATAAAAATCCAAATCCATGCAAAGGCGAATCTCAGTGGTTTAAGCCTTTCTGGACTTCACCACTGACCAGGTGCTTTTTATGGGTTCAAATTAATTTTTTTTTTTTTTTTTTTTTTTTTTTTTTGAACGGCTAATGGTGCACCCCACGATCCCGGGTTCGAGCCCCGGGCCCCCCCGAAGGTCCAGCCCTCACCAGTCATACGCCGGTTAGTACTCGAACCCCCCCTTAACACACCCGAGCGGGAAACCCCCGATCAAAGCCCTTGCGAGCCGGGCGAGTTGATTGTCCTCTGCGAGGATCGAACTCGTGACCTTGGTAAAACCCTCTCACCTCCTCCCAGACCAATCATGGGCTGCGAGGATTCAAATTAATTGTATTGTATGAATGAATATTATCAGCTTTTGAGATATATAAGTATTCTTACAAAAAGTTCATCCGTTCCGTTTAAGATTCCGGCACCTCCAGATGCAAAACTCACTCCGGTAACCGTCGCGTTACTGCTACTCAACTTCTTAAATTTCGACACCAGAGACAGATACGGCGCTGGCGATGGTAATCCGACCTTTTCCGCTGTCAAATCACGCATATAATAATAATAATAATAATAATAATAATAATAATAATAATAATAATAATAATAATAATAATAATAATAATAATAATAATAATAATTTTAATTCCGAACACAAACCCTAGTATATTTGGAAATTATAAAAATAGACAAGTTTGAACAAAAAAAAAGTTAACAAAGTAAAATTTGAATTTTAACATTTGCAAAAATAGATATATACTAAAGAAAACCATTCAACATAGGACAAATAATAACACCGTTAAGCGTGGATTAAATTTTAGTTAGCAAAATAAACCTTAAATATACAATACCGTCCAAAACAACCAATCGAAATCGAAATAGTGTAGCAACTAAAATTTAGTCGATTGTATTTTTTTTTTTACCGTATTGTATATTCAAGGTTTATTTAAGAGTAAATTGCCATTTTAGTCCCTGAGTTTTGTCCAAATTTGCCATTTTGATCCAAATAGTTTTATTTTCCCCCCTGGGTCCCTGACTTTTACATTTTGTTGCCATTTTGATCACTTTGCCTAACTCCATCCAAAAACCCAGTTTGTAACAGGGGTATTTTGGGGATTTCCTTAAAAAATGTTTTCAGTTGCCATTTTGATCCAATTCCAAAAAATCAAAAAAATTCCAAAAAATTACAAAAAATCAAAAAAATTCAAAAAAATCTAAAAAATTCAAAAAAATCTAAAAAATTCTAAAAAATCATAAAAATTCTAAAAAATTCAAAAAAATATAAAAAATTCTAAAAAATCATAAATATTCTAAAAAATCAAAAAAATTCTAAAAAATCCAAAAATCATTAAATGTTTCGGCACGAACCGTTTCGACCCGTACCGTTTCGAACCGAACCGTTTCGACCCGTACCGTATCGAACCGAACCGTTTCGACGCGAACCGTTTCGAACCCGTACCGTATCGAACCGTACTGTACCGTTTCGATGCGAACCGTTTCGAACCGTACCGTTTCGACCCGTACCGTATCGAACCGAACCGTTTCGACGCGAACCGTTTCGAGCCGAACCGTTTCGACACGATCCGTTTCGACACGAACCGTTTCGACCCGTACCGTTTCGAACCCGAACCGTTTCGAGCCGAACCGTTTCGACGCGAAGCGTTTCGACCCGTACCGTTTCGAACCGTACCGTTTCGATGCGAACCGTTTCGAACCGAACCGTTTCGACGCGAACCGTTTCGAACCGAACCGTTTCGACCCGTACCGTATCGAACCCAACCGTTTCGACGCGAACCGTTTCGACCCGTACCGTTTCGACCCGTACCGTATCGAACCGAACCGTTTCGACGCGAACCGTTTCGACAAGAACCGTTTCGACCCGTACCGTTTCGAACCCGAACCGTTTCGAGCCGAACCGTTTCGACGCGAAGCGTTTCGACCCGTACCGTTTCGACCCGTACCGTATCGAACCGAACCGTTTCGACCCGAACCGTTTCGAGCCGAACCGTTTCGACGCGAACCGTTTCGAACCCGAACCGTTTCGACCCGTACCGTATCGAACCGAACCGTTTCGACGCGAACCGTTTCGAACCGTACCGTTTCGACCCGTACCGTATCGACCCGAACCGTTTCGAACCCGAACCGTTTCGAACCGTACCGTTTCGAACCCGAACCGTTTCGAACCGTACCGTTTCGAGGCGAACCGTTTCGACCCGTACCGTATCGAACCGGTACGGGTCGAAACGGTTCGCGTCGAAACGGTTCAGCTCGAAACGGTTCGGGTCGAAACGGTACGGGTCGAAACGGTTCGGGTCGAAACGGTTCGGCTCGAAACGGTACGGGTCGAAACGGTACGGGTCGAAACGCTTCGCGTCGAAACGGTTCGGCTCGAAACGGTTCGGGTTCGAAACAGTACGGGTCGAAACGGTTCGTGTTGAAATGGTTCGGCTCGAAACGGTTCGCGTCGAAACGGTTCGGTTCGATACGGTACGGGTCGAAACGGTACGGTTCGAAACAGTTCGCGTCGAAACGGTACGGTTTGATACGGTACGGGTTCGAAACGGTTCACGTCGAAACGGTTCGGTTCGATACGGTACGGGTCGAAACGGTTCGGTTCGAAACGGTACGGGTCGAAACGGTTCGTGCCGAAACATTTAATGATTTTTGGATTTTTTAGAATTTTTTTGATTTTTTATAATTTTTATGATTTTTTAGAATTTTTTTGATTTTTATATTTTTTTGAATTTTTTAGAATTTTTTATATTTTTTTGAATTTTTTTATATTTTTTTGAATTTTTTAGAATTTTTATGATTTTTTTGAATTTTTTAGATTTTTTTGAATTTTTTAGATTTTTTAGAATTTTTTAGAATTTTTTGGAATTTTTTTGATTTCTTGGAATTTTTTTTGATTTTTTGGAATTGGATCAAAATGGCAACTGAAAAGGTTTAAATTGAAAAGAGTAACTGGGTTTTTGGATGGAGTTAGGAAAAGTGATCAAAATGGCAACAAATGTAAAAGTCAGGGACCCAGGGGGGAAAATAAAACTATTTGGATCAAAATGGCAAATTTGGACAAAACTCAGGGACTAAAATGGCAATTTACTCTTTATTTAATTTGCTCTGAGTTTTTTCTAAATTGTCATTTTAGTTCAAATAGTTTTTTTTTTTCCTTTGGGTCCCTGACTTTTCTTTTTTCTTGCCATTATGATCACATTGCCTAACTTAGTCTAAAAACCAGATTATAATCAGGGGTATTTTTTCATTAAATTATTATTAGGTTTATAAATTATGTTGTAAACTATCACTACACAACAGTTATGCCAAAAATACCCCTGGTTATAACCAGATTTTTAGACTGAGTTAGGCAGTGTGATCAAAACGGCAAGAAAATGGAAAAGTCAGGGACCCAAAAGAGAAAAGAAAACTAGAGTAAACCTCAATTTTCGTCCCTGTAGTTTGCTGATTTTAACACTTTCAGTCCAATAGTTTATAAATTACATTTATCATCCATTAGTTTGCTGATTTTAACAATTTCAGTCCATTAGTTTGCTGATTTTAACAGTTTCAGTCTACACTAGTGTTAAATTTTAATTTTTCAGTCCACACCAGTGTTAGTGGTATTGACTGAAACTGTTAAAATCAGGACACTAATTGACTGAAACTGTTAAAATCAGCAAACTAATGGATGATAAATGCAATGTTTAAACTATTGGACTGAAAGTGTTAAAATTAGCAAACCACATAGACGAAAATTGAAGTTTACTCAAAAAACTATTTGAACTAATTTAGACCAAACCTCACCGACTAACATGGCAATTTAAAAAACCGCAGCCTAAATTTTAGTATAAAAAAACCGCCTGCTAAATTTTAGTTTTTAATAAAACGACGGCTAAATGCAGTCTTAACAGACGGTTTTTTTTTAAAGGCCAATAAAAAGAGACCACATGTAAAATATGGTGAACTGCATGAACCGGAATAAAAAAAAACGTACCAAAAAAGTCTGCGGCGTTTTTTCCGTTGCTAAACCGGCCGGTTGGTTTTCCGGTAGGGAAATCGATGCCGTTGTGAGCAAAGTTAGCTCTGGCAATAGACAGAGACAAGTAATTGTTGTTTCCGACGTCGACTAACGAGTCACCGAATATGTACATTGCTGGAACCGATTGACACAACCCGCGAGCTGCGAAGAGCAAAACGCAGAAAAACGAGGACGTAACGAAGCTAAGTGGAGGTCTGGTAGTCATGGCTAGTGTGTGTTTTGTGTGAAGTGTGTGTGTTAATGGATGATGGGGGAAGTGGTGGGGGTGATGGGGGTTTATATAGTGGTGAAATGATGCTAAAATAGGAGTGTGAACGAAGGGGAAGAAAAAAAAACCCAAGTTACGATTAGATTCTTGAGTTATACGGTTAGCGTGTACGTGCTTTATCGGGTGGGTTTTTTTTCATTCGTTTTTTTTAAAGCATAACATGTGAAAATATATTATTAACGAGTATTTAGAATTTTTGAGTTGCTGGTAGGGTTGTTCATGAGTTGAGCTAGAGTAAGTTTGGGCTCGACTGATTTGGCTCGGATTTGAAATCGAGCTAAAAATCTATGCTCGGGCTTGGCATGGTTTTAAACCATCCTGGCTTGGTTTGGCTTGATTTAAAAAATAATAATACATAGGTTGAAAATTCAGTAGTCTAAAATATTATTTAGTGCCGACCCAGAGCAAGTGTCGGGTGGGCGACCGCTCTGAGCCCAAATCAAAATAGAGCCCAAAAAAATTTAATTTATATATATATATATATAGGGTAGGGATCCTAAGAGAAGTCCACCCTATTTGAGAAACTTGAGAAGCAATCTGGACCACACATTTTCCCTAAGCAAAAAATGCAAAAAAAGGTGAAAAAAATGCAATTTTTTTTTTTTTTTTTTTTGGGAAAAATCGCTGTTTTTTCTTTAAAGATTATTTTTTTTTTTTGAATTTATACACATGTGTATATTGTTAATCTTTTAACTATACATATATGTATATTGTCAATTATACATATATGTATATACATGTTTATAATTAAAAGAATATGTGTTATAAATCCTAAACCTTATACCATAAACACTAAAGCTAAACCTTAATGCTAAACCCTAAACCCTAAAGCTAAACCCTAATTCTAAACCCTAATGCTAAACCCTAAAGCTAAACCCTAATTCTAAACCCTAAAGCTAAAACTAAACCCTAAAACTAAACCCTTAATGCTAAACCCTAATGCAAACCCTAAAGATAAAGCTAAACCTAAAAGTTAAAGCTAAACCCTAATGCTAAACCCAAAAGCTAAACCCTAATGCTAAACCCTAAATACTATTACTAAACCCTAATGCTAAACCCTAAAGCTAAACCATAAAGCTAAACCCTAAACCCTAAATACTAATGCTAAACCCTAAATAACACTTATTTTTCAATTTTAAACATGTATATACATATATGTATAATTGACAATATACATATATGTATAGTTAGAAGATTAATAATATACACATGTGTATAAATCTCAAAAAAAAAAAAATTTAAAAAAAAAAACTTAAATCCTTAAAGAAAAAGCTGCGATTTTTTCAAAAAAAAAAAAAAATTTGCATTTTTTTTGCATTTTTTTGCTTAGGGAAAATGTGTGGTCCAGAATGCTTCTCAAGTTTCTCAAATAGCCTACTACTTCTCACATGATCCTTATCCTATATATATATCTAAAAAAATTCTGTATGTTATTTAAAAAAAAACTTAGAGTGCTTTGATTTATGAACCAAAAGCGTTTTTTGGTCTTTTCAGAATTTAGAATTTATGATTTTGTGGCCCAATTTGCATGGATTTGAATGTATGGAGATTTGCGAATAAGGCCAAAAACAATTTTCTCGCACATGGCCAAAAAAATTTGTAATTTTCGGAGACAGCCCTGATATTATTCGATAGTTCAAAAGAATATATCTAAAATAAGTTCAACCTCATTGCAAGTCAAAATCAAGTTCAACAACACAACTTATGTTTTAAATTTCAACGAAATACAATATTAATTCATTAGCATGGTAATATACTTTCAAATATGGCATGAATATCAAATCACACTCCTAAATATATGTAAATAATAATCAGTTCTTTGTAATATATTATAATGGATAAAAAAATAAAATATATTATAAGTAAAATAATCCGAGCCAAGCTACCAAGCGAGCCAAATCGAGCCAATTCGGCTCGTTACAAGCCGAGTCGAGCTAGGCTCAGTTTCATATCAAGCCAATCCGGCTCGTTACGAGCCGAGTCGAGCTAGGCTCCGTTTCAAACCGAGCCAAGTCGGCTCAACTCATTTTCAAACCGAGGCATATCGAGCGAGCTCTGAACCGTAAGCTTTTTGGACAGCCCTAATTGCGGGACCATTAAACCAAATGAAAACTAGTAAAAATGTTAAACCACGTCCCGTTGAAGCGTGTTAACATGCAAAAATTAGACTAAAATGTAAAAATATAAAAAGAATAACTAAGTAGACCTAGGATCTGGGCGTTGCAACAGAGTTGTTAACGAGAAAAAAAGAGAAGTAAAAGCACTGAACCACACATTAACGTTGTAGCGTGTTTACTCGCAAAATTTAGACCGAAACGTAAGCAAAAAATTTGTAAAGGATAAAAGTATTGGGGATCAAAGTCTAGTGAAAAGTGTTAGTGTTTTAAAACGAAAAATGTTTTAGGACAAATTTATATAAATAAGAGTAAATTACAAAAATCGTTCTTTGTGTATGCATCTTATTGCAAAGTGTGTCATTTGTCTTTAATAAATACATAAAACATACTTAATGTTTATAAACCTTAACATGTTATATCATTTACCCCAAACTCTGTTTATTTTTTCAGTTAACTCATGTCACGTGTGGCCCACTTGAGGGCATTAAAGTCATTTAACCTACTCACTTTGTCTTCATTCTATTAAAACCCTAATCCCCCAATTCAACATACCAAACTCAACCCCTGCATTCACATTCAGGAAGATTTTTTTGTAATTTACTCTTCCTGCAAAGCAATCACTGCAATCCATTGCCAATAATTCAAGTGTACACTGCATCATTCCATAGAGTGTCCGCGATTCTGGTGTCGTGTTGTGGGAAGCGTATTTACGAAGTTGCCCACCACTCGCAGCCTCTGATACCAAGGCACTCAGCAAACCCGCTATTGTCTGATTCCACTGAGCATGGCTAGAATTTGAAATGTTTTGTGTGTTCCAAGCATATTACCCAAACGGATGATCTTTGGAACCCATAGATCGATTCGAGTACCTTAAGAAACACTTATCATACCATCCGACAGCCTCTATTTGAACCAAACACTCTTGTCTTAACAATTCTAATCAATAATACAAAACTTAGCCAACTGAATCTCATTCAAGCAACCGCTACAGGCTGTTGCTTAGCCGGTTCAACTTTCGTTTTCGATTTTTGTTCAATAAAATCTTCCATATTGTATATAACAGTGATGTATAGAGAGCAGCTAGGGCACCGAGCGATCTCTTCACCGATCTTCAACTCATCTTTTGTGATCTGAAACAGGTCGCCACAAGGGCAAGGGTATGTGTACACCTTGAGCTCCCCGTTCCACTCCATCTCTTTGAAATCTACGTCGTTGTACGACATCGTTGGTTGCGTAAGAGATTGAAGTCGGTTGTGAATCTAGGGTTTGCAGGGTGGCTACAGCCTTCAATATATGAAAGATTGAAAGATACAGATTCAAGTGGCTAAGTTTTGTAGGGTTGAGTTTGGTATGTTGAATTGGGAATTAGGGTTTTAATAGAGGGAAGACAAATTAGGTAGGTTAAATGACTTTGATGCCCTCAAGTGGGCCTTACATGTCATGAGTTAACTAAAAAAATAAACAGAGTTTGGGGTAAAGGATATAACATGTTAGGGTTTGTAAACATTAAGTATGTTTCCTTTATTTAATAAAGACAAAGGACATACTTTGCAATAACATACATACATAAATGACGATTTTTGTAATTTACTCTAAAAATAAAAATAAAAAGTAAGGTTTAATATTAAAAACACACACACACACAAGAAGACAAAATGATACGATACTGTAGCTAAGCAACCTAAAATGTCATATATAATAATGGGTAGAGGCATATGGATGATTGTTATCAAGAGTATGAGATGAGTTATGATAATTAGATCAAGTGTACAGGAGTGGCCTCGGGCTCCACCTTAGCGATCACATGGGCCAAACACCGACCTGTTTGGGTGTAAGAGGGTGGGGGTAGCGTTAACGAAATGGGAGCTTGGGGTCAATCAACATTTCACCCATTAGTGATGGATTTTGAACTTTTAAATAGGGGCGGACATAATACATATAAAATTTTCGAAAAAATTTACAATCTAAAGCGAAAGAACAAGTGATTACAATAATGACATCATACCTCTTACGTGCTAACTGACCTATTTATGCGTTTAGATTCTGATGACAAATTATGTGGTCCCCCCTTTTGATTTGTTGCTTTCATAGTAAGTTATTCAATGGTCCTCAATCAGTTAGGAAATCCGATCCGGAAGTGGTGACATTTGTCACACCCCAACCGATGGCGGAATCATCGGAGTGAGACGAAGATAGATTGCTCAACACACATAACGCTATTTGTGACAATATTTAAATCAAAACTGTTTTCATTGCATAACTCAAATTGTCAAATACATTACACGAAATTCAAATTACAACAAACAAAAGACAATACAACGAGTTCAACATAACATAATAAATCAAATATAGTAATTTCTTAAGCGTGTTTCTAGTCATCCCTACTAGATTCATACGATCATCATCATCAACCTGTAACATGTTTAAGATAAAGTGTCAATGCGAAAGCATTGGCGAGTACACAAGGTTTGTATAAATATAGCATAAGTGTAAAAGCATTTTCTCGAATCCACGTGGCAATTTGTAAACAAGGTAACTAGCATGCATCACAATATGTCAAACCCAAGTGTCCACTAGTATTTAGCATCCCTCGCCACAAAAGTGACGAGACCGTTCAAGAATAAATAAAGACTTAACAAGACCCCGACGGGGGGCGTGCTACTCCTATAGCGCTATATATGTTAAGTTGGGGCTTAGCAAAGTTAATGACATAAAACATGTATAATCTAGCATGAACCTAAGTAAACAAGTAGGATGTATATAGGATTGAGAGTATAAAGCATGTTTAAGTGTGTGATAGTGAAGTTTGTATATTAACATGTTACAACCCAAAGTGTTTTAAAAGTTAAACGAGTCAAGTGTACTCACGGTTTTGCAAGCTTCCACTTGTTATTCCGTGACGAGTTGTTGGTTGTTTGAGGATGGAACACCAAGTCCTTCTACACGAGGAAACGTAGGTGTATGAGTATTTTGATGATAACGGAGGATTTAGATTCGGAATTAAAAGTATAACAAAGTAAGTATACAAGAAATTAACCATCTAGACTTAGCACGCATTCTTGACACTATAAAAACCCATAGGGTTTAGAATGATTTCATGGGTGTAACACCCATTAGAATCGTAACGAGTAAACTAAGTTCTTGGATGATATAACTTAGTTCCATAACAAATAATCATTTGCTTACCATCAAAGGTTTGGTTAGTATATTCTGTATATGTTATATATAGTATATAGTATGATATAGTCCAACAAATATTACAAGTATTATCATAGAAGTCATGCATAGAGGTAGGAGGATAATCTTCCATTTTAAAACCTCTTTTGTATATTCCCTAATGCACAAGTTGTCATAAGACAACAAGGATTGTCATGAACGAATTAAATATGGAAATGAAACATACATACTAACTAAGAAGAAAACATCAAGTGAGGTGTAGATTTTAAGTAGGATAGCCCAGGCTTTCCAAGTAATCACACATACACAAGTTTAAGTCTTGTTCAACACTTGTGGGTTAAAACCTTTTTAAAAACAGAAAGTTTAGAGGAGTAAAACCTCTGAATTTGTATATTACAACCTTGTTTTTAAGCACACTTAATCATAGTCTTGATTAGTGGAATAAGGACATAGGAATGTATGGTTAAAACATAAGTTTAAGAATGTTTAACAAAGTTCTTGCTCAAAACAGAAAGTTCTTGCGCTTTTAACCTCAATGTGGTGATGTTCTATCTCAGGTTTTCCATGAAAAAACCTATGGAAACATTCCTACATGTGTTCCAAGTGCTAAGAAGCAAGAAGAAGTGAAAAAGATGGTAGATAAGTGAGTTTAAACTCACTTTTGTAACTTGATACGAATCTGTCTTTTGCTACTGTTTTGCAACTGATTTGGAGTGTTTAGGGAGTGATAATGAGGTGTTTGTAAAGTGGGAGAAGTGTGGGAATGAGTTGGGTTTTATAGGAAGTGATTAGGGTTGAGCTAGGTGGTGTTTAATGCAAGAAACACACCTAAACTGTAACACCTAGTAAAAATCATGTCCAATAATGTGTTGACACGTGTACTAAACCCTAATGAAGTCAAACGTTGACTGTTAGGGACTAATTTTGCGAAAAATCAAAAAATTTGAATGTGGAAGGACTGAAAGTGTCAACATGCTTAAACTAAGCCTCTAAATAACCTTACACAGTATTCATATTCTCATATTAAGCCACTTGTTGGATAATCGAAACCGTTTGCGATAAATTCAAAAGTTTGGGTAACGGAGGGTTAAAAGCGTCAACATTTTAATTCTTACCTCTGAATGACCTTTGAATGAATCCGAAGCGTTATGATGTTTGATCACACTCTTGGGAATACCAAATATTGGCCATTTAGGGCTTTAATGCCGTTAAACGATGATACACGCAAGTTTGTGCGTTAAAAGGGTTAAAAGTATCAACATGTTAATTCTTACCTCTGAGTGACCTTTTAATGAACCTGGAGCATCGTAATGTTCGATAATACTCTAGAGAATGCCTAATATGGGCTATGTAAGGCTTTGATAGCGTTAAACAATATTACGCACAACTTTGTGCGTTAAAAGGACTAAAAGTGTCAATATGCAAAACTACACCTTTGAGTGACCATTTAAGCGAACCAGAAACTCCGTGATGCTCGGTCGTACTACCGAATGCGTCTAAGATTGGCCATTATAATTTTTCATATCTTATACTAACATAATGAAGAAACACTAGATAAATGGTCGGAACCGAGATATCTAGGGGGTTTGAATCCGCATAAAAAGGTGGGTTTCCTCTCGTCTGATTCGGTTACAACTGATCTCCTTCTCCGATAATTCGGCAAAAAAGAAGCACCGTTAGCCTCGCCAAGGGGAGAAGAGGGTTCTCTCCTTGACCCGACTCCGGTGTGAGAATAAGTACGGGTTATGAAGAAGAAGATGTATTTGAGAAGTGTGTGTAACTTGAATTCATACCTGGGTTGTTTCTCATATTTATAGCCGGGAGTCGTTTAGGCGAGAAAACCCGTTAGTGAAAAGTTGACGGAAGATGCTAACCCCGTAAGCGGTTACATTTCCTTCCGTCAAGCTCCTTGATCCGACGTGAGAGCACACGGATCGTGGCTTAGATCGAAGGCTGGGGATCTGCCACGTGTAAAGTGATCAAGTGGAGATTACTCTCCAATTACATGCTTTCGTTGTGGTTTCAGGGAAGCCTGAGATGGTGACACGTGTCCAGACGGTTATAACCGTCTTGGTGGTGCACGATTGTATTTCTTCTAGAAGATTACTGCTGTAATCTGGTGTGGCACCTTATCATGTGGAGACAGCTGAATAAATAAATCCCAAGTCTGAGTAAATAATATCCAGGTCTGGATATTTAAGCAGAAGTGTTTACTTCAGGATTTTCATCCTTTGTCTATGGGAGAAAGCGCAAGGATTTATGATTTCCTTTGGGCGCGCGAGTGTTGATTATTGACTGTTCTTTAAGTCTTTATTTGTGAGACCAGTGCGCGGCCGCGCAAGGTACAAGGCTGAAAAGTAAGGTTGTGGTATGGTCCCAGGCACTTATTATGAGGTTTTTGGGACCTTACCCCTTCACATAACATATTAGATATACAAAGTATTGTGCCAAAAATGTAACATTTAAAAGTTAAAAATACTTATGAGATAACAGGGACCAAAAGCGCCAACTGCCAAAACATTATGAGTTGGGCCGGATCGAGTCACGGGCCGTGACCCATGGACTCATTGTCCTCGCGGGCCGCCAGGATGCAAGACAGCAGCAACAGTGGTTTATTTCTTTGTTTGTTTTGATTGTTTTCCATTTCTTGCTCCCTACACATATGTTCTAAACCACTAAATCAATTCTATGGGCTTGCAAACTGATTCAAACAGCTGTCAAGACACATGTAATGATCCTAGGAAACCCCTAAATACATGGCATGATCTTGTTCAAACTCAAAAACTATAAATAGGTGTGATATCTCATTGTTCCAACTTGCACCTTTCATCTCTATCTTCCTATTTCTCTCAACTTGGAAGTTCCTGAATTATTTGGGAGCATCCTCTGAGTTCTTTTCAGTCTCTAGGACCACTTGTAAGTGTTCCTTTCGTGACTAGTTCTTTTATTAGGCTTTTAAAGCCGAAAAGTCAAGCGTTTACGATAAACGCTTTGACTTTTAGTTAAACCTTAAACGGTCAAGCCATTGTTCGCAACAAACATGTCTACCTGATCGTAATTAGGTAGGTGTTAATCCCTCAAAGGGCACCTCCTAAGAATCACGTTTGCTAGGTCAATTGACGAGTCAAAGTAATATTGTTTTAAAAAGTCAACGGGGTAGTTTTTGAAATAATTGCGATATGAGTTTAGAAGTGTTCTAAAATATGTTTTATCATTTAAACAACTTGGTAATAATTATTAGAACACGTGTAAACATGTCCGGCTCGTCAATTCCAGTTTTAGGGTCGGTTCGCAACCAAAAGTAGCGAAGTTTGACTTCTATGTTGACTTTCGACTATGAACCGAATTAGATTAGTTTGCTACTGATTTTAGGTTCCGTTATGATCGTAATATAATGTAACATGACCTTATAAAGTTATATTACACGATCATACTAGAAATCTGAGTTTTTGCGCATGTTCCGTTAATATGCCATACTTTGACTATTATGCCTTTTTTAGCAAAAATAAGGTTTTAAAATAAGGTTTTAGACACTAATAAGCTTTCAAACAACTTAGGTACTGATATGTTAACATGTTTAACATATTTCGATGTTTCGAACCTGATCATAAACTGAGTTTGCGTGTAATGTCGTAATTTATGCTTTAAATTGACCAGAATGGCCTTTACGCGCATAGATCGATTTTAAGCATAATTTTTCATAACAAACTCATTGCCTACTAATGTAATATCAAAATTAGGATAATTTAGGATGTCCGTTCAGTTTACAAACTAAGTTTACGCATACGTTCTTGAACCTAAAGTGATTTAAAAGCATAATTTTCAGACAAAATCTTTTTATTACTGATATGTTATATTAATTAACATATTTAGATCATATAAACCTGGTCATAACATCAGTTTTCCTTAAACATCGCACATCTCGTCATTTAACGATTTTAACGCCGTTTCGACGCGTAGTGTGGTTTCAAACCATAACTACCAACCAAGACTTGTTACCTACTAATTTTATAAATTATTTTAAATATTTTTACAGTAGGTATAGGGTATAAACTCAGATTCCCAAATTAGCCTTCAAAATTATGTGTGAAATTACCAAAATGCCCCTACGGAGCATAGTTTGGTTTTAAACTATAAAACACACATATGTTTGATAACCTACTGATATTATCTCATAGATAAAGTATTTTCACAGAATTTTTATGGTCGTAACATCAGATAGTACACAATTTCCTTTTATACGTCGTAAAATGACCAAAACGCCCTTATGAGGCATAGTTTGATTTTGAAACCTTAACGGGCATACAAGTTGATATCCTACTGATATTATAACTTGTTTAAAGTATATAGGCGTATGAAACTTGTTCATGACTTATCCAGTTACTCGTTATCGCTTATACGTGTACGATCAGACTTACGTACCTAGTTTACGTAAGTTTACCGAAACTAGTTAAACCTTATCATTTTTACTTCAAAATCCAGAATGTACTTAGTTTACCCATATTATACAAGTCTTCATACTTGTTGGGTCTAAATTACATTCTATTCCGGTGATCGCTTAATCTAGCGTATCGTACCATTTCTAATACTTTAAGTTAGCCGGTCTAGGTCTATGACCTAAACAAGACCCGTTAGCATTCTAAATTGGTTATATATTACCATCATTCCAGACTAGAGCCTCCCAGTAAAAGCTATTTGCATTTAATTAGATTGGATACGACTGAGTTATATAAATCTTACTGTGAATCGAGTAGTAGCTAAGGTAAATACTTGTAACTTATTTTTCCCTTATACGGGCTTGGGATACGGTAAATTATTACCACTTGGTCGGGTATGGGATCACTTGGTCGGATTGTGACTAACAAATCCGCATAACCCGTTTTAATCCGTATTGTTTGATAACATAAACATTGGGGGTTACTGCGACCGTGTCCTGGATATCCTCGGCTGATTTAATTGCAAATGGCCGCAACTTAAGCATGGGGTGTAGGCATACACCTGACAGATGCCAAAAATGCAAATTACCCACAAGTTGGGGATAACTCCTCTATGGGTTTTATAAGTGGTGTGTCGGTTAATCATGTCCCGGCTTCTATACCGGGCCCTAAATGTACGACAAACATGTAAATCTGTATACAAGATTATAATTATCCCAAGTTATAAAAGAATATTAGTGCCTTGTGCACTTAAACCAATTTTCATAAACATTTTCAAATGAGTCAGTTAATTGTATTTACCAATGTAAACTGACGTATTTTCAAAAGACTAAGTGACAGGTACTATACGCAAATAGGCTGGGAGCTGCTTGGTGTCAATAAAGGATCTTGCAAATCCTTAGGATGCCCTAAAGTCTGCTAAACTTCATTTCGTACATTTTATAATGATCCGCCTGTGGATTTAATATTACAAGCTCGTATGTAATTATCATTTCGGTATTTTCAGACAATTGGGTTTGTAATGATATTTTATATTCCAAGACTTCCGTTGTGCTATTCTGTGTATGTTTGACAATGACGATATCAATCTTACGTTATGATACTCCCCACAGGGCCTACCGGGCTGAGCTGTAAATATCGGGGTATGACATAAACAAACACAAAGTTGGCCAATAATTAGAGCTGATTAACAAATCTGCGGATTGAGGTCTCTGGCGGGGCGCGAGAGAGATGGAGGGGGGGTCGTGGCCCGCAAGCCAGGTTGGCTGACGAAATTTATTGATTATTTGGCAATTTAAGTCCTTATACTTTCTTATATGAGTGTTTTGGGATGTTTTAAGTATAAAAGGAATACTTTAAGGGTGTTATAGGTAACATAGGCATAAAAACAAGTATAAACAAGTATGATTAAGTCATATAGATCGAGATTAAGTATCGTACACGCATGAATTGATTGGGTATGACAAGTATTTGTAAGTTTAACACATTTTGCAAGAATTACGAATAAGGTATCACATGTATAATGAATTCAAACGTATGAACATGTATGATTATGTAAAACATGAATTTAAAGAAATATGAATTTTATTTATGATCCAAGTCTCGGATTTTACAACGATACAACGAAATTACAGAAATACAAGAATATAAGATTTCCAAAAATAGAAATAATAAACAAGCTTTCTAATTAAGGAAAGTACGAAAAAGCAGGGCGTTACAACATTGTTCGGTTAGAGGTGGAGATTTGTGACTCGGATTGGATTTGGTACAAAGTATCTAGGACACGACACATTTATTTTAAGGCGATGGTATAAATGTGTGTTAAACTACAAGTGGTTTTAAAATGTACATTGTAATGATTTGAATGCATCATTGTAATCGTACAATTCGTTTATGCGTCAGGCCTTAACAACTTAGATGCACTATTGTAATGTTAGATGCACTATTCAAACTAGTTTAAACGTATTATTCTAGTAAATAATGCATCAAAATTTTAAAAACCATCATTCTTGTAGCAATATCATAAACGAATATAAGAAAAGAGTTAATTACTTTTTTCATCCATGTGGTTTGCTGAAAATAACTATTATAGTCCATTAGTTTAAAAATTACCAAAACAGTACCAGTGGTTTCATTTTCGCTTCACTTAGACCCACCCACATTAACTCCATCCATTTATGTTGTTAAGTTTTGGTGAAATGACCAAATTGCCACTATCAATAAATAACATAATATATAAAATTCTAAAAAAAATAAAACAACTAAAGGTGGGTCCCATTGACTTCATATTTCCCACACTATGTTTTTCGAGTCATCTTTTCGGCGAGCTTTTCATTGTTAGGGTATCGGATGAGAGTAGGTTCGAGCGGAAGCGGAACAAACACACACACACACACTTGCAGAAAAGAAAGAACATGAGAATTTACGTGGTTCGGTCAAGGTGACTTACGTCCATGGGTTGCAACTAGGGTTTCACTTTATTAGATGCTCACAACTGTTTACAGAAAAACACAGACTACAATTACATCATAGGTATTTATAAAACAAGATTAGGGTCTCCTACTCGGTCAACAAGTTAACTAAGTGGGCCTAATAACTAGGGTCGGCTAGCCCTAGTTAGGGTCGGCTACCCTAAAGCCTATGAACCCAACAATCTCCCACTCGGAGGCTTTGCATAGTCCATAAAGTGCATCCAAGAAACCCATAACCAGTAACTTCAGTAATCTTTACATTCAAGTCTTCCCAACCTACAGTTCCAAGAACAAGCTAAGACTTCAGTCACATCAAAGCCACCTAGTTGCAACCATACCTCTCATCAAGTACCTGAGAGACCAGTTGAAGCTCCCACAAGCTCCAATCCAATAGTCCTATCAGACCCATTCTCTATCTCAACCGGCTTGCACGATCCATCAGCTCCAGAGATACACCGAGAATTAATACCACTCTCCACATTTTGCAAACTATTTCTAGGAGAGCTTTTTTTCTTCAGTCGGAACCTTCGTCTTCAAAACCCAACGTTCTTTGTGATTGTACCTGGAACATGACCTGTGCTCCCACTATCACCAAATCCCTTGGCTGGCTTAAACCTAGTCCCCCGATCACATTCAACTGACATCCCCAAAGCACCAGGATTCAAGTTTGCAAATTGAACCCTCTTCCGCTTACTAGATTCAGTGAACCAGACTTTATGCTGTACAGGGACGGCTACTCCCTCAGGAGGTATCTCAACTAGATACAACGATCCTCGTCTTCTCCCACAGGCAACAATAAGATTTCCATCAATCACCTTCCACTTCCCACCACGAAACTTAACATCTAGTCCTTGTTTATCCAGTTGACTAACAGAAATAAGTTTCTTCGTTAAACCTGGAATTACCCTGACATTCTGCAAGTTCCATGTAGTGCCCAGTGGAGTCTTCAGATTGACATCTCCCAAACCCGTAACTTTAAGAGCATGACCATTAGCTAATCGTACCTTTCCAAAGTCTCCTTTTTCAGATTCACCATCGTCTTTCCCGCTGTGAATGGCGTGAAACGAAGAACCAGAATCCATAGCCCAAAAGTCTGTAGACTCTTCACAGTAAACCAGTACGTCACCGTCAGATTCTTCTGACACAACATTGTTTACATGCTGTTTACTGTCCTCTTTCTTAGGATCAGGACACTCGTTTTTAACATGCCCCTTTTCACCACAGTTCCAGCACCTCACATTCTTCCCAACTTTAGACAAGTTTTTCCCACGACTCCTACTGCTTCTGTTATTACCTATTCCCTTACTAACACTGAACATACCACAAGTAGATCCTCCACTAGAGTTCATCCGGCGAACGTCTTCTGTCACACCCCAACCGATGGCGGAAACATCGGTGCGCGGCACTGAGCGAAACAGATTGTCCAGGAGAAATCCATAACAACTATTATTACCGAATATTTAACATCATGTCCCATACCATAACATATTCAGCAAATAATTATTACAGACAAAGTATCTCAAAGACAAATAAATTGTTTCGACAACTCAGATTTTATTAGATTTGTTTCTAGACTCTCTCCTAGCTTGATTCCAGCAAATAGAGCAAGCATCCTAAACACCTGTTACATACGTTAAAATAGAGGTCAATACACATAGTGTAAAGGTGAGCATACAAGTTTGATAGCATATTAGTAGCGAAAGCGATTTACGCATAACCAGCATGTAACACGTAGCAATGTGAAGTAAGTAAGTTATCGACAATGAAATATGCACAGACGTGACTGGGAATTGTAGAGTGCGCAACACATATCACCACTGTGACACGTGAAGAAATACCCTTAGCAACCCCCGTCCACGACAGGTGCTGAGTCCAAACTATAGTACTATCGTTGCTAAGGTGTTAGGCAACAATCACTGTGTAAACATAACATACAAGCATTCATCGAGTAACACGTATAACATGCGGGAGCGGTTAGCGTATAAAAGTGTTGCGTTGTGTGATCGATGTGATTTGATATAAGTAACGTGTGTAACACCCAAAAGTGCTTAAAGCAAAAAGGGATCGAGTATACTCACAGATTGTGTTTAGTAAATAAACACTCTCTTGGATTGAAGGGAGCGCTGGGAGATTAGCCTGAATACAATACGATAGCATAAGCGTTGAACGGTGCGTAACACGATGCGAGTGAACAGAATGACGAAAGGTCATTAGGTCGGATGGCAATCCGGACGGATGGTCATCCGGTCGGATGACCATTCGGTCGGACTGTCATTCGTTTGGGATGGATGTGTTTGTGTATGATGGAACTTTGAAGTTTTCGTTGTGGCATTTTATAAAACAAGAAGTATTTCTACCAATCAGGTCATCCGGCCGGATGGTCATCCGGACGGATGGCCGTCCGTTCGGATGGCGATTCGTTTGAAACTACCTTCTTTTTTTGAATTTTCGTGAAAAGGTCTAAGTGTTGGAAAATAATTACAAGCATTGGATGTCACAAGTCATCCGGTCGGATTGCCGTTCGATCGGATGGCAATCTGATCGGACGACAGTCCGTTTGGTAACCTGCTCGTCTTTTAACTTGTAACATTTTGCTAAGTTTTTGAAAGTTTCGCGTTTGAACCGAGACGGTATGATTACGTGTCAAACAAAGGAAACCCCATCAAGTCCAGGTCACTCGGTCGGATGGGAATCACCCCGTCCGGTCAGTTAACTGTTCTTGACGGTTATTCATGTCCAACCCGTTAGTCGGTTGTCTTTCCGATAGGAATCCTTTCTCAGTCCAATCCTTCACTATGAAACGAGTAGAAGGCCTGGACGAGCTCTGATTCTATCAGTTTTGAGTAAAAGAGTGTAAAAGAAAAAGGTGGAAAAAGTTTAGAATACATCTTTCAACTCTTTTATTCTTGAAAATGTCTAAATTTAGGTGAAATCAGTGTTTAAACATATTGAAATCTTGTAGATCCGAGTTGTTCTTGATAAGATGATGTCACACTTCAAGGTTCATAAGAACTTCATGGTGACATCACCCTTGAACACCTCAAATCAGTGGATTCCATGGTGAAATGGTGAGATTTGATGGTGAAAAAGATGAAGATGTGTGTGTAGATGATAGAAGTACAAGATTTAGGGTAGAAACTTACAAGAATCGTGAGAAATCGAGAGAAAATAGGGCAAGAGTGGGTTGGTCAGAGAGGGAGTTGTCACATCAATTATTGTTGATGTGACAGGTGCTATTTATAGGCTAGAGGAGAGAAAAGGTGGTGCAAGATGACGGGTCGGAGGGCCTTCCGATCGGATGGTCCTTCGATCGGAGGACTCTTGCGAGTTGGTCTCCGAGTTTTCGTTTCGCGTTTTGAGCGTTGCGATGCGGTACGAGTGAGCGATACGATAGTATTACACATTAGGTACACCAATAACATAACTACTAACTATCATAAAAGTAAAACTTGCTATTCGAGTCTGCAATGTGATTGCGTTGTGATGGAGTTGCGATTGCGTTTGCGAATAATCACCTCAACAAATATAAACATGCACAAGTAACACATAAAGGCACACACACGTAAAACAATATCCATAACCTGCAATTCGAGTTGCGACGCGATAGCGATGTGATAGCGTATAAGTAGATTAACGTTTAGTTATCTTTATCGCATTGTTACTTCCACATAATACAACTAAGTTATTATAAATTAAAGTATCGTCTAACGATTCGGGTGGTACAAGTAATAATTAAGCAAGGAATGAAAGATTCCAATTAGCAATCTTTTCTTCCTTTGACTTTTACTTGACTTGTACTTTGACTTCCAAAATCGGGTTGTTACATCTTCACCCAAAACACTATCCCAGACCCGATCAAACTTCAAATTTCCAGTTCCAGCAGTTTCATTGACCGTTGTCACAAATCCTGGCCAACTATCAGGTAAGGAAGATAACAAGACCATAGCCTGAGTGTCATCATCCAACTTCATACCCACAGTTGCTAACCTGGACAAAATTGAATTGACTTCGTTAATGTGATCAGCAACTGAACTGCCCTCGTTCATTCTCATATTAAACAGTTCCCTCATCAACAACACCCTATTACCGGCAGATGGTTTCTCATACATATTTGACAGAGCTGTTAACATACCACGAACAGTTGTTTCTTTCATGATACTAAAAGCAACGCTCCTTGTCAAAGCCAATGTAATTTTACATCGTGCCTTTTTGTTCTTTGAGTTCCAAATTGCTTCATCAGCTTTTTCCATTCCAGCCGGTTTTTCTTCCAATACCACATCTAAATCGCATTCACCAAGCAACTCCTCTATTTGCATTCTCCACCATGCAAAATCAGTACCGTTGAACTTCTCGTTTCGGAACTTCCCGTCTTCAGCCATAGCAAACAAGAAAACCAAAAAACCACAAGGAACCAAGCAACCGAAACCCGAGCAACCTTCAATAAACCAGAAACCCGAAGTACCCGAACCAACGACTTCTCCTGGAAACCCGAGCGTAAAATCAGCGAATAACCAGGGTTCAAGAACCGAAACCCAAATCGCTAAACACCCCAAAACCACCAGATCTGCAACAGCCTATGGCGCAAACCCTAGACCTTACGAGCCGTAACCAGAGAATAGGTACGAGCCGTAAACAAGTCAGCGGCGACGACAACAACATCAGATCAAGATCTCTCATCCAGCTCTCTCTCTCTCTCTCTCTCTCTCTCTCTTCTACGATAACCGTGTGAACCATGTGTGTAACCAAACCTATTGTCACACCCCAACCGATGGCGGAATCATCGGGGCATGGCACTGAGTGAAACAGATTGTCCAGAAGTTTCCATAACAACTATCAATACCATTCAATTAAATAATACGTCCCATACCGTATTTCAAATAGCAAAATAATTATTACAGACAAAGATCCAGGCAAATATTCTATTCCGACAACTCAGATTTAAATAGACAGTAATTGTTTATCTGCTTCTAGAGACCCTTGATTCGTTATCTACAGACAACTATTTGTTGGGCTCTAAAGCTTTATTCTAGCCTCATTTTCCTACCGAGTGTGCGTCCTAAGCACCTGTCACATACGTTAAAATAAAGTCAATACATATAATGTAATGGTGAGCATACAAGTTTGATAATAGCATATAGAGTTTGAATTCGTTTACGCATAACCAGCACGTACACATAATGAAATGAAGCACGTTAGTTATCGACATAGATCCATCGGTACCAATGATTGCGGATTGACTGCCCGAGGCAGTTCGCAATACATGATTACCACCGTAATCCATGCAAGTAAAGGTCCTTAACAACCCCCGTATGAACGGGTGCTGAGTCCAAACTATAGTACTATCGTTGCTAAGGCAGGTAGACTGCATTCCATGTGTAAACATAACAAACAAGCATTCATAAGCCACGTATAACATGCCTTAATGGTTAGCGTTCAAATAGTATTGAGTAGTGTGATTGTTGTAGTTTGAATATTTGTAACGTATGTAACACCCAAAAGTGCATAAAGCAAAAAGGGATCGAGTATACTCACAGCGATTAATGGATTTAAGGGAGCGCTTAGCGAGTAAGGTTAGCCTGAATAGATGCGGTAGCATATCGATAAGTGAAGCGTAAAACGTTACAAAGTATGAAAGGGTCGGATAGTGGTTCGATCGGATGGTAATCCGATCGGACAGCAATCCGTGCGGATAACAATCCGTTCGGGTGGTCATCCGGTCGGACAGTGATCCGGTCGGATGACGATTCGAGTGGATTGTTTCTTCCTATAAGAAGTATGTGTTTGTGTATGATGGCTTGACTTTTGAAGTTTTCGTTGTAGTATTTGAAAACATTGAAGTACCTTTACCCTTCAGGTCGGGTGATCGAACGGCTGTTCGATCGGCTGGCAACCCGATCGGTTAGGCATTCAAATGAATTGCAATGTTTAGTCTTTGGATCGGACAGGTGTTCGATCGAACAGGTGTTCGATCGGACAGGTCTTCGATCGGACAACCATCTTGATAATTTCTTAGCAGGGCGTCACCTGATCGGACGGCTGCTCGATCGGGTGGCACTCCTAGGGCTTCGAACAGAGTGAAAATCGGTTAAGTATTGAAGCATAGTATCTCATGATCTGAGGAGTAATTCGTTCGGACAGTAGTTCGATCGAATCACAGTCCGTTCAATACTAGTCTTCAAAATAGGTTGATTGTGTGGGACCATGTGTTAGCCGATCGACTGGCTATCCGATCGGTTGGCTGCCCGTTCGGACAGCAGTCCGATTGGTCAGCATCCTGACCGGATCAGCCTATTCGCCTAACATTTGGTTGTTCTGATTGTTTGTCGTTTTATTGAGGTATTTTGACAACGAGTCGAACCATAGTTTCCTCGTCCTTACTTGGTTTCCTCGGTCGGGCAGGAATCACCCAAACCCAGCCGGCGAACTGTTCCGTATGAAGTTTATTGTTCAACCCGAGGTCGGTTAACCTTGTGGATAGAATCCGGACCTTGAGCCATACAACCACCGAAGTGATTTGTAAACCGGCACAGACCCCGTTTCTATCGGTTGAAGGCATTGAGTGTAAAAGAGTTGAAAGAAAGTTGGAATGTTCCTCTTTCAATCCTTTTTCACCGTGTATATGTTTAGATCTACTAAAGATCTTTGTTTGTTTATGTGGAAATTGGCTAGATCCAAGCTATTCTTAGTGGATTGAGGCCAAATCATGAAGTTCTTCAAGAACCCATGATGACATCATCCTAGAACACTTGAATCTTGATGATTTCACGGTTAAAAGTTAAGATTTGAAAGGTAGAAAGGAGTAGGACTGTGTATAGATCAAGAAAGTACAAGATTTAGGATGAAATCTTACCGGAATCGAGAGGAATCTGCGAAAAGATGAGCGGAGCGTGCTGGTCGGTCAGAGGTTTCCAAAAGTAGAAAGAATGACAATGACAGGGGTATTTATAGGATGCCAAAAGGGGTAAGTGCCGGCCGATCGGCCAGGCAGCTTGATCGGACAGCCTGTCTGATCGGACAGCAGTCCGTTCGGCTGGCTGTTCGATCGGCTGGGAGCCTGATTGATCAGTCGCACGTTTCGAGTGTTTCGCGCGGTGATTTTTGATATTTCGATTTCGTTTGCGAGCGGTATGACACGATAGGGTTTCCGAGTCAAATTACTTTTAGTCCCAACTACTAAATACCATAGCTTGATTGTGATTCGTGTTCGAGTTCGATTTCGAATTTCGATTGAGTTCGAATGCATTTCAAGTTTGATTACGTTTCGATTGATTACCACAACACAACATAAATAAACAGGAACAAGTAACACATAAAGCGCACACACGTATATAAATAACCAAATTCGCGTATTTCGAGTTGGGATTGCGATTACCATTCGATGTCGATTCGATTTAGCATAGTTTGATTATCAGTTGGTTAACTTTATCGCATTGTTACTTCCTATAGTTCACAGTCGTAAGTCGATTAGATAGCGATTAACACACATCGATTTTAGCAATTAACAACACTTACTCCACATAATACCATTAAAATAAAGAAATTTCTACAAGTCAAATTCGTATAACCGGTCGTTGACTTTGACCTTGACTTTGACTTTGACTTGTGAAAACACGGGGTGTTACAGCCTCCCCTTGTTTAGGGAATTTCGTCCCGAAATTATGCTGGAAGCTGTACGACACCGTGAATCACGTTTAAGAACTTTTCTGTTCGGACCGGTTTTGATTCCGAAACGAATGCGAACCGAACATGTGACGTGCGGAATCCGTACACGAACGTGACTGAACACACGAGACGTAATATAATTGGTGATCCTATTGATTTATATAAAATCGTACAAAGCACATGAATCACGATGTCACTTTCTCTCTCTAGCTTCTTTCTTTAAACAACTGCGGGTACTTAGCCTTCATGTCGCTTTCGAGTTCCCAAGTGAACTCTGCGCCTCGTTTGCCTTCCCATCGGACTTTCACAATAGGAATGCGTGAGCGTCTGAGCTGCTTAGTTTGGCGATCCATGATTTCGACAGGCTTTTCCACGAAGTGTAATGTTTCGTTCACTTGTAGATCATCGAGAGAAACGTGTAAGTCGTGGTCGGCTAGGCACTTTCGGAGGTTTGACACGTGGAAAGTCGGGTGGACATTACTCAGTTCCTCCGGTAGTTCGAGTCTGTAGGCGACTTTTCCGATCCTTTCCAGAATCTTAAAAGGTCCAACATATCGAGGCGCGAGTTTTCCCTTTTTGCCGAATAGGACTACACCCTTCCAAGGTGATACCTTTAGGAGTACGTAGTCACCAACGTCAAATTCACGGGGCTTGCGCTTTTTATCGGCGTAACTTTTCTGTCGATCCCGAGATTTCACCAGATTGTCTCGAATTTGGAAAATTTTGTCTGTCATTTCTTGTAATAACTCAGGACCGGTTAATTGTGAATGACCAATCTCGTGCCACACAATAGGCGATCGACATCTTCTTCTGTATAATGCCTCGAATGGTGCCATTTGGATGCTAGAATGATAGCTGTTGTTATACGAGAATTCGACTAACGGCAGGTATTTATCCCAATTACCACCGAAGTCTAGGACACACGAACGGAGCATGTCTTCAAGAGTACGAATCGTTCTTTCAGTCTGACTGTCGGTTTGAGGGTGGAAAGCGGTACTTAGATTAAGCGATGTACCGAGTGCCATTTGAAACGTTTCCCACAGTCGCGAGGTAAACTGAGCATCACGATCAGAAATGATGTCACGAGGCGTCCCATGATTACAAATGATCTCGTCGGTGTAGATTCGGGCTAATCGTTCTACCTTGTAGTCTTCCCGTATTGGCAAAAAGTGAGCTGATTTAGTCAAACGGTCGACCACAACCCAAATGCTGTCGTGACCTGATGACGTGTGCGGTAGCTTGGTTATAAAGTCCATGGCTATACTTTCCCACTTCCACATGGGAATTGGTGGTTGTTCAAGTAAGCCAGAGGGTCTTTGATGTTCGGCCTTGATTCTAGCACAAGTTAGGCATTTTCCGACGTAGAGAGCGATATCCCTTTTCATACCCGGCCACCAGTACTTATAACGAAGATCCTGGTACATTTTGTCGGCACCGGGATAAATAGAATACCGGGATTTGTGGGCTTCGTCCATCAGAATCTATCGCAAATTGCTTCGCTTGGGAATCCAAATCCGGTCCAGAAAGTGGAATATCCCATTAGATTTGCTCACAAGTGTCACACCCTGGCTTTGCGGAAGCGTGGTTAATTTGGTGTGACTTCTTAATACCATAGCTTAACCATAACAAAGCTATATAAAATAAAACCATGCAAGATCATCCATAGATTTAAGTTTTAAAACTGAAGTAACAAAACATTGTTTTAGGGACTTACAACATCATAACATAAACATTGTTTTGAAAGACATAAACATGAACAAAACGCAGTTTAAGATTTGTGACTCGTCCAGGAAAAAGTCACATTTCCTAAACTGGGATGACCTCGGAACCCATATGCAGCGGGAAAACATAACATACCGCGCCAGATCTTTAATTCCCTGAAATACATGTAAGTTGAAAAATCAACAATAATGTTGAGCGAGTTCATGTGTAAGTGAGTAAATAAACCTTTGTATGTATAAAAATCCTGGTATGTAGCAAATAAGGAAAAAGAGATCACCAATGGTTTGCAAGGCCATTGATATGTGTGAAGTGCAAGTAGGAAGACTCAAACCTAGCAGATTTAGCGTTGGGTACAAAGTCACCCCGAGGTCCGTTCTGGTTGGGCCTGGGGTTGGGCTCGCTACACCCAGATAGATCTACCGCTTACGTCCCTCGGTCCTACAATGAGGATTAATGGCCTCCAGTTTCTGCCTACCCACTCACATGATCTAAGTAGTAAACCTCCTTACGCTAACCATACCATGTATAAAGTACTTGTAATCAAAGTAACATGTATTTCACCCCCGTAGTTAGAAAATTGAAAACAGTTAAGAGAAAAGGGGGACATGAACTCACAGTGGTGCGTCTCTACCAAGTATGCCTCCAAATCAAGTAGCTGAGTGACGACCTACACGTACTAACTCTATTAGACGGACGGCCGTGCCTTAGCTTTATGGTTTAAGTTTTTGGGAAATAGTTAGGCAACTATTTCGTGTTTACATTCTGTATATACTTGGTAGTCATTTTCCTTCCCAAGGATGGGGGATTTAATACATGTGCGTTCGTATAATTCGGATTACTCTATTAAGTCTCACTTAATATATTTTATCTCCAACTTCAAAATATAAATATTCTTCTCAAAAATATTATACTTTAATACATGTGATTTTCCCAAAATAATACTTAGTAATATTATTTTTACCCTAAAAATAATATTTACGTAGTTCACAAAATAATCATAAACACTTATACAAGTGATGTTGTGAAAAATATATACTAAATATATTTATGTATCACGTTTTATTTTGTGAAATCCCACCTCCGATGTTTTGTAAATAAAGTCGCGGCGAAACTTATATTTTGAAAACAAGTCGAAAAGTATTTCCAACACTTATTGTGAAAATAATTCTAAGTGTTCGGTTTTTAGAAAAATTTCGCCAGAGGTTCCTCTGTAACTGGAGGTGGCCACGCTTCCTAGCGTATCATTTTCTTTTAGAATTCAAATCAACAATTTCCTTATTCAACCAAAACAATGTTCAACGTATCAAACTAGTTAATAAACATGTAGTTTGAAAATAATCTCATGAACTTGTAATCTTCTAATATTATGAAGTAAATCCCATTACTTTTAGTGGATCTTTATATAAATCGACTCGGTTTCGTAAAAGTCTTGTTTTTAAAGAAATTCCATCGTTACAACTTCTTGTCAACTTTTACAAAAATAGCTATTTTGTCGAAACTTTGTGTGTTCTAAAAACCATTCGTGTTAGTGTAAGATCCGTCTTTAAAGTATGTTTTCTCTTGACACGTGGTCCTTTGAAAATACCGCTTGTAGATACGTAGATCTACTAGTTTTAAACACTATTTCATAAGCAAAATCGCTTTTACACAAGTTCATGATTCGTGTGTGGTAGAGTTTCATCCTTTAACCCTTGCTATTTCCAAAACAACCTCATGTCATGATCCAAGGTCATGACTAACCCGGGTTAAATGATGATCCGAGCTACCACAACATAGATCGGGTCCAAATAATCATACCAATCAATTACTACAAGATTTACACAACATATGAGCTTTTATCCAACACTTATAGCATTTTTAGTAGACTTTTAAGCTTCAACTTGTATGTTCATAACTTTTAACCGTTACAAATCATATTAACCACTTAAAAATAGTTCGAGAAAGTGATTTAAGCGACTTACTACTAGCTCGAGGCTAGGGAAGAATCTAAGCGAAAAACGGGTGGATAAAAGCAATGTAGTGAGGTCCTTCGCCTTCCGATTGCACCAAAGTTCCTTATACGCGATCCTTATCACTTGTAGATGCTTGGAATGGCTTGAACAAATTCGAAAATGATGGATGGGGGGTGGGGTGTGTTCGGCCGAGAGCTCTAGGAGAGGGAGAGAGTAGTGTTTGTGTGATGTTGATAAGTGAATGATCATGTTAGACTAAGCTAACAACTTATAGACAAAGTTAGGGTGATTAACCATTGAATCTTATGCTAACTAGATATTAGGCATAAGATTATAATAATATTTTAGAGGACAAGGTATGTCCCCCCTCATGGGGACGGTTGGTTAAGGGGGGGGGGGGGTACTAGTTCATTTCCAACAATTAGTTAAGTATATAGTTAGGTTAATCTAGTTAAGTTAAGTGATTAACCCGGTTAGTGGTGTGTCATGCGTTACAATGGGTGTTAGGGTATTCAGGGACCCTAACTGGCTCAGAAAAAGATAAATAATGAAAATAACAATATTTTCAGGTTTCGGGTAAAGTCCGGTTGTTCGGTTGGATAGTAATCCGTTAAAGCGTTAACAAAGCTTTAAAGTGTCGTTAATACCCTTTTTAGTGACACGACTCATTTCTGACACTTTGGAAAGTGTCTAGTAATATTTTTCTCATGTTTTGGCACTTTATTAGTTAGCTAAAAGCTGAATTATTATGTAAAGTGCTGAATTTTGTGCTTAGAGCACGTTTTAGGCACATCCAGTCATTGAAACTTATTCCTAGAGACGCAGTTCTACAACCCTTGTATCCCTACACTCACCACTAGTGTAGCAAAATATTTCTGGCTCATACAGGCCGTAGAGGCAGTGTCTGCCTGATGCTGGCTCTATCAGCATGTTCAATAGGTTATCCGTTAAAGTGCTACTGTGCTTTTTGTGCATCATGTTTGTCACTAAGGTTCAGCATGTAAATAATGTAGTGACAGCAAGTAAAGTATGATGCAAGTAAGTACATGTATCAGTATTCAAGTAGCAGTTTATTCACAAGTTCAAGCAAGCACAGTAATTAAGTAGTAATTAATTATTAATTAGGTTGTACGGATACCTGGTTTAGTGAGGGTTGTCACATTCTCCCCCCGTTAGAAAATTTTCGTCCCGAAATTTTAAGTTCTGCTTGTAGATGCAGGGTTCTTAGGAAATAGGTGGGGGTATTTCTCTTTCATCCGGTCCTCACGCTCCCAGGTGTATTCAGGACCATGTCTGGCATTCCAACGAACCTTGACGAGCTTGACACTGCTCCGGCGGGTCTTGTTTTCTTTCCAATCCGTAACCTCAACTGGTTCTTCAACGAAATGGAGCATGTTGTCAACATGAATCTCGTCGATGGGAATGGCAATGTTATCTTGAGTTGGACTTTTCTTCAGGTTGGATACATGAAATGTATCGTGAACACCATTCAGTTCAGTAGGTAAATCCAACTTGTATGCTACTAGTCCTATTCTTTCCAAAACTCTGAAAGGACCAATGTAGCGCGGATTTAACTTCCCACGCTTTCCGAAGCGTGCCACACCCTTCCAGGGTGAAACTTTCAATAAAACCATTTCTCCAACTTGGAATTCCAAGTGTTTCCGGTTTGGATCCGCATAGGCCTTCTGTCTGTGGCGAGCTGCTTCGATGCGTTTTAGAATCTGCGCAATCTTGTCTGTCGTCTCTTGGACGATTTCGGGACCAGCAAGCTGCCTATCACCTGCGTCAGCCCAGCATAAGGGTGATCGGCACTTGCGTCCGTAAAGGGCTTCAAATGGCGCGACACCAATACTGGTGTGGTAGCTGTTGTTGTATGAAAATTCGACCAAAGGCAAATGCTTATCCCAGCTACCGCCCAAATCCATAACACACGCTCTCAGCATGTCTTCCAAAGTCTGTATCATTCGCTCGCTTTGACCATCAGTTTGCGGATGAAACGCAGTGCTCAGATTTAATTGTGAGCCAAAAGCTTCTTGGAAGGATTGCCATATCCTTGACACAAACCTTCCGTCTCTATCAGAGATGATTGAGAGAGGTACTCCATGGCGCGTAACGATCTCTCTCATGTAAATTTTGGCCAACTTTCTCGTATTATCCTTCTCTCTGATAGGTAAGAAGTGTGCTGACTTCGTTAATCGATCCACTATTACCCAAATAGTGTCATGGCCTCTTGGTGTTCTTGGCAACTTTGTAATGAAATCCATGGAGATTTGTTCCCATTTCCATTTGGGAATCTCAGGTTGCTGCAGAAGTCCTGAAGGCTTCTGGTATTCGGCTTTAACCTTAGCGCATGTTAAACATTTGCTCACATAAACAGCAACATCGCCTTTCATCCTAGGCCACCAATAGTAATCCTTGAGATCTTGGTACATCTTATCCGCTCCTGGATGGATAGAGTACCGCGACTTGTGAGCTTCATCGAAAATAACCTTCCTTAAACCTCCAAACAAAGGAACCCAATTCCTTTTCTCAAAACATAACGTTCCTTCCTCGTTTGGTACCAGTAGCTTCTCCATCCCACGGAGATATTCTTCTTCAAGGTTTCCTTCCTTGAGAGCTTCTTTCTGCGCGACACGAATGTGCAAGGAAAGATCGGTTTGGATAATCATTTCTAAAGCCCTAACCCTTATGGGCTTGATCCTCTCCTTTCGACTTAGGGCATCAGCGACCACATTCGCCTTCCCTGGATGATACTTTATCTCGCAGTCGTAATCGTTCAGCAACTCAACCCATCGTCTTTGCCTCATATTCAGCTCCTTCTGGTTGAATATGTGTTGTAGGCTCTTGTGATCTGTGAAGATTGTACACTTTGTACCATAAAGGTAGTGTCTCCAGATCTTTAATGCAAATACCACTGCGCCAAGTTCCAAGTCATGTGTGGTATAGTTCTTTTCGTGCACTTTCAATTGACGTGATGCGTAAGCAATAACCTTTTGGCGTTGCCTCAACACACAACCCAATCCTTGACGCGAAGCGTCGCAGTATACCACAAAATCATCCGTACCTTCCGGTAGTGCTAAGATTGGCGCATTGCAGAGCTTATCCTTCAATATCTGGAACGCTTCTTCCTGTTTGATTCCCCAATCAAACTTCTTATCCTTCTGGGTGAGGAGCGTCAATGGTTGAGCGATCTTCGAAAAATCCTCAATGAACCTTCGATAGTAGCCAGCCAAACCCAAGAATTGTCGAATCTCGGTTGGCGTCTTTGGCGTTTCCCAATTCTTGATTGCTTCAATCTTTGTGGGATCCACGTGGATTCCATCTCCATTTACCACGTGCCCAAGAAATTGTACTTCACGTAGCCAAAACTCGCACTTAGAGAACTTGGCATACAACTGTTCCTTCTTCAGCAGCTCCAAAATAGCTCTTAGATGCTGTTCGTGCTCAGCCTTTGTTCTTGAATAGATCAAGATGTCGTCGGTAAACACAATCACGAACTTGTCCAAGTACGGCTTGCAAACTCTATTCATCAAGTCCATAAAGACTGCAGGTGCGTTTGTCAAACCAAACGGCATAACACAGAACTCGTAGTGTCCATAACGAGTTCTGAAGGCTGTCTTTGGGATACTTTCCTCTTGTATCCTTAACTGATGGTATCCAGATCGAAGATCGATCTTTGAGTAAAAGCTTGAACCTTGTAGTTGATCAAACAGATCATCAATCCTAGGCAGAGGGTATCTATTCTTGATCGTCAGCTTGTTCAACTCTCTGTAGTCGATGCACATACGAAAACTACCGCCCTTCTTCTTGACAAACAGGACCGGAGCTCCCCAAGGCGAGAAGCTTGGTCGGATAAAACCCTTCTCTAACAACTCTTGAAGTTGTGTCGACAGTTCCTGCATCTCAGACGGAGCAAGTCTATAAGGTGCCTTAGCCACAGGCGCGGCGCCTGGAACTAAGTCAATGCGGAACTCTATTTGTCTCTGAGGTGGCAGTCCCGGTAAGTCCTCTGGGAAGACTTCTGGATATTCCCTCACGACAGGGATGTCTTCTATTCTTGGCTCAGCAGCCTTCTTATCCACGATGTGTGCCAGGAAGGCAACACATCCCTTCTGCAAACATTTTCGCGCTTTCAGGCAGCTGATAATTCTTAACGGCGTATCACGCTTCTCCCCGTGAACCACAATTGTTTCGCCATCTTCGGTTGGGATACGAACAATCTTTTCGTGACAAACTATCTCAGCCTTGTTGCCTGATAACCAATCCATTCCTACTACTACGTCAAAGCTCCCCAGCTGGACTGGTAGTAGATCCAAAGCAAACTCACGCTCTCCCAATTCGATCACACAACCTCTGATAACTTCATTGGCTTCTACTAACTTCCCATTAGCCAATTCGATTGAGTAGGGAATATCTAACTTATTAGCGGCTAAACCAAGCATATTCTTAAATTCTAATGATACGAAGCTATAATCGGCACCAGTATCAAATAAAACGGATGCATAGCGTTGGTTTACAGGGAACGTACCAGTAACGACATTGGGGTCCTGGCGCGCTTCCCTCGCTTCGATTTGGAACACTCTTCCACGGGCTTGGTTTAACTCTGGGCAGTTCCTCTTAAAATGCCCAATATCACCGCAGTTAAAGCATCCAAGTCTTTGCCCGTTTCCACCTCCATTTCCAGCTTGGTTGTTGTTTTGGTTCGCATTACCAGCTTGATTCGCATTGTTGCCTCGATTCCCGTTTCCTCCATTGTTCCCCTGTGGGCGATTCCCAATACCGCCACGATTATTATTTCTATTCCCAAATCCTCCTTGGCCTCCCCGGCCAGCACTAGCCCAACAGGAATCCTTCAAGTGACCAGTCTTTCCACAAGCTTCACATACTTTTGGCCCGCATCGGCCAGAATGGTGACGTTGGCAGGTGTTGCACTTGGGTTGGGTGCCCATATATCCCTTTCCTTGCTTCCTACTACCAGCTGTAACCTGAGCTGGCGCGTTTGGCTCTCCTTTCTTAACAACACCACTAGTGCCCTGCTTGAAGTTTGAGAACTTCCGTTTGTTACCTCCTGATGACTCGACGTGAGTCTCTTTCTTCTTAGGCGCAGTATCATCAAACTTGTTCAGGCGAATAGCCTCCTCTGTGAGAGCCACGCTCAAATCGATTGCCTCAGTAATTGTCGCAGGCTTGGATGAGGTCACCATGCTTATGATTTGAGGAGCTAATCCCCAAATGAAACGTTCAATCCGCTTGAACTCCGGAGTGACCATGTAGGGTACCACATGCGATAAGTCATGGAACCTTTGAACGTACTCTGCGATCTTTGGACCTTCCATTTTCAAATGCCAGAACTCAGTTTCCAATCTTTGGATTTCCGCGCGAGGGCAGTACTTCCTGCGCATAAGTTCCTTCAGTTCGGTCCAGGTTAGCGCGTAGGCAGCAGCTTCACCAAGTGTCTGTACTTGCAGATTCCACCAAGAGAGGGCTCCATCCAAGAATAGCCCTGAGATATAGGTGACTTGCTGGTCTGGTGCGCATTTGCTCATGCGAAGAACAGATTCAGTTTTCTCAGCCCAACGAACAAAAGCGACAGCACCTCCTGTGCCATCAAAGTTGACAGGCTTGCAGTCCAGAAACTGCTTGTAAGTGCACCCTGCACATACGTTACAACATACGATCGGCATTAGCATCATTGTTATAGGTATCCAATTAGGTCATGGTATGTCTAAATGTCTTAGTATTACCATGAGGTGGATTATTGTTGCCATTGTTGTTTGAGCTGCTTCCGCTGGGTCCTCCTTACGAAGCGGCATATTGTGCGATGGCAGCAGCGATGACTTGTTGGAGTTCTGCCTCATTGGTGGGCATGCGTGTCTCACGTCTCGGCGGCATCTTCTAAAGATGTGTTTACGTCGGTCAGGCCATAGTTATAATACATACGCTTTATGATAGTAATAGTACATAACATCTCATGTTATAATCATTTCAATCACACAACATCTCATGTCATAGAATATAAGTAACCAAATCAAGCATCAAATATGATGAGAATACTGCGATTGCCATATATTGAGACCACATTGTAAGCGTACAAGTACATCACAGTGTCATACAACATCAGTCGACTAGGGGCTACATCACCCTAGTCCAAAAACTATATCAAATCAGTGTCAATACATCAAATACATGTCAACAAAAGTCAGAATCATAATGTAGTCTCCAAAAATGTTGTGCAGTCTAAAGCATTCGCCGTCTTCTCACCAGCGTCTACCCATACGGTACTGAAGAGCTCTACACGGATGGCGGTGGAGGAGGGGGAAAGTGAGTGTAAAACAAGCGACGCAACTGGTGCCAGTCCTCCTCCATGGCTCTCTGGGTACGCAAGAAAGAAGCAACCTGCTGCTCAAGTGCCGAAAGGCGTGCAGCATAGTCTGGTGGTACAAGTCGAGAGGGCTGCAAAGGAGAGTGGGTCTGACCCTGGCACTGACACGGCGGCGGCTGGGCTCTCTCAAGCTCCTGAATGCGCTGCATGTGTGCCTCGTGCTGGGCGACAAAAGACATCAAAACGTCCTCAATAGTATATCCCATATGGAAAGAATGGTAGGGGTCAGTCGGTGGCATAACAGAAGGTGATGTCCAAAGGAACGGCTCACTGGTGGGATCAAAAGGTGCCACATGAAACGGAGAAACAGGGGGAAAGGTAGCAGATGGTGGTATAGCAGGGATAGATACCGGTACATGTCCAAAAGGGTGAGCCGAAGAACCCTCTCCAGGCCGCGCTGGAGGTGTAAACCGAGGAAATGGAAAGGAGGTATCAATGTGACGGGTATCAGTGATCTGAGGGGGAATAGGTGGAACCTCGTCATCAGCAGGAATCCACCCACACTGGGCGTGCTCATCTCGTGGGTCCACCTGTGCCTCAAAAAGGGCACGATCAAACTGAACTGGCATAGGATCATGGTGAGGTGCAACAAGAGGGTCAACTGGTGCATTAGCAATAAGTGGGGGATCAGCATGATCAGCAGCAATAATGTGATCGCCCTCCAACAACGGAGCATCTACTGGGTGATCATCAATAGGTGGGTCAGCAATGGCAGGCTCAAAAAATATGCCATCATGAGCAGGGTCATGCTCAAGCACTGGGTCAGGAGCGGCTACCTGCTCAGGCTCATCAAAGGCCATCTCAAAATCAAACTCAGGGTCGATGGGATCAACTGGGTCAAATGGGTCGACTGGATCCTCCATAGGCTGATCCATGGGTATAAACTCTATATCCTCATCTGGGTCGAATCCTGGGGGAAAGACAGGATCGGAATCCTCCAAATCATCGTGGTCAAAAGCAAAACTAGGAATAGGGGCAACAGAGGATGCCTGGTCGGGATCTGATCCAGAAGAAAAGTGATGCGCACTCTGAGTGTGTGAAGGTGCGGAGGCCACAGACTCGAAAGAGTCTGGGACCGGAGAGTGAGCAAGTGACTCCTCAGCGGGAGCATTAGCGATCAACAAAAGATCTCCAGCAGGAAGAAGGGCCTCGCCCTGAACCTCATCCTCTAAGGGCTCGTCATCATACAGATCGACGTCGTCATCATCGTCGGCGTCGAGAAGCAAATCGTAAGCAGGATATGAAGCAAGTGGTATGGGAGCAGGGATCTCCACTAACGGTAGGTCCCCGGCCAAAGGGCCATCAGCGAGCTCATCAGCACCATCAGGTAAAGCGAAGGGCTGAAAGTCATCCTCGTCCGTGCTAGTAACGTCGGATGTGTGGACCTCGTGCTCTGAAGACTCTAGGTCGTCTGATACTATAGGTCTAGGTCCTGTGGTGTCTGAGTCACCTGTGCCAGAGGTGTCCATGGTGTCTGTAACATAAATACAAACATGCACAAACAGTCAATCATACAATCAAATAATCACATAAGTCACCAAGTAAGCATTCAAATAATTCTCCTAGTCCCACTAGCCTCCCAGCCTCTCAGACTGCTCTTCCTAGTCCCACTAGCCAATTCTCCTAGTCCCACTAGCCAATTCTCCTAGTCCCACTAGCCAATTCTCCTAGTCCCACTAGCCAATTCTCCTAGTCCCACTAGCCAACTACCTCGATCTCCCAGACCGAGCCTCGGCCTCCAAGACCGAGCCTCAGCCTCCAAGACTGAGCCTATAAATAATAAATAGAATGTGCTCAACATTTGTTTGTAAAAAGTTTTGGATCTGGACTTAAGTGGTATGCAGTAAAAATGTTTTCGTGAGAGCCCTAGTGATCATAGTCTAGACTCGAGAAAGAATCCTAGTTCGCTATGATCAGAGCTCTGATACCAAACTGTCACACCCTGGCTTTGCGGAAGCGTGGTTAATTTGGTGTGACTTCTTAATACCATAGCTTAACCATAACAAAGCTATATGAAATAAAACCATGCAAGATCATCCATAGATTTAAGTTTTAAAACTGAAGTAACAAAACATTGTTTTAGGGACTTACAACATCATAACATAAACATTGTTTTGAAAGACATAAACATGAATAAAACGCAGTTTAAGATTTGTGACTCGTCCAGGAAAAAGTCACATTTCCTAAACTGGGATGACCTCGGAACCCATATGCAGCGGGAAAACATAACATACCGCGCCAGATCTTTAATTCCCTGAAATACATGTAAGTTGAAAAATCAACAATAATGTTGAGCGAGTTCATGTGTAAGTGAGTAAATAAACCTTTGTATGTATAAAAATCCTGGTATGTAGCAAATAAGGAAAAAGAGATCACCAATGGTTTGCAAGGCCATTGATATGTGTGAAGTGCAAGTAGGAAGACTCAAACCTAGCAGATTTAGCGTTGGGTACAAAGTCACCCCGAGGTCCGTTCTGGTTGGGCCTGGGGTTGGGCTCGCTACACCCAGATAGATCTACCGCTTACGTCCCTCGGTCCTACAATGAGGATTAATGGCCTCCAGTTTCTGCCTACCCACTCACATGATCTAAGTAGTAAACCTCCTTACGCTAACCATACCATGTATAAAGTACTTGTAATCAAAGTAACATGTATTTCACCCCCGTAGTTAGAAAATTGAAAACAGTTAAGAGAAAAGGGGGACATGAACTCACAGTGGTGCGTCTCTACCAAGTATGCCTCCAAATCAAGTAGCTGAGTGACGACTTACACGTACTAACTCTATTAGACGGACGGCCGTGCCTTAGCTTTATGGTTTAAGTTTTTGGGAAATAGTTAGGCAACTATTTCGTGTTTACATTCTGTATATACTTGGTAGTCATTTTCCTTCCCAAGGATGGGGGATTTAATACATGTGCGTTCGTATAATTCGGATTACTCTATTAAGTCTCACTTAATATATTTTATCTCCAACTTCAAAATATAAATATTCTTCTCAAAAATATTATACTTTAATACATGTGATTTTCCCAAAATAATACTTAGTAATATTATTTTTACCCTAAAAATAATATTTACGTAGTTCACAAAATAATCATAAACACTTATACAAGTGATGTTGTGAAAAATATATACTAAATATATTTATGTATCACGTTTTATTTTGTGAAATCCCACCTCCGATGTTTTGTAAATAAAGTCGCGGCGAAACTTATATTTTGAAAACAAGTCGAAAAGTATTTCCAACACTTATTGTGAAAATAATTCTAAGTGTTCGGTTTTTAGAAAAATTTCGCCAGAGGTTCCTCTGTAACTGGAGGTGGCCACGCTTTCTAGCATATCATTTTCTTTTAGAATTCAAATCAACAATTTCCTTATTCAACCAAAACAATGTTCAACGTATCAAACTAGTTAATAAACATGTAGTTTGAAAAGAATCTCATGAACTTGTAATCTTCTAATATTATGAAGTAAATCCCATTACTTTTAGTGGATCTTTATATAAATCGACTCGGTTTCGTAAAAGTCTTGTTTTTAAAGAAATTCCATCGTTACAACTTCTTGTCAACTTTTACAAAAATAGCTATTTTGTCGAAACTTTGTGTTACACAAGTGTTTACACACTTGTGTGTTCTAAAAACCATTCGTGTTAGTGTAAGATCCGTCTTTAAAGTATGTTTTCTCTTGACACGTGGTCCTTTGAAAATACCGCTTGTAGATACGTAGATCTACTAGTTTTAAACACTATTTCATAAGCAAAATCGCTTTTACACAAGTTCATGATTCGTGTGTGGTAGAGTTTCATCCTTTAACCCTTGCTATTTCCAAAACAACCTCATGTCATGATCCAAGGTCATGACTAACCCGGGTTAAATGATGATCCGAGCTACCACAACATAGATCGGGTCCAAATAATCATACCAATCAATTACTACAAGATTTACACAACATATGAGCTTTTATCCAACAGTTATAGCATTTTTAGTAGACTTTTAAGCTTCAACTTGTATGTTCATAACTTTTAACCGTTATAAATCATATTAACCACTTAAAAATAGTTCGAGAAAGTGATTTAAGTGACTTACTACTAGCTCGAGGCTAGGGAAGAATCTAAGCGAAAAACGGGTGGATAAAAGCAATGCAGTGAGGTCCTTCGCCTTCCGATTGCACCAAAGTTCCTTATACGCGATCCTTATCACTTGTAGATGCTTGGAATGGCTTGAACAAATTCGAAAATGATGGATGGGGGGTGGGGTGTGTTTGGCCGAGAGCTCTAGGAGAGGGAGAGAGTAGTGTTTGTGTGATGTTGATAAGTGAATGATCATGTTAGACTAAGCTAACAACTTATAGACAAAGTTAGGGTGATTAACCATTGGATCTTATGCTAACTAGATATTAGGCATAAGATTATAATAATATTTTAGAGGACAAGGTATGTCCCCCCTCATGGGGACGGTTGGTTAAGGGGGGGGGGGGTACTAGTTCATTTCCAACAATTAGTTAAGTATCTAGTTAGGTTAATCTAGTTAAGTTAAGTGATTAACTCGGTTAGTGGTGTGTCATGCGTTACAATGGGTGTTAGGGTATTCAGGGACCCTAACTGGCTCAGAAAAAGATAAATAATGAAAATAACAATATTTTCAGGTTTCGGGTAAAGTCCGGTTGTTCGGTTGGATAGTAATCCGTTAAAGCGTTAACAAAGCTTTAAAGTGTCGTTAATACCCTTTTTAGTGACACAACTCATTTCTGACACTTTGGAAAGTGTCTAGTAATATTTTTCTCATGTTTTGGCACTTTATTAGTTAGCTAAAAGCTGAATTATTATGTAAAGTGCTGAATTTTGTGCTTAGAGCACGTTTTAGGCACATCCAGTCATTGAAACTTATTCCTAGAGACGCAGTTCTACAACCCTTGTATCCCTACACTCACCACTAGTGTAGCAAAATATTTCTGGCTCATACAGGCCGTAGAGGCAGTGTCTGCCTGATGCTGGCTCTATCAGCATGTTCAATAGGTTATCCGTTAAAGTGCTACTGTGCTTTTTGTGCATCATGTTTGTCACTAAGGTTCAGCATGTAAATAATGTAGTGACAGCAAGTAAAGTATGATGCAAGTAAGTACATGTATCAGTATTCAAGTAGCAGTTTATTCACAAGTTCAAGCAAGCACAGTAATTAAGTAGTAATTAATTATTAATTAGGTTGTACGGATACCTGGTTTAGTGAGGGTTGTCACAACAAGCTGTGCTCCATCGTGGTAGATTCTTTCTTTCTTCAGAGTGCGTTCGTTAAAACACGCATGTTGAGCGTCGCGGATGAGGGTTTCGAGATCGTGTTGGGCTTGAACATTACGAGTGCTAAGCAGATAGCTCCGTCTGCTAAGTGCTTCGGCAACAACATTTGCCTTGCCTGGGTGATAACGGATCTCATAGTCGTAATCGTTGAGAAATTCTACCCATCAGCGTTGAGGCATATTAAGTTCCTTCTGATTAAAGATATGTTGCAGGCTTCTATGATCGGTGAAGATCGTACACTTGGTACCATACAGGTAGTGTCGCCAAATCTTTAATGCAAAAACAACTGCGCCTAGCTCGAGATCGTGGTTGTATAGTTCTTCTCGTGGATTTTGAGTTGACAAGACGCGTAAGCTATAACCTTGTCCCGTTGCATGAGGACACAACCAAGACCAAGGTTGGAAGCATCACAATAGACAATGAAATCATTATTTCCGTCGGGCAATGTGAGAACAGGAGCGTTGCAAAGCATGTGCTTGAGGGTTCGAAAGGCAGACTCTTGTTTAGTTTCCCAAACAAAAGGCTTGTCTTTATGTGTGAGAGAGGTAAGCGGCACAGCGATCTTTGAGAATCCCTCGATAAATCGTCAATAATAGCCCGCTAGTCCGAGAAAAGAGCGGACTTCAGACAGGTTCTTTGGTGTAACCCAGCTCTTAACAGCTTCAATCTTCGCAGGATCGACGTGGATACCTTGACTATTAACAATGTGACCCAGAAATTGAACTTCCTCCAACCAGAATTCGCACTTGGTGAACTTGGCATAGAGTTGGTTCCCCTGGAGTAGCTCGAGAACCAAACGTAGATGTTGCACGTATTCGGCTTTCGATTTGGAATAGATCAAGACATCGTCAATGAATACGATGACGAAACGGTCGAGATATGGTTTACACACGCGATTCATTAGATCCATGAAAACCGCTGGTGCGTTGGTTAAACCAAAAGGCATGACAACGAATTCGTAATGACCGTATCGGGTGCGAAACGCGGTTTTGGGTATATCCTCTTCTTGTTTACGCAGTTGGTGATATCCTGAACGTAGATCGATCTTCGAGAAACACGTAGCACCTTGTAGCTGATCAAACAAGTCGTCGATGCGAGGTAGGGGATAGCGGTTCTTGATAGTTAACTTATTCAATTCCTGGTAGTCGATGCACATCCTGAACGACCCGTCCTTCTTTTTGATGAAAAGGACTGGCGCGCCCCAAGGAGAGGTGCTCGGGCGAATGAAGCCTTTCTCAAGTAATTCCTGAAGTTGGGTTGAGAGTTCGCGCATTTCGAACGGCGCGAGTCGGTAAGGAGCTTTGGCAGTAGGGTTGGCTCCAGGAATGAGGTCGATATGAAAGTCGATATCACGACTTGGCGGTAGCCCGGGAAGATCCTCTGGAAAAACATCAGGAAATTCTCGAACCACAGGAACGTCTTTCACTTCCTTCTTCTCCTTCTTTTCCTTCTCCGCTACTACCATGTTAGCCAAGAAAGCCCTGTATTCCTTGCGGAGATACTTGCTAGCTTGCACACATGACATAAGCTTGAGACCCTTCGAAGTAGTATCACCGTATACACATAATAAGTCGCCATTCGCGAGCGAGAATCGAATCATCTTGTCGAAGTACACAACTTCAGCATGGTTCTCTCGAAGAAAGTCCATGCCTATTATGACGTCAAAACTTCCGAGTTGCATCGGAATAAGGTCGATTGGAAAGATGTGATTGTTGAGCTCGAGAGTACAATCACGAAGAATAGAATTGACGGCGACGGTTCTTCCGGTAGCGACTTCAACATCGAACGTCGAGGAGAGTTGGGAGCGTTTACGACTAAGGAGTTTCTCGAATTCGAACGACACAAAGCAATTATCGGCTCCAGTATCAAACAAACATGAAGCATAAATACCATTCACAAGGAACGTACCATTGACCAGGTTGTTGTCGGCCTGGGCTTGACGCACGTGGAGGTTGAAAGTTCTGGCGCGTGCTGCCTGTTGTTGTTGTTGCTGCTGTTGTTACGGCTGCTGTTGTTGCTACTGTGGCTGCTGTTGCTGGGGCTCTTGTTTCACGACCCTGTTTGGGCACATGTTGGCGAAATGGTTCGATTCGCCACATGCGAAGCAGGCTCTAGCCTTGACTGCGGGTGCCGGAGGAGCTTGTTGACCCTGTGGGGCAGTGAGCAGAGCTTGATGAGCAGGAGCTTGTCGGATACGGTAGTTGGTAGTAAAATGGCCGTATACATTGCAATGAGCACAAAAACGGCAAGCAATGGCAGTTGGGTGATGGTAGGTACAGGTAGGGCAAAGCGGATGTGGCCCAGTGTATGCACGCTTAGCAAGAGGTGCATTGGCCACAGGCGCTGCTACTTGGCGCTGCTGAGCTGGTACGGATTGAACTGGTGCAGCAGTGATCTCACATTTCTTGTTGTTGGAGCTGTTCTTTCTCTTGTTCTTCCTCTTGTTGCTCGATGAGGTGGGTTCAGCAGTTGGTGCGGTAGCGGTAGCTTGATGCAGATGCTTCGAAGTCTTATCCCTGACGCCAGCCTTAACCCGCTTGTCGTTGATTTCAGCGGCCAGTAGATAAGTTTCCTCGATCGTCGTAGTCTTCGCCGCTTGCACGAAATCAGCAACGCAGTCGGGCAGGGCCCGGATGTACTTCTTGATTGCCATGTCGGGAGTCTTGACTTGATCGGGATAGATAATGCTGAGCTGTTTGAAACGAGCAGTGAGACCAGCATTGTCACCATCCTTTTGCTGTATGTGCCAAAATTCATCTTCTAGCTTTTGACGTTCGTGAGGAAGGCAGAATTCCTCTAGCATAACTTCCTTGAGCTCGTCCCACGACAGACCATAGGCTGCATCGTTCCCTCGCTTGTTCCTCTCGGCCGTCCACCAGTCTAGTGCACGGGACTGGAAAACGCCGGTAGCATTCAGAGTACGGAGGTCATCAGGGCAACCACTCTGTCGCAGAGTAACCTCAATGGAATCAAACCAGTGAAATAGAGCAGTGGGACCTCCCTCGCCAGTGAATTCTTTTGGCCCACACGACTTGAATTGCTTGAAACTGAAGGTCTTTGCGGTAGCCTTAGGAGCTTCGGTTCTCGATTCCTCAGACGATTTGCTGGCATTCTCATAAACATCGCTCACGGCCTTTGCTACACTTTTAGCGATGATGGAAGCAAGGCGTTTGTCTCTCTTTTCTTGACGAGAAAGTGCGTGACGGGATCCAGACGACATTGTCTGCAACAGACATCGTCACAGGACTCAACACATGTATTCGAATCTCACCTCACACGTTTACTACTTACTAAAGCTTAGGAACACGTATATTCACGTAAACACATAACACATAGAGCACAAAATCACATATACACATAAGCACGTAGGGCACATAATCACATAACACCCAAGCATATCAAGCACTGAAGCAAGGAAACACATACAAATTTAATCACTAGAGGCAGTCAGAAAACAGAAACCTATTATTCAAAGTCGGCGATTGCTCGAGAATAGCGTAGTATAAGCGTACATCGTAGCATAAAGTCGTCCAAAGTTTCACGATTTGTTAACGATGTGTAGTGCGTTGTGTGAGTAGCGAAAGCAAGGGCGTTAGATCGAACTAGTGATACCTCAAAACGTAAACAAGTAAGCATGAAACACACAAAAACACATAAAATCAGCGAATCATCAAAGTCAGCAATTGCGGCTCAGAATCAAAACACATAAAATTCGAGATGTAGATTATCTGCGGCTAGTAGACTTCGACTAACCAAAGCGATTCAACTATTCGCAAGGACTTGTTGTCTACGTCTGACTTTCAGGACTGTGTCCTCGCCTCGATTCTTGGGCGTTGGGCACACATCCCGTTAGTCGTGTCGTGACTTCAGGTCGTTGGAGTCCGTCGAGACTTTGGTGGGAATCTTGTAAAATGTGCGGAACAAGTCGTCAAGGTTAGGGTTTCACCCCTAGCTCAACCACTTCGTCCCTGTTTTTGATAAGATAGAGGAGATTATTCATCAAAATATGGATTTCACTCCTGATTTGGTATAATTCCCCCGTGAACAAGCGTTCGTTATTGAAAAAGAAGGAAGAAATCATTCGATAAGTTGATAAAACAGCATTAATTCAAGCATTTTTGTCAAGAGTTTGTGGTTTTCACCCCTAATCTCGACTTTATCACCTATTCATAGCTGTAAATTCGAGTGCAGTGATAGTGTAGCATAAACGAGTATAGCGAGAAGTAAGCTCGTACATAATCCCTACTGGTTATGCACAAGTCGGTCTGTTGGTTCCTAACTATAGACTAGGTTTCTAAGACACCGACCCGGATTAGGTCGAGTCTTGCCTAATTCCCTATAGTTATGGCTCTGATACCAATCTGTCACACCCCAACCGATGGCGGAATCATCGGGGCATGGCACTGAGCGAAACAGATTATCCAGAAGTTTCCATAACAACTATCAATACCATTCAATTAAATAATACGTCCCGTACCGTATTTCAAATAGCAAAATAATTATTACAGACAAAGATCCAGGCAAATATTCTGTTCCGACAACTCAGATTTAAATAGACAGCAATTGTTTATCTGCTTCTAGAGACCCTTGATTCGTTATCTACAGACAACTATTTGTTGGGCTCTAAAGCTTTATTCTAGCCTCATTTTCCTACCGAGTGTGCGTCCTAAGCACCTGTCACATACGTTAAAATAAAGTCAATACATATAATGTAATGGTGAGCATACAAGTTTGATAATAGCATATAGAGTTTGAATTCGTTTACGCATAACCAGCACGTACACATAATGAAATGAAGCACGTTAGTTATCGACATAGATACATCGGTACCAATGATTGCGGATTGACTGCCCGAGGCAGTTCGTAATACATGATTACCACCGTAATCCATGCAAGTAAAGGTCCTTAACAACCCCCGTATGAACGGGTGCTGAGTCCAAACTATAGTACTATCGTTGCTAAGGCAGGTAGACAGCATTCCATGTGTAAACATAACAAACAAGCATTCATAAGCCACGTATAACATGCCTTAATGGTTAGCGTTCAAATAGTATTGAGTAGTGTGATTGTTGTAGTTTGAATATTTGTAACGTATGTAACACCCAAAAGTGCATAAAGCAAAAAGGGATCGAGTATACTCACAGCGATTAATGGATTGAAGGGAGCGCTTAGCGAGTAAGGTTAGCCTGAATAGATGCGGTAGCATATCGATAAGTGAAGCGTAAAACATTACAAAGTATGAAAGGGTCGGATAGTGGTTCGATCGGATGGTAATCCGATCGGACAGCAATCCGTGCGGATAACAATCCGTTCGGGTGGTCATCCGGTCGGACAGTGATCCGGTCGGATGACGATTCGAGTGGATTGTTTCTTCCTATAAGAAGTATGTGTTTGTGTATGATGGCTTGACTTTTGAAGTTTTCGTTGTAGTATTTGAAAACATTGAAGTACCTTTACCCTTCAGGTCGGGTGATCGGACGGCTGTTCGATCGGCCGGCAACCCGATCGGTTAGGCATTCAAATGAATTGCAATGTTTAGTCTTTGGATCGGACAGGTGTTCGATCGGACAACCATCTTGACAATTTCTTAGCAGGGCGTCACCTGATCGGACGGCTGCTCGATCGGGTGGCACTCCTAGGGCTTCGAATAGAGTGAAAATCGGTTAAGTATTGAAGCATAGTATCTCATGATCCGAGGAGTAATTCGTTCGGACAGTAGTTCGATCGAATCACAGTCCGTTCAATACTAGTCTTCAAAATAGGTTGATTGTGTGGGACCATGTGTTAGCCGATCGGCTGGCTATCCGATTGGTTGGCTGCCCGTTCGGACAGCAGTCCGATTGGTCAGCATCCTGACCGGATCAGCCTATTCGCCTAACATTTGGTTGTTCTGATTGTTTGTCGTTTTATTGAGGTATTTTGACAACGAGTCGAACCATAGTTTCCTCGTCCTTACTTGGTTTCCTCGGTCGGGCAGGAATCACCCAAACCCAGCCGGCGAACTGTTCAGTATGAAGTTTATTGTTCAACCCGAGGTCGGTTAACCTTGTGGATAGAATCCGGACCTTGAGCCATACAACCACCGAAGTGATTTGTAAACCGGCACAGACCCCGTTTCTATCGGTTGAAGGCATTGAGTGTAAAAGAGTTGAAAGAAAGTTGGAATGTTCCTCTTTCAATCCTTTTTCACCGTGTATATGTTTAGATCTACTAAAGATCTTTGTTTGTTTATGTGGAAATCGGCTAGATCCAAGCTATTCTTGGTGGATTGAGCCCAAATCATGAAGTTCTTCAAGAACCCATGATGACATCATCCTAGAACACTTGAATCTTGATGATTTCACGGTTAAAAGTTAAGATTTGAAAGGTAGAAAGGTGTAGGACTGTGTATAGATCAAGAAAGTACAAGATTTAGGATGAAATCTTACCGGAATCGAGAGGAATCTGCGAAAAGATGAGCGGAGCGTGCTGGTCGGTCAGAGGTTTCCAAAAGTAGAAAGAATGACAATGACAGGGGTATTTATAGGTTGCCAAAAGGGGTAAGTGTCGGCCGATCGGCCAGGCAGCTTGATCGGACAGCCTGTCCGATCAGACAGCAGTCCGTTCGGCTGGCTGTTCGATCGGCTGGGAGCCTGATTGATCAGTCGCACGTTTCGAGTGTTTCGCGCGGCGATTTTTGATATTTCGATTTCGTTTGCGAGCGGTACGACACGATAGGGTTTCCGAGTCAAATTACTTTTAGTCCCAACTACTAAATACCATAGCTTGATTGTGATTCGTGTTCGAGTTCGATTTCGAGTTTCGATTGAGTTCGATTGCATTTCGAGTTTGATTGCGTTTCGATTGATTACCACAACACAACATAAATAAACAGGCACAAGTAACACATAAAGCACACACACACATATATAAATAACCAAATTCGCGTATTTCGAGTTGGGAGTGCGATTACCATTCGATGTCGATTCGATTTAGCATAGTTTGATTATCAGTTGGTTAACTTTATCGCATTGTTACTTCCTATAGTTCACATTCGTAAGTCGATTAGATAGCGATTAACACACATCGATTTTAGCAATTAACAACACTTACTCCACATAATACCATTAAAATAAAGAAATTTCTACAAGTCAAATTCGTATAACCGGTCGTTGACTTTGACCTTGACTTTGACTTTGACTTGTGAAAACACGGGGTGTTACACCTATGGCTCTAATACCACTTGTTAGGGTATCGGATCAGAGTAGGTTCGAGCGGAAGCGGAACAAACACACACACACTTGCAGGAAATAAAGAACACGAGAATTTACGTTGTTCGGTCAAGGTGACCTACGTCCACGGGTTGCAACTAGGGTTTCACTTTATTAGATGCTCACAACTGTTTACAGAATGACACAGACTACAATTACATCATAGGTATTTATAGAACAAGATTAAGGTTTCCTACTTGGTCAACAAGTTAACTAAGTAGGCCTAATAACTAGGGCCAGCTACCCTAAAGCCTATGAACCCAACATTCATCTCCGGCGAGCTCTTTCAGTTCTACAAATCATTGTGACCCAAATCCTCTTGAAACAAACCCAACACACAAAAGTCCATTTGGACCAACATCATATTCTCGCCTTTCCCAACGTCGTGTATCATCTACAGTGATTGTGTCCCCACTTTAGATCCTTTATTCACGATATCAGGACACGTATTTTTACTCTTACTCTTACATGCACCACACCTCCCTCAATACTCAAAAACACATTACTGTGTGCAACTAAAACCACCATTAGCCTTCACTGATCATCAATTAGGATTTGCAGTTCGAATTTTGTGTTTAGAAAATGATGAGATGAAAGTTAATGAGTAATGATGTTTCTCTGATGTGTTTGAATCTAAGAATTTCAAGTCCCCAACGGGGTGGGGTTTGGCCTGGGAAGACAATGGTCTTCAATTAGTTAGGAAATCTGATCCGGAAGTGGTGACATTGTTCGCTTAGAGGTGGAGATTTGTGACGCAGATTGGATACAAAGTATCTAGGACACGACACATTTATTTTAGGGCGATGGTATATATGTATGTTAAACTACAAGTGGTTTTAAAATGTACATTGTAATGGTTTAAACGTATCATTATAGTCCTACAACTCATTTATGCATCAAACCTTAACAACTTAGATGCACTGTTGTAATGTTAGATGTATCGTTCTAATTAGTTTAAACGTATTATTTTAGTAAACTAGTATTGAAGCCCGCACTTCATGGCGGGTTTGAAGGAGGGTGCTAGCGAGGATGTATTTGGTTACATAATATATCGACGGGTTATTATAGATCATCAATGATTTAATCATAACGACAGTAAAATTAAGCAATCAATATGGTTAAGTAAAAATGTCTAGAGTTAAAAGTAAGCTTGAACTATAATAAGGTAAATCAAAAAAATAATTAAATTTGTTACTTGGTTTATTGAAGCTATAATTTAGACCATGTAGACTTTAATCTAAACGGCGAGAAAAATAAGCAAGCGACACAATAAAATAACATGTCTTAAATTAAAAGTTAGCTTTAATTATATTAAGTAAAATAAATAATAAGTAAAATTAAGCTTACAAAAAAAAGATAAAAGAACAATTTTTTATTAAAAAAATGAAAAAAATAACTTTATTAAACTTCAAGTGTCGTAAATAAGCCCGGGGTCATAACGTAAATCATTTATAAAAATAGAATTATTACTAATAATTCCGTATTATAATTTATTAAAGTTAAGGGGTATTACAATGAATCATTTATAAAACGAATTATCAGAGTTTAGGAGTCGTATAGTAACTATATTAAAGTTTGGGTCTAGAAACGTTAACTGATTAAAGAAAAAATAATAATATTGTAGCTATACAACTGACATTAACAAAAAATGAATCTACAATTATAAATTAATTAAAGAAATAATAATAATAATAATATAATCCGACAACCAAGATACACAAATAATGAATTACTACTATTCACAACTAGAAATGTTATTGTATAAAACTAGTTTAAAGAAGTTCGCCGCATTACGGCGAATTTCTTTTGTTATTTAATCTGTATTTACATGTGTTTTGAAATCATTACGAGCGTGTTGCGAACGGAACTGCTGACAAGAATGAAAAGAAAATGTATAAAAAAACACTAAAAGATAACCGAAAGAAAATCAACCAAAAAAGTTGTATGGTAACGATGTTGTTCGTATGAAACCCGTGGTCAGAGATGAGCAAATTGTTCTGGGTACCGGTATCAAATTTGCCGAACCGAAAGATCTTAAGTACCAATTCGGTACCGACTTTTGGCCTTCCTGGTACCGGTTCACTACCGTTTTTTACCTTCATATACCGGTACCGTAACTGGTATTTTCGGTATCAGTACCGATTCTGTATCGGTTGGCACCGAGCTCATCCCTACCCCTGAAACTAAAAAAAGAATAAATTATAAGTTGAAAAGAATCAACAAAAAAAAGTTGTACGACACCGTTGTTCGTACGGTAACCGTGATCAGGGATGAGCAAATGGTACCGGGTAGAAACACTGAATTTCCCGAACCAAAAGATTTCCAATATCAATTCGGCATCAACTTTTGACGTTTTCTGTATTAGTGCCGGATTTTACCTTCATGTACTGATACTGAACAGGACCGTCCCGGTATTTTCGATACCAATACTGGTTCAATACCAGTTGAAACCAAACTTATCCCAATCCCTGATATGAAAAAAGAGATTAAAGTTAAAAAGTAAAGAAAATAACTAATATTATAGTATTAAAATAATAAAAGTATTAAAAAAACTATATATTATTATAATATTAAAATCACTATTCATTTCATATATAGTAAAGTAATAGTAATAATAAGCTTATTATTAATGCAACAAATAAGCGTTTGTTTTTTATTATTAGGGATATTGGATTTTATCATCCTTAAATATTGGCTATTGGCCGCTATCACCCCCAACTATCACTTTGACATCCGTCACCCCCAACTTAACACTTAATGTGTTCTGTCACCATGTCGTTAACTGATCAATAACTTTTGATCTTGTTACTATACTTTTGGGGGTGTCATAAGATCCTTAAAACCTTCATAAGATCCCTATGACACCCCCAAAAGTATAGTAACATGATTAAAAGTTAGTGATCAGTTAACGACGTGGTGACAGAACACACTAAGTGTTAAGTTGGGGGTGACGAGCGTCAAAGTGATAGTTGGGGATGGCAGCGGCCAATAGTCAATAGTTGAGGGTGATAAAATCCAATAATCCTTATTATTATAAACATACCAGTTTATGTTTTCAAACATTTTGTCGAGCAACTTAAAGAGTTAAATGCTTGGTTGGTCCCTGTGGTTTGCAAAAATTGCAGACTTGGTCCCAAAGGTTTACTAATTACACGCGTGGTCCCTGTGGTTTTCAAAAATGCACTCGGTTGGTCCCTAGCCCTAACATCAGTTAAATTTCTCAGTTAAGTCCATGTTAAATGACCAAAATACCCTTGCCTAACTATAAAAGGGTAGTGAACCCTGTCTCATTCATCAGACCTCTGCTTCTCCGGTGATCAGAGTCGGTCCGGCGATCTCCGGCAACAGGTCAAGGGAGTCCGATTTCCGGCGATCTCCGGCAACAGGTTCCTCCGGCGAACCCCCATAACCACCGTCCTCCTCTTTCTCTCACACATCCACAGCCAAACACCCCATTTCCCCTCTCTTCTCCGGTGATGAGAGTCGGTCCCGGCAGTTCAGAGCTGAGAGAGAGAATCAGAGACGAGGCAAGAGAAGGGGCGACGCCATTCGCGGCGGCGGCGGCTTGGTTCCGGCTGTTCAGGTCTCGAGTTGGGCTCCGGTTTGGGTCTCCCAACACAGTCGGAATTGTAGGTCTCCGATCCTGAAGAGGCGGCGGCGGTGGTTATCGTCGTTGATCTCCGATTAAACACACCCCCTCTCTCGTTCTCCTGGTCCGACGACCAAAGCAGAACTGGTCGTTCTCTGACCGTTTTTCCGGCCATTCATTACGGCGGCGCTGGGGTTCTTCAGCGAAGATGATGATGATGACTGAGATTATGGTTTCTGAGGAGGAATATCGACTAAAATGATGATGATGATGACCGGTGATTCATTACGGCGGCGCTGGGGTTCTTCAACATTTTTTTTTCACACCGACAAGAACTCCGGTGAGTGTGCTTTCTTTTCCGGTGAGAGAGAGAGCTGAGAAAGAGAGAAAGAGAGTTAGAGAGAGGTGAGAGATTGATCTGTTTATGTATTTGTTGTATTTGTTAATAAGCAAGGGTATTTTGGTCATTTAACATGGACTTAACTGAGAAATTTAACTGATGTTAGGGCTAGGGACCAACCGAGTGCATTTTTGAAAACCACAGGGACCACGCGTGTAATTAGTAAACCTTTGGGACCAAGTCTGCAATTTTTGCAAACCACAGAGACCAACCAAGCATTTAACTCCAACTTAAATAATAAACGTCTAATAGAATAAATTTCGACCAAGTACAAAATTTAGAGATGGCACATGTCTAAATTCACATGATAGAAAAAGATCCAAATAATAATAAAAGGTCCAAGAGTACACTTATTTGATAATTGATGGTTAACTAATGTATTTTTAATATGTATTTAGTATGTTGAGAAATTAGATGAAATATGGTACAATGCATAATTAGCACTGTTCATGTTTGTATTTGTCATTTGATAATTGATGGTTAACTAATAATCAGGGCCGGCTCTGGGCCCGGCAAACCCGTGCCGACGCCCGAGGCCCAAAATTTCAAAGGGTCCGAAAAGTTTTTATAAGCTTGTATATTTTTATTAAATTATATATTTAGTACATTTATCCGTTTATTATGCAAAAAAAATATTAGTGGTGTAGTGGCAAAAACTAACTCAAAATAGTGTAAAGGTCTCAAGTTCAAGTCTTTGCTCCATCACTAAGTTTATATTTTTGTAATTCATTTACTCTTAACCATAATTTTGGGCTCAATTCTTTTCATCGCCCGAGGCCTAAATTTTTCCTAGAGTTTTCAGGGACGGCTCTGATAATAATAATAATGTATTTTTAAAGTATTAGATGAAATTTGGTCCAGCACTGTTCCAGTGCATAATTAGCACTGTTCATGTTTGTATTTGTTATTATATAGAATAATTTTAATATATATATTTAGTAAATTGAGAAATTAGATGAAATTTGGTCCGGTGCATAATTAGCACTGTTCACGTTTGTATTTGTTATTATGTAGAATAACTAGAGTTATGCGCCGCCCGTGTTGCGGGGCGTTAAACCGAATATTTCTTAGTTTAATAACATGTACGTCTTTATTTCGTTTAGTTATACATGCTACTTATAATACGATCTCAAAAACGATATATCGAGTCAGCCAATTAAACAAAAACACTACCATAGTTAAGATAAAAAAAATAACAAAAAATATGGCAAGCGTGTGATTTAGAGTTGGGGGCAAAACAATAATTTGTCAGGACCAATTAGCGAGTGCAAGACAGCTGCTTGGCACGGAAAAAAAAACTAAATTGAGTAAACCAAGTAAAATAAAACACTACTATAGTTTTGTCAAAAAAAATTGATGGCAAGATTGCAATTTTTAGCTGGGATAAATCGTAATTTAAAAATGGAGGTGAAATAATACTTTGAAATGAGGGGAAACCCATTATTTTATTTTAAATTGTGGGGCAAAATCGTAATTTTTAACTGGGGGCAAGATCGTAATTTTTAGCTGGGGGCAAAACCAAAATTTTATTTTGAACTGGGGGTGAAATTGTAATTTTATACTGGGAACCAAATAGTAGTTTGGTAGGACTCTAACTGGGGGCAAAACCATAAGTTTATTTTAAACTGGGGGCAAAATCGTATTTTTTTAACTGAGGGCAAAATCGTAAATTTAGGCCGGGGTCAAAACAAAATTTATATTTTGAACCGGGGGCAAAATCGTAATTATAAACTAAGGATAAAATTGTGATTTGGCAGTACCTATAAATAACTATTATATGTTAAAAAAAAAAGGTGGCCGCCACTTTTGGCCAACCACCTAACTGAACTATTCCCGGGGCAAAGTCGTAATGTTTTAACTGAGGGCAAAATCGTAATTTTTAGTTGCGGGCAAAACCAAAATTTTATTTTGAACTGGGGGCGAACTCGTAATTTTAAACTGGGAACGAAACCGTAATTTGGCAGGACTCTAAGAAGCGTAATTTTATTTTGAACTGGGGGCAAAATCGGATTTTTTTACCTGAGGGCAAAATCGTAAATTTAGACAGGGGCAAAAGACAAATTTAATTTTTAACCTAGGGCATAATCGTAATTTTAAACATGGGATAAAATTGTAATTTGGCAAGACCTATAAATTACTATTAGATTAAAAAAAAAAAAAAAAAAAAAAAGAGAAAAGGGTGACCGCCACTTTTGGCCAACCACGAAATAGTACTATTCCCGCTGCCGCCCCACCTTCTAAATGTATATGCGGGCAAAATCAAAATTTTATTTTGAACAGAGGGCGAACTTGTAATTTTAAACTGGGAACGAAACCGTAATTTGGCAGGACTCTAGCTGGGGTAAGAAGCGTAATTTTATTTTGAACTGGGGGCAAAATCGGATTTTTTTTACCTGAGGGCAAAATCATAAATTTAGACAGGGGCAAAAGACAAATTTAATTTTTAACCAGGAGCATAATCGTAATTTTAAACGTGGGATAAAAGTGTAATTTAGCAAGACCTATAAATTACTATTAGATTAAAAAGAAAAAAAAAAAAAGAGAAAAGGGTGACCGCCACTTTTGGCCAACCACCAAATAGTACTATTCCCGCCGCCGCCCCACCTTCTAAATGTATATGTAGGATAATGCATCAAAATTTAAAAACCATTGTTCTTATAGCAATATCATAAACGAATTTAAAAAAATCTCTATGACTTTTGTAAAAATATCATAAAACAATTCGTCACATAGGAACATGAATGGAAAACTATACCATCCACTTCCCTAATCCATCATGGTTTGCATGGATTAAATCATGACAACCATGTTCCTCATTTCCATTTTTCAAGTAATTATTTCCTTTTTCTTTAAAAAAAGATAAATTAAAATAACTAAAGGGATAATGGTTTAGGTTATGACCACACCCCTAGGGTAGTCGTTTTGGATTGTGGATTAGAGGTAAATGAGATAGCACTGACATGGAGGGTCATGGTGGTCATGACCACACCCTATGGTGGTCAGTTTTTCTATCATTCAAGTCATTCACTTTCTATAATTTCCAATTTTAACCATTGAAATAGCAAAATTAACGCACCAAATCTTTATCTTCTCATGGAAAATTCACTTATTCGAACTCTATGTGTGTGTTGAAACACAAATTAGCTTAAAAAAAATTCATTATAACGAAAATCCAATAGAATCTTAGGTCAAGTGATTTGTCATAACCTATAACGATAACCTAATTTCGTTTCCAAAAGTTTTACAATTAAGACTTAGCATTTTTGTTGTTTGGGATATAAATAGGAAGTTGACATCGACTTGACGAAAAACTATCTTTTTTTTTGAACGACTGACAAAAAACTATCAATAACTATCGGGTGAATGTGTTTACATGTGCACTATTTGGTAAGCTCATTTATGGCATAACTAAACATCAACTTAAATTCTTGTTTTTTATAACATTTATATTAATTATAAATATTTTCTGATCATCGAGAAAAGTTAGTTTATTTACGGTTTATAAATGGACGGCAGATCCCCAACCTAATATGAAAATCATAAATACATTTACAGCGGGTATCTGGATGCAAAAAGATATAAAATGTAATTAGTTAAATAATTTTTTCGTATATCTGAATACGGTGATGACGATATGCGATACTCGTATGATTACCATAAATGAAACCAAAAAATCAGAAAAAGTTATTTTAGTAATCTGAAATTAAAAACTAGAAATTATTAGAAACATGAGATGTTTAAATTGGGTTTTTAAGACGTTTTTAATATCAGATTGTGAATGATGGGAATCCCAATGTATAATTTTAAGCACATAAATTATAAACACAGATCAAATATATCAACAGGAATTCCGTGAATCCGACGTTGTATGAGTACATATATGAGATACGATTGTACTTTTGGCCATGAAAATGTGAAATATATATAAACTTGTCTCAATACCAGATGTAGTTTCTGATTTGTGATTACCAAACTAATGTGACCGCTTATAAAAAAAGTACTTATTTTATTAAAAGTACGCCATGTGTATATTAAAAGTGAATGGGTGAACTAAAATTGAAACGAATATCGACCATGTAAAGTGATGGTGTTTAACATGATCTAATCTAATAATGGAGTCAACTCCGTGTTTATCTCATAGCATATTAACAAATCTTGCATGTGCCACGTGGATATTGAAAAATTCCTTTGTATTTTCATTGTTTAATTAGGATATGTCTCAATGGTTTAGACATCTTACTGGTTTAACATTTAGGTGTTGTTTGTTTTTTCTAAAAAGAACTTCCTGGCCTCTTTTGTCTGTGCGGCGCAGACCACGCACAGACCTTTTGTTTTGCAGATTGAATTCTTTTACTTATGCACCTTTTGATATTGTTCACTGCGATTTGTGGACCTCACCTGTTCTTAGTAATGCTTCATACAAATACTATATGGTCTTGGTTGACAATTTTTCAAATTATGTTTGGGTTTATCCCCTAAAATTCAAATCAGAAACCTTTCCCACTTTTGTCAAGTTTCATAAATATATTCAAACTCAATTTCACAAAAATATCAAATCCTTTCAATGTGACTTAGGGGGAGAATTCGATAACAATGCATTTCACAATTTTGCATCCACCAACGGTCTTGCATTTCGTTTCTCGTGTCCGCAAACATCACCCCAAAACGGGCGGTCCGAACGTATGATACGTCGTCTTAACGACATCATCCGTGCGCTTCTAACCCACGCCCATATCTCCCCGACCTTTTGGGTTGAAGCCCTTCATACAGCTGCTTACCTTCACAACATTCTCCCCACTACTCGCCTAAACTATAACACCCCTACCTTTGCCCTATACCTTTGTCATCCCACATATGAGCACCTACGGGTGTTCGGATCCGCATGCTACCCAAACTTCTCTGCCACTGAAACAAATAAACTAAACCCTCGTTCAATCCGGTGCATATTTCTCGGCTATCCACCTAATTTTCGAGGTTATCGTTGTCTTGATCCCACTACCGGTACAGTCCACATTTCTCGGCACGTGACCTTCGACGAAGAAACCTTCCCTTTCTCCACATCTAACCCACCCGCATCCTACACATTCCTGGATGACGTACCAATTTCCCACCACCTATATCAATTTCCTACTGCCACAACCATCTCTCAACCCACCACTCCAAACCATACTACATCACCTCAACACCCTACCTCACCTTTCGGCCCACACCTACAACCCGGCCCAACCACACCTTTCGGACCAACCTCACAAACCAGCCCACTCCCACAAACCGGTACACCACCACCTCACGGCCCCACCCCATCACCGCCCACATCACCCCCTGCCCCACCATCACCGCCCCAAATTCCACAACCATCATCTCCACCTGTTCCTAACAATTCCCATCCAATGACTACTAAGGGTAAAGCTGGTATACTCAAACCAAATCCCAAATACAACCTCTCCATACCTTCATCTGAAACCATATCCCCTATACCCACCTCACCCCACAAAGCACTTACTGACCCAAAGGGCTATGCACACTGAATATAAAGCATTAATTGATAATGATACTTGGGAATTGGTTCCGTGTCCAACCGAGCACCCTATTATTCGATGCATGTGGCTATTTCGCCACAAATTTAAACAGGATGGGAGTCTGGATCGGTATAAAGCGAGATTAGTTGTGAATGGTAAATCTCAAACGGTCGGCATCGATTGTCAAGACACATTCAGCCCGGTCGTAAAACCTGCCACTATCCGCACTGTGTTATCTATTGCTCTCAATAACAAATGGCCGATCAATCAACTTGATGTTAAGAATGCCTTTTTACACGGAAATCTTCAGGAGACAGTTTATATGCACCAACCACCGGGGTTCAGTGATACCTCCAAACCCAATTATGTGTTCGCAAGTCCTTATACGGACTCAAACAAGCCCCACGGGCCTGGTTCCAACGATTTTCTAGCTTCATTATTTCCCACGGGTTTAGAGGTAGTGTATGTGACAGCTCCTTATTCGTTCTTCGACAGGGTCCTCATATGGCTTATTTGTTATTATATGTGGATGATATCATTTTGACGGCTTCTTCGGATGCCTTGCTTACTAACATTATTCAGCTACTCTCTCGAGAGTTCGCCATGACAGATTTGGGCGCCTTACATCATTTTCTAGGCATCTCGGTAAAGCGTGATGCTCAAGGGTTATTTTTATCTCAGTCACAGTATGCCCGTGACATTTTACATCGTGCCAATATGACGGATTGTAAGCCGTGTACCACACCTGTCGACATAGCTTCTAAGCTCAGCGCTGATGATGGACACCACGCGAACCACATTTTGATTTCTTGAAACGGATTCTAAGGTACATCAAGGGTACTCTAGATTACGGATTGCGGCTCACAGCTTCTCCAACGTCCTCCCTCATTGCATATTCAGACGCTGACTGGGTTGGCTGCCCTGACTCCAGACGATCAACATCCGGCTATTATGTGTTCCTCGGCAACAATTTAATTTCATGGTCGTCTAAACGACAACCTACTGTTTCTCGATCCAGTGCCGAGGCTGAGTATCGCGGAGTGGCCAACGCTGTAGCTGAAACTAGCTGGCTACGTAATTTATTATTGGAATTGCAGGTTCCTGTTTCTCGTGCCACTATTGTTTATTGTGACAATATCTCAGCTGTCTATTTGTCTGATAATCCTGTTCAACATCAGCGGACAAAACATGTTGAACTTGATATCCACTTCGTTCGAGAGAAGGTTCGTCTGGGTCACGTCCGCGTTCTCCATGTACCCTCCTCCTATCAGTATGCCGATATTTTTACGAAGGGTCTCTCGCGACAACTGTTTGAAAGCTTCCGTTCTAGTCTGACCGTTTGTTTACACTCCCGCTCAAACTAAGGGGGAGTATTAGCCATTATATTGTTACCATATTATTGTATAGTATTTTAGGAAGCTTATATTTTCTCCATATAGATAGGAGGTTAGTTAGGGCCTCGATCCCTATATATTGTATCATTGATATTGTAATGTTCGAGGAATATACAAACCATAATATGCACGTCCTCTTCCCCAAACATATGTGGACCTCCCACTTCTAAACACTTCAAACCTCTTCTCACAAAACACACAGACATAACAAAACCCTAGCACCTCTCCTTCACCCCTCTCCTCCACCACTCTCCTCCTCCTCCTCCTACCGTCAGCGTCGTCTTCTTCCTCCTCCTCCCACCCCAAAAGCTCAATTTTTAGTCACGACTTCGACTTCACCTGAAACATTCAAGACGTACAGAGAGGGTGACGACGGGTTGCTTGGCAAGCCTATGGTAGGAGTAAGTTCCATGCCGCTCTCGAGAGATCCACAAAAATACATTTTCGGCCGAGTGTTGAGTGATCCCCGTGAGGTATGTGAACTTGTATATAAATAGAATTTTAAAGAGGCATGTTATGCCCTAATAAGTAATTTCTTTTATGAAAAGTTTTAAATAAATCATGACAAATAGGATTGTAAATAAATAAAAATAAAACTAAATAAAGAATCTTGGAAATCCCGACACTCTATGACAAGCTCAAAAACCTTCTTCTCTACCCATTCCATTTGGGAGTGTAAAGCCACATTATAAAGAGTTTTGCTTGAGGACAAGCAAAGATTCAAGTGTGGGGGTATTTGATGTGTACAAAATGCAACATATAAATTTCATCAATTGTGGCATAAAACTAACCCTTTTTTAGTACTAATGTTGGAAAAAGTGTGCTTTTGTCTTCCTTTTGTATTTTCAGGATTAAATGAGCTCAAATTAACAAAAGAAGCAAAGAGACATCAAAATCTAACATAAATACAAGAAAAGGAACAAACGTGACATGCCCGACCCCACGACAACATCTTCCCAAGCAAAACAAGAAGACAGAAGACTGAACACGCCCCGTGCTCAGCCAGCACGGGGGCGTGCCCAAGTGTCAAGCAGAAAAGACAAAGTTGTAGAAGCTTCTATTGCCCACCACGGGGCCGTGCTCAGCCGACACGGGGCCGTGGTTAACTATAAGATTCGCACAATCCAGGCAAATCTTCATAGTACAAATATTCTTCTGCACACGGGGTCGTGCTCAGCGGACACGGGGGCGTGGTCAACTAATAAGACAAGCTGCATTAAATGAAGAAAGAGAAGGATGTGGACACGGGGCCGTGCCCACTGGACACGGGGCCGTGCCCGAGCTTCTGTTCAGCCTATAAATAGGAGTGCTTGGCTCAAGCTCAAACCATCCCTTGGCACACCACCTCTCTCACACTTCACCCACCACCCACCACCACCATAACACCATCATCCACCACCATCATCCATTGTCCATCATAGAGTGTGTGAGTCGTCTCGGGATCCAAGATTGATCGTAAGAGTTCTTGACAATCAAGGACATGTTTGCCTAAGTCTCTTACATCACTTGGTGAAGACAAGTGTCTAGTGTAATACTTTTTATTTCTAATCTTTTCGCACTTTTTATTTGGTTTTGTATTAATGACTTTAATAACTAGTTTCTTATGTTGAAGGTGATTCTTCCTTATCGTTTGTCCGTGGTGTCTTGACATTATTTTACTGTCTATATAAAATAAAAGATTTTCACCATTCATATCTCCACGGTCTATATGGAGGTATGTTGGCTACCTGGTCGGGGGTTAAGGGAACGGTTTGGTAAGAGTCTTGCCATTCAGCGTTTAGAGGTCCTGCAATGGACCTGGGTCAAATTTAGTAGGACCTCCTTCAATACTTAACTGTATTGGATGGCGGGGGTCCAAACTCTTTGATCCCCTCATAAGTTAACTACTATTAATAATATAACCCGGCTATTTAGGACTGTATCCCTGCTGACTCAGACTACTTAGTCGAGGGTAACGTCACCTCCAAAAGAGGGGCCTACCATAATTTGCATTAATAACTTCATTAATTACCTTTCAATAATCCGACCCTTTAGGATTGTATCCTTGCTGACTCAAACTACTGGGTTGAGGGTAACGTCACCTTCAAAAGAGGGGCCTACTACAATAACTAAGATAATCTCTTAAAATAGTGCAAAAGTGTGGAAATAATCAAAGGTTACACTATACACGAGTCGGAACCAAGTGATTCATCTTGTCTATCTGTTTTTATTTTATTTTTATTTTTCAGCATTTTAGTTAGTTTTTATTTTCTTAGTTTAAAACATTTTTCTAACTTTTTGATTTGATTAGACGTTGAGGATAAACCGGTACTAAAAGCTCTTGTGTCCTTGGACGACCTCGGTATCTTACCAACACTATACTACGCTCACGATGGGTGCACTTGCCCATATGTGTGTTTGTTGTTAGTAAATATCGTGTTTTATAAATTTAAAACTTGGCTAAAAAAGTGTTAAAGGGCTTAAAATATACACCTAATATATATAACACTTCACACGCATCAAGTTTTTGGCGCTGTTGCCGGGGACACAAGGATTTTAGGAAAGTTAGGAATCAACGGCCTAATCTTTTTTTCTTATTTTTCATTTTTTTTTTAGGATTTTTCTTAATTTTTCAGCTTCTGCAGAACTCAGCACGGGCCGTGCCCGCTGAACACGCCCCGTGCCCAATCATTGGAACTGGCAATCCTGTTTTAAGTCAGACAGTAGCTGAACACGGGGCCGTGCCCACTCAACACGCCCCCGTGCCCAAGTTTCAGTTACTGAAAACAGAACCGTAAGATCCCGACGGTTGGTAATTTCTGACACAAACATGAGTGATACTGATACTTTTTACTTTCGGCACTCTTATGGTACTATGTGGTGTCAATTATGTGGTGGTAACCATAAGGAATTAGAATGCTATTTTCTAAATTATAAGCCCCACTATATAGACCCATCGTTTCCTAGTATCCTTAAGAGGGACGAAAGTAAAAATAATCCCTATCTCTCCCTCGAATGCTCCCAACCAGATTTTCTAGGAGAAATGCTTCTCGATGAATTATTTCAATTAGAAGATCTAATTCTTAATTGGATAAAAGAACTTAGGAAAGATTTCAATAATCTTTTCCAAGACGATAACCAAAAATAAGGGTTGGAAACGCATTCAAACAACTTCGTTGTTTTCGACGATACTTCTAACTCTAGCGAGGACTTGAGCGATAGTCGTCCCTGTGTCGATTGTGCCGTGAAGGACTCCCCATCAACTTCGTTTGATGCATACATAGACCTGAGCGATTCGACATACACCTTCTTTAACGAGAGCCCGGAAAAGGGTTGGACTTGTCCACCTACATATAGCATAGGAATCACCCTCACTGACAACCTCTTGCGTTCTCGTCTTAATCTAGAGCAATTAAGGTATCTTAGGCACTTTGGGGTTGTTCCATCCAGTAAGGAACCGCCCGATCCGGAAACATTCCTTGAAAATAGACGAAACTTCATAACCAGCCTTCCAACACGGGGCCGTGCCCAGGTCAACACGCCCCCGTGTCCACCGAAAGATTCCCTTCTGACTTTTGTCAGAATACGGACAAAACATGTCAGGATCTTGCCTGCACACGGGGCCGTGTCCAGCCGACACGGGGCCGTGTCCAGCCTGCTGTCGTTTTCTATAAATGCAGCCAAGAATCCTGCACATTTGGACCATCCAGGGACAGAGATTTGAAAGGATTTTCTAACTTACCATCCTAGGTATGCTCTAAAAGAAGGTTCTAACAACCATCTTGTCCTTTCCTCTTTTATCCATTACCTTCTTCTTCACCTTTCTTGCAACAACACCTCCATTGAAGCTTGATTTCAAGCTTCATTGTGATGATTGTTGAGTTTTTGGTCAAGGAATCTTGTTAAAAATAAGTTACACAACATTGTTTTAAGTTATTTTTGTTCAAAAATGCTTCATAAGTGGGGAAAATAATTTGAAACTCCAAGATTCCTTGTTCTAAAAATCTGCAGAAAGTTGAACACGGGGCCGTGCTCATTGAGCACGGGGCCGTGTCCGTGGTACTGTTTCATTAAAACGAACTATTTTTGGTTTGTTTTCGTAGAATGTCTAGCCAAAACAGTGGAACCTCTTCTGCACACTCCAGAAACAGTCGAAGGGAAAGGAGGCCATCGATTGAAGCAACTCTCGTAAGATACGTAATGGCGCTACGTGAAGCCCTTGACGAGATGACTTCGGTAGAGGAGGTCCTCATAGACCGTATAAATTATCTCTCGGTGGGGTTGGAAAACAGTTTTCAAGAAATAAACCTCTTGCACCAGAGGTTAAACATTCTTGTAACACCTCCCATGGAACCAATCCTCCCTCAAGAGGATTGGAACCTAGCACTTGGAATCCAAAATCCTACCGGTTGGGACGACATTCCGGCGGAACCTCCTCTTGAAGAACTCCAAGAAATCCCGGTGGAAGTTGCACCTCCTCAAACCAATGCTAATGAGCCCGCTATTCTTCTCCCTAGGGAGATCGAAGAATGGCTCGCCGACGTGTGAGGAACCCATACCCGAAAAGAGAAGTTGTTAAAGCCACATTTAACCGAAAGATTTACCTTTTCGGAAATTTTGCTAATAGAATAAGGCTAGAACTTCTTGGTTTAGATTTCTTGTGTTTCTTTGACCTAACTATCTAGTATTTTAATTTTTAGGACTAATATGTAATTCTCTCTCTGACTTAATGAATGATGGTTTTAGTTAATTTGGTGTTTGGGTGGTGTTGAAAGGAATAAAACACACTTGAGATGACAAAGGATACAAGGGAAACTTGAACTAGCACCCCATGCAGGAAAACAGGACCATCCGACAAAATTCTTCGTTTACAGTAAGCTCGGCACGGGCCGTGTCCGCCCAACACGGCCCCGTGCTGCACAGTCTGCAGAAAAGACCCAGTTCAGGTAACTGGACACGGGCCGTGTCCACCCAACACGCCCCCATGTCCAGACTTCTGTTTCTCTTGATTTAATTTTGTTACTGGCACTTGAACACGGGGCCGTGCCCGGACAACACGGGGCCGTGTCCAGTGCCCAGTAACATAAATTTTTGCTTAAATCACACCCTTTACACATTCAATCAACCTAAAAATTTATTTTTGGGACACATTAAGGACAATGTGTAATTTAAGTGTGGGGGGGGGGGGGGGATGCTAAAACCTTGAATCTTGCAAGTCCTAAATACAAGCCTTACACAAAACTCTATTGGAACCGCTAATCACCCCAAATTTTTTCAAAAATTTTCAATTTTTTTACTTGTCTAGGTTTAACTTGGGAATTTCAAGTTCTAAAAAGGTTATATTTTTACGAATTTACAACCGATAGCGTCGTGATAAAAAGAACCAACATAAGAAAATTATGAAAAGGCATGACAAGCTTAGTTAAAATTTGATTATATATACTTGATCACATAAAAACCCATTCCCACAAAAGTGAGTTTTGAGCCTTTATTGAGCATACAATTACATATCATTAGACTAAATGCTCATTTTTCATTTCTTGTGTGAATAGCTGCTTGGTTCTTACGACTCTAGAACTTGCCATGACGATACATTCCCGGTCCTTACCAACTTAAACCCGAGTAAGTAAATGATAGAGGCATTAGGACTAACCCTTTTTTTATTTCTACACCATTATTTTTTCTTTTTTTTACCACCTACCCAAAATCCCCCTAGTTAGCCCCTTTGAGCCTAAACCTTTTCATTTCATAACCCAAACCAAACACCCTTTTACCCACCAAAACCTTTTTTCATTTTTTACCCTTTGTTTTAGTAACTAACTCGGTTTTTCGTATGACTTTTCAAAAAAAAAATAATAAATAAATAAATAAATAAATTTTGCGTTGATGATGAAGCAAAAGAAAATAAACAAACAAGTTCATCAAAAATAACTTTGTTTGAATAATAGCTTCATCAAAATAAAAAAATAAAAAGTCTCACGAAAACCGACGCTTGTTACGCTTTTCGCCATTTTTATACTAACCACTAACCACCAACCCAACCACCTACCTTTAGCCCAAGCCTAACCCTTCACCCAAAAGTCCTCTTGATAATTACAAAGGTATATAAGTTAAAAAGGAGGAGGATTGATTGCTTGGCAAGCCTATGGTAGGAGTAAGTTCCATGCCGCTCTCGAGAGATCCACAAAAATACATTTTCGGCCGAGTGTTGAGTGATCCCCGTGAGGTATGTGAACTTGTATATAAATAGAATTTTAAAGAGGCATGTTATGCCCTAATAAGTAATTTCTCTTATGAAAAGTTTTAAATAAATCATGACGAATAGGATTGTAAATAAATAAAAATAAAACTAAATAAAGAATCTTGGAAATCCCGACACTCTATGACAAGCCCAAAAACCTTCTTCTCTACCCATTCCATTTGGGAGTGTAAAGCCACATTATAAAGAGTTTTGCTTGAGGACAAGCAAAGATTCAAGTGTGGGGGTATTTGATGTGTACAAAATGCAACATATAAATTTCATCAATTGTGGCATAAAACTAACCCTTTTTTAGTACTAATGTTGGAAAAAGTGTGCTTTTGTCTTCCTTTTGTATTTTCAGGATTAAATGAGCTCAAATTAACAAAAGAAGCAAAAAGACATCAAAATCTAACATAAATACAAGAAAAGGAACAAACGTGACATGCCCGACCCCACGACAACATCTTCCCAAGCAAAACAAGAAGACAGAAGACTGAACACGCCCCGTGCTCAGCCAGCACGGGGGCGTGCCCAAGTGTCAAGCAGAAAAGACAAAGTTGTAGAAGCTTCTATTGCCCACCACGGGGCCGTGCTCAGCGGACACGGGGCCGTGGTCAACTATAAGATTCGCACAATCCAGGCAAATCTTCATAGTACAAAGATTCTTCTGCACACGGGGTCGTGCTCAGCGGACACGGGGGCGTGGTCAACTAATAAGACAAGCTGCATTAAATGAAGAAAGAGAAGGATGTGGACACGGGGCCGTGCCCACTGGACACGGGGCCGTGCCCGAGCTTCTGTTCAGCCTATAAATAGGAGTGCTTGGCTCAAGCTCAAACCATCCCTTGGCACACCACCTCTCTCACACTTCACCCACCACCCACCACCACCATAACACCATCATCCACCACCATCATCCATTGTCCATCATAGAGTGTGTGAGTCGTCTCGGGATCCAAGATTGATCGTAAGAGTTCTTGACAATCAAGGCCATGTTTGCCTAAGTCTCTTACATCACTTGGTGAAGACAAGTGTCTAGTGTAATACTTTTTATTTCTAATCTTTTCGCACTTTTTATTTGGTTTTGTATTAATGACTTTAATAACTAGTTTCTTATGTTGAAGGTGATTCTTCCTTATCGTTTGTCCGTGGTGTCTTGACATTATTTTACTGTCTATATAAAATAAAAGATTTTCACCATTCATATCTCCACGGTCTATATGGAGGTATGTTGGCTACCTGGTCGGGGGTTAAGGGAACGGTTTGGTAAGAGTCTTGCCATTGTTCAGCGTTTAGAGGTCCTGCAATGGACCTGGGTCAAATTTAGTAGGACCTCCTTCAATACTTAACAGTATTGGATGGCGGGGGTCCAAACTCTTTGATCCCCTCATAAGTTAACTACTATTAATACTATAACCCGGCTATTTAGGACTGTATCCCTGCTGACTCAGACTACTTAGTCGAGGGTAACGCCACCTCCAAAAGAGGGGCCTACCATAATTTGCATTAATAACTTAATTAATTACCTTTCAATAATCCGACCCTTTAGGATTGTATCCTTGCTGACTCAAACTACTGGGTTGAGGGTAACGTCACCTTCAAAAGAGGGGCCTACTACAATAACTAAGATAATCTCTTAAAATAGTGCAAAAGTGCGGAAATAATCAAAGGTTACACTATACACGAGTCGGAACCAAGTGATTCATCTTGTCTATCTGTTTTTATTTTATTTTTATTTTTCAGCATTTTAGTTAGTTTTTATTTTCTTAGTTTAAAACATTTTTCTAACTTTTTGATTTGATTAGACGTTGAGGATAAACCGGTACTAAAAGCTCTTGTATCCTTGGACGACCTCGGTATCTTACCAACACTATACTACGCTCACGATGGGTGCACTTGCCCATATGTGTGTTTAGTGTTAGTAAATATCGTGTTTTATAAATTTAAAACTTGGCTAAAAAAGTGTTAAAGGGTTTAAAATATACACCTAATATATATAACACTTCACACGCATCACATGGCATATAGGTCAAACAAACCATTATGACACAGTCAAAAAATGAAAGTCATTTTTACCATTGTTCAAGACAAATTGAATTACACAATCCAAGACAAAGACTTGAGAACAATGATAAAACTTAAAAATGTTACTACTAGCAACGTTGATCAAGAACATATGTCAAGACAAAACATATCATCAAATCCTTGAAAACTTCTAAATCATCCTACAAACTAAACATGTTCAAGGGATTTTGAACCACAAGAACTCATGCTAGATAGAGAGATAATACACAGAAAACAAAGGATAACATGAATTAACTAAAATCACCAGTCAACATTTTCCTTAGCAACACTTTTGATTCAAAATCATTTTCGTCAGCTAGCAACCAAACAAAGAATCAGTCGTGATATTCATTTTGACTATGAAGTTTAGATTCACAACAAAAACCATGCCAACAAAGAAAAATATAAGAATCATACAGATCAATAACCAACTCAAGTTAATACGATCAAACAAGAAAGAATCACAAGACTCTTAAACATTATCAGAGGAACACGTCACACGTCTGTTAAAACACAAGTCACATGACTTAAAAATTAAAATAACAGAAGTACACCTGATAAAACTGGATTCATGACATTCAAACATGTAACAAACAAGTCTATATAAAATCAGATCAACAACACGAAGAACTGATAGAAACCAACACTACGATCTAATGGGACTAGACTCAACAACACGAAGAATCTACAAACGACCCTAGACCAGTGAGCAACGAAAAACAAGCATCACCTAGACCAGTGAATTAACATCATTACGATCGGCGATGAAGTCTCAAAGAGACGATTAAGAAACAAATAAGGTCACCAACACAGTGATCCTACACAAACCTCACTACGGTCAGACTCAAAACATTTAGAATCCTAGACCAGTGAGGTAAAGGTAAACACTATAGAAGAATACAACTTTAAGATAGCATAACCTTTACAAAAAAACAATCACACGGCGATTCCAATAACCAAAGGAATACATGATTGTTCAAAAAACATCAGATACAAATACACATCTGATAACATAGTCACATGACTTTAATAACACTATAAAGAAGCCAAAAAAATTATATTTTAAAACTCGTGGATGCATACCAGAACACATAACAAATTACAGGTTCAAGTACACATTTCCTAATCCCATGGGGTTGAGCAATCATGTGACAAAACGAAGAATTTAAACGGCATACCAATGCGATGGCACAAGTTGCAATTTATTACACAACAAAACAATACATATTGTCCGATCTAACCCAGTCTAGAAAAACACTTGGGTTCAAGATTTTGTAAAATACGCATGAAGGTTGCAACTTTTCGACTAAACTATATTTATGTTTAACATGCTAAAACACAAAGAAAAAACACACAAGCACACAACAAGATATATAGATGAAGTGTAACACAATTAACCTTGAACATATGGACCACAATATCAAATGCACACAACAACAGTTAACACAAATAATCACCAAGAAATAACAATCACTTTATCACACCAAAGAATATATCAGAAAACACAGCTAGGCGAAATCAAGACAGAGGGTCAGATCGGTGGTTCATCACTCATAGGTGCCACCGCAAACCTTGTCAAGAGAGCCACAATTAATGCAACACAGAGACTTGATCACACCGGTCTGACTAACCCGGCAATGGCAATGCCTAGACTCATAATGCAATGGAAATAAAAAATGTAAAGAGAGGGAAACAAGGAACGATCTCACCGAAAGCGTTTCACTCCACGCGGATCAGATTTGCAGCCTTCACTTAGGGATGAATCCTTCACCACTCAGCAGAAACCTTCAAGACTTCCCAAACCCTCGATTAGGGTTTCAATGTCCAAAAACCCCCAAATTTTGTATACAAATTCCAAGAACCAGGAACAGCCACAAGGAACCGCCACCGGCCGCCGGAAATTAGATTTGATTGGCGATATCGATCTAAACATCATGGGGTTTGTCGTTACAACCCTAACTTTCATCGTGATCGGGATCATTGCCTGCATTTGCACATGTGTCTGCTGCAATAAAGGGCCTTCTGCGAATCTGTTCCACTTTACATTGGTGATTACTGGTACTATATGCTGTTGGATGATGTGGGTAATTGTTTATCTTGCACACTTGAACCCACTTATATCCTTTACTTCTTCATCTGTAGACATTTCCGAAACATTATTCACACCATTTGCCATATCTCTGTTATCTCACACACAAAAAAAAAATGTTATCTTTATGATGAGAATAGAAACGAACGAAATCAAAGAATGAAGGATACTCAAATGGGTATTTGAAAAAAAATATCTGATAAAGAAAACGTTTAATAAGGGCTCAAAGAGAGAGAAACCGAGAGGGCTTTGATGCCATCACGCCTATGATTCACCAACCAACTAATTCCCCCTTTTCTCGATACAAAAGTGTTTTTGAGTCCTCTTCAAGTCTCCAAGATTTCCAAACCCTAGATACAAGTTTCAGTCTCTAACAATGGTTCAAACTTCAAGACAATCACACCCAAGATCAGAAGAAGTATGCACACTTCCCAAGATCTTCAAGAGAAGAATCGGCAGCTACACAACCACCCAGATGCCTCTAATCAAACACCAGAGGACCAAGATCTGACCTAGACCTATCAAGAAATACACAGTGGAAAAGATGATCGGAAAATCAAATCCCCAAATCCAAGAAACCCTAGATCCAACGAACTGAATCCGAGACAAACAACGGAAGCGAATAACCAGAACAATCAGAGCTCTGACACCATGTTAAATTTATGGTATCAAACACTCAAACTTCTGAAAATACCCAAACCAAAAATTTTTATTAACCCAGAAGTAGAACTGAACAATATAATTATGAACTGAGAAATCTCAACACTCTAACTCTCATAAAATCATCAACATGACGATCTTATCTAAATGATCTAAAGACTCAACGATCTGTGAATCAACACGATTCACAGATGAAAACCCTAATCATCATAGGAGAGAAAAACTCAGCGAACAAAATATCTCAGATATCTTTGGAAGCATCTGGACGAAGCTTTATATAATGACCCGAGAAGATCCGAACTACTCATACCCGGTTTGTTAGGGGCTTGTTATAACAACCTAACAAAACTGTCTTGAGCCGTTATATATCTTCAGTCTTCAAAAGCCCAGCAACAACATACATCCTGAAGCCCAACAAGACCAGCAGCAGTAGCGAAGCCCAATAAGACCAGCAGCTAACCAATCGAGTAGTCCGAGTCTTTAGTTCAAACCCACCGGGTACATTATCTCATAAAACAAACATTAAAATGATCTATAAGAATCAAATATAAAAGTGAAATAATAAAAAGTATTATTTTTAACAATATGTCAGTCACTCAAAGATTCTATTTCTTTTTAACAGGCACTACCAAAAGAAAGAGTATGTCATTTTCACTTGAAACGCGTCCAAAAATAAATAAATATGTTTGACGTGACATATCGTTAATATTTAGCAAGTATAGTTTAACTGTAAATTGAATACAGCTACTCGTATTCGCCCTTTACTTGAATTCAGGGACACAACTTAAGTAGGGTGGGAGGGGGCTGCCGACCCCCGAACTTTTCGCTCAGTAGTGGAGAGTGTGTAGTTTTCGTATAAAATTTTTTGAGTATATACGTTTTCGACCCCCCGGTTCTATAGAAATTTTTAGGTATATACGTTTTCGACCCCCCATCGGAAATCTCAAGCTTCGCCACTGCCTGGATGTCACAGAAAATAATGGGAAAAATGGGAGTCGAATCTGGGCACAAGGAACACCAAGTCTTTCCCCAACCACTCCACCACTACGTCATTGGCACTAAGTTTCAGTTGTTGGCTGATAATAATCTCCACTCTAAAGTTTGAATTATTATCGGCCAACAGGTGAAACTTAAGATTATTAAAATTCAATAACCCTTTTTTTTAATTATCATATTTATATATGTGTGTCGAACATTATTATATAATGAAGTTTATTAACATTGTTATATATTGTTTATTGTTTTATAATTTTTTATTTTTATTTACACAGGTTTGTACTTGGATTGTTGCTTCTTAAATAGTTGAATGAAGAGTTTGGGCCGGTATTGAACGTTTTTCAGAAGAGAGGAGGATGGAATTTATTGTGTAAAAAGTTCAAAAACGAGTTAGGTGAGTAGGGGAGGAGAGAGAGAGCTTGTTTTTAAACCGATATTTATAGCGAGGGGGCAGAACTAAGCAGAAATCACGTTTCAACTAGGGGTGCTAAACGGGTCGTGTTCGCGGGTTGACGGGTTCAACCCGATCCGATCCAGAAAATTTTATACGAACCCGAACCCAAAAATTGTGTCTTACATATGAACCAGAATCCGATCCGAATATTCGTGGGTTAACCCGAACACAGCCCGTTCAACCCGAATCTTTTTATTTTTTAATTTTATTCCACAAATTAATATATTAAATTTAAAAGTTACTTAAAAAACACAAAAGTATATAATACAATTACATTTAAATTACAAAATCTTATGTGAATTTCTCTTTTTAAGTTATAATTATGACATAAAATAGATACCCAATTTAATTTATGACATAAAATATATTGTAAAAAAAAATAATATATTATAAAGGGGTTAAATGGGTCAACCCGCCAACCGGACCAGGTTGACCCGAACCCGACCCGTTTAGATAAACGGGTTCGCGGGGTTCAACCTGAAACTGACCCGAACCCGTTTATCCCAAACCTAAACCTACGAATTTCGTGTTAGGTTCGTGTCGTGTCGAAAATTCACACCTCTAGTTTCAACACAATAATAATTTAGGTTCGTTCAACCTTTTGAAAAAAGATGTAATGGGTGAATTAAAGCTGAAAAGAATTGCAAATAAAATCCGACAGCATTTGAGTTGGTTGAATTAAATAAATTTCAGATTCCATTATTTGACTTAAATATTTTTTATGAAGTTCCTTTTCACCATATCCCTTATTCTTTTTTAATAAAGAGTTATCAACCTTTCGATCTTCATAATATTTCGGTACGAATTAAATAATCTAAAGCTTTTTTAATATTTTTAGTTCTTAAGCATTTAATAATGTTTGATTTCTTTTCACTAATACGGTTATGATCTTTGGAACCAGGTTGGGCTCCGTGTCGATCATTCAAGCTTTACCCGAATGCACAAATCGAGTTTTTTTAGGACCGGTCCGGGTTTGGTCTGCAAATCAATAACCAGTTCCGGTTACATTCGGGTTATTGATCGGGTTTTGACCATTTTGGCCAGGGTTTTTTCGGGTTTTGACCGGGTAGAGGTGGAACCGAGTCCGGTGGATCCAAGTCTGTATGATCCGGTTCCTTTTCTAAAACCGGGTCTGGAATTGGTATGGACCCACAGGTCGAGTAGGGTAGGAACTGGTTCCAGGTCAGGTCCAGAACTGAAACCGGGTTTTTTTATGCTCTTCTACCCGAAGGGATCAAATTTGGGCCTGGTTGGGTGGGTGAATATGAACCAGTGGCGGATCCAACCAGTTTTTTCACTGGGTTCCTTTTTCTAAATCATACAAGGTTTACACTACAAAAAAACGTTCTTTTCCAAATCACACAAGGTTTACACTACAAAAAAACGTTTTTTTCCAAATCGACTGGGTTCCTGGGAACCCGGTAAACCCCTCTAAATCCGCCCCTGATATGAACCACTTCCAACTCTCGTATTAAGCCCAAAAACCACACCTTAAAAGAATCCATTTTCTTACACATTTCAGGATCACTTCTGACTGATGTAGACAACAAACTCACAAAATCCATGTGGAGATAAATGACAGTTTTAACCCCAAGATCCCTCTAAAGGAGGCACAGCCCGTGAAGATCCAAGCCCGAGAGCTGTTTTCTTTTTTGGTTCGGTCCGACTCACAATCCAGGAATTCTACAAGACCCGAAAAAACGGCCCAGCCACGATGATTGTATCGTAAAAACCCCCGATCTCTAATGGTTCTGATATCTCAAGTTACTCACTTTCGTGGTGAGTTCAAGACTTGCCAACAACCGGTTAGAATGGTCAATGATGGTCAACCCTCCATGACGAAAGTGTCGGTTTTCTTCATACATTTTTTTTTTGGGTAAATGAGCTTTCGCCCGGCAAACTTTTATAAAAATAAAATGTTACATGTTTAAAGGGGCATACCCCCGCCAGCCTAACTACGAGTCACCAAAACATGCTTTGGAGATCGTAAAGAAACAACGGAAAAAATACAACCCCTACTAACTTTTAACAAACTAGTAGGAGTTATATCTTTTCCTAACAAAATACGATCGAAACTCCAAACTCTAACTATGAAATCTAATCTAATACAAATTAACATCACACTAACATTAACATCATTAAACAAATGGAGCCCACAACTTGGCAACCCAAATCTGGGCATACTTAACAGCCCAGTGCAATAAAGATGGCAGTAAGGACAGCCCAGGCCCATCACAAACAATTTGGGCTGATAATATATCTTCAGCAAGGAAAGACTGATGATCTGATAATAACAGTGGGCCCAGGCCCAGTGGACAGCAACAGTAGCAGATAAACAAAAACAGGCCACATAAAAATACTTCAGGCCGCACACTCCTCGGTCTACCAACCTGGGCCGCACAAGAAACAGAAAGGCCCTCAATCTGGGCCGGTTACTACAGGCATCCACTCCCCATCTGATCTGGGCCAAATTAATGCAGAACTGGACCAAAAGTTTACGGCCCAAATACAAATAAGCAAAGACCAAAGCCTCCTCAACAAACATAATTAGGAAGCCCACTGCTGGACCATCGAGCTGGGCATTAAAAAACCGAAAAGGACTCTTGATCTTCAACCAAAATTTACGGCCCACATAGAGAAAATAATTCCCAGCCCCTGTACAGTGCCAATTTACCACAAAATAACCAAGATTCCAAACAGAGAACCCAGCCTTATTCAACACCTTCCAACCGAAAAAACTGAGGCCTGTAACATTGCTCGAATTAACCACAGCTTTGTCGAGATATCTTGGAATCCCAGACCCGAAAATAAGCAGGAAATAACAACCAAACACAAGAAGCAACATATTCAGCACGAACCAAAACCACCGAAACAGAAAATAAATGACGAAGATAGGATCGATCATAATTACTTTTTGTTTCTAGAGGGCTTGCAAACAATGGGATCGAAATATTTACCCGATTTCGCCAATTGAGTAATGAATTGGGCAGAACCACTATCATCCTCCTCGACGTCTTCAACACAATAATCCGGGTCATAGCCCAGCTCCATGCACTTATCAAAAAAGAAATCGTGTTCGCCTTGGACCCAATTTTCCTGATCAATCGCTTTAACCGCATGACTTTCACCATTGAGACCATCTAAAATACGCTTTTTTTGAGCATCCGTAATGCCATAATCTCTATCAATGATCCGCTTTAATGATTCTGCAGGGTTAAACTGGTCCCACTTTGGCAGGATACGGCCCATATCAATAGGACTTAGATGATTCGTTGTGCACTCAAACAACTCTTCATTGAACGGGTCTTGAGGGTAATGGTCTGAAGGGGCTTCAACAAGGTTTGAACTTTTAACACTAGCTTGCAAGTCAAGGACAGCAAACCGATTATGAGTTTGGACCGGCTTATCAGCAGCGTTTGAAGAAGGGGGTTTCGGGCAGGGAGCAGAAGACGCAGGATGCTTCAACTGGTTAGAGGATGGCTGGGATTTATTAGGTTTCTGGGTATTTTTTGGGCCTTGAACAGCCCTATTGAAGTTAAAACCTGAGGGTTTACGAGGGATAGGGGTGGGACTTCGGTTCGGTGTGGGGTTGGCTTTTTTAGGCATATGGTGAGAAGCAGGGGTACTCGGTTGGGAACAAGATGCAGCTGCTAAAGGATTCATAAGATTTTGCTTGGCGGAACCATTTTTCTTAGTTGTAACAGTTACATACCCCTCCTTATCAATATTTTTACCTTTGTCAGGACCACTGGGATGTGATGAGGCGTTCAAAGGACTGGGAATCTGCCCACCAGTACCATTAGCATCAGGCATAGCCACATCCTCTGTGGATTTAGGAATATTTTTGCACCGCATTTTCGTGTGGCCAAAAACAACACAATGGGGGCAAATGGGAGGCTTCCATTGGTAGGAAACTTGGAGCTTTGTTACCCTATTCGGATACACAACTTCAATCTCACCCGGAAGGTTACTAGACGCTTTAACATCCACTAAGACACGGGCATAGCCAAGCTTACCCTTATGGTTTTTACACCGCTCAAGCGTTTCTTCATACATTTAGTTTATATATTCCACGCGTTTACAAAATAATAATTGTTATATATAAAACTATGATAAAAAAACCGAAATAATTGTTATATATATAAAACTATGATAAAAATAACTAAATATTACTTTATAGGGTTAGGATCAAATACAAAGGATAAAATAAATAAGAAGTGTAAGAAGGATTCTAGTCCATTGATCTTAGATTTGGAGGGTTGAGATTAGTTGTAGAGAAAATAAGATAATAGAAGGGCATAAAGGGAATCCTATATTTATGGATTTTCCCTTTTCACATGCAAGGCACATGCCAATTCCCCCATCGATTTAAAACGTCCATAACTTTTTCATACGACATTTTTTTTTAAAAAAAAATTTCACCATAATAACGAGCGTTTTTTTATCTTTAATATGAGTATCATATTATCATATAAAAATAAAATAAAAATTTTCATTTTTACTGGGTTTTTTTTTTTTGCATTGTGTTAAAGGTTCAGGTCATTGTGTCTTTTAACTGGGTTTTGGTCAGTAGAGTTTCTATATATTGTGTTATTATCAAAACCTATAACACAATGTTAATTTGGGTTCTATCCATTGCGTTTTTATAAGAACCTATAACACAATAAATGACACAATGAAGATTATGTTATATCTGGGTTTTCTAAAAATTGTGTTATTAGTTCAGGTCATTGTGTTTAATATGTTATTCATTGTGTTTTAATATGTTGTCCATTGTGTTTTAATAATTTGTTCAATTTTTTTATTATCTTTGTTCATTGTGTTTTAGTTTGTTGTATATTGTGTTTTTAGTTTGTTTTCCATTGTGTCTTCATCTGTTCTACATTGTGTCTTTTATCTGTTGTCATTAACTGTGTTTTTTATTTGTTGTCATCAATTGTGTTTTTATTTAGTCTGATACTTATTGTGTTATATGTTATCGCTATTGTGTTATACGTTATGCTCATTGTGTTTTAGTATGTTGTCCATTGTGTCTTTATTTGTTGTCAATGATTGTGTTTTTGATCTACTTTACATTGTGTTTTACATCATGTCCATTGTGTTATTATCAAAACCTATAACACAATGCTAATTTGGGTTCTATCCATTGCGTTTTTATAAGAACCTTTAACACAATATATGACACAATGAAGATGGTGTTATATCTGGGTTTTCTATAAATTGTGTTATTAGTTCAGGTCATTGTGTTTAATATGTTATTTATTGTGTTTTAATATGTTGTCTATTGTGTTTTAATAATTTGTTCAATTTTTTTATTATCTTTGTTCATTGTGTTTTAGTTTGTTGTGTATTGTGTTTTTAGTTTGTTTTCCATTGTGTCTTCATCTGCTCTCCATTGTGTCTTTTAACTGCTGTCATTATTTGTGTATTTTATCTGTTGTCATCAATTGTGTTTTTATTTAGTCTGATACTTATTGTGTTATATGTTATCGCCATTGTGTTATACGTTATGGTCATTGGGTTTTAGTATGTTATCCATTGTGTCTTTATCTGTTGTCATTGATTGTGTTTTTGATCTACTTTACATTGTGTTTTACATCATGTCCATTGTGTAATATGCAACTGGGTTTTTGAATTTTTTTTTGAAAAATATAACAATATGGTACTCATATTAAAGATAAAAAAACGCTCGATTTTATGGTATAATTTTTTTTAAAAACAAATGATGTATAAAAAAGTTACGGACGTTTAAAAATTGAGGGGAAATAACATGTGACTTGCATGTGCATATTCTCTTTCCTCTTGTAGACAAAATTACCCTTTCCATTTAATTCCTCCTAGGACACTTGTCACTCTCTGGTGGCTTCTTACCCTTCTTATTTTTATATACTTTGTATTATAACTCAACCCGTAAATATATAACCAAATAAAATTTATAACTAACAGACTTACAGGGTCGAGTTTAGAGCTTGAGCTTAAAAACCACTCACAACCCGAGCTCAAGCTTAAGCGAGCTCAGCTCATATCATGTACAACCCTAATCAAACCATACATAACCAATTAAAAAACGTAGAACAAACACGTACCATTAAATTTGTTTACGATTAAACCAGCACACGAAACAAGTCACAAGTACAGCGAAACCAAACAAAGTGAGCATGATTGATTAAAGAATGTACACATAATAAACCATATTTACATAGATTGTAGTCTTCCAAACAGCTTCAGAGCAATCCAAATGTGTTCTCACCGCTGTACGTCATGTATAGGAAGCCGTCTTCATCTTTGTTTTCCTCATAGATTGCAGACATCATTGCAGCTAACAATCACATTAAATGTCAGATCAGAATAAGCTATATGCACCACTAATGCCACAATTTCAACCCACTTATGAGTAAACGGGTCAACATGGGTTTTTTTCTCTCAAACATTCAGTTTTTAATGCAAAAGAATCAACTCGAAAGATGACCATTCAAACTGATGATTACAAAACATTTAACAGCTTAAAAAAGCAATCTCAAACACCAAATGGGTCAAAAGTCATTCGGTGTATTCAAAATGTACCTTTGTTGATTGTTTTGTGAAAACAAATTAAGTTAATATTGTGCATTGTAATTAGGGCAAATGTCAATAAAAAAGTTAAGAATGGGCTCTTTATATGAAGCTGAAGCCCATGAACTTTGTTTTTGCACGATTAAGTCCCTATACTATTCAAAAACTCTCAAAAGCCCAATAGTGTTTTCTGATAAGAGTATGAAAATATAACAAAAAAAAGAGTATGTTGGTTGACCCGACCCATTTCAATGCGCCCATATTGCGACCTCTAAGTAGTGCCCTAAAGATTTTAAACTAACCAGTGGGTGGAAGAACGTTCTTAACAAAGATAAAGATAGCCTTTTCAGCACTGAGCTTAATCCTCTTTCGGACCACATAAACAAACTGTCCAACGGTGAGATCAGCAGGCACCAGATATCTGCATCCATCATTTAAAATTAACAACTCAATCAGTCTAAATCTAAAATAACAAATTTAATATTTAAGTCCATGCCATTAAGTATATGGTGTATAGAAAATGAAAACGCGATAGATCTCTCTGTTCATTTGATGTGGACCCCACAACCACAAGATAAAAAAAAACAGGAAAATGGTGCAGAATTTGATTTTCATGTGAAATATCTACTCAAAAACATGAAATACTTGGTTTGACAAAACACAAAACTTGGTTTTATAAGGCGCGCTTCAGGCGCTCAGGTAAACACATCAGGGGCATCGCCTCGCGTGCATGTCGTGTGCACGGTGCGCCTAGACTTTTTAGACCTAAACGCCTCGTGCTTTTTTAAACAAGGATATAAAGAATTGACGAACTTTTTCTTGTCAATGTCAGGTACGTCGCTTCGTTCAGCTTTCTCTACAATAACCTGTAAAACAAAACAAGAACAGAAAATTATACAGATATATGAGAAAAAATATGTGAACTTGGAAACTTTAAGATCTTATACTGGAATTCTGTCGGGATACTTCTCCCTGATGCGAGCAGCTTCCGCTTGGCGCCTCTCTGAATGAATTTATTAAATAAAAAATATAAATACAATTTGACACATGTTATCCAATTGTATTGTGTAGAATACTATGGAAATAACTATACTCAAACTACAAAATTAATGTTGTAAAATTCACTACTATAGACATAAGATTACGCCAAATGTGCAAAAAGCAAAAGAGAACCTTCAAGTGAACATATTTTAATCTTATGCATACACACCTAAAGTTATAAACTAGCCAAACACGCAGTGAACCGTTCGACAAAAAGATCATTTATGTAACCGTCAAAACAACACATTTTATTCATTCCACCGAACATGGGTCTTGTTCTTTCATTTACAATTGTTCACATAAGAACTCGGGTGCACACACATATATTTGTTGCGTAAACTAAAGAGCATAAACAAACAAGAACAAATAAAACCAACCACCCAAGCGATCAAGTTTTCGTGTGCATTCATCAACAAACAAACCCCAAACATTTGAAAGATTAAGCACACATAAGCTCAGCCAAATTAAAATACAAATACACAAAAATAACATAATTTAAAAGTACAATGAATTAAAAAAAAAACTGTAATCAAGTAAATGATCAAAAGCTAATAAACCATCACACAACAACTCACAATTGAATCAACAAAAACCCAACTACAAGATTCAAAGTTTCTAACTAATAACATTAACAATAACCAATAACACAGGTAATGAACTACCAAGAGGATGTTCCAATTTGAACGAGCTTTTAGCCATAACGATCAAGATGATGCAACCAACTGCAAAACAACAACAACAACAGATGATCAGATCGAATTAGGGTTTTGATCAAATACATAAAATCGTTCAAAAGGTTGGAAATTGAACGATAAATTCGAAAAAATAAAGGAAAATTGTACCGAAAACGTGTACGAAAGGTGATTCTGTGAGAAATCAATGGAGAATTTCGATCTCTATGAAACAAATTTGTTGTATTTATTGTTGATTAGGGCTAGGGGAAATAGAAAGGGGAGTGTGTAATACGTCGACGTTTCGTGTGATTCCCTTATGGGCCCAAGTTGGTATGGGATCTTATCTATGGGCCCTTTTGGTTCAATATAGACCAATAGGCCTTGTTGTTGTGAGTATAAGTAAGAAAAGAAGCCAAACAAAATTAAGGTGAGAAAATAAAGGAAATTAAATTTTTACGTGTGCCTAAGAGGCTATTTGATAGCCTCTAAATGTTCATTAAGAGGCTATCTCTTAATGGAACCATTAAGAATTTTACCAATGAGAAGGTAGAAAAATGTGACGTGATGATTTACCATTCAGATGTTACCTCTTAACCATTCAGACTTGAGATTACCTCTTATTCATTCAGAGGTTTTAAACCATTAAGAGGTAGCATCTGAATGGTCATTAAGAGGCTACCAAACAGCCCCTAAGTTGAAAAGGAAGAGAAAAGAAAACTATAATTTTACAATTATACCCTTTATAAAAATAAAGCAATTAAAGACTGAAAGGCTAAGTAAGGAGCTGTTTGGCAACATCTGAACCAATAAGTGCTGAATGAATAAGAGGTTTAAATGGGTAAGAGGCTCTGAATCAGTAAGTGTTGAACCAAAAGTGTTGTTTGGTTGCACCTCTGAATGACTGTGTAAAATGACATTTTTACCCCTCTGAACTACTTTGTGCTGAATAAAATGTATCTATTTGTTTAGAGCTCTGTATTGAATGATGAATAGCTTAAAAAGTACAAAACATAATAGAAAATCCAAGTTACACATAAATTCTTCACAACAAATCCGGTCTCCAGAGTATTTAAAATTCTTCACAACAAATCTGTTCTGTGGCCAGTCACTTTAATGTCACAAATTCTAATTAGAAGGAACAAAGGGCCTGCACATTCTTTGGCCTAGTGGTCAAACACAGGGGCGGATCTGTATTCAAACATTGGGTTCCTAGGAACCCAGTCGGTTTGTCGTTTTTAACGGAAACGTATATAGAAAATTGAGAAGGAACCCATAAATAAATTATGGGTGAACCCATAAACAAAAATCTCTACTGTTCCATTGGCAAATAGCGCTGTTTCTAAACTAGGCATCCTAAGTTCGAATCCCGTATCATTGTATCCGTGCCTTATCTTGTTCTATTTTTGTTCCTTTTCTCTTTAGGGTTACCTAAAAACAAAAGGGCATGAATACACAGCGTTCAGCCTCCTGCTTCCACCCTCTACAACATCCACAACTTACACTCCACCTCTAGCGAACCAAGCAACCGCCACTCCTTCACCTTCGGTCGTGTGCGCTCCACCTCCGACCGTCCACGCTCCTCCTCCGACCTTTCTAGCAACCTAATCCAGTTTGACAGTTTCCACCACTTTAAATCTTTATCACAGTCTCATTGACTCAGGTGTGTTAACTAAATAATTGTTATAATCTGTTGTTGGTATCATGTTAAATTGTTAATTACTATTGTGTTGTGTTTTAATGTGTTAAACTTATATTATTTTGTTGTAAATTTTTAACTTGTGTTGAAACTTAGAATTTCGTCATTTAGGGATGTTAGTTTCTAACGTATTTTGTTTTAATCTGCTTCAGTGATGTTAAATTGTAATATATTGAAACTTGAATTTGCGTAATTGGATGGGTGCGGGATACATGAGTGTAATGCAACGTTTTCGTAAGTTGAAAACTCGTAGGGAACAACTCTAGATAGTTCTTTTTATTCGTAAAGACTGTCATATTATATATATTATATGTTTTTAAATTTCTAGTGACGGTGTTCTTTTCATTATGGTATCGTATTTTAATTATGTGCCTGATCCGAATCGTCGAACCGACCCAATTTTTTTACGTTCAGTCATATGAAATTGGAACATCTAGAAAAGTGAACCCAGTGAAAAAAAATCCTAGATCCGCCATTGGTCAAACAGCCCCTAAATAATAATACTTTTTTGATCATTGACTTTTGTAGTCAAACTAATTCCATATTCACGTGGACCTGTTTAAACTAAACAACTAATTTTTGCTTGATTTCAAGTTATTTCATTTTACTCAAAAAGTCAAAGTACTTTGTAATTTCTAAGTCATGTTGTATTCTATCAAAATCATGTATAAGTTTGTTTCCAACCATATATATAGAGAAATTCTTTCTATAATTTTTAACAAAGTTTACTAGATAAAACAAATACGAGTTTAACCATCATAAATATCAATAATCAAAACATACACCTACACATAATCCTGATCAACCAATGAATAACATAAATCCATTAGCCAATAATTGTCTTCAACATACATAACCAAAAAATAAAGTACCCAAGAAAAGAAATACCAAAAAATAAAGTACCCAAGAAAAGAAATAAAAATGTCTTAATTGTTCGAAATCATTAAACAAAAAATGAGTAATCCCTTAATCATCTTCTAAACTCGCTTATTTATTTGCACACATCATATCTTTAAGTACATTTCCGTATCTGAAGAGAACAACTAAATAGTGTCCTTGTTTTTGCTTGATTGGTCGCCGAAAATAATAAAGCCTTCGGTTAGTTCATGGGGCTCCAAATCCATTAGTTCCAATTCCTTATAAATTTCTTCACCGGTATATTCATAATGATGAATTTTATGTAATATTTTATTGCTTTCTATAATAGCATTAGCAACATTCTCAAAGCAATTTATAAGCTTTGAATCAAATATTTCATCTTCTTGTTCAAGCTTTTTTTAATTTTATACTTCTCTGCACTAGAAGACTTTTTAGATGGAGGAGGCGTGGTACCTAACGTTTGAATATCGTCATCAATATTGTACTAGTTCTCCAAAGTACTTCATTAGTTGCTAATAAGTCATCCACATGTAGGAACTAGGTTCACTTTTTATTAAAAATATTAATAAAATAAATAATAACGAGACCTCTTTATTTGTGGGAAATTCTACTAGTACAATACCAGTTACATAAACTAAATAAACAAATGTAAAATACAATTTAATTGTACCAATCTTGATTCAAGTCGATGTCTTTGGAAGAACTTCAACCGCACCTTCTTGTATGAAACTCCGCTGCAAGACAAGCAAAATATCGTTGACGGTTTTAGTTGAGTCACGTGTTCAACACGCTTCCCTTAAAACAGATTTCGCGCCTCCTCTCAGACGGTTTTGTCTCCCAGGGTACAACAACCGGAACAGTATGTGTACTGTCGGAGATGACTCTCATGCCCGAGATAGCAGCGGGTATAATGGTGTTTAGAAAAAGGAAATATTTAGAAGCGTAAAAATATAATTTATAGAATGCATTTCTCTAAATTTTCACCCAACAAAGACAAACTTCATGTGTGTATAATATTTCTATTCGATCTGTCGCAGAATGAACCATGTTTCCAGTACTTATACACAATGTAGTCAACATATAATTAAAACCCATTTAATCTTGTAGTTAATACAAGACCATAAAAAGGTTTTAATTGCATTAAAATGGAGTTGAAGTGGTTAACGTAACTATCATATCAATTCATGACGATCTCGTAACTGACGGATACTAGGTTGACTGATCGTGACCAGCGCCCAAGAGCGTTGTACACTATACAGTCGGATCCACGCCTATGCGAGCCGTAGGCTGCTCGTATGCTAGACGCGCACACTACACTAGAACCCGCGCTATGCGCGCGACACCCAGACAAGTGCGCCTAGTTACTACTTCAAACATGGGCGCGCTTGAACTGGCCTGCCAGTCCGCTAGCCACGCTTCAAGGATTTCACGCCATGCCATATGGAGTCGCGGGCCATACGGATGCCACTACGCATACATGGACGCCACCTGGTCATGCGCCATGTGCCTAAGAAGCTCGCGCCGCATCGACATGCACCATGCCATGGCATCCGCCTAAGCCACCCAAGGGTGTGCCATAAGCGGACCCACCATGTATCTGACCACGCGCTCATGGGCAAAAATACAAAGGCGGTGCGCGAAGTTCAAAGTGCACCACATTGGGCCTATAGTCCATCTCACACGCGCATATGTGCGGGTGCGATGCACCCTTTGGGTCCCTACTAGTCTTTGCCTTCAATGACAATTTACAGGGTGTATTCCTCCTTATATACCACTTTAAGTTTTTGTCATCCCACCTATGTGGGACAAGGTGACAAATCTCAAACCATTTTTCTAATCTTTGTTTTTTTCCAAGTATACAACTCCAAGTTTCGATATCTCATTCATCTTAGCTCTATTTGGACATAGTTTGAATACAAACCCATAAATAATTATATATACAACACATATATAAACATTATTAATGTCCAAAATATTTAGTGAAAAACTCATTTTCACTAAATTTCCAACATCACATCTGTATTGTTTCTATAATAACGATGTCATTATTGTGCAATCGAGCATTCCTTTCTTTAGCAGTTTCGACATGTGTATCGGATGTCCTATCCCATGCAAATAGCTCTAGTTATTCGTTGTAGTTTAACAAAAAAAAAAGATAATTAGTATTATAAACAATAACACAAATATTAAGGAAATTTTAAAACTAAAACACTTACCTGTATGAGGTTATTCCATACTTCATCCTTTGTTTCAGTTAGTTGAGTATCAAGATTCCATGAGAACCCACTCAATAAAGTTCCTCGAAACATATCATATCATTGAGAAAAAAAACGTACTTTTAGCGTTTTTAAACGATTCCTCAAATGGTTTTTAGTAAACTCTATTGGAAGCTTTGTAGTCAGCTCTGCAATCATATTATTGCATGGTTGTGAAGTAAATGTCCCATTGATCCTATTGCCCTTATCTTGTTGCGTTATCATTGCTTGAATGAATGCATTATCCATCATCTCTATTCACTTTAATTGTTCCTTCTTACAGGTATTTTCATTGACTTCAAGTTTGCTCATAATGACTTTCTTCATGGTAACATAAATAAATAATACATAGTTATAATAATTAAAAACTTACAAATGGTAAATGTAATAATGATAATAAATAGAAAAACTAAATAACATAAATAAATTCAAACACCAATCATCAATAAAATGTCAAAAGGAAATATTAAAATGTACTATTCTAGAACTATTTTGACAAATAGTTAATCCACATTTCATTAGCAATTGAGTTCCTTAGTTGGTCTGCTCTGATACCACCCTCACGTATGTCTCCTTTACTATGACGTTCTTCCTCTTTTGGTCAATTCAACACCTCATGTAAGACCTCATCTTCAAGATCTTGTCATGATCTTCCTCTAGTAAAATGTTGTGTAAGTTACAGCATGCCAAAAAGATGGTTGATTGTGTTTCACAAGAGTAAAATGGCTTTGTCGTACTTCTAATGATAGGAAACCTCTTTTTTAGGACACAAAATGCTTGTTCAATTACGGTACGTAATGATGCATGACAAAGGTTAAACAATTCCTTTGAATTCTTAGGGGCATGAGTGGAGTACTCTTTCAAATTCTTAGTCAACTAGTCATGATCCATAAACTTTTAGTTTATGATCGTATATGCATTATATGAGAGAATTTAGTGTTATCGTTTCACACTATGATGTTATATCACTTTCATGCTTTTCACATTTTATTCTCATATAACCATTCCCTTAATTTGCCACTTCTAGTGGTCAATTTCACTATTAACATCATTACAATTCTCATGATCGATCTCATCATCATAATATTCTCTCCATGATCATTATCTTTACATCATTCAATATAAACTCACTGTTGGGATTGAACCCTATTAGAGGAACAGATAATTAGAGCCAAAACTGGTTCACAACAGTGGTTTCATCATAAGCAGTAGTTTACACCAAGCTTTCCCCTTGAAAGTGTTTATAACATCTGATGTCCTCTATCCACTGTCCGTATACAACAGCTAGTTGTCTGTTAAACTGCTGATAAAGCCCTAAAGACTAAACACTGATGGTTCAATCTACTGAAGACTGTTGAGTACTGCTGATTAAAGGACTGCCCACTCAAGGACTGATCAACTTTGAGGAAAGCACTGATGGAAGGAGAAAGCAGTAGTTTAGTGTGTCACGTGTATTGTATAGAGTCAGTGGTTAAGTCAGCAGTGTTTGTATAAGAACAGTGGTTATAGGTTGTTAGATGTCACTTTCATGGTGACGTCAGCTTAGATGCTTCAGTGGTTTGATTTGCCTATAAATGGAACAGTACCCTGTACTGTTACATTTAATTGACTGAGTGAGTTCTTCTCCTCCAATCCTTTCATCTTGTGCAATCAACCAGGGAGCATCAGGCTGAGGGGGAGTTTTGTTGTAAGCATGCATTGTAATCTTTTGATTTGAATTGTAATCTTTCGACCTAATGAAAAGCATGTGTTTATCAGAACTATTCTCCCTTTTTTATTGTGTTTATAAAGTTTGTTTACATTTCCGCTGCACTTTACATTATTTCGTATTCATTCATTGTTCAAATTATACAAACAAACACAATCATTAGAGCCTCCGATCCTAACAATTGGTATCAGAGCTTGGACAGTCAAATTCGATCTAACAATCAATTTGACATAACAGTTCAGCTCAATATTTATTGATGCTAAGGTTGGTCGTGTTAGTTGAAAAACAGAGTAACGAGTGATCACGTTCAAAATTGCTATTCAAAAACTCTGTAAAACAACCAAGATGTCATAAGACACACAAACTTCACATAACAAGTGATGTCATAAATAGAACACCTATAGTTTTCAGATCTGAAAATATGTCTCATAACTATGGTATAATTATTTTCTCTACAAAATTGATTTCAATTGTTGTTATGAAGTTTTGTGCTGCATCCATCATGTCTGCCGCTAAAGTATGTACCTCAGGTCGACAAAAACCTATGTTCATAAAAACATTAGTGTTTTTGTTAACATAAAAAGAGGGAAATTAAAACTTTAGTTATTAGATCTTATGTGTTGAAAAACGAGTTGGAAATCCTGTTAAAAATGGCCAAATCAACTTTGTTAAAAATACATTAAGAAAATCAGGTGTCAAAATAGTCCAAATCATATGTAATGTGAGATTTGACATTAGCATGTACAAATATGATCAGATCTCTCAAAACATTGCTGCAAAATGATTCTGGAATAAGTATTCCTTAAATAAAACCTCCCAGTGAGTACTTCTGTACTTATGAATGGGAAGGGTAAAAAGGGAAGAAGAAAAATCACAAATACTCAAAAGTGAGTTTATCTCAAAACTTTTGAAGTTAAAAGAAAAGTGCATAAATATAAAACACTTAAGAGTCCAAATTAGGGTGAACAATGGTCATCAAGCAACTGTGTGCATTCAGTGATTCAGGAAAGTTCAGGTAACAATAGTATCACCAGTGATTAAACTTACAAGAGGACTAGACAAGTTTTTCAGAGCCATCACATGGTAACAAAGTCTATAACCGGATTTTCAAAAACTTATGTGAACATGTCTCCTCATTTTTGCAATCAATTAAACAAGAGAATGGTCTCAAACAGTGGTTATTACAGTGTATTTCAAACCACTGACCATTTTCATAAAACTTGAGAGTGATGTGATTATGAGTTTTATTGAAAATATACCAGATCCTTTTTGATGTTGTTTTCAGAAAAACCTTTAATTATTTTTCTTGAAAAGGTTTTTCTCAAATAAAACAGGATATATTATTCTTTATTTTTTTAGAGTGATATATTTTGAACTTTTACTTGTTTTTTATAGCAAAAGTTTCAAACACTTGTCAGGATATAAAACCCTTATTTTTGGTGAGATTATCCTTGAAAATAGGTCAAAAGGAAATGGTACATGTGTCAAGGTCATGTCAAACTCAAGTTTGTTTTAACACAGATCAGAGATTGATTGCTAACAGACCTGAAAATAAGTGGTACTCATGTTCTAATTTAAATATTATGACACAAAATGAGTTGCCTTAGTAAAAAGGTTATCATCGTCTGGGGTACTAAACCGCTGTCAGTAATCTATAAAAGCTTCATAACTTGTAATTGACATGTGGCAAAACCTTGAATGCAAATTCCTGTAAAAACTGCTGACATATTAAACTTGACAATTTGCATCTAAAATGTATTTTGTTGAGGATAGCAATCTTGCAGATATTTCATAATCACCATCAACAGATGTTGAACATGATATTATGGTTTCACAAGACAAAATCATTCCTTTCATCAGAGCAGCAAATGTTCAAAACAGTTGTCAAAAGATTATCCACTGTTGCACTAACAGTTGCTGACATAATAGCCCTCAAATCCCTACCATTACCTTACTCATAATCACTGTTTTGTTCAAACATCTGTTTCCTAAATACTGTCCACTGCTTAAAGTCAACCCCTGTTCTTTCATTCTCTTGGTAATCACTGTTGTTCAAAATCAGTGTTTTATCCACTGATAAAGCTATCCACTGATAGTTAAAATCATCCACTGTCTTCACTTTGATCGCTGCAACCACTGATATTTGCTTCATCAGTGGTTCCCTAAACAACTGTCCTCCATTATTCATCTTTCCATCAGAGGTTGGCACGTGGTCAGTTATTAGCCATCAGATCTTTGTAAACCGCTGCCACGTCAGCATTCACTTTTTTCCTTATAAAACCCTGATCAAAACCCCCAAACAGGGTTTTACACCAAAATTCTCTTCTCAAAGCAGTTCCCAACTTTCCGTCTCAAATCATTCTTAGTTCTTCTTCATCAAAATGATAAAATCAAAATCAAAATCATCCTCATCTTCCAAAAAGGTCGCTCAAAAGGCCGCTGAGCCCATAGAAATACCATACAAAGCACCGCACAACTACTTGGGTCTACTCACAAAACCCACCACCACCAAAACCTTCGATTCCATCATTGACACTCTTGCAGCTTCAAAGTACAAAACTTTGTTGACTGCTGATGCTCCTATTTATGAACAAACCCAGAGAGAATTCTAGAAAAATGCCACACTTGAGTATCAAGGTGAAACAGTTATAGCCATAAATTCTTCCATAAAGGGCAAAGAGTTTCAAATCACTCCACAATCAATTTCAGAAGTCTTTGCACTCGATGATCAGGAAGGTAAAACTTCTTTTCCCAAAAACGAGTTAAAAACTGATTTTCTGGAAAGAGGGTATGGTGCGGAAATGAAAAGGGACACCTTACAAAAAGGCTTCTTCCCTTCTGCACCAAGGTTTTTATTTCATACCCTTTTGATGTGTGTCTCAAATAAAACAACTGCTTTTAATGAAATACCATTAAAGATCCAAAACCTGGGCTTCGCTATTTTACATAATGAAAATTTTAACTATTCCCAGGGGATATTTGATAATTTAGTAAAAAATGTTGATAGCAAATCATTTCTACTTTTTCCAAGGTTCTTAAGTTACTATCTTAAACAAAAATTTGGAAAGGAAAATGAAAATTTGCTCATTCAAGGTGAATCTTTTCAAATACATAGTTTAACATCTGAAACATTCACTAGAATGTTAACACCTACAAAAACACAAGCAGAGATGACTGAGCAGACTTTAGCAGCTACCACTGCTCCTCATGTATCTACTGCTGAGCCCACTGCTCCAGGTGATCATGGCAGCACACCCACTGCTATGAAACCCACACCTGCCATCACCAAAAAGACTAAAAAGAAATCATCTAAAAAACCCCACAAACCCACTAAAAAGGCAACTCTGGAAGATGAGATCCCAGAGCCACTGCCAGTGACAACACAAATGTCACCAAAACCACTGCTGCTACTTCCTCACAACAGATGGAAGAAAGATCTCCACCCTTGCCTCAAACTCCTCCTGCATCCTCACAAAAGGATCAAGTTGTAAGCACAGGGACCCCACATTATGAAGCTCTGGATCCAATTGGATCCATCTTCCTCAGTCCTGATCCCAAGGACATGTCTCTTTCAACACCAATATCTTCACCCCTCACATTACCACAATCCATAATACCCTTGTTGCATGCAGTTGCTATAGCTCAGACACAAACCAGTTCCTCTCAATCACCTATCACTGAGAGTACACTCCCACAAGTGACTGGGTCTGATGCTTATACCTCTGCTATCCCAGCAACATTTGAGGAGGTTACACTGCAGGAGTTACAAGTAATTCCTGACAGTAGTTCAAGTGGAGCAGCAACTACAAGTGTTGGACCAACAGATCTACACTTGGCCAGTTGTTTCATCAATAAGACTCCCTTAAAGGAAATTTCTTCTATAGCACCTCTGGTAACCACTAGTGAGTTTGTTTTGACCACTGGTACCTTCAAAAGGTTATCAAGTGTTGAAGAAAGAAGACCTCATAACCAAGAACAAGGGGCATTAATGGGTGATTTTTAGGATTCATTTCCTAAGTCACACATTGATACAACCACTGCTGGTGGGGAATCAGATGATCCCATTAACTTGGGTGATGATTTAAAATATCAGGAATTGACGGGTAGAATTGACAACCTTGAGACATCTGTTGCTGAAATAAAAGATATGATGCAACAGTTGTTAAAAGCTCAAAAGGTCTCAACCACTGCTGTTCCAACTCAAGCATCTGCTCCATCACAAGCACCTGCTGCAAATGAGTTGTGGAATTTATTCCAACCCTTGCTCCAACAACAAAGACAAATGGTTAATCAGCAGCATGCAATACATGTTCAAGAGCTGAGAAACATGATGGAGTCAAGGTTTAGAAATACTCAAGCAGACATCAAGGGTATAAAGGCCCACATCCTAAACACCACTGGCACTGCTCCTCCCACTGTTCTCTTCATCGATAAACTTCCTCCAGATAATGCCAAAAAGGGGGAGAAAATTAAGCAGTGGAAGAAGAAGAGAATCGAAGATGGTCTTTATATTGAACCAGAAAAAGAAAACATGACTAAAAACATCCCTTTGCCAGATGGTAGTAAGAAAATTGATGTTACTACAAATGCACTTGCAGAAGCAAAAGCAAGTGTCAAAAGAGATAGAGAGGCTAAGGATAAAGCCAGGTGGCAACAGGAGAAAATAGCTTACATGGAGCTGAATGCACAGGGTACTTCTGGGCCAAAGGATGATGAAAATCCTAAGGATGAAAAGAAGAAGCCCACTAGACAAGTGAGGCAACCCAAATCAACACCATCCAGACCCACAAAGCATGCCTCCAAACCACCTCCCAAAGGCTCCAAACCTCAAACCACAAAATCTCAAACTTCCACCCAAACAGTTGCTACAACATCTGTTGTATCAACAACTGTTAGCCAAACACCTGTCACCACTAAAACACACACCACAACCATTGCCCTACCACCACCACCTAAAATCATTTCACCACCAAAAATCATCACTTTAACTACATCACCATCCACAAAATCACCACCTGCTGAAAAGCAGAAGACATCTACTGACACATCAGTAGTTGTAATGACAACAGAGGTTGAAACACCAGTTGTTTCAACAGCTGTTTACCAGTCATCTACCACTGCCATCACCATTTCAACAATCACCATAAAACCCATTGTCACATCACAACCAAAACCTCCTTCACCCAAAAAGCTTTACACAAGGAAAAGGAAATTTCAGGAGGATACTGATGATATACCAGCACCTATTCCTTTATCCTCCACACCTTACATAGCCATCAAACCACAACAATCCATTTCATCAACTTTTGTCAAACCAATAAACCCTGGTAATTTTGTATCCACTACTGTAAGCTATCCACTGGAATTGGAAGCTGTAAAGGATGAGATGAGACAATTCTATACAGTGGATGATCCCTTACAAAGAAAATTTCCTTCTCTCATGGGCTTCAGAAATCCAGTCAATATGGATGAGTATTTAAAACTCAAAGCCAGGCAAGCAGATATAAGAGCTAGACTTGAATGTAAAGATCAAGGTGATAAAGCCATTTCTGAGAGAATGGAATTTTTGCTCACTAAGGTCAAACAAATGGAAGATTATGCAAGAGATATGAGCAAAGACATGTCAAATATGCCACCAGAAGCTACCCTACTAAAGGAAATGAGAAAGGATTATCTTGCATTCATCATGAAAGAAAAGTTCTATCCAGCCAAAGAAGAACAATTCAATGAATGGCCACTCATTGCACTAAAGCATGAGGTAAACAGAATCGAGAGAATCAAGAATGATCCAAGTAAGAAAAAGACAGCTCCAAACTGGAGCAAATACAAAAATGCCATTGATAAACTTACCTCAGAATACAAGAGGAAGAAACAAGAGCTGGTGGATGCAAAGGTTGGACCTGCCAAAGCCATAGCAAAATGGACAAGGCAATACACAGATGAGGCTTATGAAAGGCTAAAGAAAAGAAGGATGACAGATCCTAGTTTACCACAGAAGCCTGAATACAAAAAGCCAGAACAGCAGATCAATACTTCTGAACCACTGTTCACCTCAGCAGATGTCTCAGTCATTGAGCTAGATCAAAGGAAGAGACAAGAGCAGATTGAAAAAGAAGCTGCAGAAGACATAGCTGCAGCAAATGACATCATAAAAATGGCTTTCAAACAAATGTCAGCTGAAAACTCTGAACTAGCAAAAGCTCAGAGCACTGCTCAACAAATTATCACAAGGTCAGCATCACCAAACTCATCAGTAAATAAAACTCTCCCAAGAAACCCATTGGGTTCAAAAATACTAAAATGGATGTCTGATCAAAAGACCCATGTATTGACCCTGATCAGATCCAATGGAGAAGTAAAGCACATATCAAGGGTACAAGCACTGGGCCTGAGTGTTGAAGATCTACAAGATCTCCTTGAGCTTATACTGTGTAGGGATGAGGATGATACAAGTTCCATGGATTTTGAGTTGCAATTTAAAGGACAAGTTAGGGAACTTCTGATGAGACAATAAAGATCCAAAATAATGAAGAGTTTTGGCATTATCTGTTCTAGGGGGAGATTGTTGGGATTGAACCCTATCAGAGGAACAGATAATTAGAGCCAAAACTGGTTCACAACAGTGGATTCATCATAAGCAGTAGTTTACACCAAGCTTTCCCCTTGAAAGTGTTTATAACATCTGATGTCCTCTATCCACTGTCCGTATACAACAGCTGTTGTCCGTTAAACTGTTGATAAAGCCCTAAAGACTAAACACTGCTGGTTCAATCTACTGAAGACTGTTAAGTACTGCTGATTAAAGGACTGCCCACTCAAGGACTGGTCAACTTTGAGGAAAGCACTGATGGAAGGAGAAAGCAGTAGTTTAGTGTGTCACGTGTATTGTATAGAGTCAGTGGTTAAGTCAGCAGTGTTTGTATAAGAACAGTGGTTATAGGTTGTTAGATGTCACTTTCATGGTGACGTCAGCTTAGATGCTTCAGTGGTTTGATTTGCCTATAAATGGAACAGTACCCTGTACTGTTACATTTGATTGACTGGGTGAGTTCTTCTCCTCCAATCCTTTCATCTTGTGCAATCAACCAGGGAGCATCAGGCTGAGGGGGAGTTTTGTTGTAAGCATGCATTGTAATCTTTTGATTTGAATTGTTATCTTTTGACCTAATGAAAAAACATGTGTTTATCATAACTATTCTCCCTTTTTGATTGTGTTTATAAAGTTTGTTTACATTTCCGCTGCACTTTACATTATTTCATATTCATTCATTGTTCAAATTATACAAACAAACACAATCATTAGAGCCTCCGATCCTAACACTCACATTTACTTCAAAGAATGTAGTCGAACCGAAACACGCTTTATAGTTTTTATTCATTACTCGGTCACACAAATGTATATTCATTTCAAACTTTTTGTACTCTTTAATGGTATTGCTGCTTCAGGAGCATATCCCAAGTGTGATAAATGATATTACTTTATCTGATTTTTCCTTATAATTAATCTTCTCACCACATAATATATATTGAGAAGTAATTACATAATCGAGTCATGTACGATTTATCAGTCTTAAATCTTACGACCTTATATAGATTAGTAATGAGATATTAGGAGATCGACACCTCAGAGTTTCATGTCTATGCATATTTATACTCTTTCATGAATTTAATTATTCTATATTATCTATAACAATAAATGATTGGGTATAGAATTTGATTTAGTTATTCTATCCATAATATCTGTAATAATAAATAATTGCGTATAAAATAGTATAGAAGATGTACATAAATTCAAATTTTATAAATGCATGATATTATAAGATATCACTATATAATTCAAATTAATCATGCAACTTTACATAACAAGCATATACATATATTTGTCACTCAACTTTCAAACATAAACAAACATCCTTGTGATGTTTAAATAAACATATGACTCTTTTATTATTTGCAGATAAGTATTTTTTTATGGTGACAAATTTTATAAAAATAATCTCAATTTTGCAAATATATCTTTTACCATATAAAAATTCATATATTTGTACCATTCGTATATATTCTTTTAATGAAGTTAACTAGGTTATAACCCCGTGTATTACACGGGTTGAATAAATGAATTTTATATACCAAATAATAAAACATTATCTTTTTAAAAGCCTCCTTTATTGCACGGGTTGAAGAAATATAATTTTATATATTAAATAATAAAATAAGTTATATCTATAAGAACCATATGTAATGTACGGGTTGAATAAATGTAATATTATATACCAAATAATAAAAAATTATATCTTTAAAACCATTGTATTACACGGGTTGAATAAATATAATATTGTTTACCAAATAATAAAAAAAGTTATATTTTTAAAACCCCCCGTGTATTACATGGGTTGAATAAATATGATTTTATATACCAAATAATAAAAAAATATATATTTAAAAAAACTAACGGATTTTTTATAGTTAAAGTAGGATAAGATTGAATATTAATCTGAACTAACGGATTTTTTATATTTAAAGTAGGATAAGATTGAATATTAATTTTTATTTATTTAGTTAATATAAGATTGAAAATCATATGATTGAATAGGTGGGAGGTTGTATTATGATAAATCGGTTAACCGTACTGAATGATAAAGATAATAGTGATTGTTGAACAAATTAATTAATCGAATTTAACAGAAACATTTGTGATGTTAAGTGGATTTTTTTTAATTATTTGAAAGTTAATATCAACTTTGGAATTCGTATGAATTCTTATTAGATTGATTAAATATTATTGATAACAAAAATTTGTATTAGATTAGATTTAAGATTTGATTAAATATTATTAATAATAAAAGTTTGTATTAATTTAGATTAAATATTATTATTATTAGTATTATTAATAATTTTAATCAATTAAATGAGAGAATGACAAGTGTCTCAAAACATGTTTCTTTTATTATACAGTATAGATATGTAACACATATATGAGATCCATTACAATATATAATGGTAATGATTTAATACATGAAGCAAGCAATGCCAAGTAAACAGACAAAGTCTCGTAAATAAATCATGAACCAAAGCATAAGCAGACACACATGATCAATGAATCTAAACTCTTAAGTTGATAAATTATTAATATTATTGATCTCTTATTTATTGCAACTTAAATATATACCAGATTATAAGGAAGAATCGTCATATTGAAGTGGTCATTAAACACAAGAGAATGGTAACTAAATAATCCCAGTAACTCTTAACTAAATCATTCGGTAATTCTGATAGGGATATTAGTGATAATCACAATCATTATAAACATATAAGGTGAAGACAATGATATGATATTGGTGATAATCACAATCATTATAAACATATTGATTAGATGTTAGAACTTGAAAAAGTTAAGAGAAATCAAAGGATGAAGATGAAGCTTATGGTTTGATGATTTACAACAAGTGTTGTATTGATTCCATTCAAGTAAAAACACTATTAAGCACCTGGAAATCGGATAAGCACAATCACAATAATCAAAGAGCAACAACACAAGGTTTCACCAAAAACTAGCCAAAAGCTTGACTAGGGATTCATTAGCAACATATATATAGATCTGACCTGCCAGCGTATTTATAAATACGCTGGCATCTTAATTATGCCAGGTCAGATATGCCATTTACAAAATATTACATTTTAGCCCCTGGACTTATATAAAGCTACAATAACATAACAAAACCAATCCAGAACAAGTATCAACGATCTCAAATGGTCTAACGATATAAGGTGAAGTGTAGTTACAATCATATTCAATACAAATAATAATTAAACCAACATATATAACAATTACAATAATAATTAACTCATAATGAAAATAACCATATGATATGTGTCACACCCTGACTTTTGCGGAAGCGTGGGTTATTTGGTGTGACTTCTTAATACCATAGCAATCAATCATAACAATGCTATATGATAAAACCAAAAGATTTGCATTCATTAATAAAGTTTAGAAAATACCACAATACCGTTGTCTTGAAAATATAGACGCCAATTAGTTACAAACCATAATACGTTCAAATGAGTTCCCATGGACTCAACAAAAGACTTTAAATAATCCTGAGCTTAGAAACATGTATCCCGTCCAGGAATAGGATACATCTTTTAAACTCTATGACCACGAATGGCATCCTTTATTTAACACGCAGCTTGTAGACACATGCATACACCTGCCAAATCCGTTTAGTTCCCTGAAATACATGTAGTTTGAAAAATCAACAAAAGTTGAGCGAGTTCATGTGTAAGTGAATATGTATAAACCTTTGTAATGTGTCTGTATGTATGAAAATCCCTGGTATGTAGCGATTTAAGGAAAAACAGACCACCATTGGGTTGCAAAGCCAATGATATATGTGAAATGATGCAGGAAGACTCAAACCTAGCGGATTTGTGCGTCGGGCACTTAGTCACCTCATGGTCCACTCAGCGGACTTAGGAGTGGGGCTCGCTACACCCAAATAGATCTATCACTAATGTCCCTCGGTCCTACAACGAGGATTAATGGCCTTAAGTGTCATGCCTACCACTCACATGATCGCGTAATAAAAACCCTCCTTAAGCTAACCATACCATATAAATAAATGTCTGTAATAATTGTAACATGTATTTCACCCCCGAAGTATAAAACTGAAAACAGTTAAGAGAAAAGGGGGACATGAACTCACAGTATTGCGTCTTCGGTACTCGTAACCCAAATCTCCTCAGCAAACACGATTACCTACAATGGTCTAACGTCTATTAGACGAACGGGTCGTGCCTGGTCTTAGTATTGATTAGTGCCTTTGAGTTACGTTTTAAAGTGTCTTCAATATTTTAGTAATAATACTTCTCATACTTGCGTATTCGTATTTCCTTCCCAAGGATGGGATATTTTACATATGCCTGTTCGTATTCGAATTATATTTTTAAGTCCCATTTTAGAGAATACATATTTAACCATATTCCTGTATAAAACCAACCTCCGATACTCCGTATTTCGTTATAAAAATTATGGCGAGTTTTATGTTTGAAAAACATAGTCTAAAATATGCTAGTAACCACTTGTCTAGAAAATATTTATTAAGTGTTAGAATTTTTGGAAAATTTCACCATAGTCTCCTTTGTAAATAGAGGTGTCCATGCTTAAAAGCATATCATTTTCTTTTACATATATCCCGTAGATTGTTCTCACATAGCCAACCCGACAATCATACATGCAATATACCACTTATATCATTTCAGCTTTATTAATCAAAACTGGACTGTTTTTGCGCATTTTAATAAAATAGTTAACCTTCTCCAAAAACTCCCAAATTTTTACAGAATGTCATATACATTCCAAATTTTATTGTGTAAAAATATCGGGGTCCAGTTCGTTACCAATATTTTATAGAAATTCATTTACTGGGCTGCAATCAGATTTCTCATTTTCTGACTGCAGTCTACGGAATAATTCACTAAAAATTAATCGTAAGTCCGATTGACGAAATTCCAGTGGAAGAATTACGGCGACAACAGTGACCATCTACAGTAAAAATTTCATGAGCTAATTCTCCTCAGGTTTCAAGTTATGACTCCGAACACAACACAATTTTTCTGCAGTAAAAACACAGCTTGAGCTGCTGTCCAAAAACAGTCCTTTAAAATAGTAAACGACCTCGAAAAATTACGATTCCAGTGCCATTTGTTCGGTTTTTAAAAAATACATAATTTAGGCTTCAGAAAATCCGTTTTTCGATTTATAAAGATCCAGTTACGCCAGAAAGTTATAGCCTATGCCTCACGCCAACTGAAGATACACGAGAAAAATTACACCACCCATGATTTGGAACTGGGCGCGGTGGTGTTTGCATTAAAGATCTGGCGACATTATTTATACGGCACACGATGTACGATCTTCACTGATCATAAGAGCTTGCAGCACATATTCAATCAAAAGGAGCTTAACATGAGGCAAAGACGCTGGGTCGAACTGTTGAACGACTACGATTGTGAAATCAAGTATCATCCAGGGAAGGCGAATGTGGTCGCCGATGCCCTAAGTCGAAAGGAGAGGATCAAGCCCATAAGGGTTAGGGCTTTGGAAATGATCATCCAGACGGACCTCTCCTTGCGCATTCGTGCCGCGCAGAGAGAAGCTCTCAAAGAAAGGAATATCGAGGATGAATACCTCCGTGGGATGGAGAAGCAGTTGATACCAAACGAGGAAGGAACTTTGTGCTTCATGAAACGGATTTGGGTTCCCCTGTTTGGTGGATTGAGAAAGGTCATTTTTGATGAAGCTCACAAGTCACAGTACTCAATTCATCCAGGAGCGGATAAAATGTACCAAGATCTTAAGGATTTCTATTGGTGGCCAAGGATGAAATGCGATGTTGCGGTATATGTTAGCAAGTGCTTAACGTGCGCCAGGGTAAAGGTCGAATACCAAAAACCTTCAGGTCTTCTACAGCAACCTGAAATACCCAAATGGAAATGGGAACAAATTTCTATGGACTTCATAACGAAACTGCCGAAGACACCCAAGGGCCATGATACAATTTGGGTAATAGTAGACCGTCTAACAAAGTCTGCACACTTCTTGCCGATCAAATAAAAAGACAACACGAGTAAACTTGCGGAGATTTACATGCAAGAGATCGTGGCACGTCATGGAGTGCCTCTCTCAATTATCTCAGATAGAGATGGGAGATTTGTATTAAGGGTTTGGCAATCCTTCCAAGAAGCTTTTGGATCGCAGTTGAATCTGAGCACTGCATTTCATCCGCAAACTGATGGCCAAAGTGAAAGAACTATTCAGACATTGGAGGACATGCTGAGAGCATGTGTAATGGATCTAGGTGGTAGCTGGGATAATCATTTACCATTGGTCGAATTTTCATACAACAACAGCTACCACACAAGTATTGGAGCCGCGCCATTTGAAGCTCTTTACGGACGCAAGTGTCGATCACCACTATGCTGGGCTGATGCAGGTGATAGGCAGCTCGCTGGTCCCGAAATCGTCCAAGAGACGACAGACAAGATTGCGCAAATCCGAAAATGCATCGAGGCGGCTCGCGACAGACAAAAAGCCTATGCAAATCCAAACAGGAAGTCCGTGGAATATCAAGTTGGGGGTATGGTTTTGTTAAAGGTTTCACCCTGGAAGGGTGTGGCACACTTTGGGAAGCGTGGGAAATTGAATCCGCGTTACATTGGCCCTTTCAAAATCCTGCGAAGGATTGGGCTTGTAGCATACAAGTTGGACCTGCCTGCTGAACTTAATGGTGTTCATGATACATTCCATGTATCGAACCTGAAAAAGAGTCCAACTCAACACACCGTTGTCATTCCTGCTGACGAAGTTCACATCGACGACACACTCCACTTTGTTGAAGAACCTGTCGAGGTCACTGATAGGAAGATTAACAAGACACGCAGGAGCAGTGTCAAGCTCGTCAAGGTCCGATGGAACGCTAGACATGGGCCAGAATTCACGTGGGAACGTGAGGATCGTATGAAGGCCTAGTACCCACATTTATTTCCTAAGACCCCTGCAACTAGGCGTAGGACCTAAAATTTCGGGACGAAATTTTCTTAACGGGGGGAGAATGTGACAACCCTCAAAATTTCAGGTACTGTACAAATTAATTAATCTTAATTACGTGCTTAATGACTGTGCTTGATTACAACTGATAATTTAAATTGCTCTATGATTCTATATCATATATACATGCATCATATTTTATACAGTCACTCCATTCATTACACACCTACCTTAGTGACATACTTGATGCACTCAGCACAGTTGACACACTGAACGGTTGATTCAGAAATAATGCTGACAATGCCAGCACTTAGGCAGACAATATTATTATGTCCAGTATGAGCCAGGGATAGAGTACTACACTGGTTTGTAGTGTAGGGAAGTGAGGACCATAAGACTGCGTCATTAGGTGATAGATATAATGCCGGGAAGTGCCTAAAACACACTTTAAATACAGAATTCTGCTTTCTTTTATTAAATTCAGCATTTTATTATACCAGTAGAGTACACAAATATAGCAGAGTGGTCCTGTTTACTTTCCTAAGTGCCAGGAATGATTTCGTTACAAAAAGATGCATAAAAGACACTATACGGTACAATTTAACGGAACGATACGTAACCGAACAACCGGACAGTACCCGGGACACCAAAACGTTGTCAGAAACATTATTTTACTATTCTTAAATAATCAGGGTCACAATAATCCCCACACACTATAGAAACTTGTCATACACCCACTATTCTAGAAATACCCTTAACCTCTTATATACTTACCTACTAATTATCAAAAATTTTCATATTACCCCCCCCCCCCCCAACCGAATTTCAGCCCTCATGGACCCCACCCAAGATCTTAATCATGATGTGGGATTTGTGATTGTTCCAAGATGATATATTGCTTGTTGCCTTGAACAAAATATGTGCACTCATTACACTAGCCACCAAGCCCCTTACATAACCCAATCAAGGCCCTTCACTCTCTCACCTCACTTCTCTCTCTCTCTTTCTCGGCTCAAGAACCGCCACCCCCATCACCACCCTCAAATCTCCATTGTTATCTCTTCCTAAGGTTCACTCAAAGCTTCAAGGGTGATTCAAAGGAGTTGCAAGTTTGTGAAGCTTCAAGAGACTTGTTTGCTTGCTTCATCTTCATCATCTCTTCATCTTTATTCCAGATTTCTATCCTAGCCTTGTTCTAGTAGTAAGTCCCTTCACGCCCTTGTTTCATCTTGTTATTTGTTATGGTTCATAGTAGGATGATGATAAATCACAAGAAGCTAAAACACTAAAAATATGAACTTGAAACCGTACATAAAATCATACATAAAAAGGTTTGCATGATGATGTTATCGGGTTGGTTTGAGTTTGGTGAATGCATTCATGGTGTTTGATCATTAAGTTATTGATAAATCACGGTTAGGACCCTTGCTAATATGCTTTTAGAAACACTAAACCTGAAATAAACATGCTGATTGAAATTTCCAGCCAACTTCAACAGGCTGTAACTGGGTCATTTTAAATCGAAAAACTGAATTTCTGGAGTCTAAATTGTGTAATTTTGAACAACCGAACAAATGGCACTGGAATCGTAATTTTTCGAGATCGTTTACTATTTTTAAAGAATTGTTTTTAGACATCAGCTCAAGCTGAAATATTTCTGCTGAAAAAGTGTGTTGTATTCAGAGTCAAAACTTGAAACCTGAGCAGAATCAGCTCATGGGATTTTTACTGTAGATGTTCACCGTTGTTTCCGTGACCCTCCAACTGGAATTTCGTCGATCGGACTTACAATTGATTTTAAATGAATTTTTCCGTAAAACTGCAATCAGAAAGTAACAAATCTGATTGCAGTCGGGTAAAAGAATTTTTATATAAAATTGGTAATGAACTGGTCCCCGAATTTTTACACAATAAATTTTGGATTATATATGACATTCTGTAAAAATTTGAGAATTTTTGGAAAAGGTTAACTATTTTATTTAAATACTCGAAAACAGCCCAGTTTTGGTTAATAAAGCTGAAAAGACGTAAATAGGGCATTGCATGTATGATTGTCGGGTTGGCTATGTGGAAACACTCTACGAGATATTTGTAAAAGAAAATGATATGCTTTTAAGCATGGACACCTCTATTTACAAAGGAGGCTATGGCGAAATTTTCCGAAAATTATAACACTTAGTAAATAATTGCTTTCTAAGACTAAAATTTACTAGAACATTGAACGAACAAATATTTATCACGTGAATCAATATAAGTAACGCAACTCTAAACATTAAACTCTAAGCCAAGGCACGACCCGTTCGTCTAATAGACCTTAGTACGTGTAGGTTGTCGTGTAGCAGACAGAGTTTGAGATACGGTACAAGACGCGCTACTGTGAGTTCATGTCCCCCTTTTCTCTTAACTATTTTCAGTTTTAGATTTCGGGGGTGAAATACATGTTACATACATTTACCGACATTTACAGACATTTATTATATGGTATGGTTAGCTTAAGGAGGGTTTTATTACGCGATCATGTGAGTGGTGGGCACAACACTTAAGGCCATTAATCCTCATAGAAGGACCACGGGACATGAGTGATAGATCTATTTGGGTGTAGCGAGCCCACACCCATGAGGCCGGGGCGGCCCATAGTGGTGACTATGTCTTCATACCGGAGACAAATTTGCTAGGTTTGAGTCTTCCTGCATCATTTCACACATACTATTGGTTTTGCAACCCAATGGTGATCAGGTTTTTCCTTAATTGCTACGTACCAGGGACTTTTACTTATACAGACATTTTAAAGGCTTTTATATACTCACTTACACATGAACTCGCTCAACTTTTTGTTGACTTTTTCAAATTACATGTATTTCAGGGAATGAATAGGATCTGGCAAGTGGTGCATGTTAGCTGCGTACTAGATAAGGATGTCATCCAGGGTCATAGGGTTTTGGAAGTGCGACTCATTCCTGGACGGGTTGCATGTCTTAAATCCTCGTTTTGTTGGTAGTTCTTCGTTGAGTCTTATGAACTCATTTTAAACAAGTCATGTTTTGTAATATGTTTTGGGATTGTTATTTTAAAACAATATGTTGCACTTTTTTCCAAACTATTTTAATGGATGAACATCCCGTATTTTAGCATATAGCATTGTTGTGATTGTTGCTATGGTATTAAGAAGTCACACCAATTAAACCCACGCTTCCGCAAAAGCCAGGGTGTGACAGCTTGGTATCAGAGCCTCGATCATAGCGAACTAGGATTCATTCTCGAGTCTAGACTATGATCACTCGGGCTCTCACGAAAATGTTTTCAAACATTTTACATTGCATGCACTAAACGTCCAGATCCAGGGCACAAACATTTTTTACAAACAAAAAGGCACAAATACACTTTTTCAAAAATTATATTCCGGTCTTAGAGACTGAGGGAGTTCGGTCTTAGAGACTGAGGGAGTTCAATCTTAGAGATTGGGAAGGAATTAGTCTTAGAGACTGGGAGGTTGGTCTTAGAGACCAGGGTAGTCTGAGTGACTAGGGAGTTCAGTCTTAGAAATGGGGAGGGATAGTCTGGGAAGACTAGGATGCATACATGATTACATTGCTTTTGTTTACATGCTTACCTGATTTATGTGTATATGTTGTGGTTGTGTTACAGACACCATGGCATCTTCTGGTAGTGGAGTGTCCAACACCAACGACCCGATGGCCATTACCTCAGACGACGAGTTCGCCACAGACCCGGAAGTTTACACTTCAGACTACACGAGCACTGATGAAGACGATTTCCAGCCTTTCGCCCTACCGGACTTCGGAGACGACATGCCCTTAGCTGATGGCCCACAAGGAGAGGATCTACCCCTTGTTCCAATCCCTGCTCCTCTCCCATTTGCTGCAGTTCCCTTTGAGGAACAGCCTCTCGACGCGTTACCCGATGATGATATCGATCTACCCATCGAGGGTCCCCCGGAGGGAGACCAGGATGGAGGGGCCTCGATGGAGGACGATGCTCCGCATGCTGATATCCCAGTTGTTGACCCCGTTATTCCCGTGGTTGAGCTTCCTGATATGGAGGTTCATTCCGATTTGTCAGCCTCAGATTCCGTTGAGTCAGTAGCTTCCTCTTACCCACCCTTGGGATTCGGTAACTTCCCTCGTATTAACTACGATGAGGAGACGGATATGGAGGATGAGTTGGTTCCCGAGGAGCAGCCTGCTGAGGCTCCTGTTCTCCTGGATGATCAGGATCCTGCTATGCCTGTTGATCGTCAGCTTGCTCCCGTTATTCCCGAGCCCGTTCTTGCTCTTGACCCCATTCCTGAGGATGCACCAGTCGTTGCACCACCTGTCACTGATGCACCTGTCATTGCACCACCAGCTGCTGAGATCCCAGATGTAGCACCCATACCTGACCCCATTTTTGATGACTTGGCACCGTTTGCTACCCATATCGACCCGAGATACGCTGACACCCAGAATGGGTGGATCGAGGAGGACGACTACCCTCCATATGTGACCCCAGTTACTCCCCCTACTACACCCGTTACTACACCACTCGATATCCCATCTACCCACCCACATACATCTGGTCCCCCACTTTTTCCCCCTCACACCACAGACGCTCATCACACAGGCCCCCCTGTTTCGTTCCTACAGTTTGTTCCGCCCTCACGTCCGGGGGAGGGTTCCTCGGCGCATCCCGTTGGTCATGTACCGACATTTGTTCCAGTCTTACCCCAGTTTTCTTCTGTTGCATCCACTGTCGCACCAGTTGCCGTGCCATCTTTTGCTCCATCTGGTGAGCCTTTTCTCTGGACCACGCCACCTATCATGCCACCCACAGATCCATATCACCCCTATCATGTCGGGCCTTCTACCGAGGATGTTCTTGTTTCATTTATGATACAGCAGGAGGCGCTGACCCGGCGCATGCTGGAGCTAGAGAGATCTCATCGCGCTATGGAGGAGGATTGGCTGCTTATGCGACGTTTACTCTTCTCCCATTTTCCTCCACCTCCTCCGCCACCATCAGCTTAGCTACCCTTAGTCTTTTGCCGGTAGTGAGTACTTTTGAAGAGAAGACATCAATTGGGCCAGACTATGCGGTATTTTGAAGACCACATTTTGACAGGATGACATTGGTTATGTGATTTTTTTTGCTTGTTGTATTTGTCTAGACAGTTCAGACAAGGGCATTTTGACCTTTAGTCTCTTTTGGATGTATGTACATTTGGAAAACTTGTAAATAGTGTATGGTGGTCTTGATTTTATAAAAGCCCAATTGCAATATTCTCATTACATGCTTTGTTGAAGTTGTTTGTTTATGTTTTATAACATGAGATGTTATGTGATTGATTTATTTATAACATGAGATGTTATGTGTGGATATTGCTGAATACATACGTATTTTTACCTATTATGACCTGACCAACGTGAACCATCTTTTAGAGGATGCCTCCAAGACGCCATACGAACATGCCTACCAATGAGGCGGAGCTCCAAGCAATCATCGCTGCCACCATTGCGCAATATGCAGCATCCCAACCAGGATTGAGCGGAAGTATCAACAACAACCAGGGCAACAACCCACCACATGGTAATATTAAGCCGTTTTGGACATATTACAATACATTGGATATTTATAGCACGTCCGCTGATACCAGTTGTATATTCTAACGTATGTGCAGGGTGCACTTACAAGCAGTTCCTAGACTGCAAGCCTGTGAGCTTTGACGGCACCGGAGGTGCTGTTGCTTTTGTAAGATGGGCCGAGAAGACGGAGTCTGTACTCCGAATGAGCAAGTGCGCTCCAGACCAGCAAGTGACCTACATTTCTGGGCTATTTTTGGATGGAGCCCTGTCCTGGTGGAACTTACAAGTGCAAACCCTTGGTGAAGCCGCTGCTTACGCGTTGACATGGACTGAGTTGAAAGAGTTGATGCGAAAGAATTATTGTTCTCGGGTGGAGATACAGAGGTTAGAGACTGAGTTTTGGCATTTGAAGATGGATGGTCCCAAAATCGCGGAATATGTTCAGAGATTCCACGACTTGTCACATGTGGTACCTTATATGGTTACACCGGAATTCAAACGGATCGAGCGCTTTATCTGGGGATTGGCACCCCAAATCCTGAGTATGGTTACCACATCCAAGCCGGCAACAATCACGGAGGCAATCGACGTTAGTGTGGCACTTACTGAGGAGGCCGTAAGGTTGGGCAAGTTCTCAATTTCTGAAACAAAGAAGAAGGAGACTCATGCGGAGTCAGCTGGTGATAACAAACGGAACTTTTCCAACTTCAAGCCGAGTACAAGCAATGTGAGCAAGAGGAGTGAGTCGAGCACACCGGCCAGAGCCAAAACCGGTGATGAAAACAGAGGAAAGGGTTACATGGGCACTCTGCCCAAGTGTGGTATTTGCCAGTTCCATCATCCCGGCCCATGCAGACTCAGAAAATGTGAATCCTGCGGGAGGACGGGTCATTCAAAGGAGACATGTTGGGTTGGATCAGGCCAAGGTGGCCAAAGGAGTTTCAATAACAACAACCGTGGCAATGGAAACCGGCCACAAGGGAATAATGGGGGAAGTGGAAATCATGGGAATGTCGCAAATCAAGCTGGAAATCGAGGAACCAATGGAAATCGAGGTGGGAATGGTAATGGAAATGGCCGTGGGCCAGGATGCTTCAACTGTGGTGACATTGGGCACTTCAAGAGAGAATGCCCAAAGCTAAATCAGGCGCAAGGCCGAATCTTTAACATTGGTGCGAGGGAGGCGCGCCAAGATCCAAACGGTGTCACCGGTACGTTCCTTATAAACCAACGCTTTGCATCTGTTCTTTTTGATACTGGTGCCGATTATAGTTTCATATCGTTAGAGTTTAAGAATATACTTGGGTTGGCCACTAGTAAATTAGACGTTCCATACTCGATCGAATTAGCGAATGGGAAACTAATTGAAACGGGAGAAGTCATCAGAGGATGTATGATAGAACTGGGAGGACACGAATTTACGCTAGATCTACTACCAGTCGAGTTGGGAAGCTTCGACGTGGTAGTGGGAATGGATTGGTTATCGAGCAACAAGGCCGAGATCGTTTGTCACGAGAAGACCATCCGCATCCCAATGACGGATGAAGAGACGATCGTAGTACACGGAGAGAAGCGTGATACGCCACTGAGAATTATTAGCTGTCTGAAGGCTAGAAAGTGTTTACGAAAGGGGTGTGTTGCCTTTTTGGCACACATCATGGATAAAGAAGCTGCTGAGCCCAGGATTGAAGACATTCCGATCGTAAGAGAATATCCTGAAATCTTTCCAGAAGACTTGCCAGGGTTGCCACCACAACGACAAGTCAAGTTCCACATCGACTTGGTTCCAGGCGCCGCGCCTGTAGCCAAAGCACCCTATAGACTTGCACCGTCGGAGATGCAGGAGTTGTCGACACAACTCTAGGAGCTATTGGATAAGGGATTCATCAGACCAAGCTTCTCACCTTGGGGAGCTCCGGTACTGTTCGTTAAAAAGAAGGATGGTAGCTTTCGTATGTGTATAGACTACCGCGAGCTTAACAAGTTGACTATCAAGAACCGTTATCCTTTGCCGAGAATTTATGACCTGTTTGATCAGCTGCAAGGTTCAAGCTTCTATTCAAAGATCGATCTTCGCTCAGGATACCATCAACTAAGGATACAAGAGGAAAGTATCCCGAAGACGGCCTTTAGGACTCGTTATGGACATTACGAGTTCTTGGTTATGCCATTTGGATTGACAAACGCACCGGCGGTTTTCATGGACCTGATGAACCGAGTCTGCAAGCCGTACCTGGATAAGTTTGTGATCGTGTTTATCGATGACATTTTAATCTACTCGAAGACGAAGGACGAGCACGAACAGCACTTAAGAGCTATTCTAGAGCTACTTAAGAAGGAGAAGTTATACGCTAAGTTCTCAAAGTGTGAGTTTTGGCTACGCGAAGTCCAGTTTCTGGGTCACGTGGTAAATGGAAATGGAATTCATGTTGATCCCACAAAGATCGAGGCAATCAAGGATTGGGAGACTCCAAAGACGCCAACTGAGATTCGACAGTTCTTAGGTTTGGCTGGCTATTATCGAAGGTTTATTGAGGATTTCTCAAAGATAGCTCAACCCCTGACCGCACTCACACAGAAAGACAAGAAGTTTGATTGGGGTGACAAGCAAGAAGAAGCGTTTCAGTTGTTGAAGAACAAGCTTTGTGACGCACCGATTCTATCTCTACCCGAAGGCACGGAAGACTTCGTGGTATATTGTGACGCCTCGCGTCAAGGTTTGGGTTGCGTGTTGATGCAACGCCAGAAAGTTATAGCCTATGCCTCACGCCAACTGAAGATACACGAGAAAAATTACACCACCCATGATTTGGAACTGGGCGCGGTGGTGTTTGCATTAAAGATCTGGCGACATTATTTATACGGCACACGATGTACGATCTTCACTGATCATAAGATCCTGCAGCACATATTCAATCAAAAGGAGCTTAACATGAGGCAAAGACGCTGGGTCGAACTATTGAACGACTACGATTGTGAAATCAAGTATCATCCAGGGAAGGCGAATGTGGTCGCCGATGCCCTAAGTCGAAAGGAGAGGATCAAGCCCATAAGGGTTAGGGCTTTGGAAATGATCATCTAGACGGACCTCTCCTTGTGCATTCGTGTCGCGCAGAGAGAAGCTCTCAAAGAAAGGAATATCGAGGATGAATACCTCCGTGGGATGGAGAAGCAGTTGATACCAAACGAGGAAGGAACTTTGTGCTTCATGAAACGGATTTGGGTTCCCCTGTTTGGTGGATTGAGAAAGGTCATTTTTGATGAAGCTCACAAGTCACGGTACTCAATTCATCCAGGAGCGGATAAAATGTACCAAGATCTTAAGGATTTCTATTGGTGGCCAAGGATGAAAGGCGATGTTGCGGTATATGTTAGTAAGTGCTTAACGTGCGCCAGGGTAAAGGTCGAATACCAAAAACCTTCAGGTCTTCTGCAGCAACCTGAAATACCCAAATGGAAATGGGAACAAATTTCTATGGACTTCATAACGAAACTGCCGAAGACACCCAAGGGCCATGATACAATTTGGGTAATAGTATACCGTCTAACAAAGTCTGCACACTTCTTGCCGATCAAAGAAAAAGACAACACGAGTAAACTTGCGGAGATTTACATGCGAGAGATCGTGGCACGTCATGGAGTGCCTCTCTCAATTATCTCAGATAGAGATGGGAGATTTGTATCAAGGGTTTGGCAATCCTTCCAAGAAGCTTTTGGATCGCAGTTGAATCTGAGCACTGCATTTCATCCGCAAACTGATGGCCAAAGTGAAAGAACTATTCAGACATTGGAGGACATGCTGAGAGCATATGTAATGGATCTAGGTGGTAGCTGGGATAATCATTTACCATTGGTCGAATTTTCGTACAACAACAGCTACCACACAAGTATTGGAGCCGCGCCATTTGAAGCTCTTTACGGACGCAAGTGTCGATCACCACTATGCTGGGCTGATGCAGGTGATAGGCAGCTCGCTGGTCCCGAAATCGTCCAAGAGACGACAGACAAGATTGCGCAAATCCGAAAACGCATCGAGGCGGCTCGCGACAGACAAAAATGTGTGCACTCATTACACTAGCCACCAAGCCCCTTACATAACCCAATCAAGGCCCTTCACTCTCTCACCTCACTTCTCTCTCTCTCTTTCTCGGCTCAAGAACCGCCACCCCCATCACCACCCTCAAATCTCCATTGTTATCTCTTCCTAAGGTTCACTCAAAGCTTCAAGGGTGATTCAAAGGAGTTGCAAGTTTGTGAAGCTTCAAGAGACTTGTTTGCTTGCTTCATCTTCATCATCTCTTCATCTTTATTCCAGATTTCTATCCTAGCCTTGTGCTAGTAGTAAGTCCCTTCACGCCCTTGTTTCATCTTGTTATTTGTTATGGTTCATAGTAGGATGATGATGATAAATCACAAGAAGCTAAAACACTAAAAATATGAACTTGAAACCGTACATAAAATCATACATAAAAAGGTTTGCATGATGATGTTATCGGGTTGGTTTGAGTTTGGTGAATGCATGCATGGTGTTTGATCATTAAGTTATTGATAAATCACGGTTAGGACCCTTGCTAATATGCTTTTAGAAACACTAAACCTGAAATAAACATGCTGATTGAAATTTCCAGCCAACTTCAACAGGTTGTAACTGGGTTATTTTAAATTGAAAAACTGAATTTCTGGAGTCTAAATTGTGTAATTTTGAACAACCGAACAAATGGCACTAGAATCGTAATTTTTCGAGATCGTTTACTATTTTTAAAGAATTGTTTTTAGACAGCAGCTCAAGCTGAAATATTTCTGCCGAAAAAGTGTGTTGTATTCAGAGTCAAAACTTGAAACCTGAGCAGAATCAGCTCATGGGATTTTTACTGTAGATGGTCACCGTTGTTTCCGTGACCCTCCAACTGGAATTTCATCAATCGGACTTACAATTGATTTTTAGTGAATTTTTCCGTAAAACTGCAATCAGAAAGTAACAAATCTGATTGCAGTCGGGTAAAAGAATTTTTATATAAAATTGGTAATGAACTGGTCCCCGAAATTTTTACACAATAAATTTTGTATTATATATGACATTCTGTAAAAATTTGAGAATTTTTGGAAAAGGTTAACTATTTTATTTAAATACTCGAAAACAGCCCAGTTTTGGTTAATAAAGCTGAAAAGACGTAAATAGGGCATTGCATGTATGATTGTCGGGTTGGCTATGTGGGAACACTCTACGAGATATTTGTAAAAGAAAATGATATGCTTTTAAGCATGGACACCTCTATTTACAAAGGAGGCTATGGCGAAATTTTCCGAAAATTATAACACTTAGTAAATAATTTCTTTCTAAGACTAAAATTTACTAGAACATTGAACGAACAAATATTTATCACGCGAATCAATATAAGTAACGCAACTCTAAACATTAAACTCTAAGCCAAGGGACGGCCCGTTCGTCTAATAGACCTTAGTACGTGTAGGTTGTCGTGTAGCAGACAGAGTTTGAGATACGGTACAAGACGCGCTACTGTGAGTTCATGTCCCCCTTTTCTCTTAACTATTTTCAGTTTTACATTTCGGGGGTGAAATACATGTTACAGACATTTACCGACATTTACAGACATTTATTATATGGTATGGTTAGCTTAAGGAGGGTTTTATTACGCGATCATGTGAGTGGTGGGCACAACACTTAAGGCCATTAATCCTCATAGAAGGACCACGGGACATGAGTGATAGATCTATTTGGGTGTAGCGAGCCCACACCCATGAGGCCGGGGCGGCCCATAGTGGTGACTATGTCTTCATACCGGAGACAAATTTGCTAGGTTTGAGTCTTCCTGCATCATTACACATACTATTGGTTTTGCAACCCAATGGTGATCAGGTTTTTCCTTAATTGCTACGTACCAGGGACTTTTACTTATACAGACATTTTAAAGGCTTTTATATACTCACTTACACATGAACTCGCTCAACTTTTTGTTGACTTTTTCAAATTACATGTATTTCAGGGAATGAATAGGATCTGGCAAGTGGTGCATGTTAGCTGCGTACTAGATAAGGATGTCATCCAGGGTCATAGGGTTTTGGAAGTGCGACTCATTCCTGGACGGGTTGCATGTCTTAAATCCTCGTTTTGTTGGTAGTTCTTCGTTGAGTCTTATGAACTCATTTTAAACAAGTCATGTTTCGTAATTTGTTTTGGGATTGTTATTTTAAAACAATATGTTGCACTTTTTTCCAAACTATTTTAATGGATGAACATCCCGTATTTTAGCATATAGCATTGTTGTGATTGTTGCTATGGTATTAAGAAGTCACACCAATTAAACCCACGCTTCCGCAAAAGCCAGGGTGTGACAGATGAAGATGTTTGAGGGGATGGTGGTGGGTTCGGTTATGGGGAGCTGAAATAGGGAGAGAGAGAGCAAGTGAGAGAGTGTAGGATTTGTAATGATGAGAGATCTTAAGTAGCCATACATATATAGATGCTCTTACACATCTTGGTTATCTCAACAAGCAAAGATCTCATAAAATAATGGATTAAATCAATTTGGAGATTTGAAGCATGTGGGTGGGTCCCTTGGGGGCAGATTTCGGTTGGGGGGGGGGGTAATTTGTAAAATTTGATAGTTAGTAGGTAAATAATTAGGAGGTTAAGGGTATTTTTCTAGAATAGTGAGTGTATGTCATGTTCCTATTGTGTGTGGGGATTTTTATGACCATGATTATTTAAGAATAATAAAATAATGTTTCTGACAAAATTTTGGTGTCCCGGGTAATGTCCGGGTGTTTGGTTAAGTATCGTCCCGTTAAAGTGTTAAATTGTACCGTATAGTGTTTTTTATGCATCTTTTTGTAACGAAATCATTCCTGGCACTTAGGAAAGTATACAGGACCACTCTGCCATATTTGTGTATCCTACTGGTATAATACAATGCTGAATTTTATAAAAGAATGCAGAATTCTGCTTTTAAAGTAGGTTTTTGGCACTTCCCGGCACTATAACTATCACCTAGTGACGCAGTTTTATGGTCCATACTCCCCTACACTCCATACTAGTGTAGTACCTTATTCCTGGCTCATACTGGCCATAATAACACTGTCTGTCTAAGTGCTGGTATTGTCAGCATAAATTCTGAATCAACTGTTCAGTGTGTTAACTGTGCTGAGTGCATCAGGTATGTCACTAATGTTTGTGTGTAATGAATGGAGTGACAGTATGAAATGTGATGCATATGTATGTATGATACAAAAATCATAAGGCAGTATAAATTGTTAGTTGTAATCAAGCACAGTCATTAAGCACGTAATTAAAATTAATTAATTGTACAGTACCTGAAATTTTGAGGGTTGTCACAATATGATGTGTTAATCTCCACTAGCATTTGAGAACACTATAATTATATTAAAACGAGTTCCTTTGCAGATAATAACAACAGCAAATAAACAAACATTGATATAGCTTTTAATTAACTTGTACAACCGGGTGATTTTAATTAGTTGTAAAGTTCTCACAACCCCATTAATTGAGTTTCAAGTTTATTCTTTACTTCTTGATTTTTATTATAAGCAGTGTCTCTTAAATGAAGTATACATTCAATGAACACATATACGAAATTGAGACGCTATATTTAATTTAATACTGTATACATTTTTTTTTGAACGTTAAACTTCATTAAAACACCGAGCAAGGCCTCAAAAAACACGAGGACAGCTAAACCAATTACATACTATACAATGGGTATTTTACCCAATCATTCCAATCAATCGTAACATTGTTCGACCTATACTTTATCCAAAGAAAAGACATGGATTTCACGAGCGCCACAACTCCAACCACCTTAGGATCCGAATTTTGAAACACCACCTTATTTCGTTCTTTCCAGATAGACCAGCACGTAACCATGATAATAGCTCGGACAAGCTTCCGTCCCCTACCAGTGTCCGGGACCAAGTTCTGCCAGCCAAACATATCTTCGGTGGAACCAAAAGCAGCAGGAAACATGTGGCACCATCTCCAAACCTTACTCCAGACCCCAAAAGCAAAACCACAGGAGACAAAAACGTGAGAGACGGATTCCTCCTCAATACCACACATCGGACATATGGTACTCGGCAGAACAATCCTTCTTTTAGCCAATTCAATGCGAGTAGGAACTCTATTTTTTTCGATTCTCCATACCAGGATATTAACTTTAATCGGAACCCAATTAACCCAGCGCATCCGAAAGGCTGTATGCCCGTTCCGATCCCCTCTCAAAGCTGTTTTTACAGCAGCAACAGAAAAACCGACGCCTGGCTTCTGATCCCAGAGCCAAATATCACTGCTACCACTGATACGAACACACGACAACATATATTCCACGTCTTGAACCTCCGAAATACCTTCTACCGAAGTTACCCCTAAGTTCCAGTTGTCTTTAATAACTGTATTCATCCCAACTTGCTTTAACCGATTACTTACCGTGATTTTTCTCCCTGTCCAGCGAAAACAGCACTGGCCATCTGGTGCATAGAGGTGTTGATCCAAACCATATGTCTTTCCAAAAGTTAACACTTTTACCGTCTCCTAGCTGACACGAAATCATTTGATCCAAGCGTCTCCCATCGAACAAAGTCCTGTCCATCACAGACACCAACGACTTCCAAACTCCTGGTAGAGCCTTTTTTACCGGAAGAATTCTCCACTTGCTACGGCCCCCATGTAAACTAACAATAATCTTTCTCCACAAACCCCCTTGGTTGGCTTTGAATCTCCAAGCCCATTTCACTAATAATGCCGTATTAACCTCAGAAAGCTTCGATACACCCAAACCCCCATACCGTTTAGGTTTCGTAACATTCTCCCAAGAGACCCAGTGAACCCCTTTACCATCTTTACTACCTGTCCACAAAAATTTCCTCATAATTTTTTCTATGCTTTCCAAGACCGAACTGGGCGCTCTAAACAACGAAAGATAATAAATCGGAAGGCTGGCAAGCACCGATTTAATCAACGTGAGCCTCTCACCAATAGAGAGCACCTTCGCCTTCTAAGATTAAAGCCTACTCCGAATAGTCTCAATGACCGGATCCCAATGAGAGACCCGATTCATGTTCGCACCGACTTTAATACCAAGATATTGAAATGGAAATTCACCAACTGTGCAACCCATAAACCTGGCCATACTAACCACGTCATCCGCCAAAATCCCCAAACCAAATAAATGCGATTTTTGAACATTTATTTTCAACCCTGAACACTAGTGGAAAACTCGGAGCAGCCTAGTCAGCATAATTAAGTTATTTCTTGTCCAGTTCCCCATAATAAGGGCATCATCTGCATAAAGCATATGAGAAATAACTGGACCTTCACCTGGCAGTGAAATACCTTCAATCTCTCCTATCCGACACGCTCTAGTAATCAAGCATGCCAACGCTTCCATAACTATCAGGAATAGAAAAGGCGATAACGGATCACCTTGTCTAAGACCCTTCTGACACGTGAAATCAAATGTAGGCGACACGTTTACTAACACTGCGGAACGAGCCGACTGAAGAATACCTCTTATCCATCGGCACCATAACTCCGAGAACCCCATCTGCTCCATGGTAGATATAAGAAAATCCCAATTCACGTTATTGTACGCCTTTTCGAAATCAATCTTGAAGAGAAACGCCTTCTTTCCACCTTTCTTCACCCACCCAATAAGCTCATTGAGAACGAGCGGACCATCCAAAATAAATCTTTCCTTTAAGAAAGCCGATTGCGAATCAGAGATAACATCGTCCATAACCTTCTTAATTCTACCAGCCACCACCTTTGAAATGGTCTTCCTTATCACTCCGATTAAATTAATAGGGCGGTAATCCTTTAACCCCATAGGGGTCTTTGTTTTGGCGATCAAAGTAATATATGAAAGACTGCACTCTTTACTAATGAAACCCGTCTCGTGAAACTCAGCGAACATACGCACAAAATCTCCCTCCAATGACTCCTAAAAATGTTTAATAAACGTGAATTAAAGCCGTCTGGACCAGGGGCCTTATCAGACCCACACTCGAACACGGCTTCCTTAATCTCTTCCTTAGAGAAGCGCGCAATTAGAGCATTAATCTTTTCAGTAGACAGGTGCTTCAAATCTTCACTTAAAAACTCCGGCCTTCTACCATATTTTTCACAAAAAAAAATCTCTATAGAAGCAACGCACTTCTTTCTTAACAAGCGACGGTTTAGAGACCCAAACCCCATTCACCAAAACACCTAAAATAACATTCGTCGCTTTCCTACCATTAATGCAACGGTGAAAATACGCCGAATTATCATCCCCCAAAGACGCCCATTTCACTCGCGATTTTTGTTTTAGATCTTTACTTTTTAACATAATCAAACGGTCAACCTCTTTTTTGCTCTCCTCCCAAACCCAAACCTCCTCTTCAGTCATATCCCCGTCTTCCATCTTTTTTTCTAGCCGCGATATATCATTTTTAAGTAGGTCCATCTCCTCCCCTTCCATCACAGAGATGCGTTTCCACCATTCCTTTAACTTCCACTTAACTGCCGTGAGCTTTTTATGGATCAACAAATCCGCAGGACCATCACAGACAACATTATTAATCGAATTCTTAACCAGGTCTTCACAACCTTCCCTTTCCAACCATGAGTCAAACCATTTGAATGGTTTGGGACCATAATTGGAATCATTAATCGTCAAAAGAATAGGACAGTGATCAGAACGCTCCCTTGGTAATGCTCTTAAACACGCACCGTTCCACCTGTTAAAAAAATCCTGACACACCAGCATACGGTCGATTTTGCTCAGCTTAGCCAACTCAGCTGTACCCAATAGATAAGTGAATCTGTTCCCCTGCATATTAAACTCTTGAAGACAAGCATCATCAATAAAGTTATTAAAATCCAACGCCGCCCTAGAATTAAACTTGGAGTTCTTTCTTTCTTCCACCCAACGGACGGAATTAAAATCACCTAAAAATATCCACATCCCCACATTCCACTGCATCAAACCCAAAAGCAACTCCCACATACCTCTTTTTTCCCCAACTTTATGAGGAGTGTAAACATTAACTACATTAACTACATTAATCACTGTACCATCTTCAACCAGGCTCCCAGTAATCATCAAAAAGTTTTGCTCCTTCACAGTTTTAATCTTCTTAAATTTCCTAGGATTCCAAAGACTTAATAGGCCTCCCGACTTACCCCTAGCCCCAACCGAATCCACCTCAAAACTCCCATTACCCCAAATCGAAGTAAGATCGAAATTATCACAATCATTCAGCATCGATTCTTGCAAACCCATGAAATCAACCTTATAATTAGACGCCAACCCTTTTACCCACGCAGGTTTACCGACTGACCCCAACCCTCTAACATTAATAGAGATGAAGTTCATCGCATACCTGATTGTAACCCTGCACCTTCGATAGAATCCGATAACAACTGCTCAAAACCTTCTAGTTGAACCCCTAAACGTTCACCAAAGTTAATAGTCGCTTCCATTTCATTCGATTTTGACCAAACGATCTCTGGTTCAGTCTCTTGTTCGGGGAGCTTTGGATCTTCTTCAGGTTGTTCGTCCATCAATACTTGTTCATTCACTTCAACTCCTATTTCCTGTTCTTCTATAAGGGCTTGGAAAGAGTTCGAAATACTTATCGGATCACCTTTAGACTTAACAACATGATTATCCAAGCCCAAAATGATAAGATCCAGCCCAAAAGGGTCCGATTCACTCTTGGACTCCTTATTGGGCCTGTCGTTGCTACTCATGTACGTCCCTCCAGAATCTTGGCCCAAATCCAATTCTTTTGTTTTTCCTTTTTTCCGTTTATTACTTTTGCACACCGATTTGTGACAATTTGGAGTCTCCTCATTAATTACCCCTTCCATAAAAATCCCCGTATAATAACATCATTTATAATAACATCATTTAAGCAATAATATTCATATATAATTCTTTAAAATATTAATAAGCTATAGTATTAGAAAACGATAAAGAATATACATGGATATCGAAATTAATTACTAACTAGTATTAAGTACCCCCGCGTTGCGGCGGGGGCGTAAAAGTTAACACGGTTTTACGAACGTTTTTAACCTATTAAATTTTTTACTAATATTTTGTTTTGGTTTACCCCTATACTTCATTTACTTAAAAATTATTTTTTACGTGCATATTTTATGTACGGGTAGGAATAAATATGATTTGTTCTACATTCCGACGTAAACTTTATTTATAGACGAGTCAAGTCAAAACATATTATTACGTGCATATTTTTTACGTTTTCGTTTAAAAAAACCATTTTTACGTGCATATTTTTATGTACGTTTTGGTATAAATTCAAGTTGTTCTACGTTTCAACGTATATATAAATTTATAATGTTTTCACTTTGCATTTTTGTTTAAAGTGTACAAAACACCATTAAAGCATGAAGTACAATCACATTAAACCTACTTATGTTAATAGTTATACTTTTTGTCTAAATTGTACAAAACACCATTCAAGCATGAAGTATAATCAATAATCACATTAAGCCTGTCTATGTTACAAATTAATAATTAAAATGAGAGTTTGGAAATTCAGATGCATATATCCCTTTTGGTGAGGATAAATCCAGAACATCTCATAAAACAATCAAACGGCATATAAGAATATAATCAATATGAACCTATTATGGATCCAAACTAATAATAACAAAAACTCAATTGAAAACTTACCAACAAAATCGGATGTGTTCTGATGTATAAATCAATGGAATCTTCATTAAGCCTCCTTTTGGTAGGATAGTGTTATTGAACATGCTCGGATGAATCTGTATTAACTTTGATTTTATAACTTCATGGAAGGGATTAGGGTCTTGGTGAGAGTACTTTCGTGCTGATAACGTGTTGTGAAACAACAAGCCTAATAGCTAAACAATATGAAAAAGAGGTGTATGGAGAAAGATCCTTTTATATTATTCATGGCGTGTTGATACAATAAATACAATTGAGTATATATAAGGTAAAGAAACTTAAAGAATAAGCCTAATCTATTTTAGGCGTTGATAACCATAATATCAATATATTTATAACAACATACATGTTATCAAAGTGAAAACCATTAATAAAATTTTTGCTTAAGCTAATGTTTAAGATTTAGCAACACTAACAAAATTTTCTTTTGTAGGTTTCAATTTCAAATTATTTATAATTCAAGTTGTGTAATTTGTAAGTTTTAATTTATCTATTTATTGATAATTACCAATAATTATCTCTTATAAATTGGTCTCTTAAATTTATTTCAAAATTATTCTGTTTTTAAAATTTCAAAGAAATAAATTGATATTTTTTTTCGATTATGGGTGGTTTTAAGCAATTTTTATATTAATTATCTTTTACTTATATGAGATATTTCTTTTATTCAGCCCGTGTATACACGGGGCTATAACCTAGTAAAACATATATATGAATCACAAATAAATTTTAAAACATTTACAGATTTTTTATATATAAATGATTATATGACGTTAAGGTATTGCAACTTTTAAGATTAAGGGTTCGAGCTTCACAAAAACGACTTTAATGTAATTTAAGCCGTTAAAATAATATTGAACAGGAAACAATATTATATTATTATACAAACGGATAAGGAATATCATGGGGATTTGAAGACATCTAATGCAGGGATAGATGCTATTCTGGTTGGTGTTTATTTAGTGATGGAGCATTATTCGTTTATTCTTCCGGCAACTTTTGGAAAAGGAAAGAATATACATTGACGGAATTCAATGTATAAGAACGTGGGGTATGGTGGGGTGGGAGTTTGGGGCATAGGTTAACATGTGGACTTCGAGTCCTCCTGTTGGTGAGTGACGTGTTCGGTCGGTATGGCGGGGCGTGGCTAGCCTGCGTGGGTTGGCCAGTTTTATAAAAATTAAAAAAAGCCTAAAATTAAAAAATACACACAAAATTAAAAAAAAACCTAAAATTATTATTAAAATTTCCTAAAAATTACAAAATTCTACAAAAAAAAAGATTACAAAATTAAAAAAAAAGCCTAAAGCTTTAGGTAGATTTCGAACAGGGCGAGCTTGTCAAACGGCTTCCGCTCCTTGCCCCGGAACTCGATGTTGGCCACCGCCACCCGGTCTTCGTGACTTATATCACCGCCCGGGACGCTGTCGTAGTAGGCTTTAAAACGGTCGAGCTTCGGTCGTAGCTCGCTCCACTTGTGTTGTCACGCGTTTAAATTGTGCCGGTCGTTCCCCACGTTGTGCCGGTAGCTAGCGAAAGCTTCCGGCCAGTAACGGGTCTCACCGGGTTGGCGGCCCTTCATCGCGTCCACGACGCTCGTGACAAGTGCGAGCTCTTCCTCGTGCGTTCAAGAGGCCATTGATCAAGTGTGGGTAGCGGGTTCGGGTAGGTGGAGTGAAGGGTTGGGGTAACGATGTGGACAGGCGGTGGGGTGGGGGGTTTTTATAGTGACTTGGGTGAACCGTTTGGCTTGGCCAAATGGTTATTTTTTAAAATTTAAACATAGCCGCTATGACCTAGCCAACCAGCCAATGAAAGCCGGCCACGGAAGCCCGATAGTTACGCCCAACGCATGGGCTGAAACCTCCGCCCAAGGGGCCACGCCGAAACCCAAGCCCACCCGGGGTGGTGACTTGGGCATTTGTACCCAACCCACGCCCCAACCCCCACCCCATACCCCATAGTCTAAAACATATTAAAATGTAACTTCTATAAACAAAGGCTAAAATACATCATACTTTTAAATCTACATTTTTATCTTTTATAAAAGTAGAACCTTAAAGTATTATATACCGAAAGGGTATGGTCTCAAATCCTGCGCCGACCAAATGAGTTAGCCACATGTCATGCGCGAGACCATACCTAAAGTAAACCAAAGCCTTGCCTTCCTCGACCTTGCGCCGACTACAAGGGTGTGCCCCCAGCCGCGCGCGAGGTCAGGACCAAGACAAAACCATTTCTAATACTTAGTTCCTTTGACAAAAGACCTAGCTTCCTTGAACTTGTGCCGGCTACACGGGTTTGCCCCGGGCCGCACGCACGGACAAGAAGCGCAAGGCAACATCGGACAATACAGAAAGTAGGAGTGGCAGGACAGTGGACCAATAAGCGCTCAACAGGCTGTATCTGATCATGTTGCACGATTAGCAATCATGCAGGAGACAAGAAGTACACAAGGACACATACGTGGCACCAATCAACTTGCGCCGACCACTGCTCCATGATCTCCACTTAACTGCTGATGTTAGGCTAGACAACAAGGACAATTGTTAGGACACGTGGCACCGATCAGCTTGCGCCGACCATTGCTCCATGATCTCCACTTAACTGCTGATGACAGACTAGACAATAAGGACAGTTGTCAGGACAGGTGGATCCATTCAACATGCGCCAACTACCCTCTCGCCTGGAATCACTCACGGTCGTGGCAGAGGAAACAAAATGGATATTCCTTGTTGTCGACCTCAGGCCCAAGGCCCATCAGCCCATCTCCTTCACAAATCACCTCAGCTATAAATAGAGAACTTCACCTCCAGATTTAAGGATCACTCTCTTGCTCTCTCACTTAATACACACACTTTATTCCTCAAAACAATTTCTTATTCTCACGCTGGAAGGTGGTTACGAGGAGAACCCCCTTATTCCCCTCCTTGTAACGAGCTTCACGGTGTGTTGATTGTTTTGCAGGATTAATGCAGTTGTTCGTAGAGTTTAGAAGAAGATTAACCTTATTTAGACGGACACAAACCACAAGCTAATCCCCAGATTAACTTTGTGTTTCTTCGTATACATACATTGATACCTCTATATTATAAGGACTTGGTAACAAAAATATAATACGAACCAGCACGATGAAAAATTAAAGGAAGAAAACTTGGTGATCCAACTCAATAAAAATCCACATAGAATAACCATGACCCTAGTGAAAAAAATTACTTGTCACCTTAACAAACCAAATATCTTGAGAAGTATGTAGGTTCCGAATCATGATCTTTCATATCAAGGTCAGGCGAATCAAGGTCTTATGGAAAAAAGGTCATCTGAATCAATGTTTACCGTACCGTGGATCAAGGTAAAATTGACCAGAATCATGTGTATCAATGCATAATCAAAGGAGTATCACATGCTCTTTAGTGTTAGTGGCGGATCTAGAAAAAACATCAAGAGGCAACGTTTTAATATTCTCTTTTCTATAGGGACAACGAAATCGAAAAACGTCAATTTTTTTTTTTCCAAAATTTACACCACTACCGGAGCGTTAAGGGATAGCGGGGGCTACACCTATTCTCAAGCTACATTCACCCCTGTTTTGTGTCCTTTAGCCAATGGTCCATCCACTATCACCAAAGGAGATGGGAGACAACATGGTGTCCAAAGGCTTCAATTAATATCATTAGTGTTCCATGAGACACACCTTGTATAGTATAAACCATAAATGTTATATTCTACTATAATTAAAGCTCCACAAGTCCTTACCATGGTACACCATTACAACCACCTAACACATTTTTTTTTTATAAATATTAGATTTTTATAATCTAACACTTCGTCGTTGGCCATCAACAGTCCCAACATCAAAAATAACCACTGGTAGTCCCAACTATTAACATATTGGCCTCTAATAGACCCTGACTAACAGAACCCTAACACCGTTTGTTTGCAGTTGCCGGAAAAACGTTTTTGACCGGAAAACTCAACATTTTCTTCCCAAACCTATTTGTAACCGTATTACAGACCTTTAGGAACCTTTTTTCTTGTAAAAGCCTCAATTATTGAGGTCGCCGGAAAACTTCTTTTTTGTTGAAAAACTTCTTCTTGGCCGGAAAACTCAACATTTAGGAACCTTTTTTCTAGTAAAAGCCTCAATTATTGAGGTCGCCGGAAAACTTCTTTTTTGTTGAAAAACTTCTTCTTGGCAGGAAAACTCAACATTTTCGTCACAAACCTCATTGTAACCTTAGAGCGGACCTTTAGGAACTTTTTTCTGGGCAAAAGCGTTTTTCCGACAGCCAGAGACTAACGACGTTAGGGTTCTATTAGTCGTGGTCCATTGGAGGCTAATATGTTAACACTTAGGACAAGTGGTTATTTTTTAAGTTGGGACTGTTGGCGGCCAACGGCGAATAGTTAGGTTATTAAAATCCAATATTCTTTTTTTAAAGCTATAGTTATTCTCACATTGAACCCATCTTACAAATGCCTCACAGACGATGTTCTTTTACCGGGTCAATACAAATCACTAGAGCACACCCAGTTCCGAACAGTCATGCAACAAAATTTGTCGACGCGTAATCAATTATTCTGAATCTAATGGCACATGACTATATAACCTGAGATGTCTCAACTTGTTATTATTTCAATCCATTTGGATCAAATTTTTGTTGATATATGCCAAGTTCCAGTTATTTATATTGAATAGTTTTAAGGTGATCTAATCACGTGTGTCATGCAACTTCTATATCAATCAACTTGTTGTTTTTATATATGTAGTTGGTTTAATACTATACCAAAAATTTACTTTGTGGTTCTAAGAGTGATCAATCATCAAGTGCACCAATGTCGCCATCAAGCCATCTGCCACAAGTTCACCGAAAAAACAAAAAAGAAAAAAAAAAGGAAAACTCCTATGTGACGCGACAAATTATATTATGTTAGAAGGTATCTCTATTTTGGGCTTAAAACCAATAAGTTGGTTCAACCCTTTTAGGAGTAAATTAAACCGGATTTTTTAATCTATATTTGAGAAAAATGCCCAGTCCCTATGATTTGCCTATTTTTCATTTTTAGTCTCTAACTTTTTTAAAATTACAGCTATAGTACTCAATTTTTGCAATTTCCTTCCCGGATAGTCCCTGGCGCGGATATGGGTTAGTTTTTGGTGTTAAGTGGATGTGAAATTACTAAAATACCCTTAAGTATTAAATAAATATAGATATATGTTTGTGGGACCCACTTCTTATAAAAACAAAACAACTCCACCCACCCCCACCATTCTCTCTTTCTTTCTCGTTTCCCCCACTACCATTAACAACCAACCACCACCCACCTAATCCACAAGTAACCACCTTCACTGTCTTTCAAGTACCACCTCCGAGCACCTTCATCGTGCACCGCCTTCACCATCTTTTCGGTAACACATCCGAGCACCTCAACCCCCACATTCACCGTCTTTCTAGTACCCCCTTCAAGCACCTCCGGCCAGAACTCCGATCACCGGCTATACAACCCATTTATTAAAACTAAACCCTATTCATATAATTACATGAGAACCTTATTTCATTACCAACTCACGAGTTCTTATCGTTATTTATATAATTTAACTAAAAAACCATTACATCCAATTTATTATATTTATCTCTATTCAATTAAATAATGCATTTTTAATCATTTTTTCTCACTCTTCTACATTCACATCACACCCTCTATATACCCTTTATCTTAAGATTTTAAAGAAATCACTCAAAACACCACTCCACCCCCCTCTCTATAATAGAGAACACTTCAGAGAATACAAAAGCAAACCTATATTTTATGTTCAAATTAGGGGTGTGCAATAACCGAACCGTTAACCGAAACCGAACCGAAAACCGACAAAACCGAACCGAAATTAACCGAAACTGAATTAACCGAAAGTCGGTTAACGGATATTTTTTTACCATCGGTTAACCGAAATTAACTGAACCGAACCATTTTTTTTTATATATTTCTAGCTTTTATACCTCTATTTCATGTATTTCATATTTTATACTTTCTTTCATGTAATAATACATCTATTTCATTTATTTATGCCTTCATTTCATTTCATTTATACCTTCATTTCATTTATTTAAACATCTATTCATGCATTTATACCTCCATTTCATTTTCATGTATTTATACATCTATTTCATGTATTTATACCTCCATTACATGTATTTCTAAGCAAAAAAATAGCCCTTGTTTGAATTGGTTATTAACCGAAAATTAACCGAACCGAACCGAAAACTGACAAATTAACCGAACTGAACCGAAAACTGACAAATTAACTGAATTAACCGAACCGATTAACCGATAACTTCGGTTACGGTTACAGATAATGCTAATAACCGAACCGAACCGTACACACCCCTAGTTCAAATTCAAGCCTTTATAATGTATTTTGAGCACAACAACAACAGCAACAACAACAATAATAAAATAAGTGTTTGTGAGTAAGATAATGGTAGAGATGGAGAATGAGATATGTGAGGTTTTTAAAAAGCAAACAATTTTTTGTAGAGAAGTGTGTTTATTAGTTAAATTATATTAGAGAATGAAGATAGGATGCCAATGCTCTTAATGCTTGCAAGGTAAAACATTCAATCTTTTCTTAAGCCTGCCATTCACTAAACTTTCGAAAATCTAATGACACGATTTCATGTCAAAAGAAACCAGCCAAAATCACCAAAACCAAACCGTTTTAGCCGCTTTGATCAATCAGACCCATCTAACCAACCAGATCAATTTAATTTAGCCTTTTCAAAAAGTGTAATCACTTCCACCAGACCACACACAAGTCTACCAATTGGGTTAAACTAAAGTTAACTTATAAAAAAATCGTAATTCTATAATAGTAAAATTTAAACCATTTTGGGTAATAGAGCTAAAACTCTTTCCGTGCATATCGATTAAATCTATCTAGAGGAAAATGCAATTTGCGTCCCTGTGGTATGTCCTAAACATCAACCTGAGCCCCTAAATGCAATTTTTGGTTTTTTGAGTCCCTGACTTTATAAATTCATAACAGTATGAGTCCCTGCCGTCAGTGTTCCGTCAGTTTGACCGTTTGACAGTTGTGAAAAGTCCATAATACCCCCCACCCTTAATATCTACACTTAATACCAGATTACCAGTTTCATTATCATCATCAAATAGCTCTCCCAACTCCCAAGATCATCATCATCATCTTCAACAGATCATCTTCATCATCTTCATCGATCATCATCATCATCTTCAACAGATCATCTTCATCATCTTCATCAACATCTTCATCATCGAACAGATCAGGTTCATCTTCATCCTCATATTGATTTTTGGTTTGATTCGATGATTTGAATGTGTTTATATTGTGAAAAAACAGAGGGTTGATTCTGGGTTTGATTTTGGGTTCCATTCGATGATTTTGGGTTGATTTTGAAAAAAACAGAGGGTTGATTTTGGGTTTGATTTTGGGTTCCATTCGATGATTTGGGTTTGATGTATCAACAGAGGTTTTGAATGTGTTTTGGTTTTGATTCTTGTGGGTTTAGGGTTTAGCGTATCAAAACAGAGGTTTTGAATGTGGGTTTGAATGTGTTTTGGTTTTGATTCTTGTGGGTTTAGGGTTTACGGTATCAAAACAGAGGGTTTGAATGTGGGTTTGAATGTGTTTTGGTTTTGATTCGGTTTTGATTTTTGGTTTGAATGTGTTAGGGTATCAAAACAGAGGGTTTGAATGTGTTTTGGTTTTGATTCTTGTGGGTTTGAATGTGTTTTGGTTTTGATTTTTGGTTTGAATGTGTTAGGGTATCAAAACAGAGGGTTTGAATGTGTTTTGGTTTTGATTCTTGTGGGTTTGAATGTGGGTTTGATTCCATGATTTGGGTTCCTCATATTAAGAACTGATCGGATCAGTGGTTTTCAATGTGTTTTGGTTTGATTCCATGATTTGGGTTCCTCATATTAAGAACTGATCGGATCAGTGGTTTTCAATGTGTTTTGGTTTTGATTCTTGTGTGTTCATCATATTGATTTTTGGTTTGATTCCATGATTTGGGTTCCTCATATTAAGAACTGATCGGATCAGTTTCGGATTGAATGTGTTCCTCATTTGAATGTGTTTTGTTGTACAGAATGGCTGCGGATGTAAAGATACGCAAAACACCAACTACGAAGGCGAGAACACTTGACAACCTCCTAGAAGATGCAGTGCACATAAGGAAGTGATTGATATGAATGAATACAACCCCAGTGGAGCTCTTCGATTTTCCTTGAAATTCCAGAGCTCGCTAATTACATATCTACCACTTGGGTTATATTCATTCATATGAATGAATATAACCCCAGTGGCAGATATGTAATTACCTACACTGGGGTTGTATTCATTCATATCTGCTACATTCCGAAGTGCACCCGTCAGTAAAGATCCACAATTGCTTGTGGATCTTTGACGTTTTGTCTCTGTATTGTATGTTACGGTCTTTTGTTATCGAGTCTGTAAGTTCCGTCAAGTCTACGAAGTTGGTATGACGTTTTGTCTCTGTATTGTATGTATTAAAAGTTTACATTTAATATACAGTTTAGGCTTTAATAATTTGTTATATATAGTATACATTTAATTATTATATTGCATTTATTAGATTGCATTTATTTAAAAATAAAAGAGAATTTAGGCTTTAATAATTTGTTATATATAATATACATTTAATTATTATATTGCATTTATTTAAAAATAAAAGAGTTAATTTGAATTATTAGATTTCTTAAGAAAAAAGCAAAGAGTGAATTTAGGGGCTCAGGTTGATATTTCACTCATATCATAGGGACGCAAAGTGTTATTAATATATGTCAAAAGACGGTCTTACCCCTGTCTCAAACAGCCAAACTGACGGCAGGGACTCAAAGTGTTATGAATTCATAAGGTCAGGGGCTCAAAAAACCAAAAATTGAATTTAGGGGCTCAGGTTGATGTTTGGGACATACCACAGGGATGCAAATTGCATTTTTCTCATCTATCTATCTATACATATAATAAAAGAAGGGGAAAGATCCACTAAAAAGTGGATTTTGCCTAAGTAGCCTAAGAAGGATTGTGATGATGACATGTACCACTCCTAATAAGTAGGAATGAAGGGTATTTTGGTCTTTATAAATAGGAGTGAAAATGACATGTGGCACCTCTTTTTTTTTAAATACAACAAAAAAAATATAGTACAAAAAAATCTAGCACAAAAAAATCTAGCACAAAAAAACTTAGCACAAAAAATCTAGTACAAAAAATATAGCACAAAAAATATAGTACAAAAAAAATATAGCACAAAAAAATCTAGTACAAAAAAATATAGCACGAAAAAATTCAGCAAAAAAATATAGTACAAAAAAATCCAGCACAAAAAATTGAGGCAAAAAAATTAAGACAAAAAAATTCAGCACAAAAAAAATTAACACAAAATATAGTACAAAAATTCAACACAAAAAATGTTATACAACATAGAAATACAACACATTTAAGTGGGTTTTTTTATTCTTCATATTTTATATAGCAATATGGTACTTAAATTAAAGATAAAAAGAGGCTCGATTTTATGGTGAAATTTTTATGAAAAAATAATGTCGTATAAAAAAGTTACGAACGTTTAAAAAATGGGGGTGGAATATGCATGTGCCTTGCATGTGGAGAGAGAAAATTCATGAATAGGATTTTCCCAATATACCCTTGCACTCCTCCTTTCTCATACCCTTTCATCTTAACCACTGATTTGAAAAATGAATGGTTAAGATTACTTCTCATCATACTTAGGGAAAATTAACTTTTTATTTGATCTTACCCCATAAAAGAAACCACTTTGAGGACACTTGTCATCATATTTGGCCATGTCTTATTGATAATTATAATTATAATTTAATCTTTTCTAACTAATGATAGATAATCCTTCTACTAAATATTATTTAGGTTAATTATTACTTTTATATTTATCTATTTACTTCAAATTCAAACTTAGTTATCTAATTTAATATTAGAGTAAATTACGATTTTGGCCCATGTGGTTATATCACTTTTACCCTTTTAGCCCAAAAAGGATATTTTTAACATATGAGCCCTTAACGTCTTTTTTTCTAACCCTTTTGGACGCCAACGTCTTTTTTTCTAACCCTTTTGGTTATTTTAGTTTAATCTCTTCTAATTAATTATAGATAATCCTTCTACTAAATATTATTTAGTTTCATTATTACTTTTATATTTATCTACTTACTTCAAATTCAAACTTAGTTATCTAATTTAATATTAGAGTAAATTATGATTTTGGCCCATGTAGTTATACCACTTTTACTCTTTTAGCCCAAAAAGGGATTTTTTTAACATATGAGCCCTCAACGTCTTTTTTTCTAACCCTTTTGGACGCCAACGTCTTTTTTCTAACCCTTTTGCCAAAAGGGTTAGAAAAAAAGACGTTGTGGGCTCAGATGTTAAAAGATTCGTTTTTTGGCTAAAAGGGTAAAAGTGATATCACCATAGGGGCCAAAATCGTAATTTACTCTTGATGCTAACTATATATTTGAACGTTTTGTTTAGTTTGGTATCAAATAGATTTTACGAACTAAAAGGGTTAGAAAAAAAGACGTTGTGGGCTTAGATGTTAAAAGATTCATTTTTTGGCTAAAAGGGTAAAAGTGATATCACCATAGGGGCCAAAATCATAATTTACTCTTGATACTAACTATATATTTGAACGTTTTGTTTAGTTTGGTATCAATTAGATTTTACGAAACTTAAAATAAAATTAACTAATATTATTTATCATTTCTACATTACAAATTTTAAATAAATGGTTAAATTTATTGAGACTTCGTTACATTTACAAGTTTTAAATAAAGGATTAAATTTATTGAGACTTTGCTACCAAATTTTACTACAATATAATAATCTATCTATATCAATATAAATATATATTTATACTATAATATATAATAAAACATTAATGTGTAACACCTATCATTCATTGTAAGCATTTATTTTATGATTTCCTCGCCTCACTTCCAAACTTATCTTATATTAATTTAAATAAATAAATGAATAATGAGCTCATCCTACTTTAAATTTTGAATACCATTCTTCTATTTTTCTAATAAAATATGATTCTAAAATTTAAATTGTTAATTTAAGATATTTTTAAATAAAACAAATTATTTATCACGAAAACCAAACTTTATATTAATATATGAAATATTTTTATTTTCATTACTAAAAAAATATTATATCAATTTTATTACATAATTTATAAATCAATTTGTCGGAATTGGTACAAACATTTTATCACTCAAATAGATGTTGATTTGCTTCTTGAATAACATATCTTCTTTTCAAGAACCATCTTCACAATCACCATATCCATCGCGTATCGAGTATTATCCATTAGTATATTGAAAGATATGACTTTTTTATTATTGGTATATAAAATTAGATTTATTAAACCCGTGTAATACACGTGGTTTTTTATAGATATACCTTTTTTTATTATTTACTATACAAAATTACATTTATTTAACCCGTATAATAGATGAGGTTTTTTAAGATATAACTTTTTATTATTTGATATATAAAATTAGATTTGTTCAATTCGTACAATACACGAGGTTTTTTTAAGGATATATATTTTTTTATTATTTAGTAACGAAAATTACATTTATTCAACCCGTGTAATACATATATTTTTAAAGATGTAATTTTTTTATTATTTGGTATATAAAATTACATTTATTCAACCCGTGTAATAAATGGGGTTTCTTAAAGATGTATTATTTTATTATTTGGTAAATAATATTACATTTATTCAACTCGTGTAAAACAAGCGGTTTTAAAGATATAACTTTTTTATTTGGTATATAAAATTATATTTATTCAACCCGTACAATATGGTTCTTATAGATATAACTTTTTATTATTTAATCAACCCGTACAATATGGTTCTTATAGATATAACTTTTTATTATTTAATATATAAAATTATATTTATTCAACCCGTGCAATAAAAGAGGTTTTTAAAGATATATTGTTTTATTATTTAGTATATAATATTCATTTATTCGACCCGTGTAATACACGGGATTATAACCTAGTATAATATTATTCTAAATAATAATAACTAGTATTAAGAACCCCCGCGTTGCGGCGGGGGCGTAAAACCGTGCCAAATAGCATCAATGTCACATCACTGCGAGCGACCAACAACACTGAATTTGTGGCGTGTTAATATGGAGCAATTAGACCGAAACGTAAATCATAGAAAATAATAATTAGGACGATCTAGGACCCGCACGTTAGGACGAACTTGTCAAACGGAAATAGACGACGTAAACAGATTGAATTTGGTAAGGTAATGAAACAATTATTTGATTAAGGCACAACCACTTAAACACAATTTACAACCAAATATGCATACAAATTATTTGATTAAGGTACAAACATTTAAGCATAATTTACAACCAAAGATGCATACACATGTTACAAATTATATTTGATTAAGGTACAAATATTTAAACATAATTTACAACCAAAGATGCATACACATGTTACAAATTAATAGTATATAAATAATACTAGGTTAGAACCCCGTGTATTACACGGGTTTAATAAATGTAATTTTATATACTAAATAAAAAAAATATTTTTAAAAACCTCATTTATTACACGTGTTGAGTAAATATAATTTTATACATTAAATAATAAAAATGTTTTATCTATAAGAACCATATTGTATGGGTTAAATAAATCTAATTTTATATATCAAATAATAAAAAGTTATATCTTAACAAACCTCATGTATTACATGGGTCGAATAAATGTAATTTTGTATAGTAAATAATAAAAACGGTATATCTTTAAAAAAAACCACGTGTATTACACGGGTTTAATAAATCTAATTTTATATACCAATAATAAAAAAGTCATATCTTTCAATAACTAATAGATAATACTCGATACGCGATGGATATGGTGATTGTGAAGATGGTTCTTGAAAAGAAGATATGTTATTCAAGAAAGCAAATCAGCGTCTATTTGAGTGATAAAATGTCGGTACCAATTCCGACAAATTGATTTATAAATTATGTAATAAAATTGATATAATAATTTTTTTAGTAATGAAAATAAAAATATTTCATATATTAATACAAAGTTATATAGTATAGTATAAATTTAACCCTTTATTTGAAACTTGAAAATGTAACGAAGTCTCAATAAATTTAACCCTTTATTTAAAACTTGTAAATGTAGAAATGATAAATAATATTAGTTAATTTTATTTTAAGTTTCGTAAAATCTATTTGATATCAAACTAAACAAAACGTTCAAATATATAGTTAATAGCAAGAGTAAATTACGATTTTGGCCCCTGTTGTTATATCACTTTTACCCTTTTAGCCAAAAAATGAATCATTTTCTAACCCTTTTGGCCCCTAGCACTAACCCCATCCATTTACTTTTAGGGGCCAAAAGTGTTAGAAAAAAAGACGTTGGGGTTCAAAAGGGTTAGAAAAAAAGGTGTAGAGTGCTCAGATGTTAAAAAATTCCTTTTTGGGCTAAAATGATAAAAGTGATATAACCATAGGGGTCAAATTCGTAATTTACTCTAATATCAAATTAGATAACTAAGTTTGAATTTGAAGTAAATAGATAAATATAAAAGTAATAATTAAACTAAATAATATTTTATATGAGGATTATCTATAATTAATTAGAAGAGATTAAACTAAAATAATAATTATTTATAAGACATAGGTTAATATGATGACAAGTGTCCCAAAGTTGCTTTCTTTTATTATATAGTATAGATATAGATTTATGGCCGTTCCAAATAAATAAATAAATAATATTTATCGACAAGGATTATAATCTTATTTAAAAAAAAAAAAAACGCATGTGAGCTGTCCTCACACGCACAACCCGACCCGAAAACCCTTACACCCACCGCCACAGGAATAACCCGGTACCCTTTCTATATAAACCCTAACCCTAACCTTCAAAAATCCTCATAACCACTTCGATCTTTCTTCATCGTCACTCTTGATCGGAATCCGGATCGGAGGACTATCGGTAACTTTTTTAATTGATTCTGTAAAATAATTTTGATTTATTGTGTTTTGTGATCTATTGTAACGTTATGATGTTGTTGCTTTGATTGTTCATGCTCTAATTTGAACGATGAATAGAATAGAATAGAATTTTGAGTGATCTGTTGTTGGGATTTACCGATTTGGGGTTTATATTGATCGGTTTGTGCTTAGGCTGATTTATAATTATTTTGATATTTAAATTTAATGATTTTTGGAGGTGATTTGTGGTTAGGTTAGTTTCTTTATGGTGATCTGATCATAAAACATTGAAAATTCTTGATGTGAAGTTTTCTAAATAAAATATGGTGATCTGTTTATTAAACATGGATAATTCATGAAATTTGTCGATTTTTCGAGGTGACTTGTGCTTAGTTTAGTTTCTTTATGTTAACTTTTCTGAACAAATATGGTGATTTGTTTATAAAACATAGATAGTATTTTAAGTTTATTGATATTTAGAGGTGATTTATGCTTTGGAAATTTCTTGCTGTGATTTTCTTTGAACAACTTATAGTAATATGTTTATAACCATCGATAATGTTTGAAGTTTATCGATTTTTGGAGGCGAATTATGCTTATTAGGTTAATTTCTTGATGTAAATATTTCTGAATAAAATATGCTGGTCTGATCATATATCATAGAAAATTGTTGTAAATTTTGATATTTGGAGGTTATCTTTTGAATTTAACATGTATTGAAGATTCTTGAAACTTATTATAAATTGATGTAAATTTTGAAACTGATGTTTAGTTTATTTGTTTGTGAATCAGTATACAATCATCATTCAAACAAAGTTCATGGTTGATATAGAAGTTCAGATCCCATCTGCTTTCGATCCATTTGCTGACGTTGAACAAGATTCAGGTGGCGGTGCCGGAGTCAAAGAGTATGTTCATATCCGCATACAACAACGAAATGGTAGAAAAAGCTTGACAACAGTTCAGGGTCTCAAAAAGGAGCTCAGTTACGAAAAAATTCTCAAAGATTTGAAGAAAGAATTTTGCTGCAATGGCACTGTTGTGCAGGATAAAGAATTGGGCAAAGTGATCCAGCTTCAAGGTGATCAACGCAAGAACGTTTCTGCGTTCTTGACCCGTGCGGGTATTGTGAAGAAAGATCAGATCAAGATCCATGGTTTTTGAAAACAAAGTGGTTTGATTTTCGGATTCGGTTTGTGTTTTGCTTATTGATGCATGCTATAGTTTCAGTTTCTTGATTTCTGTTTATGTTGTTTTGTGGGTTTTTACTTTTCTGTGATGGATGTTATGTGCAACTGGACTATCTTTGCTACTTTGGTTGGTTATGCTCGAATAAAAGACTTTAGTGTGTTCAATATGTTCTTGGAATTGCGTTATATTAGTATAGCTTGATACCAATCTTCACGTTGACTGTTGACCCGGATACGGGTTCTGTCAAATTCTTGGATCAACTTGTTGACTCATATACAGGTTCGTCGATTCTTGGATCAACTCGTCGACTCATTTACGGGTTCATCAATTCTTGAATCAACTCGTTGGGTCTCATCTTTCTGTTGACTCATAAACGGGTCAATTCTTGGATCGACTCGTTGACATTGGGGGTTCGTTAATTCCCATTGGTCTCTTTCCTACGGGTTCTTCAATACTTGGATCAAACTCGTTGATCAAACTCGTTTGCTCATATACTCCCTTGGATCAATCTTCAATACTTGGATCAAACTTGTTTACTCATATACTCCCTTGGATCAACTTGTTGACTCATATACGGGTTCTCCATTACCCATTGGTCTCTTTCCGTTGACTCATACGGTTTGTCAATTCTTGGATCAACTCGTTGACTCATATACGGGTTCTCCATTACCCATTGGTCTCTTTCCTTTGACTCATACGGTTCGTCAATTCTTGGGTCAACTCGTTGGCTCATCAATTCTTGGATCAACTCGTTTGCTCATGGATCAACTCGTTGGCTCATATACGACTCATATACGGTTCGTCAATTCTTGGATCAACTCGTTGGCTCATCATCAGAAGGTCAAACATGTTTTGACCTTTTAAGCATGTTTACAGAGGGGTATACAACACTTATTTTATTCTAAAGATTTTTTTTTTCGACATAAAACTCATTTTTCATTCAAATGGCAAAGTAATAAATTACAAACAAGTGGCAGGTAAACGGGCAACAAGCTGCGCCGCAACCCCCTTTTGAATTGCAAAACCAATCCTACTAAATACGAAACGACCCTTAAAGGTTGAGAGATTACTATTCACAACTCGTTGGACCCTGTATAGGAATTCCACGGCCTCTGGGGCTAGGGAACCAAATGTATCAAAAGCGAATGGGATAAACACATGTTGATTCTCTAAACAAGCCTTCTCGTGTTTAGCGACCTTGCTTGATTCCGCCTTCAACGCAGCCTGGCCAGCAACAAACCCATTATCCCTGAGCCCAACAAGAGGGGACACTCCTGTAAGGTCCACACAAGCGTGTTTTCCCCTGGCCCACCTAAACACAAGAATATCAGCTGGTCGAAGAGTAGACCTCCCTTCGAGCGGATCCGTCAGGAAGTTCACCGGAGGCTCTTTTTTGGCCGAAATCTCTGCCCGCTTTAGAACATCAAACAGAATATCCCTTACCAAATCATGTCTGTATTTAAAACCAGGCAACTCCTTACAGTGAACTGCATGCTCGCCAAAAGTATCTAAACAAACCTTGCGGCAAACTGGGCAAGGCTCATCAACCGGAAACAGAGGGATCATTAGCCGGTACTTAAGAATTGCCCGGTATTCCACTGCCGACATGTGTTGGCCAAGTCCTTCAATGGGGATAACTGTCAGGAAATCCTGAGCATGAGGAGCCCGGAGACAATCGAACACGGCTTTCTGACGAGGGGATAGACTAAACTTCTCTCCCAAACTCTGGGCAGTTCTACTAAATAGGGCACTCGCCAAAGCATTCTAGGCTTTAGGGGGGGCGGTGTCCTTATTAGAGAAACCGCCAAGATCGAAATCCGGAAGGGACATGTGCATGCAATCCAACGCATACACATAATCAGAATCTAACCCGACAATACCACAGTTCCAAAGAATGTGGTCCTGCAAACCCCAAGATTGCGCCCTCGAGGCCACGAAAGCATACGTAGATACATCCGCAGCCGAACATAAACCCAAACCCCCAAAACGGGTCGGAAGGGATGCAAGCCTCCATTGAAGATCCCCAAAAAACGGACCCCCGCAAACCACAATATCCTCGATAGCTCTCCGAAGGCCTTTGTCAAAAAACGAAACAGCCTCCCCAACAAATGTGGGTTGGCACGTTCTGAGGCCGAACAACAACTTAGCAACACCCATGCAAGAGCACAGCAAGAGGAGCTCGCATTGAGGGTCCCGCAGATGTGGAAGATAGGTCATCAGATCCACTGCACAAGATGCCCTTTTCACGGCCAACCTAACCTACTAATAAAACCTGCATCCCGACTAACGCCCCCCCCCCCCGAGGAGTTTGACACCCGACACCGGCCTTCCAATCCCACTAGGAAACAAACCCTTTTGCGACTTAACTCCATTGCACGATGGCCAAAAAACTTCTGTTTTCTTGACGTTAAGTTGAAGCCCCAAACAAGGCCCCTTAGTCCTGATGATTTCTAAAGCTTTAGCCACCTCTTTAGCATCTCCTATAATCGTACCAACATCCAAATACCAAGCATGGAAGAGTAACTTGCATTTATCTCGTATCTGATGAATAAGGGGATGCAAAACTAAGGCAAAGAGAAGAGGCCCCAAGGGGTCTCCCTGCTGAACCCCGGTGGTGGACCAAATATGATCGTCTCCGACATACAATCTAGCCGGTTGTCCATATAGAAAATCCACCCATAAGGAAATGGACGGGCATCGTGTCCGAACTTCTGACAAAAGAGCGGTTCTATCCACCAGGTTAAAAGCATTAGAGAAATCAACAGTAATCATGGCCAACGACCCATCCGAGTGGAACACGTTTAAAAACATGTTCGCACTATAGAGCACAGCCTCAGCCCCGCTAGGAATACCCACCCCAAATTGAAAATCACCAAGATATTTAGCCATCTCCTTCCCGACCCCCCTCATAGCCGCCTTAGAGACTAACCTCCTCCAAATTGCGCCCACGGCAATAGGCCTAATCCCGCTGTCCGGTTTAAGTAAGGGCGTTAAGGGCGCAGAAGCAACAAACTCCGCCAAGACCCTAGGGCACCTCCCACCCAAGCACAAATCGACCACCTCAGAAATAGCCCTAAGCAGCCCGCAAGCGATCACCGACCCTTCTAAAGATTATTTGTAAAAAGATGGTTTGAAAATTTTGGGAGTGGTTACTTTGAATTCTTGTAAATAACAAACTTGCAATATCTTTTGGCCAAACACTCAAAACTAGAAATATGATTACAGAACAATTGTGCATATTTTTACAGAGATCCACTTCCACAAGAAAATACAAGCAGCTCAAACCCTAACAACAACCAGACAGACCTAGAAACCGAACCGAACTAGTAACCACGTTCCTGGACCCTGATTGGATCCGGTTCAAGGTTCATAACATCTCCTTTGGTTAGAAACTGCGGTTTTTTAAATCATAATTAACGGTATTAGAACAGCTTTGGTCCCTGTGTTCCACTTCTCATCATGGTGCAAAATTCTTCATAATTTATCTTTCCATCCTGCAAAAATGATTCCATTTACAAATTGTAAATTATATTTAAAAAAAAAGAGTGAAAAATAAATATGGATGAAGAAGAAAAAGAGCTCACATTATCAGTATCCACTTCGGATATAACCTCTTTGATGGTAGCCTCATCACCCATTCCGTATTGTTTCATTGCTGTTTCTAGTTCATCTCTTGTAATAAACCTGAATTTAGATCCATCACAAATAAGTTTAGCGTTTAGGTTCAACCATTTACTCACTACCGGATCGATTTAGTTTGTGTTTGATATCAAGTCCATCAAACGGATCAAAATGGTAGAAGTCGTCAAAACTCAAAAGTCTATTCTCAATAGTAATGCGGAAATTTAATTATATATAAAAATATTTGAGGAAAGGGAAAAAAGTGTTTGCGGGTCAACCAAACCTGACTCGGCTCCTTTTGACCCGTACTAAAGATGACCCGTTAGTCAACCTGCCCAACTTGACAATATCCTAGTTAAATACATACCCGCTGCCATCTGTATCAAAATGCTGAAATGCTTTATACAAATCTTCTTCGCGTTCTAGTTTGTGTCGATGCATTGTTGCTGTGATGAACTCAATGTAGTCAATCGACCCATTTCCATCTACATCCGCCTGTAAAATAAAATCTTGAGTTTAATTTGGAACATACTTTTAACAAAGTTCAGCAATCGACCCATTTCCATCTACATCCGCCTGTCAAAACACATTCTGGATTAAAAAATAGAACAAAGAGTCAGTGGGTCAACCCGACCCAACACGTTTGAAATCATTTTATAAAATACAAATTTAGACTTGTTACCACCCAACCTGCCCATTTTAGTTATTATATAAAGTGAACCTTGAGAGCGAGTTTCTTGAGTTTATTCACAGCTCGGAATTGCTTCATCCTTGAAAGAACCGCAAAGTCTATCGGCTTATCTGATGCTTCTCCATCTTCTCTAATCCATGGATGCTCTGTACCGGATAGAAAAGGCAAAAGAAAATACTGAAAATAAATATTATGACAATTAAAAGATTTCCGCAAAGTTAAATGAGATTTAAGGTTTAACTGTTTAAACATACCAAGAACTTGAGCAGAGGTTATACGCTTTTTTGGGTCGAGTGTGAGCATTCTTCGCACAAGGTCTTTGGCACTAGCGGAAATCGAAGGCCAGGGATCAGTTTCAAAATCAATCTCTCCTTTCAAAATCTCATCAAATATTCCTATTTCGGTCTCTGCAATTCGGTAAGCGTTTTTAGATTTATGATCAAATGAAATAGAGATAAAAACATTGACCCGTTAACGTATGAATGGGTAAAGAATTGGGTTGTGTTTTTAGTGTCATGTAGAAACTAGCTGAAGAAGAAAGGGTCAAAATGTAAAATAGGATGTAAGTGGCTCAAAGTAAGTTCTTAGTGTGAGATGATTCATTCACAACCTTTTTTTTTACTTTATACACAACTATATATGTTTGGACAAAGTTACCCTCTATCCAGTTCAACTAGTTTTTTACCACTTAAGTGTTGTGAGGGTAAAATCGTCTAAAAACATATAACTGTTGTGCATGAAATGAGAAAATGTTGTGTACAAATCGCATTCCATTTTTTATGTACACAACGTTCGAGATCATATTTTTATTCAAAGATTTAGATTATTACGCTATTTACATTGTTTATGTAATCATAAGTTGCACATTAACTATTTACAAAAATGGATGACATCTTTTAAGCAGAATGTGTTTTGACCCTTTAATCGGTAACAAATTAAAGGTAGTAGTTTTGACCCCTTTACTTACACATGGGTCCACTAGAGTTATTTTATCTAAAACGGGTCAAATAGAAAATAGCTAAAAGAGGAGCCATGATGGGTCAAACAGGTTAAAAGTCACATCTATTTTCAATCTATACAATTTTGTAAATCATTTTTATTCAAAGATTAAATTAATCACGATAATGCCGTTGTTTTATGTAATCATAAAGAATGCATTAATTATTTAAAAAGAAAGGTAAAAAAGATGAATGTGGGTCCCCCAACCAACCGGGTCCGTAAAAAAGACAGGGATGTTCCGTCCCGAACCCGTTTTGACCGACCCACCCGTCTTGGTGAGGTTTGCAACTTACCAGCCCAAAATGGAGGTACACCACTGAGTAACATGTACAGTATTACCCCTGCACTCCTTATATCTATTTCCTTTCCGTATTTACGCTTTAATACCTCCGGTGCAATGTAATACGCGCTTCCAACTATATCCCGGTATGATTTTCCTGAAATATTTAGTTCCAATATTACAACAAGATAAGCGAAATCATTATGTACATCAGATTAATACGTGTAATTTGGTTGCTTGCCATAAAATACTAGAAATTGTACCCATAGAAATTGTACCCGGCAAGTCGTCAGGAAAGACTTCAGGAAAGTCTCTTATCACAGGAATGTCTTTCAGCTGTGGCCCCTCGTCCTTCTTGTCGACAACATGCGCAAGGAATGCAATACCACCCTTCCGTAAGCACTTCTGTGCCTTCATACAATTGATAATCCGCATTGGCGTGTCGCGCTTCTCTCCATGTATAACAAGTGTCTCTACGTCCGGTAGTGGTAGGCGTATGACCTTCTCATGGCACACGACTTCGGCTCGGTTATCGGATAGCCAATCCATGCCAACCACTACGTCGAAACTACCCAACTCCATGGGTAAGAGATCGATATTGAATGTTCGTTCGCCAAGTTCTAAGGAACATCCCTTAGCAACTTCCCCGGACTCGACTAGTTTACCGTTTGCCAATTCTATTGAGTAAGGCACATCTAACTTACTTGTTTCTATGCCCAGAACATTTTAAAGTCCATAGAAATAAAACTAAAATCGGCACCGGTATCAAATAATATGGATGCGAAATGATTGTTGATGAGGAACGTACCAGTGACCACATTAGGGTCTTGGCGCGCATCCTTTGCTCCGATCACAAATGCCCTACCCTGAGCTGGGTTTTCTTTAGGACAGTCTTTCTTGAAGTGATCTTTGCTTCCGCATCCAAAGCATCCTTGACCACGCCCATTTCCGTTCCCATTCTTGTTACCATTTCCACTTCCCGATCCAGTATTATTTCCCGTTCCCCAACACGATTCAGCACGGTGGCCATTCTTGCCAACCCGACAATCGCCCAAGTGATGATATTTGCATCGCTCACACTTGGGTAAAGTACCAGCGTACTTCTTAGGACCAGTGTCGTTTGTGGCTACAAACGCCCTTGCATCCTTTTGTGAGTTATTCTGTCGCCTGTTGTTGTTGGGGTTATTGTTGTTGTGGTTGTTACTGTTGTTGTTGTTATTACCACGGGTTCCCTTCTTGAAATTCGAGTACTTCCTCTTCCCACTGTTGGAAGACTCGACGTGTGTTTCCTTCTTCTCATCACCTTTCTCTGAGAATATATTCATCCTGACCCCATCTTCAGTGAGACTCACGGCTATAGTCACAGCCTGAGTAATAGTCGTGGGTTTAGCTGCAGTAACCAGACTCCGAATCTTGGGAGAAAGTCTCCAGATGTAGTGTTAGATACGCTTGTATTCCGGTGATACAAGATAAGGAATCACGCGGGACAGATCGTGAAGCCTTTGCGTATATCCAGTGATATCAGCTCCGACCATGGTAAGGTGCCAAAACTCGTTCTCCAACTTCTGGAGTTCAGCACGAGAACAGTACTTATCCCTCATACGTTCCTTCAGTTCATCCCAAGTCAACGCATAAGCAGCGTTATCACCCAAAGTTTGCACTTGTAAGTTCCACCATGTAAGGGCCTCGTTGAGAAACAGGCCAGTAACGAAAGTGACATGCTGATTAGCGGAACATCTGCTCATTCTGATAGTGGAATTCGTTTTCTCAGTCCATCGCACGAAAGCCACAGCACCGCCTGTGCCATCGTAGTTAAGTGGCTTGCAGTCCAGAAACTGCTTGAACGTGCACCCTGAAATTGGACAAACGGATTATGAATGAGCAAACAGTGAATCGCACGAATAGATAACCAAAGGGATTGAATGAGTTGTCACTAAAAGAAAATGACTAACCATTACCATTAGCATTGTTTCCGTTTGAAGTACCACCTGTTCCACCAGTGCCGCCACTGGTTTCGACGCGCGATGCTTCGTACAGTGCTATGGCTTGTGTTATCCTTTCTTCAATTAGTGCGTTCAGTTCTGCCTCAGTCGTAGGCATTGGTGGGGGTGGATTAACAGTCCGTGAACGTAAAGCTCTCCTTGGTGGCATGATTCTTCCAAAGGAGAAATAGGATAAAGATTAGACGTTGATTTGGTTTGTTAAATATTTTTACTAAGTAAAAAGAAAGAAAAAAAAATATTCATAACATTAATAGCAATATCACCAAGAAACATATAATGCGAGTAAATAAGTTAACATAAGCAATAATATATGTCCAACCAGACCATTCAGATGCATATAAAAGATAACACAAAGTTTTTCATATATATTAGTCAACCGGTTACATAATCGTTTGAAAGGAAACAAAATGGACTCGGGCTACATAACCCGGTCATACTAGTCTAGTACAACAAAAGAGATAACAAAATCTTCCTTCAAACCATGTGATCCGCTGTCTGTCGGTTGTCTTCAAAACTTGGTGGAGCGTCAATATGTACACAAAAACGGGTAACTACATCCCGTTACAAAAGATAACCTGCAAGTGAAAGTCTATGGTGGAGGGGGGATAGGTGGTGGAGTCAGAAGTGCCAAACCGTGAACGTGAGTAAGCTCCTCCTCGAGTTCATGAACTCGACGGATAAGAAAGTCTATCTGCTGCTCGAGTGTCAGCACACGAGCACTTAAGTCAGGTGGAAAAACAGGTGGTGGAGCATGAACTGGTGGTGGTGGTCTAGCGTCTTCAAGCTGCTGAAGCTCATGGACTCTGCGAAAGAGTATGTCGACCTGAAGCTGTAGAGATAGCAGAAGATCCTCGGTAGTAACAGTTGGGTAATGCAATGGATGGTATGGATTTGACATGGGCATAACATGAGGTGGAGAGTGTGGCGTAATAAGAGGCTCGACAGGGACCTGTGGGACCGAGCGAAACTGCTGATAGTATAGGTCCATGTCACTGGGTGGTACGTGGGCATGTCCGGATGGCCCGGCCTCATCGGTATGACCCAATGGTGGTATGATAGGTGCGAAGAGCATGAGGCGAATATGCTCAGGAGATGTATCTGCAACAGGGACCTGAACAGGAGCAGGGATGGCTGGCTCTGCTGGCATGACGTCATCCCCAAAGTCTGCGTTGCGCTGTAGGCCAATGGCCTGCAGTGCAGACGAAGTAACAGATGCATAAGAGGAAGCATCTGAGTCGGTATCTGCATCAGAAGAAATATCGATCACCGAGACCACTGGTGATGCAATGTCTAAGATAACCACATCGTGAACTTCTCCGTCTCCCAAATCAGCATCCATGTGATCCCCCGACCTCGACGATAAAAGGCATGATATCAAGAGGAGCGACGTCAAAGGGTATAATCTCAACTACATGCTCACCCTCCGGGTGACCCAAAATGACTATATCGTTGAGTATAGGGGGGATAGCTAACACATCATCATCGATGATCTCGCCTAGAAGTGCGAATGGTATGTTACCGTTTGTGTTGGACTCTTTTTAAGCCACTTTCATGATGATCAAGATGCACAACAAGAGGCACTTAAGGAAGAACATCTTGAAGCAGGATTGACGACTTATTCGATCAACTTTAAGGACCTTTGTCATTTCTAAGGCTCGAACTCTCAAAGTTGTTCATCCCCGATCAGATCACACCTCGCGCTTCCGCTATGTGCGGGTGTGACAGTTTGGTATCAGAGCATCGATTGTATTGAACCAGGATTCTTTCTCGAGTCTAAGTCTACAATCACTAGGGATCTCTCACGAAAACCATTTAAACACAAACAAATGTTTTCATTTGCATAAACATTTCTCATGGTCCATTTTCAACAAGAATTCACCTCATACAAATCAAGCAAGGACACTAGTGTCTTAGTCATCTAAATGGTAGACATGCAACTTTAAGTTAATCCACACAACTCAATTAGGATAACTTAAAATGAACATTATGTGAAAAATACATTTCGTGTATATATATAAAGTAACAAATAATCATACGTGTCGAACAACTTATTTCTCAGGTCACCATGTCTTCATCTGAAGGTAGCAATGTATACGACGACGCAGACCCCATGGAGATTGTATCCGATGACGACTACGTGCCGGAGGTTCAGGTCATCTTATCTGATAGCGACTCTACATCTGACAGCGACATGGACGACTTCCAACCATTCGCACTTCTAGGCGAGATCATCGATGATGATGTGTCAGCTATCCCCCCTATACTCAACGATATAGTCATTTTGGGTCACCCGGAGGGTGAGCATGTAGTTGAGATTATACCCTTTGACGTCGCTCCTCTTGATATCATGCCTTTTATCGTCGACCTCGACGATGACGACGACGTCATTCCAGTGATTCCGGTGGATCACATGGATGCTGATTTGGGAGACGGAGAAGTTCACGATGTGGTTATCTTAGACATTGCATCACCAGTGGTCTCGGTGATCGATATTTCTTCTGATGCAGATACCGACTCAGATGCTTCCTCTTATGCATCTGTTACTTCGTCTGCACTGCAGGCCATTGGCCTACAGCGCAACGCAGACTTTGGGGATGACGTCATGCCAGCAGAGCCAGCCATCCCTGCTCCTGTTCAGGTCCCTGCTGCAGATACATCTCCTGAGCATATTCGCCTCATGCTCTTCGCACCTATCATACCACCTACTGGTCATACCGATGAGGCCGGGCCATCCGGACATGCCCACGTACCACCCAGTGACATGGACCTATACTATCAGCAGTTTCGCTCAGTCCCACAGGTCCCTGTCGAGCCTCTTATTACGCCACACTCTCCACCTCATGTTATGCCCATGTCAGATCCATACCATCCATTGCATTACCCAACTGTTACTACCGACGATCTTCTGCTATCTCTACAGCTTCAGGTCGACATACTCTTTCGCAGAGTCCATGAGCTTCAGCAGCTTGAAGACGCTAGACCACCACCACCACCAGTTCATGCACCACCACATGCTCCACCACCACCACCTGTTTTTTCACCTGACTTAAGTGCTCGTGTGCTGACACTCGAGCAGCAGATAGACTTTCTTATCCGTCGAGTTCATGAACTCGAGGAGGAGCTTACTCACGTTCACGGTTTGGCACTTCTGACTCCACCACCTATCCCCCCTCCACCATAGACTTTCACTTGCAGGTTAACTTTTGTAACGAGATGTAGTTACCCGTTTTTGTGTACATATTGACGCTCCACCAAGTTTTGAAGACAACCAACAGACAGCGGATCACACAGTTTGAAGGAAGATTTTGTTATCTCTTTTGTTGTACTAGACTAGTATGACCGGGTTATGTAGCCCGAGTCCATTTTGTTTCCTTTCAAACGATTATGTAACCGGTTGACTAATATATATAAAAAACTTGGTGTTATCTTTTATATGCATCTGAATGGTCTGGTTGGACATATCTTATTGCTTATGTTAACTTATTTACTCGCATTATATGTTTCTTGGTGATATTGCTATTAATGTTATGAATATTTTTTTTACTTTCTTCTTACTTAGTAAAAATATTTAACAAACCAAATCAATGTCTAATCTTTATCCTATTTCTCCTTTGGAAGAATCATGCCACCAAGGAGAGCTTTACGTCCACGGACAGTTAATCCACCCCCACCCCCACCAATGCCTACGACTGAGGCAGAACTGAACGCACTAATTGAAGAAAGGATAACACAAGCCATAGCACTGTACGAAGCATCGCGCGTCGAAACCAGTGGCGGCACTGGTGGAACAGGCGGTACTTCAAACGGAAACAATGCTAATGGTAATGGTTAGTCATTTTCTTTAAGTGACAACTCATTCAATCCCTTTGGTTATCTATTCGTGCGATTCACTGTTTGCTCATTCATAATCCGTTTGTCCAATTTCAGGGTGCACGTTTAAGCAGTTTCTGGACTGCAAGCCACTTAACTACGATGGCACAGGCGGTGCTGTGGCTTTCGTGCGATGGACTGAGAAAACGGATTCCACTATCAGAATGAGCAGATGTTCCGCTAATCAGCATGTCATTTTCGTTACTGGCCTGTTTCTCAACGAGGCCCTTACATGGTGGAACTTACAAGTGCAAACTTGGGGTGATAACGCTGCTTATGCGTTGACTTGGGATGAACTGAAGGAACGTATGAGGGATAAGTACTGTTCTCGTGCTGAACTCCAGAAGTTGGAGAACGAGTTTTGGCACCTTACCATGGTCGGAGCTGATATCACTGGATATACGCAAAGGTTTCACGATCTGTCCCGCGTGATTCCTTATCTTGTATCACCGGAATACAAGCGTATCGAACGCTACATCTGGGGACTTTCTCCCAAGATTCGGAGTCTGGTTACTGAAGCTAAACCCACGACTATTACTCAGGCTGTGACTATAGCTGTGAGTCTCACTGAAGATGGGGTCAGGATGAATATATTCTCAGAGAAAGGTGATAAGAAGAAGGAAACACATGTCGAGTCTTCCAACAGTGGGAAGAGGAAGTACTCGAATTTCAAGAAGGGAACCCGTGGTAATAACATCAACAACAATAGTAACAACAACCACAATAACAATAACCCCAACAACAACAACAGGCGACAGAATAACTCACAAAAGGATGCAAGGGCGTTTGTAGCCACAAACGACACTGGTCCTAAGAAGTACGCTGGTACTTTACCCAAGTGTGAGCGATGCAAATATCATCACTTGGGCGATTGTCGGGTTGTCAAGTGTGACAAGTGTGGCAAGAATGGCCACCGAGCTGAATCGTGTTGGGGAACGGGAAATAATACTGGATCGGGAAGTGGAAATGGTAACAAGAATGGGAACGAAAATGGGCGTGGTCAAGGATGCTTTGGATGCGGAAGCAAAGATCACTTCAAGAAAGACTGTTCTAAAGAAAACCCAGCTCATGGTAGGGCATTTGTGATCGGAGGAAAGGATGCGCGCCAAGACCCTAATGTGGTCACTGGTACGTTCCTCATCAACAGTCATTTCGCATCCATATTATTTGATACCGGTGCTGATTTTAGTTTTATTTCTCTGGACTTTAAAAATATTCTGGGCATAGAAACAAGTAAGTTAGATGTGCCTTACTCAATAGAATTGGCAAACGGTAAACTAGTCGAGTCCGGGGAAGTTGCTAAGGGATGTTCCTTAGAACTTGGCGAACGAACATTCAATATCGATCTCTTACCCGTGGAGTTGGGTAGTTTCGACGTAGTGGTTGGCATGGATTGGCTATCCGATAACCGAGCCGAAGTCGTGTGCCATGAGAAGGTCATACGCCTACCACTACCGGACAAAGAGACACTTGTTATACATGGAGAGAAGCGCGACACGCCAATGCGGATTATCAATTGTATGAAGGCACAGAAGTGCTTACGGAAGGGTGGTATTGCATTCCTTGCGCATGTTGTCGACAAGAAGGCCGAGGGGCCGCAGCTGAAAGACATTCCTGTGATAAGAGACTTTCCTGAAGTCTTTCCTGACGACTTGCTGGGACTACCACCAATTCGACAAGTCTATATATATATGGGTGAGGTTCGGCTACAAAGTCCATTTTTCCTACAAAGTGTACAAAGTCATAAAACACCATAATTTTAGCCATAAAACACACTCAAAACCCACAAATAACAGAGTGAATATCACTAAAACACAATATCCAAACCATAACAGTCCATAAAAACTTCAAACACAGCATCGTAGAAGTATGAATATAAAACACAACATGATAATCAACATAAAACACACGAATGTTAGTCATTCGATAATCAAAGCCTTATCATCCAAAACACAACACAAAACCCACAAATATAGCGTTTTAGTAATCTTCACTTTGTTATTTGTGGGTTTTGAGTGTGTTTTATGGTTGAGATTATGGTGTTTTATGACTTTTTACACTTTGTAGGAAAAATAGACTTTGTAGCCAACTCCCATATATATATATATATGAGGGGTTATCTTGAGAACCCTAAATATTGCGAGAACCGTGAGAACGAATGAGAAAACCAATCAAAACCAATTTTTTAATAGTAAATTACAAAAATCGTCATTTATGTATGTCACTTATTGCAAAGTATGTCCTTTGTCTTCAATAATTACAGAAAACGTACTCGATGTTTGCAAACCCTTGCAAGTTATGTCCTTTAGCCCTAACTCAGTTAATTTTTTGTGGTTAAATCTGAACAAATGGACCCCACATGAGGGTATTTTGGTCATTTTACTCTCATGTGGGGTCCATTTGGTCAGATTTAACCACAAAAATACCCTATGTGGGGTCCATTTGGTCAGATTTAACCACAAAAATTAACTGAGTTAGGGCTAAAGGACATAACTTGCAAGGGTTTGCAAACATCGAGTACGTTTTTCGTAATTATTGAAGACAAAGGACACAGTTTGCAATAAGTAACAAGGACGATTTTTGTAATTTACTCTTTTTTTAATACAAAACTCATTGTAATTAAGATACAACATTAAAAAAAGAATTTACAACATCAAATAATTCATTTATTCTCTCAAAATCACTCATATTAGATTTTTTACACATGTGTAAATTTTCAATATTTACGAATACATGTAAATTTAAACATGTTAATTAAATTTCTAACATTGTAACCGAATAATAATGATAAGTGTAAAAAGAAATTTTGAATTTGAAATGTTTTTGACCAAGTTTTTGTGGTTTTTTCATTCGTTCTCACGGTTCTCGCGATATTTAGCGTTGTCATTTAAACCCTCCCCTATATATATATATATATATATATATGGTAGGGTTCATTTGAGAACCACCTTTATTGTGAGAACCGCGAGAACCAATGTGAACACAACAAAATAACCTAAAAAAACCTACCCCCAAGCTAAATGCTAAAAACTAAACCCCCAAAAAAACCTAAAAAAATCTAAAAATCTCACAATTTTTTTTTTAATATTTTTTATGTAAAAATCGCTACTTTTAGTAGGCAATTTTTTTTAATAACAAAATACAACGATTTTTCATTAAAAATATTAAAAAAAAAGTTTTGTGTGTTTTTTTAGCTATTTTTAGGTATTTTTGGTTGTGTTCACATTGGTTCTCACGGTTCTCACAATAAAGGGTGGTTCCTAAATTATATATATATATAGAGGTTCTAGAGTGAACACTAGTTTATTTGCGAACTGAGTGAACAAATCCTGGCCATTAATTTACACACGTCTATGGCTAGGATTTTATCATCAAATCGTAAAATACACTAGTGTATTTCATCATCAAATCATGGCCATTAATTTACACACGTGTATGGCCTGGATTAGTTCGCTCAGTTCGCAAATACATTAGTGTTCACTTTCGAACCTAATCGTATATATATATATACACACACTAGGTTAGAATCCCGTGTAATACACGATTTGAATTAGTATGCTTATGTCATCAGCTTTTTACAGCTGTTGTAAAAGGCCGAAAAACACCACTTTGAATTTTTTTTTATTTTTTTACGGCAGTCCTTTTAAACATTTTAATTTAGGGGTGTGAAAAAATAGGGGCAAAACTCGTACGGGAAGGCCGAGTTCTCTAAGTTCTCACAACTTGGGGGAGTTTTCCCTTGATCTTGATCCTATATATATATATGTGTGTGTGTGTGTATGTGTGTGTGTTAAGCGCAGTACCTCCTGTAGTCCGTTGGTGAACCTTCAATCATCTCCTACGCAGAAAAAAACTTATCTCATTTAAAAATTAGTATTTTGAAAATCTCCTACACAGAAAAAAACTTATCTCATTTAAGAAACAGTATTTTGAAAAACTGACATGGCATGTTTGACTCGATTAATTTTATTTGTTTTTCATGTTTAAGTAGTTTATATTTAAAAAATACAAATTGGGTGAAAAATGAGAGAGGAAATTTTACTTTATTTTATTCTTTTAATTTTTTTCCGGCTTATTAAGCACGTATTTTAATTTCAAAATAAAAAATCATGATTTTACACTAGCAGAGTTATTTATGTAATTACTATAGAGTACAGTAATTATAATTACTTTGCAAAAATTACATAATTATTCTACTGGTGTAAAATCATGATTTTGTTTTTGTTTTTGTTGTTTTACCTTTTACAATTAAACATCATATTTAAGTATGTGGGTAAAACCCATTTGTATTTGATCCTTACACTACGTATATAAGTTATAATTATAAAACCTTATGTAAAATTTCTTTTAATTTAAGTATGTGGTTAAAACCCATTTGTATTTGATCCTTACACTACGTATATACCCAAACGATTTAATTTAGGGATATTGGCCTTTAATAATCCCCAGTAGACGTCATTGGTTATTAACAATCCCACTTTTTTTTCTTCCCACTATTATTCTCACATTTCAACTATTTTTCCTCCACCGTTAAAAACTTAATGGAGTTAAGTTTTTTTCCTAATTACAAACTGACGTTTTAGGGATTTTGACAAGAACGAGGATACGAGTCAATTGATGTAAAACTTACCACGAAACGGTGCTCCAAACGACGAAAACGGTGCTTCAATTCGGGTGTTTAAACTTCCAATTAACAAAAATCAAGTCGTTTGGAGCACCGTTTCAAGGTAAGTTTTACATCAATAGATTCATATCCTCATTTTCATCAAAAGCCCTAAAACATCAATTTGTAATTCAGATTTAAGTTTTTTTAACTGAGGGCCAGTGGAGGAAAAATTGTTGAAAGATGGGACTAGCAGTGAGAATAAAAAAGTGGGATTGTCAATGGCCAATGAAGTCTACTAGGGATTATTAGATGCCAATTTCCCTTTAATTTATAACATAAAAACATCAAGAAGCGGATGTGACAAAATAAAAATCATGATTTTTTTTTTTGTTTTTGTTGTTTTACCTTTTACAATTAAACATCATATTTAAGTATGTGGTTAAAACCCATTTGTATTTGATCCTTACACTACGTATATAAGTTATAATCTATGATGCATTGGGACGGGTACGGGAACGGGGTATGGGGACGGGTACGGAAACGGGAAACGACAAAACTAAAAAATTCAAGAAGCGGGGACGGGACGGGTACGGGAATAAAAACATATAAAAAAATAAATATATATTAAAGATAATGTAACACAAAACCACAAAATAGTTATATATTGATGTAACACATATAAAAAAATATATATGAGTTGAAGTAAATAAGTAACGATTTAAAGTAAATAAAGTGAGACTTAAATAAAGAAATGAATCTTATAAGAAAAAATTTATAAAGTAAGCAAAAATCAAAGTAAATTAATTCAATATTCTAAGAATAAATAAAAAACTTTCAAAATGATGGACAAAGAAAAAGTTATTAGCTACTCACTAGGTTGTTTTTACATGCGAAGGTTAACTTTGTCAGATAAAGTAAAAGAAAGAAAACAAACCATAAATAATAATATAATACATTATTATTGGGTAGATTAATTTTTCCAAAGTAGTACATCTTCTTCCTTCTTTCTCTTTGTATAAACGCTGCAGAGGTTTTCACCGGCCAACCAAAAAAACTCCGGCGACAACAATTTCTCACTCTTCACTTTTCACCGGCCAACCAAAAAACTCCGGAAACTTGACGGAAACGTTTCCTGCACATCCCCAAACCTCGTCCCCTTTTGCAGCACGTTTCCAGGCCGTACCCAACATGCTGGGGACGTTTCCCGGCCGTCCCCGTGCCGTTTCCGTCCCCTACCAGTCCCCGGGACGGGAGACGGCACCTCAATGGCGTTTCCGAGGTTATAATTAGTTTTAATTATAAAACCTTATGTAAAATTTCTTTTAATTTAAGTATGTGGTTAAAAGTTAAAACCCATTTGTATTTGATCCTTACACTACGTATATACCCAAACGATTTAATTTAGGGATATTGGCCTCTAATAATCCCCAGTAGACGTCATTGGCTATTAACAATCCCACTTTTTTTTATTCCCACTGTTATTCTCACCTTTCAACTATTTTTTCTCCACCGTTAAAAAACTTAATGGAGTTAAGTTTTTTTTCCTAATTACAAACTGACGTTTTAGGGATTTTGACTAGAACGAGGATACGAGTCGATTGATGTAAAACTTACCACGAAACGGTGCTCCAAACGACGAAAACGGTGCTTCAATTCGGATGTTTAAACTTCCAATTAACAAAAATCAAGTCGTTTGGAGCACCGTTTCAAGGTAAGTTTTACATCAATAGATTCGTATCCTCATTTTCATCAAAAGCCCTAAAACATCAGTTTGTAATTCAGATTTAAGTTTTTTAAACTGAGGACCGGTGGAGGAAAAATTGTTGAAAGGTGGGACTAGCAGTGAGAATAAAAAAGTGGGATTGTCAATGGCCAATGAAGTCTACTAGGGATTATTAGAGGCCAATTTCCCTTTAATTTATAACATAAAAACATTCTAAGAAAACAAAATAAAAATAAATAGGTTAACCCATGAACCCATCAAATTGACACGAACACGACTCGTTTAGCTAAATGGGTTAGCGGATTTAACCCAAAACTGACTAGAACCCGTTTATAACTAACCCAAAACCAGGAATTTCTTGTTAGGTTTGTGTCATGCCAGAAATTCACAAATCTAAGAAAAATCGCATGTTTTATGGTTTAATGCTTAATCACATAAGTCCAATGTAAGAGTTAATTCACGTGTTAAATTGGCATATACTTTCAAACAAATGTAAACTTACGTGCACTTTTAATGCTTCCTTAAGCTTCTTTACCACCACAGACATTGAAGGTCGTTTCTCTCGATCAATTTGCAAGCATTGATACGCAATTTCTGATATCCTATTCAAGGAACCCCAGTGCATTTGCTCCTTCATAACAGGATCAATAATCTCGTGTATTTTTTCTTCTTTATAGTAGCGTCGAGCTAAAGGGGCTAGAAACCTTTGTTCATTATCTATTTTCATAAAACACAACTTTCCGCACAAGACTTCAAACAATACAACCCCAAATGAATAAACATCAGATTCTTTTGTGAGTACCCCTGTATCCATATACATGGGATCACAATAACCGTGTGTGCCACAGGGATTGGTAATAAGGAAAGTTTCTTGTTCGTTTGCACGACCTAATTTGGAAAGACCCAAATCAGATATCATAGCCTTCCAGTTGTGATCTAACAAAATATTTGCACTCTTTATATCCCTGTGGATAACTCTTTGATTTTTTTCAGCATGGTTGTGAAGAAAATCCAAACCACAGGCTACGTCGATGCATATATCAATCTTTTGCTTACATGTTAGGGGACATACAGTTGTATTCATACATAAAAACTTATCGAAGCTTCCATGGACCGCATACTCATAAATAAGGATCTTTTCATGTCCTTCCTGGCAGAAGCCAAGAAGGGAGACCAAGTTTGGATGTTTATATCGGGAGAGCAAATGAATTTCTGTGAAAAACTCTTTAAACCCTTGACTAGAAGTGTTAGAATCTAATCTCTTTACAGCAATAGTAGTAAGTTTACCCAAAAGTGAGAGTTCTCCTTTGTAAACGTTGCCAAACCCACCTTTCCCGATGAGTGTAGTGAAGTTTTCAGTGGCTATTTTTATATCCTTAAATGGTATACGAAGGTGCTCTGAATCTTTAATGAATTCCATTTCTCTTTAATATATTGTGAGATTTGAGAAGAACCTGTTGTTTGTTCAAAACATGAAAATTGTATGAATGAAACATTGAAAAAGCGAAATCTTGAACATAGAGCGCACCATATGAAGGTGTGATCAGAAGTGCTAAGTTACAAGACTAAGCATGCACATTATGGCTAGTCAAATAAGTTAAACAAACTTTGAGGTCTTGGGGTTGGGTTTAGGCCGAAAAAGAGGTTGTGAAAAGTATTACTACTTGTTTAATAAACCTTGTCTCTTAAAGATGTTTGCTTAGTTTGGTTTGCATGTAATTGTTACTTTACATCTAGTTTCATCCAATTACACACTAGTTAGGGCTTAAATGTTACTAGACAATAGTTAAGTGCTCAATTACACATAGTTAAATTGTGACAAAATTAACAATTCACATTAACATTAGAAAATAACAAATTGAAAGCTGATTGCTAGTTTACCTCTTTGAAAAAGAAGAGGCGATGTAGCAAATGAGGAACGCGATGAAACGGGCCGCATGCCTTAACCAACAAGCCGTTCATCAATCTTAACTACTAAAAATTCCAAACCGAACCCGCATCCGCCCCTGGTTGTTGCTCCTCCAAGGTTCGCCCCTTAAGAACTACAAAATAAAAAATTATAAAAAAATAATAATTAAATCAATAAGATACTTTGATGATCAATATTGAAGAAAGTGAATGGTTGGAGGGGAAGAAGAAATTAAATGACCTAAAGAAGAAATCAAAAGAAGATCAATACTAAATAATTGGATAGATGTTGGGTACTAACAGATTGATGCATACCTGATCGGAGAAGACGAGGATTCCAGTGATGGATCAACAGTTGACCAGAGGATTCAAGTAGTGGTAAAGGAAGATCTGGCTTTTATTTAGCCAAAAAGCTAGACGATAAAAATGAAATAAAAAAGGCCCTGGTCTATTCGCACACGCCATTTGTCTTTTTGCACACCCAAAGCGCCGTGCTTTAGCCAAAGCGCTTTGGCCAAAGCGCGCGCTTTGGGTGTGCAAAAAAACAAATGGCCAGTGGAGATGAGTTTGTGTTGTTTTTTTTTTTAAATAGGTGGGATGTGGGTTAGTTTGGTAGTGTTTTTTTGGAGGAAAAAATTGTATTTGAGTTTTATTATTATTATAAAATATTAGTATTACATATAATTCATAGTTGTTTTATAATTACGTTTTTTTACGTCATTATTTTTATAGAACGTATAAAATATAAGTGCGTCTTTATAAACTGTTAACCTAGCTTATTTTGTTAAATTAAACGAACACGTTAAATAAAATGTACAGAAAGCCATAAGAATTAAACGTAAACAATCCAAAACCAACGTGATGTAAATAGAAGATTAACTGCAATATATATATATATATATATATATATATATCAGTTTGTACATACAAAACAAAAAGGTACAACTGAGTACATAATACATAACAAAACACTAAACAAACAAACTAAGGTACTAATCCCTGTGCGGTGGGGACGGTGGGAGGGGAAGTGGAGGCAACCCAGCGAGCTCTCGTAGAGCAACGAGTGTCTCGACGATCCAGTCAATGCGTGCGCCCTGACGTCTGAGGCGCCGGTCGAAGTCCCGAGCCACCTCACGCGCTGCCGGAGGCAGGTCAGTGTAAACGTGCTGCGGGTACTGTGGCGGCTCAGGAGCTGGCTGAACTGGTGGTACCGGGATCTCCTCGACATGCTCCTCCTGAGCCGGATCCTCGAATACAGGCTGAGCCTGAGCCTGAGCCTGAGCCTGAGGCTGGCCCGGATACTGATCGAGGCCCAGAGCCTGTAGCTGAGCCTGCCGAGCGGCCTCCTGAACATGAGGAGGGGCTAACACTCCACGCCTCACCTCAATAACAACCGGGATGACCTCCGGCAACACCTCCGGATGCCAAATCAGCCCGTCACGGCCCTTAAACCTCAGACCAACATCAAAGGTACGGGTGATCTGCATGCTAGATACTGACGCGCGGCCCAACATAGTCGACGGGATCGGCGCGGACAGCTCCGGATCACTCTCGGGCACGATCCCTAGCGAGCGTGCAATGGCGGTGATGTATGAGCCACCGTGCAGCTTCCCGCGGAGCTGCCGGTGGTATGCTGTGGCAAAGTAATCTGCCAGGCAGCCTGCTAGATCGCAGGTCTGGCCGCGAAGTAGGCAGTATAGAAAGAAAAGGTCACTGAGGTTGACCTTCTCCCTGCTGGTACCCCGCGGCACGATAGATGACCCGATAATATGGTGCAGGTATCAGTACAAGGGGTCTCTAATAGTGGTGGCCTTTTGCCAGGATTTCCCAAAGGGAACCCTGGAAATGGCCCTCCATAAACTAATAAGCGTCTGCCTGTCCATCGCCCTAACCCCCTGCGTATATAAATCAGTATCAAGCTCGGGCTCTGTGTACAAACCTGTATGGACAGCAAACTCCCGCACACTCATCTGAAACTGCTGACCGGCGAGACGGAATGTAACCTCGTGGACTGGAAAATCCGGGTCCTCCACGTAATCCGTCGGATGCGGCGCGTATGTAAACGTAGAAAGAAACTCGACCGTAAGCTCACGGTACGAGTCCTCCATCGCTATCTGAAATAGGCGCGACCAAGGAGTATCTAGTCCAACAATATCACGCGTCCGCGCGACCTCTCCCACGGTCTCCAGCAGGTCCCAGTCTATCCCTACATGCCCCCCAATCTATATGGTGCGCAACCTAGCACATCTCCTCCTCGCCCGTGACCCCTGCGGAAACTACAGGTACGGACATACCTCCTCTCCCTCCTCTCCAACATCTCCCACCTCTCCCTCAACGTCCATATACTCAATCTCGTCATCGGAATCCATCCCTGCACGTTTAAAAGATAATAAACAAATAATATTATTAAACAATTTAAAAAAAGATAATAAACAAATAATATTAAATAAAAGATAATAAACAAATAATATTAAATAAAAAATAATAAACAAATACTATTATTAAACAATTTAAATAAATAATAAACAAATAATATCAAACAAATAATAAATAAAAAATAGAAAAAAAATTAAACATGAACCAAAGCGCCCCGCTTTGGCCTCCGCGCGGCGCTTTGGTTCTTCGTTCTCAAAAACAGAACCCAGCCAGCTGATCAAAACCCCCCAAATCAAAACAAAATCAAACATAAAAATTGAACCAAAACAATAAATGAAGTTCGATCGTACCTAATAGCGTTTGAAATCTGGAAAAACACGATCGCGAGTTGAGTGTGTGTAATCGCACCTTTTGTGTGTGTGTGTTTGTGTTTTGTGTTGAAATGGGGGAGAAGCCACCCCGCTTCAGGTTAAACGAGGGACCAAAGCGCCCCGCTTTGGCCATAGCGGGGCGCTTCGGTTCATGTTTAAGGGCAAAGCGCCCCTCTTAGGTCAAAGCGGGGCGCTTTGAGCCTTTTTTAAATTTTTTAAAATTGTTTTTAATTAACAAACGCGTCGATATATCCGTCTAATGACCGAGCTTGATCATCGGGAAATCAGGGTGTAGGTTGAGCGGTTTGGTATTCTTTTGTCTTCTAGAATCTTGGGATGATACGTACGAGCTGTGACGGGGAAGATCGTCTGAGGCCTCGACCCAAGTTTCTTCCGACGGAATGTACGAGCTTTTTCTATCGGCTTCAACCTTCCTTTGTTCCTGCGTTTTCAATGTTGGGCGACCACGAGTTTTCTTCAGAACAACAGGAGGTTTTTTGTTATTGTTCCCTGGATTGAGGATTTGCTGAAACTTTTCAAAGAAGCTCCTTTTCACTTGAGGGGGTGTTGGATCGATCTGTCGTTTCAATTTTTCAAATTCCGCGTCTACATCGATATCCTCTATCTTAGTCCTTGCAGGCTTGAAGTCAAGCTTCTTCCAGAACACGTCTATCAAATTGATACGGATTTGCTGACCTGTGGACGAAAACAAATTAGGTGGCAAAATCATAACGACAAAGGTCAAAAATATTAATTACCGTTATTTTCCAACTTTTCCAAACAACAGGCACATGGCAAACCACAGCTGGTAAAAAGTTGGCAACCACAGCTTGCACCGTAGGCTCTCAACCCGTCTTCCTTACGTTTTAGTTCCATATTCAAAAGCTTAATCGCAAATATTGAAACCTTTCTGAGAATATTTGCAAGCATGGGATGATCCTTGTGGTGCTTCATCACTTTTCGGAGGCTTGTTTCAAAGCTACTACTAATCTCGACGTATTGTCTATCAACAACATGATCAACATACAGTACAAGTTTATCCAGTGTGTTGCGATGACTTGGAAAGTGACTTTTTAGTGTTGCATGCATGCCCTCAACCCTGTTGGTCGTAGTTTGGTGAAAGTTAATAGTTTTGTTAATCCAGCAAGACACAAACTTTTCACGGTACGGATCCAACCAGGATTTCATCAAATAATCAAAAACCTCTGAAATTAAAAAACGTAAATAGTCAGTTTTTGTTATTATATAAAATCTGAACATAATTATGTAAGAAATACTCACGTTCACGGCCATCTTCTTTCAGCTGTGCTTCAAGGTTTTCCAAGTTATACCTGTATATTTCCTCGGTCGTAGACTCGCACAATGTCCAAAATGTACGTACGAATTCTTTCCACTGCTTGTCAGAGAATTTCCTCTTGCTGTTCTTATTAATATTTTGTTGAATATGGAACCGACAAAGATACTTATGCGCTTTTAGAAAAACTTGTTCACACGCGTTAATTAGCGCAAATTCCCTGTCTGTTAAAATCACGCGCGGTTCCATACATCCTACCAGCATAGACTTGATCCTCTGCAACACCCATAGGTAGTTCTCTAACTTCTCAGCGGAAATTACCGCATAAGCAGTCGTAAACGATTTGTTTGTCGACGTCATGCCTACGACCTGAACAAATGGCAGGTTGTACATGTTCGTTTTGTAGGTGGCGTCAATCATTAGCACATGCGGGAAGGCACACCACATAGTGAATGATTTTTTGTGAACAAAGAAGACATCTTCAACTGCGTTCGATATCTCATTCGTGCGCATGTAATAAGTGTAATCTTTTTCGAGAAGAATGTTTTCAAGTTTTTGCATCGGAGACTCACCGACATTTTTTCCGGCGTTGATCTTCTGAACAACGTTGTGTATATCTTTCGGAATAAGCTTTCTAGCCGGATTATTTTTCGTCAGCGTTCGCCAGATACTTTGGTTGGGAATATCTTGCTCTGCCAGCTCCTTAACCAGTTTTGTATCCTCCGAAGAAAGCCTTCTCGCATACGCGTGACCCTCTAAGTTTTCAATAGGAGTGTGGTTATGCTTCGCCTTCGTCACCTCGATCCTCCAAACACTTCCGGATGATTCCGAAAACCCAATCATCTCGAACGGCCAGCCTATTTTCTTGCTACCCGTTTTCCTCTGTGTAGCTATACTCTTATGCTCCCCACCAAAAGTACATTGAAACCAAATCTTGTAATTCTCTCCTCTTTTATTCGACCTCTTAATCACAATGAGGTAACCATTGTCTTTTGCCGTGTCTTGTACCCAACGCACCAACTCTTTACGTGACGAAAAGGTCTGCGTTGTATCAAACGAAAATGTAACCGGGTAACAGCCTTCCTCGTCAACAGACACATTCTCCGGCTCACCATCGTCACCGAGGTCCGAATAGACTTGATGTTCAAAGCTCTGTTGACAACCGTAACTGTGATTTGGATAACACTCCTGCTGTACAAAGCTGTGCTCGCCACCGTAACCGAAATTCGAATAACCTTGTTGTGCGTAAGGGTCCTCCACATGGGTATTCAAATCCAGCGTCACCGTGTTATCACGATAACGAATGCCAGATACAACCTCTGCCTCCTTCAAGTTGGACGAGACCGGTTTCTCATACGAGTCAGAAATAGCGGTCCCCTCGTAAGAATCAGGAACAACTGACTCGTCAGAATATGGACTGAAAAGATAGTTGCTTAACCACGACATCGTTTTTTCAAGACACATAACTAATACAGCAAAACCGCGCGTTATTTTGAAGAAACACAAGTAATTTGGAAATCGACAAACAACAAAACCCCCGTATGTTTGTAAACTTATGTCTCGAACATTAAAGGTACTGTCTCAGCAGCTTGCTTTTAAAAGGGAAAATTTGGGGTCGAAGCGCCGCGCTATGGCCAAAGCGCGGCGCTTAGGGTTAACGACAAACCTCGTAATCAGCTTTATGTCTCTCAAACAGTAACTCATGTCTCAAACGTCAATCAAGTCACCTTTTGTCGAGCTAAGCGCCGCGCTATGGCCAAAGCGCGACGCTTTGAGATGTGAAAATAATTTTGGCCGTGTGTAAATAGCATGACCCATAAAAAAAGGGCCCATAAGTCAAATTTTTATTATTTATTTAATAGTGGAAGGGCATTGTAGGTTAGGATGTAGCCACCCTATATCTATCCGTGACAACTATGTCCCACATGCATGCTTAAATTCTGCACCCCCATCTTTCACATTATTACAGTTCATACCCTCATCCTATTATTACATTATAATTATGTTTTACTAAATTAAAAAACAAACCGAAAAATACTTTTAACATTTTAATAATATATATAGTTTTTTTTAATACTTTTATTATTTATTTCCAATTTGCCTAATAATAATTATTATTTTCATTATTATTTTTCTTAACTTTAATGATTTTCTTTTTGTCATGGGTTTGGATAAGCTTGATATCTAATATCTTTTTCTCACATAGTATGTTATGGTTAAGTAATAATATATTTTCTTGATGTAACTTGGAATTATGGATTGTCCATTTCACGTATAGTGTATCAATTTTGGAATTAATTAGCTTAGTTTAAGGCTTTCTCATTTAATTCCATTAATATTTTTTTTCGCATAATCTTAGGGTCAGATGCCCCAAAGCTAGGAGGTGTGTGCATATGTGTTTTCAGTATATTTATGGTGAACTTAAAAATTAGTTCCAGAATCAAAGAATTAAATAATCATTTGATTAAAGTTAGTGGTGGTTATGAGGTATTATTACATTTACCCGTAATATTCAGTTTTCTTACAGCAGATTCTTGTGTGCTTCTCCAAATTTGTTTAGTTTGGGATTTAAAATCAAGAAATCTTAATTATAATCAATCTTGTTAAACAATGTAAATCTGATTATTACAGCTTAAAATTGCAATAATCGCTTTTACTAGGCATATCCAGAAACACTTCAAAATGTTCTGCTAGGGAAAAGGATGATTACTGATAAGATCAAATACATATTTTGTTAATGGTAATAAAGTTAAATTCATGTTTTATTTAAATAAAGGTGGAGATGGTGGTGGGAGACCATGTATAGGTGGCGTCTAGAATTATACACCCAACTTATCGTCGTGAAAGCGGTTTTGTCGATGTAGGTGATTAATTGTTTTAATGTTTGCACGTTTACTGTTTTATTAGAGACTCGTTATTTATTTATTTATGATGAACTTTTTCACTTTCGTGTTTATAATAAAGTGTCTTGATTATTTATTTATTAATACTGATATTAATACTATAACAAAATATAAAAAAGTAACAAAAGTATTATAAAATAAAATAACAAAAAAACATAATTATTACTTTTGACTTCATAATAAAACATAATTATTATTTTTGAATTTATAATAAAATAATATAATAAAGTAGTTAATCATTACTAAATCATTACTAAATTTGACTTTTGGGTATATTAATCTTTACTTTGGGTGTATTTATCACACCCCTAAAAAAAGGTTGTACCTATTCACACACCCATTTGTCTATTGGCACACCAAAAAGGTGTTTTTTGTCCTATATGCACACCCTGCAGTGTCGAGCTGTGGCTAAAGCGCGGCGTTTTGGTCCGGTTAACCAGACAAAGACTGACGGGTGTCTGACGGGTCTGTAGACCAGACCAAAACACCGAGCTTTGGCCGCGTTTTGGTCCTGTCAACCAGACAAAAGACTGACTGGGTGTCAGTCTTTTGTCTGGTTAATGCGGCCAAAGCTCGGCGTTTTGGTCCGGTCAACAGACCCGTCAGAACACCCGCCAGTCTTTGTCTGGTTGACCGGACCAAAACGCCGCGCTTTGGCCACAACTCGACACTACAGGGTGTGCATATAAGATAAAAAACACCTTTTTGGTGTGTGGATAGTTTGGGCCTAAAAAAATATGCCACTGTCTTTACATTTTAGTCTTATCATCATGGATAGCTCACACACATACATGTGAATTTATATTTTGAGTTAAACTAGTTAAATTCCCCCACATTTCGGTATAGGTTCGATTCATTACGACATTGATACGGTATCGCCACTCGGTATATCAAGCGAAAGATAAAACCCAAAAAATAAAGTCACGATATGACCAAAATAATATCAATATGTGTTTTACATCGGTTAAAAACCATAAATACGAATATCAGTAACGGTTCTGATAATAAGGATACCGATACCATGTTATACAGTCGAAATTCCCAGGGCATCAATGTAGACATTATCTTAAATGTTATATGAGAAAACTTAAAATAATAAAATAAGTAAATAATAAATTAAAGTAATAAAATAATGAAAACTTAAAAATACTGTAATATTAAAAAAGTTGAATTACTGTTCATGACGAGTTCCTATTAATATGTATAATGTCATTTTAGTCCATGTATTGGGCCATTTTGTCAATTTAGTTCAAAGGTTTTATTTTTCGTCTGTGGGTCCAAAAAAGTTTCATTGTTGCCATTTTAGTCTACTGTGTTAACTTTATCCATTATTTCTGTTAGCGAGAAGGACAATTTGGTCATTTTATATGACCAAATTGTCCTTCTAGTTAACAGAATAAAATGACCGAATTGCCCTTCTCGCTAACAGAAATAATGGATGAAGTTAACCAAGTGGACTAAAATGGCAATGGTTAAACATTTTTGGACCCACAGACAAAAAATGAAACCTTATGACCAAACTAGCAAAATGGCCCAAATCACATAGACTAAAATGACATTTAACTCTTATATTTATTTATATACTATAGAACCAATGTAGGGGAATAATGTCAGCTGACCGTCGTCATCAGTGTCAGGGCGTGCCGACCTGCCGGTTGGTCACAGAAGTCAAAGTGGCTGTGATGAGATGCTGCCACTTTGGTCACAGAAGTCAAAGTGAAGTTTTCTAAATAAAATATGGTGATCTGTTTATAAAACATAGACAATTTTTTAAATTTATTGATATTTAGAGGTGATTTGTGTTTTGGTAATTTCTTGTTGTAATTTTCTTTGAACAACTTATAGTAATATCTTTATATCCATCTATAATGTTTGAAGTCTATCGATTTTTGGTGGCGAATTATGCTTAGGTTAATTTCTTGATGTAAATATTTCTGAACAAAATATGCTGGTCTGATCATACATCATAGTAAATTGTTGTAATATTTTTTTATTTTTGGAGGTTATCTTTTGAATTTAACATGTATTGAAGAATCTTGAAATTTATTATAAATTGATGTAAATTTAGAAACTGATATTTATTCTTTTTGTTTGTGAATCAGTATACAATCATCATTCAAACAAAGTTCATGGTTGATATAGAAGTTCAGATCCCATCTGCTTTCGATCCATTTGCTGACGTTGAACAAGATTCAGGTGGCGGTGCCGGAGTCAAAGAGTATGTTCATATCCGCATACAACAACGAAATGGTAGAAAAAGCTTGACAACAGTTCAGGGTCTCAAAAAGGAGCTTAGTTACGAAAAAATTCTCAAAGATTTGAAGAAAGAATTCTGCTGCAATGGCATTGTTGTGCAGGATAAAGAATTGGGCAAAGTGATCCAGCTTCAAGGCGATCAACGCAAGAACGTTTCTGCGTTCTTGACCCGTGCGGGTATTGTGAAGAAAGATCAGATCAAGATCCATGGTTTTTGAAAACAAAGTGGTTTGATTTTCGGATTCGGTTTGTGTTTTGCTTATTGATGCATACTACAGTTTCAGTTTCTTGATTTCTGTTTATGTTGTTTTGTGGGTTTTTACTTTTCTGTGATGGATGTTATGTGCAACTGGACTATGTTCGCCACTTTGGTTGGTTATGCTCAAATAAAAGACTTTAGTGTGTTCAATATGTTCTTGGAATTACGTTGACCCAGTTACGATTCTGTCAATTCTTGGATCAACTCGTTGACTCGTATACAGGCTCGTCAATTCTTGGATCGACTCATTTACGGGTTCGTCAATTTTTGGATCAACTCGTTGGGTTTGTCGATTTCTCACTGGTCTCATCTTTGTCAATTCTTGGATCAACTCAAAACTAGAAATATGGTTTGAAAATTTTGGGAGTGGTTACTTAAAATTCTTGGTAAGTAACAAACTTACAATATCTTTTGGCCAAACACTCAAAACTAGAAATATGATTTGTAATTGTGCATATTTTTACAGAGATCCACTTCCACAAGAAAATACAACAAGCTCAAACCCTAACGACCGAACAGACCCTAGAAACCGAACCAAACCAGTAACCACGTCCTAGAACCCTGATTGGATCTGGTTCGAGGAATATAACGTCACAGTTGGTTAGAAACTGCGGTTTTTTAAATCATAATTAATGGTATTAGAACAACTTTGGTCCCTGTGTTCCACTTCTCATCATGGTGCAGAACTCTGCATAATTTATCTTTCCATCCTGCAAAAATGATTCCATTTACAAATTGTAAATTATATTTAAAAAAAAGAGTGAAAAATAAATATGGATGAAGAAGAAAAAGAGCTCACATTATCAGTATCCACTTCAGATATAACCTCTTTGATGGTAGCCTCATCACCCATTCCGTATTGTTTCATTGCTGTTTCTAGTTCATCTCTTGTAATAAACCTGAATTTAGATCCATCACAAGTAAGTTTAGCGTTTAGGTTCAACCGTTTACTCACTATCGGATCAATTTAGTTTGTGTTTAATCTCAAGTCCATCAAATGGATCAAAAGGGTAGAAGTCGTCAAAACTCAAAAGTCTATTCTCAATAGTAATGCGGAAATTTGATTATATATAAAAATATTTGAGGAAAAGGCAAAAAGTGTTTGCAGGTCAACCAAACCTGACTCGGCTCCTTTTGACCCGTACCAAAGATGACCCGTTAGTCAACCTGCCCAACTTGACAATATCCTAGTTAAATACGTACCCATTACCATCTGTATCAAAATGCTGAAATGCTTTATACAAATCTTCTTCGCGTTCTAGTTTGTGTCGATGCATTGTTGCTGTGATGAACTCAATGTAGTCAATCGACCCATTTCCATCTACATCCGCCTGTAAAATAAAATCTTGATTTTAATTTGGAACATACTTTTAACAAAGTTCATCCATGATGTTTGAAAAGATGCTCTTTTACATGATGGAATCTTTAAGTCATGATAATTCAAGTTCAATTTTATGTTTTATTTTTTTTAATTTAATACAGAATTCCTTAAATTTTGATAATTTAATTTCGTGTTTTGATGTTTGAATTTTTTTTAACAGATGGTAAATCTAATGAAAAGTTTTAAACAACTTACTGCATCCATAAGTTGTCTAACTTCAGATTCTGTGAGTTTTGACCCGAGTCTAGCCAACCCAGTTTTAAGCTCTTCATAGGTGATCGTGCCACTTTTATCCGTATCCATATTCATAAACATCGATTTCAGCCCTTGGATTTCCTCTGTTGATAGATTTTCAGCAATCACCTGGATTAAAAAGAAAAATTAGAATATTGTTGACATGATATAATGTTCTCTAATCTTATTTAATAGGTTAAATGATTAAGTTTAAAAAATAGAACAAGGAGTCAGTAGGTCAACCCGACCCAACACGTTTCAAATCATTTTATAAAATATAAATTTAGGCTTGTTACCACCCAACCTGCCCATTTTAGTTATTATATAAAGCGAACCTTGAGAGCGAGTTTCTTGAGTTTATTCATAGCTCGGAATTGCTTCATCCTTGAAAGAACCGCACTGTCTATCGGCTTATCTGATGCTTCTCCATCTTCTCTAATCCACGGATGCTCTGTACCGGATAGAAAAAGCAAAAGAAAATATTGAAAATAAATATTATGACAATTAAAAGATTTCCGCAAAGTTAAATAAGATTTAAGGTATAACTGTTTAAACATACCAAGAACTTGAGCAGAGGTTATACGCTTTTTTGGGTCGAGTGTGAGCATTCTTCGCACAAGGTCTTTGGCACTAGCAGAAATCGAAGGCCAGGGATCAGTTTCAAAATCAATCTCTCCTTTCAAAATCTCCTCCAATATTCCTTTCTCGGTCTCTGCAGTTCGGTAAGCGTTTTTAGATTTATGATCAAATGAAATAGAGATAAAAACATTGATCCGTTAACGTAGGAATGGGTAGAGAATTGGGTTGTCATTTTAGTGTCATGTAGAAACTAGCTGAAGAAGAACGGGTCAAAATGTAAAATAGGATGAAAGTGGCTCAAAGTCAGCTCTTAGTGTGAGATGATTCACACACAACCTTTTTTTTTACTTTATACACAACTATATATGTTTGGAAAAAGTTACCCTCTATCCAGTTTAACTAGTTTTTTACCACTTAAGTGTTGTGAGGGTAAAATCGTCTAAAAACATATAACTGTAGTGCATGAAATGAGAAAATGTTGTGTACAAATCGCATTCCATTTTTACACAACGTCCGAGATCATATTTTTATTCAAAGATTTAGATTATTACGGTATTTACATTGTTTATGTAATCATAAGTTGCACATTAACTATTTACAAAAATGGATGACATCTTTTAACCAGAATGTGTTTTGTCCTGTGTAGCACGGGGACTCCATTTATGTGGCCGTACCCGTCTCGGGTGCTTGTCGGGGACGGAAACGCCATGGGTACTCGTCGGGGACGTTTCCCAAACGTTTCCAATGTCGGGGATGTATCCGGTAGAAGTATCCGGCCCGTTTCCATTTATTTTTAGGGTTTTAACCCTTTCAAATTCCATAACCGGCCATTAAACAAATAGAACTATCATATTCGGCTTCTCTACTCTCTAAACTCTCAAGTCTCATCATCTCTAATTCTCTATCGATTGCCGATCTCTCACTAGATGAACCGGAATTTGAAAATGATTTGATTATTGATAATTAATTACCTTTGGAAGATGTAGTAGTTTTGGAATTTGTTTAATATATTTTTATTTTTTTTATTTTTTATTGCCGTACCCGTATCTTGGAATTTTGAGTTTTGCCGTTCCTCGTTCCCGTACCCCGATCCCGTACCCGTTCCAGTGCTACTTAGGTTTTGTCCCTTTAATCGGTCCACCGCCCATCTTCACGTTTGTAACCAAACAAATTAAAGGTAGTAGTTTTGACCCATTTACTTACACATGGGTCCACTAGAGTTATTTTATCTAAAACGGTTCAAATAGAAAATAGCTAAAAGAGGAGCCATGATGGGTCAAACAGGTTAAAAGTCGCATCTATTTTCAATCTTTACAATTTTGTAAATCATTTTTATTCAAAGATTAAATTAATCAAGATTAATGCTATTGTTTTATGTAATCATAATGAATGCATCAATCATTTAAAAAGAAAGGTAAAAAAGATGAATGTGGGTCCCCCAACCAACTGGGTTCGTACAAAAGACAGGGATGTTCCGTCCCGAACCCGTTTTGACCGACCCACCCGTCTTGGTGAGGTTTGCAACTTACCAGCCCAAAATGGAGGTACACCACAGAGTAAGATGTACAGTATTACCCCTGCACTCCATATATCTATTTCCTTTCCGTATTTACGCTTTAATACCTCCGGTGCAACGTAATACGCGCTTCCAACTATATCCCGGTATGATTTTCCTGAAATATTTAGTTCCAAAATTACAACAAGATAAGCGAAGGAGATTAATACGTGTAATTTGGTTGCTTGCCATAAAATACTAGAAATTGTATCCATAGTCGAAGGAGATTAAAGGGTTGAATTGCCTAGAATTCCACTTCACGGTCCAATGATAAGACTAATTTGACAGTCTTTTCAAACTAACACATAATTTTGCAGAATTAAACGGTCCAGTTGCAATTAAAGGTGTAAAAAAGGGTAAAGACTCATTTAAAGATTCGTCAGTATAGAATATACGATCTTGAAGGAGTAAATGGTTACTTTGCTAGAATTCGACTTCAAGATCCATAGATACAATATATAACACACACCTTTGCAGATTTAAATGGTCTAATTGCAACAACTCTGCTTATAGATCCATAAATAAAAAAAAGATAAAATCGAAAGCGTCAAAAGTGTAAAGACTCATTTAACCATGATTCAACACACAATCTAGCAGGATTAACGGATTCGTTTGCTAGAATTCTACTTCAAGATCCATTGATAAATACTAATTCCATATTCTTTTTAAAAGTAACAAAATTTTGCAGGATCTAACGGTCCAATTGGCATAACTCTTCTTGAAGATCCATAAATCAAAACAGACGTTGGCGGATCTTGAACTTTTAAACAGGGGGGCCGAAAGTTTTAAAGAAAAAAAAGGGGGCGGACTCAACACATATAAAATTTTCGGTAAAATTTACACTTCAAAGCGATAAGATCAAAAGTGTCAAAAGATACATTTGACCATAAATTAACACACAATTTGCAGGATTAAATTGTCACATGTAAAGATCCAAAATAAAAGCTCATACCTTCTTGAATGAAGACTGACAACCCAAAATCAATAGCTTTAAGCAAAGCATTCTCACTCTTATCAGAAAGCAATAAATTCTCAGGCTTCAAATCCCTATGCATCACACCCATAAAATGACATACATGAACCACATTAACAATTGATCTACATATTCCAGCAGCAGCTCTCTCACTATAATGACCTTTAGCGATAATCCTATCAAAAAGCTCTCCACCTTCACACACCTCCATAACCAAATGCACAGATTGCTTATCCTCATAGTGTAGTGATCCTTAACATCAGTTGATTTCTCTGTACAAGAATATATAACAGCATATGTAACACCAGTTGATTTCTCTGTACAAGAATATATAACAGCAGACTGACCCCTACCCAATTCTCTCCCCATAGTGTAGTGATCCTTAACATCTTCAAATGGTTTGTTAAGAATTGTGTCTGATTTGAATACCCTTTTGGGGCTGGGTGGTGGTGGTGGTGATTTCTTGGGTGGAATTTGGTCTGCTGGAGCTGGTGATTTCTTGGGGGGAATTTGGTCTGCTGGAGCTGGTGATTTTTCTTCAAGATACCTGTTAAACCTGCTAAGACACGATTTGTCAGCCCTAATTTCTTGGGTAGAATTTGGTCTGCTGGAGCTGGTGATTTTTCTTCAAGATACCATGAGAACTACACCGTACGGGGCGAGTTGGACCAAATTCTTTTTTCATAAACGTAGATGCGTGTATTATAAACACATTTGTAAAAAAAAATCCAAAAAAAAATGTCATGTGTGTAATTTTGAGCACCACAAGTTTGTGTTTACGGGTACCACAAAAATTAACTGAGTTAGGGCAAAAGGACATAACTTGCAAGGGTTTGCAAACATCGAGTACGTTTTTCGTAATTATTGAAGACAAATGACACAGTTTGCAATAAGTAACAAGGACGATTTTTGTAATTTACTCTTTTTTTTAATACAAAACTCATTGTAATTAAGATACAACATTAAAAAAAGAATTTACAACATCAAATAATTCATTTATTCTCTCAAAATCACTCTTATTAGATTTTTTACACATGTGTAAATTTATTAAATACAACAAATTTACACATGTGTAAATGAGAAAATTTACACATGTGTAAATTTTCAATATTTACGAATACATGTAAATTTAAACATGTTAATTAAATTTCTAACATTGTATTCGAATAACATTGATAAGTGTAAAAATAAATTTTGAATTTGAAATGTTTTTGACCAACTTTTTGCGGTTTTTTCATTCGTTCTCACGGTTCTTACGATATTTAGCGTTGTCATTTAAACCCTCCCCTATATATATATATATATATATATATATATATATATATATATATATATATGGTAGGGTTCATTCGAGAACCACCTTTATTGCGAGAACCAATGTGAACACAACAAAATAACCTAAAAACCTACCCCCCCCACACCAAGCTAAATGCTAAAAACTAAACCCCAAAAAAACCTAAAAAAAATCTAAAAAACCCACAATTTTTTTTAATATTTTTTATGTAAAAATCGCTACTTTTAGTAGGCAATTTTTTTTAATAACGAAATATAACCGATTTTTCATTAAAAAAAATTAAAAAAAAAGTTTTGTGTGTTTTTTTAGCTATTTTTAGGTATTTTTGGTTGTGTTCACATTGGTTCTCGTGGTTCTCGCAATAAAAGGTGGTTCCTAAATGATCCTTCTTAGGGGTGTGCACGGTTCGGTTATTAGTATTATCCGTAACCGAAGTCATCGGTTAATCGGTTCGGTTAATTCGGTTAATTTGTCGGTTTTCGGTTCGGTTCGGTTAATTTTCGGTTAATAACCAATTCAAACAAGGGCTAAATTTTTTGCTTAGAAATACATGTAATGGAGGTATAAATACATGAAATGGATGTATAAATAAATGAAATGGTGGTATAAATGCATGAATAGATGTTTAAATAAATGAAATGAAGGTATAAATAAATGAAATGAAGGCATAAATAAATGAAATAGATATGTATTATTACATGAAATGAAAGTATAAAACATGAAATACATGAAATAGAGGTATAAAAGCTAGAAATATAGAAAAAAATAAATGGTTCGGTTCGGTTAATTTCGGTTAACCGATGGTAAAAAAAAATATCCGTTAACCAACTTTCGGTTAATTCGGTTTCGGTTAATTTCGGTTTGGTTTTGTCGGTTTTCGGTTCGGTTAACGGTTCGGTTATTGCACACCGCTAATCTTTCTATATATATATAGGGAGGGGCTCATGCGAGAACCACCCTTATTGTGAGAACCTTGAGAACCAATGTGAACACAACCTAAAATAGCTAAAAAAACCTAACCCCCACCCCCCCCCCCCCCCAAAAAAAAAAACCTAAACCCCCCTCCCCCAAGCTAAAATGCTAAAAAATAAACCCTCAAAAAACCTAAAAAAATATAAAAAAATCTAAAAAAATCTAAAAATTTTTTTTTTGAATTTTTTAATATTTTTTATGTTAAAATCGCTACTTTTATAAGCAAAAAAAAAAATTAAAAAAAAAAAACTAAAAAAAAAAATTTAAATTTTTTTTTTTTTGCTTCGAAAAGTAGCGATTTTTTTATAAAAAATTCAAAAAAAAAATTTTTTGTGTGATTTTTAGGCATTTTTGGTGTGTTCACATTGGTTCTCGCGGTTCTCACAATAAGAGGTGATTCTCACATGATCTTCTCCCTATATATATATATATATATAGGTTCTAGAGTGAACACTAGTGTATTTGCGAACTGAGTGAACAAATCCTGGCCATTGATTTACACACGTGTATGGCTAGGATTTTATCATCAAATCGTAAAATACACTAGTGTATTTCATCATCAAATCATGGCCATTGATTTACACACCTGTTTGGCATGGATTAGTTCGCTCAGTTCGCAAATACATTAGTGTTCACTTTCGAACCTAATCCTATATATATACACACACACTTGGGTAAAATCTCGTGTAATACACGATTTGAATTAGTATGCTTATGTCATCAGCTTTTTACAGCTGTTGTAAAAGGCCGAAAAACACCAATTTGAATTTTTTTTAATTTTTTTACGGCAGTCCTTTTAAACATTTTAATTTAGGGGTGTGAAAAAATGGGGGCAAAACTCGCACGGGAAGGCTGAGTTCTCTAAGTTCTCACAACTTGGAGGAGTTTTCCCTTGATCTTGATCCTATATATATGTGTGTGTGTGTGTGTGTGTATGTGTATGTGTGTGTGTTAAGCTCAGTACCTCCTGTAGTCCGTTGGTGAACCTTCAATCATCTCCTACGCAGAAAAAAACTTATCTCATTTAAGAATTAGTATTTTGAAAATCTCCTACACAGAAAAAAACTTATCTCATTTAAGAATTAGTATTTTGAAAAACTGACATGGCATGTTTGACTCGATTAATTTTATTTGTTTTTCATGTTTAAGTAGTTTATATTTAAAAAATACAAATTGGGTGAAAAATGAGAGAGGAAATTTTACTTTATTTTATTCTTTTAATTTTTTTCCGTCTTATTAAGCACGTATTTTAATTTCAAAATAAAAAAATCATGATTTTACACTAGCAAAGTTATTTATGTAATTACTGTAGAGTACAGTAATTATAATTACTTTACAAAAATTGTAGTGGTGTAAAATCATGAAATTTTTTTGTTTTTGTTGTTTTACCTTTTACAATTAAACATCGTATTTAAGTATGTGGTTAAAACCCATTTGTATTTGATCCTTACATTACGTATATAAGTTATAATTAGTTTTAATTATAAAACCTTATGTATAATTTCTTTTAATTTAAGTATGTGGTTAAAACCCATTTGTATTTGATCCTTACACTACGTATATACCCAAACGATTTAATTTAGGGATATTGGTCTCTAATAATCCCCAGTAGACGTTATTTGCTATTAACAATCCCACTTTTTTTTATTCTCACTGTTATTCTCACCTTTCAACTATTTTTCCTCCAACGTTAAAAAACTTAATGGAGTTAGGTTTTTTTCCTAATTACAAACTGACGTTTTAGGGATTTTGACTAGAACAAGGATACGAGTCGATTGATGTAAAACTTACCACGAAACGGTGCTCCAAACGACGAAAACGGTGCTTCAATTCGGGTGTTTAAACTTCCAATTAACAAAAATCAAGTCGTTTGGAGCACCGTTTCAAGGTAAGTTTTACTTCAATAGATTCGTATCCTCATTTTCATCAAAAGCCCTAAAACATCAGTTTGTAATTCAGATTTAAGTTTTTTTAACTGAGGACCGATGGAGGAAAAATTGTTGAAAGGTGGGACTAGCAGTGAGAATAAAAAAGTGGGATTGTCAATGGCCAATGAAGTCTAGTAGGGATTATTAGAGGCCAATTTCCCTTTAATTTATAACATAAAAACATTCTAAGAAAACAAAATAAAAATAAATTGGTTAACCCATGAACCCATCAAATTGACACGAACACGACTCGTTTAGCTAAATGGGTTAGCGGATTTAACCCAAAACTGACTAGAACACGTTTATAACTAACCCAAAACCAGGAATTTCTTGTTAGGTTTGTGTCATGCCAGAAATTCACAAATCTAAGAAAAATCGCATGTTTTATGGTTTAATGCTTAATCACATAAGTCGAATGTAAGAGTTAATTCACGTGTTAAATTGGCATATACTTTCAAACAAATGTAAACTTACGTGCACTTGTAATGCTTCCTTAAGCTTCTTTACCACCACAGACATTGAAGGTCGTTTCTCTCGATCAATTTGCAAGCATTGATACGCAATTTCTGATATCATATTCAAGGAACCCCAGTGCATTTGCTCCTTCATAACAGGATCAATAATCTCGTGTAATTTTTCTTCTTTATAGTAGCGTCGAGCTAAAGGGGCTAGAAACCTTTGTTCATTATCTATATTCATAAAACACAACCTTCCGCACAAGACTTCAAACAATACAACCCCAAATGAATAAACATCTGATTCTTTTGTGAGTACCCCTGTATCCATATACATGGGATCACAATAACCGTGTGTGCCACACGGATTGGTAATGAGGAAAGTTTCTTTTTCGTTTGCACGACCTAATTTGGAAAGACCCAAATCAGATATCATAGCCTTCCAGTTGTGATCTAACAAAATATTTGCACTCTTTATATCCCTGTGGATAACTCTTTGATTTTCTGCAGCATGGTTGTGAAGAAAATCCAAACCACAGGCTGCGTCGATGCATATATCAATCTTTTTCTTACATGTTAGGGGACATACAGTTGTATTCATACATAAAAACTTATCGAAGCTTCCATGGACCGCATACTCATAAATAAGGATCTTTTCATGTCCTTCCTGGCAGAAGCCAAGAAGGGAGACCAAGTTTGGATGTTTATATCGGGAGAGCAAATGAATTTCTGTTAAAAACTCTTTAAACCCTTGACCAGAAATGTTAGAATCTAATCTCTTTACAGCAATAGTAGTAAGTTTACCCAAAAGTGAGAGTTCTCCTTTGTAAACGTTGCCAAACCCACCTTTCCCGATGAGTGTAGTGAAGTTTTCAGTGGCTATTTTTATATCCTTAAATGGTATACGAAGGTGCTCTGAATCTTTAATGAATTCCATTTCTCTTTAATATATTGTGAGATTTGAGAAGTACCTGTTGTATGTTCAAAACATGAAAATTTGAAAACTTTGTATGAATGAAACATTGAAAAAGCGAAATCTTGAACATAGAGCACACCATATGAAGGTGTGATTAGAAGTGCTAAGTTACAAGACTAAGCATGCACATTATGGCTAGTCAAATAACTTAAACAAACTTTGAGGTCTTGGGGTTGGGTTTAGGCCGAAAAAGAGGCAGGGGGTTGTGAAAAGTATTACTTGTTTAATAAACCTTGTCTCTTAAAGATGTTTGCTTAGTTTGGTTTGCATGTAATTGTTTCTTCACATCTAGTTTCATCCAATTACACACTAGTTAGGGCTTAAATGTTACTAGACAATAGTTAAGTGCTCAATTACACATAGTTTGGTAAAAAAAAATGCTAAGACTATGGGGTATGGGGCGGGGGTTGGGGCGGGGGATGGGTACAAACGCCCAAGTCACCACCCCGGGTGGGCTTGGGTTTCGACGTGGCCCCTTGGGCGGGGGTTTCAGCCCGGGCGTTGGGCGGGCCTAGCGGTCTTCCGTGGCCGGCTCTCATTGGCTGGGTTGGCTAGGCTATAGGTGGCTAGGCTTTTTTTTTTTTTTTTTAATTTTGTGTGTATTTTATAATAATTGAAAAAAAATATATAACACGTGGCCAGCCCATGCGGGCTAGCCACGCCCCGCCATACCGACCCAACATGCAACTGACCAGCGGTGCCCCTCGAAGTCCACGTGTCAACCCATGCCCCAAACCCCCGCCCCACCATACCCCACGGTCTAAGTAGTGGTGTTAAATTGTGACAAAATTAACAAATACGCGAGAAAATTGAAAAATACGATATTATTATATATGTATTATGGTTTCATCAATTTTCCACACAAAAGCACATACTAATTCAATGGGTTTAATGTTCCAGGAATATTGGAATAATTCCTGTTAATAAAAGTTTACCGGATAATCACCAACGTTAGTTTCGTACAGTTTTACCCTTACGCAATAAGACGATATCTAACGGTTACCAAATTCAAACCCATGCATCTACCTGGACTTTGCTAGACTACATGGACTCGAATAATAATAATTAAATGTAAATGCACACCATTAACATATATATTGTTGGACCTACAAAAAAACGGATAATATCCAAAAGCCATAACATGATCAAGTGATCAAGAAACAAATAGAAGATTAAACTAGATTCCTCCCAAAGATAGTGAATATTGAACACCTAAATCAGAGCATCTGTTGAAGACCAGCTAACATCTGTTTTAAGCCTTGGAACCGCTATTTATGAAGAAACACGGTATGTTCAAGTCGTAAAGTCTGTTGAAGCAAAGGTCTGCTGATGAAGACCAAACATCTGTCTAGCCAAACAGACGCTTGGAACAAAGCAACAAATCATAACTTAACAATTGTTTCCCAATGTAACAGTATTAGTTTCTAAACAGAGTTTAGCATAGTTTTATCAGTTGTTTGATTCCCACAGATGTTTGCAACATATGTGGAATCTTTTCTATTAGGAATATTAGATGTCACTATCAAGGTGATGTTAGCCAATCACAAACATAGCTTTCGTACTTAGTATAAATAGATCTCACCTGTTAGAGATCTATTTGATCACACGCATCACCTTTTCTTTTGTACGAACAGAATTGTTTAATGATCAGTCTGAGGGGAGTCTGTAGAGTCAATCTTCTATAAAACTTTTTGTGATCATTTGATTATAATTGAAAAACAGATGTTGATGATGATTTCTCGCTTGTGATTGTCTATCTTTAGTTATACAATACAAAATTGTTTGCACTTATTCGTCATATAATCACAAGCCTTGTAAACACAGATTTAACAAATATGTATAATTAGAATGTACGGATTAACCTAGAAATTTGTCGAATGTCACAAAAATGGTCTCCATACGTCAATGTGAATGAGTTCAAACATGTGAGAAGGAGATGCAAATCTGTGACTATGGGGAAATGGAAGGTGATGTTGGCTTGCTTTGGGACGAATCTCACAAGGTGTAATTGGATCCATATGTGTATGAGAACAAAGATTTAACTGCTTGAATTTGTAAAATGGTAAAAAAACGTCGTCAATGATGCCAAATCTTCATACTAACAACAATATTAGAAGAACATTTAGTAAACAAAATTGAATTATTGGAAAGTGTTGTTATTGAGTTAGAAGATATACCCCCCAGCAGGTGACTGTGAAACTGGTGACTCAATGAACTAGTCGTTATTGTCTTTCTCATCATGTAACGCTCCGTATTTCCGAATTTCCATGTTTCTAGAGAATACGTGTTCATCGCTCTATTTTTGGAATCATAGTTCATATCGGAATGAAAAACGAGTTAAAAACGACAACCGAGTCGATTTACGCGCTGTTTACGCAACCGGCGAATGAACGTGTCCAACGTTAAGAACCGACACTATTTTACGTCTTTTTTTATTTTAAAACACTAATTTACGACACCTTATGGAGTTCGGGTTTTGAGAACGAGTTCGTGGAGGCTTTCGGACCGCTTAACACACGAGATGGGCTTGTGGGCCTTGGGCCCAAGCCCAAAGCTCACTTAACCAACACTAAACCTAAGTATATAAGGAAAAGTAACCCTAATCTCATTTGATTCACCAGCCGTTTAACACCTTTTTCCTCTCAATTTGTCTATACCTTATCCTCACCTTATATTTATTTTTGAGATCCAGACACAAAAACACGCACGGCATCACTGGTCTCACCATCTTCCTCATTTTAAACCCTAGATCCCTTCATCAACAACTCAGTCTCTCTCTCTCGTTTACACTTACAGACATCAAGCTCACACATGGGAATCAAGGAGAAACCATGTCTTCCACACCACCTCCGTTCTTACAACCCTCCTCACCTCCTCTCTTCTTCCCAGACCACAACACAACCTCCATATCTGCTTGATTGAACGGCCGACCACATTTTGGGTGGTGGCGTACGACGGCTGTGCATAGACGCGGAGAGAGAGAGAGAAGGACACGAAGAAGAGAGGAACGGGAGAGAGAGACTCGAGAAAGAAAGAGAAACGACGGCGGTGGTAATCTTGTTCCCGGCGACGAACCGCCATAGGCGGCAGGGCCGCGGCGGCGGCGGCGCTCTCGTTCCAATGAGGTTCAACAGGTTATGATTTCATTATTACCTCGGATGTTGGTTCGAGTTCTTGTTCTGGGTTTGTCTCCGATCTGATTCGGGTTTGAAGTGGTTTCGGTTCATTCTTTTGTTGGGTTGTTTTTGGTATCTCGGGTCAAACTCGGTCAATTGTCGGGTCAACGGGTTAAACCCGAGACTCGGTAAAACATTAATGACGCGAATTTTATTATATGGTTTATATATTTTTTTTAAACCAATCTCGAACCGACCCGACTATAAATCTAATGACTTGTGCATTTTTTATTATAAAAAAAAAGAACTTAGTTATGCTAAGCTAAAAACCGAGCCAACGTGTCGTGACTAGATTTGTATACAATCTTATATATTTGGTTTAGTTTTCGACCAAATTTACAACCTTGCACACTTGACGATAGTTGTATAATATTATTGAATTGTCGAAAAATTGTTGAATTTTGACAAATAAATCGACACTTAGATTGTCGGGATCGTCCAAAAACAGAGGAAACTCTGCCCGTTTTTCGTAAAATCCGTAAAATGATGCGTGTTTAATTATAAAGCGAAACATGTCGGATTCAAGTTATCTTTATAAAAACAAATATAAAAGTAAATCGGTTTTAGATAACACTTAACCATTTATTAAAACTAACCCTATTATTCTTTAAACGAACTATGTAATAGTAATAATAATAATAATAATAATAACAGTAATAATAACAGTTTTACTTTTATAAATTCTTTTCCTTTAATACACATTTAAATCAATTTATTTAACTTATATATCGCGATGACGTTCACGTATTCCATATTTAGGGTAATCACTTTCGCGCGTTCGGTTTCCCTATCTTTTCCTCGCGCGTTATTTTAAGGAATCTCCATACGCAAACACAGTGAGCATACTCGATCCCTTTTTACGCTTTATTACCTTTGGGATGCAATACATGTTCTTTGAATCAAATACATAAACATGCTAGAATTTTTAAACAAATAATCTCTATATATGCTCAAACGTGTTATACTTGTAATCATACGTGTTATACTTGAAAGCTTACGTGTTTAAATTCATATGCTTATAATTAGTTATTGCCATGAAAGATCTGTTTAAAACATTCTTATACTTATAATCAAACTTGTATGCTCGCCAATACTATTTGTATTGATCTATGCTTTAACATGTATTGCAGGATTTGGATGATGCAAGGAATCTAGTAGGATTGCCTAGAAACGCATTTAGATTCTAATACCAGTTGTAATGTTTTTTATGTTCAAACATGTTGTAATTTGTTTCCGATCTTTGCATGAGACTATTAATCAATGAAATGAAACTTAATTACTTGAATACTCGTTGTATTTTATTTATTTCAAACTTGTGGCTTTTCTAGTTCAAACGATGTAAAAAGTAATTATTAAATACTCGTCATAATTAGTGTTATGAAGTCTCTTGCAATCTATTTCGTCTCACTCCGATGTTTCCGCCATCGGTTGGGGTGTGACAGATTGGTATCAGAGCCATAACTATAGAGAATTAGGTAGAATTGCCATGTTCGACCTAGTCTATAGTCTAAGTACCAAAACTTGACCATTCCTGATTCTTGCTTAATATGTAATTCTTCCTATTTGCTTCTACCTCTTCTTTTGTCTAAATATACAATGTGTCTTTTCTAAAACGTTTCACGCAATACATACTTGAAGATACTCATATTCCACAATCGAAACGACTCACTAGAATAGGGGTGATTCCCGCCTTTGGTGACGAATTTCAATCCACCTTACATGTTATTTGCACGAAATTTCACCATCAAGTCAGGAGTGATATCCGTATCTTGATGGGAAATTCCATTTCATACTCTAGTGGTTCCTCATTGACGAGTCGAGATTTTATCTTGTTTCGTTCAATAAACCACATTTTTTTGGGACGAAATTGTCAAAGCTAGGATTGATATCCACACCTTGATGACTGGTCCATCTTTACGATTCTCAATCTCGCCAAAGTTTCGTATTTTCAATCAAATTAGGGACATGTACTAACTGGAAGGGTAAAATACTGTTAATCACCTGGCGACGAGAGTATTATACCTATTAGGCCAAAACATGTCTTCCTAATTCGGAAGGACTTGCGATTTACTTTGGAATAGTCGAAGTTTCTAAACCCGAAGCACTCCAATACTTATCAAGCCTCTCTTTTATATTAACATAACTTTTATGCGATTTAATACTTGTTACCTAATCATCGTTTTTACACAATAAATTAATACACGCGTACTGATACGTTATACTTGATTCGGGATTACTGGACATTCTTTATGTGATAAACTGGTCATTAACTTCGGATGAAGCCACACCTTGACATATGTAGTGCTTGTGAAGCGCTATAGGAATAGCGCACTGCCACATGGATTTGTGGTAATGTCAAGACATTCATTCATACATTACGGATCTTTTCATAGCAACGAAATGATGACATGTGCTATGATTAGATGACGCTTTATACGTTACGGATCTTTTCATAGCAACGAAATGATGACATGTGCTATGATTAGATGACGCTTTATACATTACGGATCTTTTCATGGCAACGAAATGATGACATGTGCCATGATTAGATGACGCTTGCGTTAAACGTTAGGTTGACATTTTGTCATTAACTTTGATCAAGCCGCACCTTAACATATATAGCGCTTGTGTAGCGCTATAGGAGTAACGCCCGCCGCATGGACTTGCGGTCATGTTAAGTCATTCATACATTCATACATACATACATACTTGCGGACACGATGGTTGACCAGTGAGATCACATGCCAGTAATGCGTTAATCTAGTTAACTAAATATCTCATGTGGACTATTCAAGGATTTAATCATACTCATACTTATAACCTCTCTCATACTTAAACACAATCATGCTTACATACAATCATACTTACATACTTAAACTTCTATACATTATCATTCTCACCCGTAATACGTTAATAAACCCTGACCCGTACACTACTAGTACAAACTATGCGGATCATGCACATACCCAAAATAATCACGGATGCATACATGATTATATTGCTATGAGCATGAAAACCATAGTGGGTTCTACTGAGTACCATAACACGAAACGTAACATGATATCGAATGACGAAACAGATGTAACATGGTCAAAACATGGTGGATACGCCACTGGTACTTCCTATATATAAGTGTTTTCATCATGTTACCAAACTTTCGTAAATCGTGCCATAAGAAATTCGGTGTTTTACAGACCCTTTAGACCTAATACAAACTTTAAACAACTCACAAACGCATTATATCCGATTGTCCCCGACGAGACTTCATTCTTAACACGCTACCTTTGTCTATCCGATACTTAAGCTATTCTTATACTCGTATTCGTTCGTTCACCCTTACACCTAAATTATTCTCTGTTGCCTCAAACCCCAAAGCCTCAATTTTAAACAAACCTCTTCTGTTTGCCAGAATCCTTTCAAGCCTTCCTCTCGAATAAATTTCGGGACGAAATTTCCTAAAGGAAGGGAGACTGTAACGCTCCGTATTTCCGAATTTCCATGTTTCTAGAGAATACATGTTCATCGCTCTATTTTTGGAATCATAGTTCATATCGGAATGAAAAACGAGTTAAAAACGACAACCGAGTCGATTTACGCGCTGTTTACGCAACCGACGAATGAACGTGTCCAACGTTAAGAACCGACACTATTTTACGCCTTTTTTATTTTAAAACACTAATTTACGACACCTTATGGAGTTCGGGTTTTGAGAACGAGTTCGTGGGGGCTTTCGGGCCACTTAACACACGAGATGGGCTTGTGGGCCTTGGGCCCAAGCCCAAAGCTCACTTAACCAACACTAAACCTAAGAATATAAGGAAAACTAACCCTAATCTCATTTGATTCACCAGCGTTTAACACCTTTTTCCTCTCAATTTGTCTATACCTTATCCTCGCCTTATATTTATTTTTGAGATCCAGACACAAAAACACGCACGGCGTCACTGGTCTCACCATCTTCCTCATTTTAAACCCTAGCTCCCTTCATCAACAACTCAGTCTCTCTCTCTCGTTTACACTTACAGACATCAAGCTCACATATGGGAATCAAGGAGAAACCATGTCTTCCACACCACCTCCGTTCTTACAACCCTCCTCACCTCCTCTCTTCTTCCCAGACCACAACACAACCTCCATATCTGCTTGATTGAACGGCCACATTTTGGGTGGTGGCGTACGGCGGCTGTGCATAGACGCGGAGAGAGAGAGAAGGACACGAAGAAGAGAGGAACGGGAGAGAGAGACTCGAGAAAGAAAGAGAAACGGCGGCGGTGGTAATCTTGTTCCCGGCGACGAACCGCCATAGGCGGCAGGGCCGCGGCGGCGGCGGCGCTCTCGTTCCGATGAGGTTCAACAGGTTATGATTTCATTGTTACCTCAGATGTTGGTTCGAGTTCTTGTTCTGGGTTTGTCTCCGATCTGATTCGGGTTTGAAGTTGTTTCGGTTCATTCTTTTGTTGGGTTGTTTTTGGTATCTCGGGTCAAACTCGGTCAATTGTCGGGTCAACGGGTTAAACCCGAGACTCGGTAAAACATTAATGACGCGAATTTTATTATATGGTTTATATATTTTTTTTAAACCAATCTCGAACCGACCCGACTATAAATCTAATGACTTGTGCATTTTTTATTATAAAAAAAAAGAACTTAGTTATGCTAAGCTAAAAACCGAGCCAACGTGTCGTGACTAGATTTGTATACAATCTTATATATTTGGTTTAGTTTTCGACCAAATTTACAACCTTGCACACTTGACGATAGTTGTATAATATTATTGAATTGTCGAAAAATTGTTGATTTTTGACAAATAAATCGACACTTAGATTGTCGGGATCGTCCGAAAACAGAGGAAACTCTGCCCGTTTTTCGTAAAAATCCGTAAAATGATGCGTGTTTAATTATAAAGCGAAACATGTCGGATTCACGTTATCTTTATAAAAACAAATATAAAAGTAAATCGGTTTTAGATAACACTTAACCATTTATTAAAACTAACCATATTATTCTTTAAACGAACTATGTAATAGTAATAATAATAATAATAACAGTAATAATAACAGTTTTACTTTTATAAATTCTTTTCCTTTAATACACATTTAAATCAATTTATTTAACTTATATATCGCGATGACATTCACGTATTCCATATTTAGGGTAATCACTTTCGCGCGTTCGGTTTCCCTATCTTTTCCTCGCGCGTTATTTTAAGGAATCTCCATACGCAAACACAGTGAGCATACTCGATCCCTTTTTACGCTTTATTACCTTTGGGATGCAATACATGTTCTTTGAATCAATACATAAATCAATAAAACATTTTGTATGAGTTTAGAAAACATTCTTATATAGAGATCTTATTATCAATTAAAAAGGAATAGCTTTACATGAAAATTTTAAATACATATGGAGACAAAGTTTGGATGCTTATGAAACGAACCAAAAAATTGTGATGAAGAAGGGAAAGAGAATACTTAAGAGCTTCAAAGTATTATTTATCACTTTTGTTTCTTGTAAATTAATTTTTCATAACCCGGGAAGTTCCCGGGTGATAGCCTAGTAATCTCTATATATGCTCAAACGTGTTATACTTGTAATCATACGTGTTATACTTGAAAGCTTACGTGTTTAAATTCATATGCTTATAATTAGTTATTGCCATGAAAGATCTGTTTAAAACATTCTTATACTTATAATCAAACTTGTATGCTCGCCAATACTATTTGTATTGATCTATGCTTTAACATGTACTGCAGGATTTGGATGATGCAAGGAATCTAGTAGGATTGCCTAGAAACGCATTTAGATTCTAATACCAGTTGTAATGTTTTCTATGTTCAAACATGTTGTAATTTGTTTCCGATCTTTGCATGAGACTATTAATCAATGAAATGAAACTTAATTACTTGAATACTCGTTGTATTTTATTTATTTTAAACTTGTGGCTTTTCTAGTTCAAACGATGTAAAAAGTAATTATTAAATACTCGTCATAATTAGTGTTATGAAGTCTCTTGCAATCTATTTCGTCTCACTCAAACGACACATTTCCGGCAAATCTTTTAGTTTTTGTAAATTTGAAGTCCTTAGGAAACCTAACAAGATGATAACACTTGCTTGCAGTGTGCCCATTCTTCTTACAGTGTGAACATACAAAAGTTTTCTTGTTATTAAATTTTCCACTAAAAGCCTGATTCGAAACAATCATGGCAGCAAATTCAGAAACAAATGAATTTCCCTTTGTTTCTCATCTTGGATGAGAAGTGCATACGCTTGATTAATTAACGGAAGTGGTTTCATCATTAGTATACTTCCTCACACATTATCATAACTAGGGTTAAGTCCCATAAGAAAGTTGACTAATCTTTGATCTTCTTCTCGTTTAGCAAGACGATGAGATACACCACAAGAACATTAAGTAATTCCAAGCATTTAACTCATCCAAATTAGACTTGATTTTAGTAAATAAGTAGCAATATCATTCATACCTTGAGAGATTTGAGACAAATTCTTCTACAACTGGTATAATTTCACCACATTAGCTTGACTGTATCTACCATTGAGTTCGGTCCAAAGTCTTTGTGCAGTTTCAGTGTATAAAACGCTTTCACCGATTTCTCTGGATAGAGTCTTGAGAATCTAGGAGATGACCATATCATTGTATCGTTGCCACAACACAATAAAAGAATTTACAGGTCTGGAAAAAGTTCCATCTGTAAACCCTAATTTGTTCTTTGCTGATAAAGTGATGATAATCACACGCTTCCATGCTCCAAACCCATCAAAAGATTTGGCTACGAGAATTATCCTAGGGTGATTAGAAGGATGCAGATATAGAGGATTTGAAGAATCAATCAGCATATTATTAGGTGAATTAGTGTTCGCACTTGAATCTGACAAGATTAGACATGTTTTGAGAAACGAAATTTAAATTTGACCGGAATTAAACGCCAAATCGGAATGAATAAATTGATTTCCCTTCACAAATTAGAAAGAAGATGATGATTGGAGCTTGAATGATCGAATAAGATGATTGGAGCTTAGAATTGCTCTGATACCATCTTGTTTGTAAAGGAGATGAACTAGGGAAACACTTGTTTAACTTTACTCATTACACAACTTATATACAAACAATGAAAACAGATTAACAAAACTAACTGAATTAACTAACTAACTAACCCATAGTGATCGATAGCGGCCATAGCGACCGCTATTGCAAATAGCGTTGCGAATCGATGACCCTGCGCTATTTGGCTCTCGCGGCTGAAAAGCGTGAAAATAGCGACATTATGTTTCTTATTTTATTTGTTTCCTTATATATAGGTACTTATTAGGTTTTATTATATTCACGTAATACATTAACGTTTCAAATACCACGTCTTCGTCGTCTCTTCAACTACTGTCGACCTCTGCCTCCATCATGCAAACTTCTTCTCTCAAGTCTCTATTAAGTTTCAGCCTTAAAGGTACGATCTTTAATTTCGATTTTCTCTTGAATGTTGATTCTTTCTTCTTTCTTCAGCAAGCTTCTTTCTTTATGATTTCAATGATCAGCAGTAATAGTATAAATATCATGCATGAATTTTTAAAAACCACAATATTGAATGTTATTTATTACTTGAGTTGAGACTTATTTATTACATATTACTTGCTTGAGTTATGTTCTGAATCTGATGATTTATTGTTATTCATTACTTGAGAGTGAGACTTATTTATTGTGACTTATTTATCAAATCAGTTATCAGTTATTTCTTACTGTTCGTCTGATGTATATATATCGAATCTGCATTCACTGTTAAGTCTGTTAGTCTGATGTATATATATCGAATCTGCATTCACTGTTAAGTCTGTTAGTCTGATGTATATATATCGAATCTGAATTAACTGTTAAGTCTGTTATATATCGCGTTAATTTTTAAGTGTTAACAGAATGGGTAGTAAAAAGGCAGCTGATCCTGGTTAGACTTATGGGACGCTGGTAGAAGGAACCAAGAGCTCGGTAAGGTGCAATTTTTGTTCTTTTGTTTCAAGTGGTGGATTACAAGGCACAAACATCACCTTTCTTGGGATTCCCCCGATGTGGCGAGATGTCCCAAGGTTCCCAATGACGTGAAAAATCTATTCAAAGAACTTTTTGAGAAGAAGAAACGTGTAAAAGAGACGTCAAATAGCATACCACATTTTGATGAAGTGGTCGATTTAGAAGAAAATGATGAAGATGAACAAGTGGGTCAACCTCAATCAAAGGGAAAGCTAGTTGCTTCATCAGCCGCTGCTACTGATTCTAATAAAAAAAGCAAAAGGCCCTATGTATGCAATGTTCAAGCCATCGCTTACATCGGGGAAGAAAGGGGGAAACTTGGTAGGAAGCGTAGAGCACAATGAAACACAAAAGAAACTAAGACTTGATGCAGTTCAAAAGTTTTCTCGTTGGATGTATGATGCGGGGCTTTCGTTCAATGCGGTGATGTACGATAGTTTGGGGCCCGCAATTGAAGCGATTGGTAGATATGGGTGCGGTATGAAACCCCCTACCTATCATGAGGTACGTGTTCCTATGTTGAAGTTAGAGATGGAACACACCAAAATTTTTTTGCATGATAGTGAGGTTCAACAGTCAACCTATGGGTGTTCCTTGATGGCTGATGGTTGGAGAGATCAGAAAAGAAGGGCGTTAATCAACTTCCTAGTAAACATTCCTCGAGGGAGTATGTTCGTTGAATCAGTCGATGCTTCTAGCTATTCTCACACCGGTAACCATTTAAGTCTTTTCTTTTTGTTAATACTTACTAGAGGTGAGATATTTAGTAACTTATAAAATATCTTGTAGGTGAGAACATGTTCAAATTGTTTGACCGATTAATTCAGGAGGTTGGGCCGAAGGATATTATTCAAATTGTGACTGATAGCGCAAGTACAATGTAGCTGCAGATAAACTTGTGGAAGAAAACACCCGCACATAGATTGGACTCCATGTGCGGCCCATTGCATTGATTTGATGTTTGAAGACATCTTCAAGTTACCCGATTTAAAGGGTTGTCTTGAAAGGGCAATTGCGGTGAACACATACATATATAACCGCACATTGCTACTGAACATGATGAGAGAGTTCACCGGGCAGAAAGACATGGTTAGGCCCGCGAAGACCAGATTTGCGACCACTTTCATCACTCTAAATTGTTTCAGGGTAAACAAGCAAAACTTAAAAAAAATGTTCACCTCCGAAAAGTGGAACACAAGCAAGTTCGCAAAGCAGACGGGAGGTGCACGGATAGCGAATATTATATTGTTGCCAACCTTTTGGAACAATGTAAACTTTGCGGTGAAAATTGGGTATCCATTGTTAGGAGTGCTTCGTTTAGTTGATGGAGAGAAAAAGCCTCCTATGGGTAATATTTATAATTAGTGGCGAAGCTTGAGATTTCCGACGGGGGTAGAAAACGTATATACCAAAAAATTTCTATAGAACTAGCGGGTAGAAAACGTATATACCCAAAAATTTCTATACGAAAACCACATATATTACACTACTGAGCGAAAAGTTCGGGGTTGGGCCCCCTGGCCCCTTAATAGTTGCGCCCCTGTTTATAATGCTTTGAACCAGCGGGTCGAAAACGTACCATTTGATCTTGTGTTGTTTCCTTAAGCGCTCTTCAACAACCTGGACACCTGTACATCCCAATCTGCATCATAAAGACCTGAAACTGCATAAACTTAAAATACAAACTTATAATTAAAAAACACATCCCCAAAACAGCATCAAGACAAGTTAACAAAAAAACAAACAAAAGTTAGCAACTAAAAATATTAAAGACTCAAGTATCAATCTATGTACTGAAATTCTTATTATTCAAGTAATTGTGGCCTTACTCATACAAGAACAATCCTATGCAACAAAAGAAGCTGTTAAATATTAATATATGTGTGTATGTACATGAAAAACTATAAAATATTTAGACACAGAAACTTTTTTGTTCATGAACACAACTTCATTTGCTTCTGTGGGTACATCTACTGATTCAACCCAGATCTTGACTCATCAAAGTTGATTGCAAATTGATAGTTTACCTCTTTGAAAAAGAACAGGCGATGTAGCAAATGAGGAACGCGATGATTGGGGGGGAAGAAGAAATTAAATGATCTAAAGAAGAAATCAAAAGAAGATTAATGAGTTCATGCATATTTTTTGTACAGACCCACTACTAAAAATTCCAAACCGAACCCGCATCCTCCCCTGGTTGTTGCTCCTCCAAGGTTCGCCCCTTAAGAACTACAAAATAAAAAAAAATAATTAAATCAATAAGATACTTTGATCAATATTGAAGAAAGTGGATGGTCTAAAGAAGAAATCAAAAGAAGATCAATACTAAATAATTGGATAGATGTTGGGTACTGAGAGATTGATGCATACCTGATCGGAGAAGAGGAGGATTCCAGTGAAGAAGATGATGGATCAATAATTGAACTAGTGGTAAAGGAAGATCATGTCAAACATAATAATAATGTAAATAAAGATATGTCGGCTTTTTTTTTTTTTTTTGAACGGCTAAAATCTTTTTACAAACCCTTTTTTGCCTCTTATGAGGCTCGAACTCATGCCCCTTATGTGAAACTCAAACCCATTTACCACCACACCACTAAGGGGTGGGGCATATGTCGGCTTTTATTTAGCCAAAAAGCTAGACGATAAGATAAAAATGAAATAAAAAAAATATGCCACTGTCTTTACATTTTAGTCTAATCATCATGGACAGCTCACACACATGTGAATTTATATTTTGAGTTAAATGTGATTTTAGTCTCTGTAATTTGGGTCATTTTATCAGTTTAGTCCAAAGATTTTATTTTTCGTCTGTGAGTCCAAAAAAGTTTCATTGTTGCCATTTTAGTCTACTGGGTTAACTTTATCCATTATTTTTGTTAGCGAGAAGGGCAATTCGGTCATTTTATATGACCAAATTGCCCTTCTAGTTAACAGAAATAAAATGACCGAATTGCCCATTCGCTAACAGAAATAATGGATAAAGTTAACCCAGTGGACTAAAATGGCAATGGTGAAACCTTTTTGGACCCACAGGCAAAAAATGAAACCTTATGACTAAACTAACAAAATGGCCCAAATCACAGGGACTAAAATGGCATTTAACTCTTATATTTATATTTATATACTATAGAACCAATGTAGGGGAATAGTACCGTCGTGGTCAGTGTCAGGGCGTGCCGACCTGCCGGTTGGTCACAGAACACTTGAATCGTGATGAGATGCTGCCACTTTGGTCACAGAAGTCAAAGAAGTTTTCTAAATAAAATATGGTGATCTGTTTATAAAACATACACAATTTTTTAAATTTATTGATATTTAGAGGTGATTTGTGTTTTGGTAATTTCTTGCTGTAATTTTCTTTGAACAACTTAAAGTAATATGTTTATAACCATCGATAATGTTTGAAGTTTATCGATTTTTGGAGGCGAATTATGCTTATCAGGTTAATTTCTTGATGTAAATATTTCTGAACAAAATATGCTGGTCTGATCATACATCATAGAAAATTGTTGTGAAGTTTTTGATTTTTGGAGGTTATCTTTTGAATTTAACATGTATTTAAGATTCTTGAAATTTATTATAAATTGATGTAAATTTAGAAACTGATATTTATTCTATTTGTTTGTGAATCAGTATACAATCATCATTCAAACAAAGTTCATGGTTGATATAGAAGTTCAGATCCCATCTGCTTTCGATCCATTTGCTGACGTTGAACAAGATTCAGGTGGCGGTGCCGGAGTCAAAGAGTATGTTCATATCCGCATACAACAACGAAATGGTAGAAAAAGCTTGACAACAGTTCAGGGTCTCAAAAAGGAGCTTAGTTACGAAAAAATTCTCAAAGATTTGAAGAAAGAATTCTGCTGCAATGGCATTGTTGTGCAGGATAAAGAATTGGGCAAAGTGATCCAGCTTCAAGGCGATCAACGCAAGAACGTTTCTGCGTTCTTGACCCGTGCGGGTATTGTGAAGAAAGATCAGATCAAGATCCATGGTTTTTGAAAACAAAGTGGTTTGATTTTCGGATTCGGTTTGTGTTTTGCTTATTGATGCATACTACAGTTTCAGTTTCTTGATTTCTGTTTATGTTGTTTTGTGGGTTTTTACTTTTCTGTGATGGATGTTATGTGCAACTGGACTATGTTCGCCACTTTGGTTGGTTATGCTCAAATAAAAGACTTTAGTGTGTTCAATATGTTTTTGGAATTGCGTTGTACTAGTATAGCTTGTTACGAATCTTTACGTTGACCGTTCACCCAGATACGGCTTCTGTCAATTCTTGGATCAACTTGTTGACTCATATACAGGTTCGTCAATTATTGGATCGACTTGTCGACTCATTTACAGGTTCGTCAATTCTTGGATCGACTTGTTGGGTTCGTCGATTCCTCATTGGACTCATCTTTCTGTTGACTCATATACGGGTCAATTCTGGGTTCGGTCTCATCTTTCTGTTGACTCATATACGGGTCAATTCTGGGTTCGACTCGTTGACATTGGTCTCATCTTTCCTTGATTCATATAGGGGTTCGTCAATTCTTGGATCAACTTTCCATTGGTCTCTTTCCTTCGACTCATATATGGGTTCGTTAATTCCCCATTGGTCTCTTTCCTTTTGACTCATATGGGTTCGTCAATGCTTGGATCAAACTCGTTTACTCATATACTCCCTTGGATCAACTCGTTGACTCATATACGGGTTCTCCATTACCCATTGGTCTCTTTTCGTTGACTCATATGGATCGTCAATTCTTGGATTAACTCGTTGGCTCATATACGGGCTCACCATCAGAAGGTCAAACATGTTTTGACCTTTTAAGCACGTTTACAGAGGGGTATACAACACTTGTTTTATTCTAAAGATTATTTGTAAAAAGATGGTTTGAAAATTTTGGGAGTGGTTACTTTGAATTCTCGTAAATAACAAACTTATAATATGTTTTGGCCAAACACTCTAAACTATGATTACAGAACAATTGTGCATATTTTTACAGAGATCCACTTCCACAAGAAAATACAACAAGCTCAAACCCTAACAACCGAACAGACCCTAGAAACTGAACCAAACCAGTAACCACGTCCCAGAACCCTGATTGGATCTGGTTAGAAGATCATAACGTCTCCGTTGGTTAGAAACTGCGGTTTTTTTAAATCTTAATTAATGGTATTAGAACAACTTTGGTCCTTGTGTTCCACTTCTCATCATGGTGCAGAACTCTTCATAATTTATCTTTGCATCCTGCAAAAATGATTCCATTTACAAATTGTAAATTATATTTAAAAAAAAGAGTGAAAAATAAATATGGAGGAAGAAGAAAAAGAGCTCACATTATCAGTATCCACTTCGGATATAACCTCTTTGATGGTAGCCTCATCACCCATTCCGTATTGTTTCATTGCTGTTTCTAGTTCATCTCTTGTAATAAACCTGAATTTAGATCCATCACAAATAACTTTAGTGTTTAGGTTCAACCTATTTACTCACTATCGGATCGATTTAGTTTGTGTTTAATCTCAAATCCATCAAATGGATCAAAAGGGTAGAAGTCGTCAAAATTCAAAAGTCTATTCTCAATAGTAATGTGGAAATTTAATTATATATAAAAATATTTGAGAATAGGGCAAAAAGTGTTTGCGGGTCAACCAAACTTGACTCGGCCCCTTTTGACCCGTACTAAAGATGACCCGTTAGTCAACCTGCCCAACTTGACAATATCCTAGTTAAATACATACCCGTTGCCATCTGTATCAAAATGCTGAAATGCTTTATACAAATCTTCTTCGCGTTCTAGTTTGTGTCGATGCATTGTTGCTGTGATGAACTCAATGTAGTCAATCGACCCATTTCCATCTACATCCGCCTGTAAAATAAAATCTTGATTTTAATTTGGAACATACTTTTAACAAAGTTCATCCATGATGTTTGAAAAGATGCTCTTTTACATGATGGAATCTTTAAGTCATGATAATTCAAGTTCAATTTTATGTTTTATTTTTTTTAATTTAATACAGAATTCCTTAAATTTTGATAATTTAATTTCATGTTTTGATGTTTGAATTTTTTTTAAAAGATGGTAAATCTAATGAAAAGTTTTAAACAACTTACTGCATCCATAAGTTGTCTAACTTCAGATTCTGTGAGTTTTGACCCGAGTCTAGCCAACCCAGTTTTAAGCTCTTCATAGGTGATCGTGCCACTTTTATCCGTATCCATATTCATAAACATCGATTTCAGCCCTTGGATTTCCTCTGTTGATAGATTTTCAGCAATCACCTAGATTAAAAAGAAAAATTAGAATATTCTTGACATGATATAATGCTCTCTAATCTTATTTAATAGGTTAAATAATTAAGTTTAAAAATAGAACAAGGAGTCAGTGGGTCAGCCCGACCCAACACGTTTGAAATCATTTTATAAAATATAAATTTAGACTTGTTAGCACCCAACCTGCCCATTTTAGTTATTATATAAAGCAAACCTTGAGAGCGAGTTTCTTGAGCTTATTCATAGCTCGGAATTGCTTCATCCTTGAAAGAACCGCACTGTCTATCGACTTATCTGATGCTTCTCCATCTTCTCTAATCCATGGATGCTCTGTACCGGATAGAAAAAGCAAAAGAAAATATTGAAAATAAATATTATGACAATTAAAAGATTTCTGCAAGTTAAATGATATTTAAGGTTAAACTGTTTAAACATACCAAGAACTTGAGCAGAGGTTATACGCTTTTTTGGGTCGAGTGTGAGCATTCTTCGCACAAGGTCTTTGGCACTAGCGGAAATCGAAGGCCAGGGATCAGTTTCAAAATCAATCTCTCCTTTCAAAATCTCATCAAATATTCCTTTCTCGGTCTCTGCAATTCGGTAAGCGTTTTTAGATTGATGATCAAATGAAACAGAGATAAAAACATTGACCCGTTAACGTATGAATGGGTAGAGAATTGGGTTATGTTTTTAGTGTCATGTAGAAACTAGCTGAAGAACGGGTCAAACGGGTCAAAATGTAAAATAGGATGAAAGTGGCTCAAAGTCAGTTCTTAGTGTGAGATGATTCATTCACAACCTTTTTTTTACTTTATACATGACTATATATGTTTGGACAAAGTTATCCTCGTATCCAGTTTAACTAGTTTTTTACCACTCAAGTGTTGTGAGGGTAAAATCGTCTAAAAACATACAACTGTTGTGCATGAAATGAGAAAATGTTGTGTACAAATCACATTCCATTTTTATGTACACAACGTCCGAGATCATATTTTTATTCAAAGATTTAGATTATTACGGTATTTACATTGTTTATGTAATCATAAGTTGCACAATAACTATTTACAAAAATGGATGACATCTTTTAACCAGAATGTGTTTTGACCCTTTAATCGGTCCACCGCCCATCTTCATGTTTGTAACCAAACAAATTAAAGGTAGTAGTTTTGACCCATTTACTTACGCATGAGTCCGCTAGAGTTATTTTATCTAAAAGGAGTCAAATAGAAAATAGCTAAAAGAGGAGCCATGATGGGTCAAACAGGTTAAAAGCCACGTCTATTTTCAATTTACACAATTTTGTAAATCATTTTTATTCAAAGATTAAATTAATCATGATAATGCTATTGTTTTATGTAATCATAAGGAATGCATTAGTTATTTAAAAAGAAAGGTAAAAAGATGAGCGTGGGTCCCCCAACCAACCCGGTCCGTACGAAAGACAGGGATGTTCCGTCCCGAACCCGTTTTGACCGACCCACCCGTCTTAGGGAGGTTTGCAACTTACCAGCCCAAAATGGAGGTACACCACTGAGTAAGATGTACAGCATTACCCCTGCACTCCATATATCTATTTCCTTTCCGTATGTGCGCTTTAATACCTCCGGTGCAATGTAATACGCGCTTCGGCCGCTTCCAACTATATCCTGGTATAATTTTCCTGAAATATTTAGTTCCAATATTACAACAAGATTAGCAAAATCATTATGTACATCAGATTAATACGCGTAATTTGGTTGCTTGCAATAAAATACTAAAAATTGTACGGATATAAAGACTAATTTAACATTCGTTTTAAACTAACACAGAATTTTGCAGAATTAAACGGTCCAGTTGCAATAATTCTACTTAAAGATCCATAAATAAAAACAGATAAAATCAAAGGCGTAAAAAAAGGTAAAGGCTCATTTAAAGATTTGTCAGTATAGAACATACAATCTTGAAGGAGTAAATGGCTACTTTGCTAGAATTCGACTTCAAGATCCATAGATATAATAAGTAACAGACAACTTTGCAGATTTAAATGGTCTAATTGCCACAACTCTACTGATAGATCCATAAATAAAAAAGATAAAATCGAAAGCGTCAAAAGTGTAAAGACTCATTTAACCATGATTCAACACACAATCTAGCAGGATTAACGGATTCGTTTGCTAGAATTCTACTTCAAGATCCATTAATAAATACCAATTCCATATTCTTTTTTAAAAGTAACAAAATTTTGCAGGATCTAACGGTCCAATTGGCATAACTCTTCTTGAAGATCCATAAATCAAAACAGACGCTGGCGGATCTTGAACTTTTAAACAGGGGGCCGAAAGTTTTAAAGAAAAAAAGGGAGTGAACTCAACACATATAAAATTTTCGGTAAAATTTACACTTCAAAGCGATAAGATCAAAAGTGTCAAAAGATACATTTGACCATAAATTAACACACAATTTGCAGGATTAAATTGTCACATGTAAAGATCCAAAATAAAAGCTCATACCTTCTTGAATGAAGACTGACAACCCAAAACCAGTAGCTTTAAGCAAAGCATTCTCACTCTTATCAGAAAGCAAGAAATTCTCAGGCTTCAAATCCCTATGCATGACACCCATAAAATGACACACATGAACCACATTAACAATTGATCTACATATTCCAGCAGCAGCTCTCTCACTATAATGACCTTTAGCAATAATCCTCTCAAAAAGCTCTCCACCTTCACACACCTCCATAACCAAATGCACAGATTGCTTATCCTCATAAGCCCCTTTAAACTCAACAATATTATTTTGACCACTCAAATGCTGCATAATTTGTATCTCTCTCCTCATATCCTCTTTATCACTCTTTGTAATCAACTTCCATTTAGATATAGACTTACAAGCATATGTAACACCAGTTGAATTCTCTGTACAAGAATATATAACAGCAGACTGACCCCTACCCAATTCTTTCCCCATAGTGTAGTGATCCTTAACATCTTCAAATGGTTTGTTAAGAATTGTGTCTGATTTGAATACCCTTTTGGGGCTGGGTGGTGATGGTGATTTATTCAAGATACCTGGTAAACCTGCTAATACTAAGATACGATTTATCAGCTGTAATTTCTTGCGGCTGGGTGGTGGTGGTGGTGATTTCTTGGGTGGAATTTGGTCTGCTGGAGCTGGTGATTTGGTGTACACAATGTTTGGCTCATAAGATCTGTGATTGTAAGAAATACACACTTCAGTTCTTGATGAATTCTTGCTTTTGCTGATGCATACCACCCATTTTTTGGGAACAATTTGAGATAACCAGATGGGTTTTATGAGAATTTAGTCCAAGAAACCGAAAACCCAAGTTGGATCTTTTTGAAGGTGTGAAATTTTTTAGAAAAATTGGATCTTTTTGATAATTGAGTTCAAGAAACTGAAAACCCAAGTTGAAAAGTATGAAATTTTTTGTGGGAAATTGGATAAAGATTGGATTTTTTTTGAGAATTGAGTTCAAGTAATTGAAGACCCAAGATTAAAGGTGTGAGATTTTAGTGAAAAACTGGATTACTTTGAGAATTGAGTTCAAGAAATTGAAAATACAGGTTTAATTGTTTAAAGGTATGAGGGGGGAAATTCGAAAAAAATATATAATTTTTCAAAAAGCCAATAACTTGTTTCAAAAAGCTAAGCCAAACACCCTCTTAATCAATTGGATAAAAAACGGGTTTGATATTGCTTTCAAGTTTGAATCGGTTTGACTAGTGAATGAGATTGTCTACATGTGAAATGGAAATGGAGTTGCCACCATGAAAGTGATACCAATCATCTGAGATCAATGAAGTAAGTTGCTTGAATACATTGATCTCATAAAGGAAGTAATAAATAATTGGATAATACATCTGTACACAAAAATTAATAAAATAAAAATAGGAAGCTTACTGTTCTAAAATAGACACTCGTATTGTAAAATTTGAATTTCAAATTTCTTATCTTATACTCATAGTGAGTAAATCAATAAACTAGTTTCGTTTAAATTATTTAGATAAAGGGTAGATCGATGACTCCCCACAATGGCTTCCTATATATATATATATATATATATATATATATATATATATATATATATATATATATATATATATATATATATATATAGTGTGAGGTTTATTGGGGAACACTAAAAAAGTGGGGAACAGCGGGGAACCGACTCAAAGAACTCCGATTGGACTCATTCCAGCGGCGTTGGAACCGGCTCGTCGAACCCTAACTAGGATCTTTTAACCCTGAACACTAAATCATAACCCCTAAACCCTAAATATATTAGGGTTTGGCTTTTAGGGTTTAGCTTTAGGGTTTGATATTGCATTCAAGTTTGAATCGGTTTGACTAGTGAATGAGATTGTGTACATGTGAAATGGAAATGGAGTTGCCACCATGAAAGTGATAGCAATCATCTAATGAGATCAACGAAGTAAGTTGCTTGAATACATTGATCTCATAAAGGAAGTAATAAATAATTGGATAATACATCTGTACACAAAAATTAATAAAATAAAAATAGGAAGCTTACTGTTCTAAAATAGACACTCGTATTGTAAAATTTGAATTTCAAATTTCTTATCTTATACTCATAGTGAGTAAATCAATAAACTAGTTTCGTTTAAATTATTTAGATAAAGGGTAGATCGATGACTCCCCACAATGGCTTCCTATATATATATATATAGTGTGAGGTTCATTGGGGAACACTAAAAAAGTGGGGAACAGCGGGGAACCGACTCAAACGAACTCTGATTGGACTCATTCCAGCGGCGTTGGAACCGGCTCGTCGAACCCTAACTAGGATCTTTTAACCCTGAACACTAAATCATAACCCCTAAACCCTAAATATATTAGGGTTTGGCTTTTAGGGTTTAGCTTTAGGGTTTAGATTTAGGGTTTAGGGTTTAGCATTAGGTTTAGCCTTTAGGGTTTAGCTTTTAGGGTTTATAGTTTAGATTTTACGATTTAGCTTAGGTTTTAGCCTTATTTTTTAGCTTTAGGGTTTACAGTTTAGGAGTTAGGATTTAGGGTTTAGGGTTAAAAGATCTTAGTTAGGGTTCGACGAGCCGATTCCAACGCCGTTGGAATGAGTCAAATCGGAGTTCGTTTGAGTCGGTTCCCCGCGGTTCCCCACTTTTTTAGTCTTCCCCAATGAACCTTCCCCTATATATATATATATATATATGACCATAACGAGTTTGAAAAGCCGTCCTTGGTATGCTTTCCTCTTGTATTCGTAACTTGTGAAGTCCACACTGCTAAGTTCATCTGGTAACTTCAACTTGTAGGCCACAGTGCCAATCTTTTCTAAGATTTCAAATGGTCCAATGTAACGTGGGTTAAGCTTTCCACGTTTACCGAACCTCGCTACGCCTTTCCAAGGCGAGACTTTCAATAAGACCTTGTCTCCGACCTCGAAAGATAATGGCTTCTGTCTCTTGTCTGCGTAGCTCTTTTGTCGATCGCGAGCCGCCTTGATACGGTCTCTGATCTGGAAGATTTTATCTGTAGTCTCTTGGACTAACTCCGGACCGATAAGTTGTTTATCGCCCGCTTCCGCCCAACATAGCGGAGAGCGACACTTTCGACCGTAGAGAGCTTCGAACGGTGCAGCTTGTATACTTGTGTGGTAGCTGTTGTTGTAGGAAAACTCAACAAACGGTAAGTGAGTATCCCAGTTGCCGCCCAAATCCATAACACACGCACGAAGCATGTCTTCGAGTGTTTGGATAGTCCGTTCACTCTGGCCGTCAGTTTGTGGATGAAAGGCCGTGCTTAGATTCAAACGTGATCCAAAGGCCTCCTGAAAAGACTTCCAAATTCTTGAAATGAAACGACCGTCTCGGTCCGAAATGATTGAAATAGGCACTCCATGACAAACCACTATTTCTTTGAGATAGAGTTCCGCTAGTTTCTCTGTACTATCCTTCTCCCGAATCGGCAAGAAGTGTGCGGACTTTGTCAACCTATCGACGATTACCCATATCATGTCGTGGCCTCTTGAGGTCCTGGGTAACTTCGTAATGAAGTCCATCGATATCTGTTCCCATTTCCAAACGAGAATCTCGGGTTGTTGTAACAAGCCCGAGGGTTTCTGATATTCAGCCTTGACCTTCGCGCAGGTCAAGCATTTTCCGACATAAGTCGCGATATCACCTTTGAGGTTAGGCCACCAATAATACGCTTTCAAGTCTTGGTACATTTTATCCGATCCAGGATGGATCGAGTACTTAGACCTATGAGCTTCCTCAAAAATAACATCTCGAAGGCCTCCAAAGAGTGGAACCCAAATTCGACCCATAATGTATAAAGTTCCATCTTCTTTCGGCATGATATGGGTAATTTCGTAATGAAGTACATCTATATAAATATGATGGTTTAAACCTTAGTAGTTTATTTTCATTTTGATGTATGAAACAATAACACTTTACTTTTATGTTAATGGTTTGTAACCGACACACTAAACTTATGTTGTAATCTTTTGAAGTACTTATGTAATGGCAATAGAGTATGTTTTATTCATATAGTTTGTTCATGTACATCGATACTTATGTAATGGCAATGAAGTATGTTTTATTCATATGGTATTGCTTTCAAGTTTGAATCGGTTTGACTAGTGAAGGAGATTGTCTACATGTGAAATGGAAATGGAGTTGCCACCATTAAAGTGATAGCAATCATCTGAGATCAATGAAGTAAGTTGCTTGTATACATTGATCTCATAAAGGAAGTAATAAATAATTGGATAATACATCTGTACACAAAAATTAATAAAATAAAAATAGAAAGCTTACTGTTCTAAAATAGACACTCGTATTGTAAAATTTGAATTTCAAATTTCTTATCTTATACTCATAGTGAGTAAATCAATAAACTATTTAGATAAATAAAATTTGAATTTCAAATTTTGTTTAAATTATTTAGATAAAGGGTAGATCGATGACTCCCCACAATGGCTTCCTATATATATATATATATATAGTGTGAGGTTCATTGGGGAACACTAAAAAAGTGGGTAACAGCGGGGAACCGACTCAAACGAACTCCGATTGGACTCATTCCAGCGGCGTTGGAACCGGTTCGTCGAACCCTAACTAGGATCTTTTAACCCTGAACACTAAATCATAACCCCTAAACCTTCGACAATTGGTGGTAGTCCCGGCAAGTCGTCAGGAAAGACTTCAGGAAAGTCTCTTATCACAGGAATGTCTTTCAGCTGTGGCCCCTCGGCCTTCTTGTCGACAACATGCGCAAGGAATGCAATACCACCCTTCCGTAAGCACTTATGTGCCTTCATACAATTGATAATCCGCATTGGCGTGTCGCGCTTCTCTCTATGTATAACAAGTGTCTCTTCGTCCGATAGTGGTAGGCCGTAGGCGTATGACCTTCTCATGGCACACGACTTCGGCTCGGTTATGGGATAGCCAATCCATGCCAACCACTACATCGAAACTACCCAACTCCACGGGTAAGAGATCGATATTGAATGTTCGTTCACCAAGTTCTAAGGAACATCCCTTAGCAACTTCCCCGGACTCGACTAGTTTACCGTTTGCCAATTCTATTGAGTAAGGCACATCTAACTTACTTGTTTCTATGCCCAGAATATTTTTAAAATCCATAGAAATAAAACTAAAATCGGCACCGGTATCAAATAATATGGATGCGAAATGATTGTTGATGAGGAACGTACCAGTGACCACATTAGGGTCTTGGCGCGCATCCTTTGCTCCGATCACAAATGCCCTACCCTGAGCTGGGTTTTCTTTAGGACAGTCTTTCTTGAAGTGATCTTTGCTTCCGCATCCAAAGCATCCTTGACCACGCCCATTTCCGTTCCCATTCTTGTTACCATTTCCACTTCCCGATCCAGTATTATTTCCCGTTCCCCAACACGATTCAGCACGGTGGCCATTCTTGCCACACTTGACAACCCGACAATCGCCCAAGTGATGATATTTGCGTCGTTCACACTTGGGTAAAGTACCAGCTTACTTCTTAGGACCAGTGTCGTTTGTGGCTACAAACGCCATTGCATCCTTTTGTGAGTTATTCTGTCGCCTGTTGTTGTTGGGGTTATTGTGGTTGTTGTTACTGTTGTTGTTATTACCACGGGTTCCCTTTTTGAAATAAAGAGTACTTCCTCTTCCCACTGTTGGAAGACTCGACATGTGTTTCCTTCTTCTCATCACCTTTCTCTGAGAATATATTCATCCTGACCCCATCTTCAGTGAGACTCACGGCTATAGTCACAGCCTGAGTAATAGTCGTGGGTTTAGCTGCAGTAACCAGACTCCGAATCTTGGGAGAAAGTCCCCAGATGTAGCGTTCGATACGCTTGTATTCCGGTGATACAAGATAAGGAATCACGCGGGACAGATCGTGAAGCCTTTGCGTATATCCAGTGATATCAGCTCCGACCATGGTAAGGTGCCAAAACTCGTTCTCCAACTTCTGGAGTTCAGCACGAGAACAGTACTTATCCCTCATACGTTCCTTCAGTTCATCCCAAGTCGACGCATAAGCAGCGTTATCACCCAAAGTTTGCACTTGTAAGTTCCACCATGTAAGGGCCTCGTTGAGAAACAGGCCAGTAACGAAAGTGACATGCTGATTAGCGGAACATCTGCTCATTCTGATAGTGGAATCCGTTTTCTCAGTCCATCGCACGAAAGCCACAGCACCGCCTGTGCCATCGTAGTTAAGTGGCTTGCAGTCCAGAAACTGCTTGAACATGCACCCTGAAATTGGACAAACGGATTATGAATGAGCAAACAGTGAATCGCACGAATAGATAATGAAAGGGATTGAATGAGTTGTCACTAAAAGAAAATGACTAACCATTACCATTAGCATTGTTTGCGTTTGAAGTGCCGCCACTGGTTTCGACGCGCGATGCTTCGTACAGTGCTATGGCTTGTGTTATCCTTTCTTCAATTAGTGCGTTCAGTTCTGCCTCAGTCGTAGGCATTGGTGGGGGTGGGGGTGGATTAACTGTCCGTGAACGTAAAGCTCTCCTTGGTGGCATGATTCTTCCAAAGGAGAAATAGGATAAAGATTAGACGTTGATTTGGTTTGTTAAATATTTTTACTAAGTAAGAAGAAAGAAAAAAAAAATATTCATAACATTAATAGCAATATCACCAAGAAACATATAATGCGAGTAAATAAGTTAACATAAGCAATAAGATATGTCCAACCAGACCATTCAGATGCATATAAAAGATAACACCAAGTTTTTCATATATATTAGTCAATCGGTTACATAATCGTTTGAAAGGAAACAAAATGGACTCGGGCTACATAACCCGGTCATACTAGTCTAGTACAACAAAAGAGATAACAAAATCTTCCTTCAAACTGTGTGATCCGCTGTCTGTCGGTTGTCTTCAAAACTTGGTGGAGCGTCAATATGTACACAAAAACGGGTAACTACATCCCGTTACAAAAGATAACCTGCAAGTGAAAGTCTATGGTGGAGGGGGGATAGGTGGTTGAGTCAGAAGTGCCAAACCGTGAACGTGAGTAAGCTCTTCCTCGAGTTCATGAACTCGACGGATAAGAAAGTCTATCTGCTGCTCGAGTGTCAGCACACGAGCACTTAAGTCAGGTGGAAAAACAGGTGGTGGTGGTGGTGGTGGAGCATGTGGTGGTGCATGAACTGGTGGTGGTGGTCTAGCGTCTTCAAGCTGCTGAAGCTCATGGACTCTACAAAAGAGTATGTCGACCTGAAGCTGTAGAGATAGCAGAAGATCGTCGGTAGTAACAGCTGGGTAATGCAATGGATGGTATGGATCTGACATGGGCATAACATGAGGTAGAGAGTGTGGCGTAATAAGAGGCTCGACAGGGACCTGTGGGACTGAGCGAAACTGGTGATAGTATAGGTCCATGTCACTGGGTGGTACGTGGGCATGTCCGGATGGCCCGGCCTCATCGGTATGACCAGTAGGTGGTATGATAGGTGCGAAGCGCATGAGGCGAATATGCTCAGGAGATGTATCTGCAGCAGGGACTTGAACAGGAGCAGGGATGACTGGCTCTGCTGGCATGACGTCATCCCCAAAGTCTGCATTGCGCTGTAGGCCAATAGCCTGCAGTGCAGACGAAGTAACAGATGCATAAGAGGAAGCATCTGAGTCGGTATCTGCATCAGAAGAAATATCGATCACCGAGACCACTGGTGATGCAATGTCTAAGATAACCACATCGTGAACTTCTCCGTCTCCCAAATCAGCATCCATGTGATCCACCAGAATCACTGGAATGACGTCGTCGTCATCGTCGAGGTCGACGATAAAAGGCTTGATATCAAGAGGAGTGACGTCAAAGGGTATAATCTCAACTACATGCTCACCCTCCGGGTGACCCAAAATGACTATATCGTTGAGTATAGGGGGGATAGCTAACACATCATCATCGATGATCTCGCCTAGAAGTGCGAATGGTATGTTACCGTTTGTGTTGGACTCTTTTTAAGCCACTTTCATGATGATCAAGATGCACAACAAGAGGCACTTAAGGAAGAACATCTTGAAGCAGGATTGACGACTTATTCGATCAACTTTAAGGACCTTTGTCATTTCTAAGGCTCGAACTCTCAAAGTTGTTCATCCCCGATCAGATCACACCTCGCGCTTCCGCTATGAGCGGGTGTGACAGTTTGGTATCAGAGCATCGATTGTAGTGAACCAGGATTCTTTCTCGAGTCTAAGTCTACAATCACTAGGGATCTCTCACGAAAACCATTTAAACACAAACAAATGTTTTCATTTGATTAAACATTTCTCATGGTCCATTTTCAACAAGAATTCATCTCATACAAATCAAGCAAGGACACTAGTGTCTTAGTCATCTAAATGGTAGACATGCAACTTTAAGTTAATCCACACAACTCAATTAGGATAACTTAAAATGAACATTATGTGAAAAATACATTTCGTGTATATATGTAAAGTAACAAATAATCATACGTGTCGAACAACTTATTTCTCAGGTCACCATGTCTTCATCTGAAGGTAGCAATGTATACGACGACGTAGACCCCATGGAGATTGTATCCGATGATGACTACGTGCCGGAGGTTCAGGTCATCTTATCTGATAGCGACTCTACATCTGACAGCGACATGGACGACTTCCAACCATTCGCACTTCTAGGCGAGATCATCGATGATGATGTGTTAGCTATCCCCCCTATACTCAACGATATAGTCATTTTGGGTCACCCGGAGGGTGAGCATGTAGTTGAGATTATACCCTTTGACGTCGCTCCTCTTGATATCATGCCTTTTATCGTCGACCTCGACGATGACGACGACGTCATTCCAGTGATTCCGGTGGATCACATAGATGCTGATTTGGGAGAAGGAGAAGTTCACGATGTGGTTATCTTAGACATTGCATCACCAGTGATCTCGGTGATCGATATTTCTTCTGATGCAGATACCGACTCAGATGCTTCCTATTATGCATCTGTTACTTCGTCTGCACTACAGGCCATTGGCCTACAGCGCAACGCAGACTTTGGGGATGACGTCATGCCAGCAGAGCCAGCCATCCCTGCTCCTGTTCAGGTCCCTGCTGCAGATACATCTCCTGAGCATGTTCGCCTCATGCGCTTCGCACCTATCATACCACCTACTGGTCATACCGATGAGGCCGGGCCATCCGGACATGCCCACGTACCACCCAGTGACATGGACCTATACTATCAGCAGTTTCGCTCAGTCCCACAGGTCCCTGTCGAGCCTCTTATTACGCCACACTCTCCACCTCATGTTATGCCCATGTCAGATCCATACCATCCATTGCATTACCCAGCTGTTACTACCGATGATCTTCTGCTATCTCTACAGCTTCAGGTCAACATACTCTTTCGCAGAGTTCATGAGCTTCAGCAGCTTGAAGACGCTAGACCACCACCACCAGTTCATGCACCACCACATGCTCCACCACCACCACCACCTGTTTTTCCACCTGACTTAAGTGCTCGTGTGCTGACACTCGAGCAACAGATAGACTTTCTTATCCGTCGAGTTCATGAACTCGAGGAGGAGCTTACTCACGTTCACGGTTTGGCACTTCTGACTCCACCACCTATCCCCCCTCCACCATAGACTTTCACTTGCAGGTTATCTTTTGTAACAGGATGTAGTTACCCGTTTTTGTGTACATATTGACGCTCCACCAAGTTTTGAAGACAACCGACAGACAGCGGATCACACAGCTTGAAGGAAGATTTTGTTATCTCTTTTGTTGTACTAGACTAGTATGACCGGGTTATGTAGCCCGAGTCCATTTTGTTTCCTTTCAAACGATTATGTAACCGGTTGACTAATATATATGAAAAACTTGGTGTTATCTTTTATATGCATCTGAATGGTCTGGTTGGACATATCTTATTGCTTATGTTAACTTAATTACTCGCATTATATGTTTCTTGGTGATATTGCTATTAATGTTATGAATATTTTTTTTACTTTCTTCTTACTTAGTAAAAATATTTAACAAACCAAATCAACGTCTAATCTTTATCCTATTTCTCCTTTGGAAGAATCATGCCACCAAGGAGAGCTTTACGTTCACGGACAGTTAATCCACCCCCACCCCCACCAATGCCTACGACTGAGGCAGAACCGAACGTACTAATTGAAGAAAGGATAACACAAGCCATAGCACTGTACGAAGCATCGCACGTCGAAACCAGTGGCGGCACTGGTGGAACAGGCGGTACTTCAAACGGAAACAATGCTAATGGTAATGGTTAGTCATTTTCTTTTAGTGACAACTCATTCAATCCCTTTCGTTATCTATTCGTGCGATTCACTGTTTGCTCATTCATAATCCGTTTGTCCAATTTCAGGGTGCACGTTCAAGCAGTTTCTGGACTGCAAGCCACTTAACTACGATGGCACAGGCGGTGCTGTGGCTTTTGTGCGATGGACTGAGAAAACGGATTCCACTATCAGAATGAGCAGATGTTCCGCTAATCTGCATGTCACTTTCGTTACTGGCTTGTTTCTCAACGAGGCCCTTACATGGTGGAACTTACAAGTGCAAAATTTGGGTGATAACGCTGCTTATGCGTTGACTTGGGATGAACTGAAGGAACGTATGAGGGATAAGTACTGTTCTCGTGCTGAACTCCAGAAGTTGGAGAACGAGTTTTGGCACCTTACCATGGTCAGAGCTGATATCACTGGATATACGCAAAGGCTTCACGATCTGTCCCACGTGATTCCTTATCTTGTATCACCGGAATACAAGCGTATCGAACGCTACATCTGGGGACTTTCTCCCAAGATTTGGAGTTTGGTTTCTGCAGCTAAACCCACGACTATTACTCAGGCTGTGACTATAGCCATGAGTCTCACTGAAGATGGGGTCAGGATGAATATATTCTCAGAGAAAGGTGATGAGAAGAAGGAAACACATGTCGAGTCTTCCAACAGTGGGAAGAGGAAGTACTCGAATTTCAAGAAGGGAACCCGTGGTAATAACAACAGTAACAACCACAACAACAATAACCCCAACAACAACAAAAACAGGCGACAGGATAACTCACAAAAGGATGCAAGGGCGTTTGTAGCCACAAACGACACTGGTCCTAAGAAGTACGCTGGTACTTTACCCAAGTGTGAGCGATGCAAATATCATCACTTGGGCGATTGTCGGGTTGTCAAGTGTGACAAGTGTGGCAAGAATGGCCACCGTGCTGAATCGTGTTGGGGAACGGGAAATAATACTGGATCGGGAAGTGGAAATGGTAACAAGAATGGGAACGGAAATGGGCGTGGTCAAGGATGCTTTGGATGCGGAAGCAAAGATCACTTCAAGAAAGACTGTCCTAAAGAAAACCCAGCTCAGGGTAGGGCATTTGTGATCGGAGCAAAGGATGCGCGTCAAGACCCTAATGTGGTCACTGGTACGTTCCTCATCAACAATCATTTCGCATCTATATTATTTGATACCGGTGCCGATTTTAATTTTATTTCTATGGACTTTAAAAATATTCTGGGCATAGAAACAAGTAAGTTAGATGTGCCTTACTCAATAGAATTGGCAAACGGTAAACTAGTCGAGTCCGGGGAAGTTGCTAAGGGATGTTCCTTAGAACTTGGAGAACGAACATTCAATATCGATCTCTTACCCGTGGAGTTGGGTAGTTTCGACGTAGTGGTTGGCATGGATTGGCTATCCGATAACCGAGCCGAAGTCGTGTGCCATGAGAAGGTCATACGCCTACCACTACCGGACGAAGAGACACTTGTTATACATGGAGAGAAGCGCGACACGCCAATGCGGATTATCAATTGTATGAAGGCACAGAAGTGCTTACGGAAGGGTGGTATTGCATTCCTTGCGCATGTTGTCGACAAGAAGGCCGAGGGGCCGCAGCTGAAAGACATTCCTGTGATAAGAGACTTTCCCGAAGTCTTTCCTGACGACTTGCCGGGACTACCACCAATTCGACAAGTCTATATATATATAGGGTGAGGTTCGGCTACAAAGTCCATCTTTCCTACAAAGTGTACAAAGTCATAAAACGCCATAATTTTAGCCATAAAACACACTCAAAACCCACAAATAACAGAGTGAAGATCACTAAAACACAATATCCAAACTCTAACAGTCCATAAAAACTTCAAACACACCATCGTAGAAGTATGAATATAAAACACAACATGATAATCAACATAAAACACATGAATGTTAGTCATTCGATAATCAAAGCCTTATCATCCAAAACACAACACAAAACCCACAAATATAGCGTTTTAGTAATCTTCACTTTGTTATTTGTGGGTTTTGAGTGTATTTTATGGTTGAGATTATGGTGTTTTATGACTTTTTACACTTTATAGGAAAAATAGACTTTGTAGCCAACTCCCACCCTATATATTGCGAGAACCGTGAGAACGAATGAGAAAACCAATCAAAACCAATTTTTTAAGAGTAAATTACAAAAATCGTCATTTATGTATGTCACTTATTGCAAAGTATGTCCTTTGTCTTCAATAATTACAGAAAACGTACTCGATGTTTGCAAACCCTTGCAAGTTATGTCCTTTAGCCCTAACTCAGTTAATTTTTTGTGGTTAAATCTGAACAAATGGACCCCACATGAGGGTATTTTGGTCATTTTACTCTCATGTGGGGTCCATTTGGTCAGATTTAACCACAAAAATACCCTATGTGGGGTCCATTTGGTCAGATTTAAACACAAAAATTAACTGAGTTAGGGCTAAAGGACATAACTTGCAAGGGTTTGCAAACATCGAGTACGTTTTTCGTAATTATTGAAGACAAAGGACACAGTTTGCAATAAGTAACAAGGACGGTTTTTGTAATTTACTCTTTTTTTTTAATACAAAACTCATTGTAATTAAGATACAACATTAAAAAAAGAATTTACAACATCAAATAATTCATTTATTCTCTCAAAATCACTCTTATTAGATTTTTTACACATGTGTAAATTTATTAAATACAACAAATTTACACATGTGTAAATGAGAAAACTTACACATGTGTAAATTTTCAATATTTACGAATACATGTAAATTTAAACATGTTAATTAAATTTCTAACATTGTAACCGAATAATAATGATAAGTGTAAAAAGAAATTTTGAATTTGAAATGTTTTTGACCAAGTTTTTGTGGTTTTTTCATTCGTTCTAACGGTTCTCGCGATATTTAGCGTTGTCATTTAAACCCTCCCCTATATATATATATATAGGGTTGAGTTCATTTCAGAACTCTAAATAACTACAGAACTTTCAGAACTCCTAATAAACAATCGTTTTATATATAATTTTTTGTATTTAGAATCTTTTTATCATCTATTATATGTGTTTCTTTGATTACGTACATGTTAAAAGTAGTTTACATATGTTTAATTGCCAAAATTATATATATGTGTCAAAAACTAATTACATATATGTAAAAAAACTAGTTTACATATGTGTAATTATAAAATTACATATAAAAAATGATAAAATTACTCTTAACATGTATGTAATCGTAAAAATACACATAATAAATGATAAAATTATCCTAAACATAAAAATATATAAATAAAAAGATTGTTTATTAGGAGTTCTGCGAGTTCTGTAAATATTTATGGTTCTGAAATGATCCTGGCCCACCCTATATATATATATATATATATATGGTAGGGTTCATTTGAGAACCACCTTTATTGCGAGAACCGCTAGAACCAATGTGAACACAACAAAATAACCTAAAAAAACCTACCCCCAAAGCTAAATGCTAAAAACTAAACCCCCAAAAAAACCTAAAAAATTCTAAAAATCCCACAATTTTTTTTTTAATATTTTTTATGTAAAAATCGCTACTTTTAGTAGGCAATTTTTTTTAATAACAAAATACAACGATTTTTCATTAAAAATATTAAAAAAAAAGTTTTGTGTGTTTTTAGCTATTTTTAGGTATTTTTGGTTGTGTTCACATTGGTTCTCGCGGTTCTCGCAATAAAGGGTGGTTCCTAAATTATATATATATAGAGGTTCTAGAGTGAACACTAGTTTATTTGCGAACTGAGTGAACAAATCCTGGCCATTAATTTACACACGTGTATGGCTAGGATTTTAACATCAAATCGTAAAATACACTAGTGTATTTCATCATCAAATCATGGCCATTGATTTACACACGTGTATGGCCTGGATTAGTTCGCTCAGTTCGCAAATACATTAGTGTTCACTTTCGAACCTAATCCTATATATATATACACACACTAGGTTAGAATCCCGTGTAATACACGATTTGAATTAGTATGCTTATGTCATCAGCTTTCTACAACTGTTGTAAAAGGCCGAAAAACACCAACTTTGAATTTTTTTTTTATTTTTTTACGGCAGTCCTTTTAAACATTTTAATTTAGGGGTGTGAAAAAATAGGGGAAAAACTCGCACGGGAAGGCCGAGTTCTCTAAGTTCTCACAACTTGGGGAAGTTTTCCCTTGATCCTATATATATATATATATGTGTGTGTATGTGTATGTGTGTGTGTTAAGCGCAGTACCTCCTGTAGTCCGTTGGTGAACCTTCAATCATCTCCTACGCAGAAAAAAACTTATCTCATTTAAGAATTAGTATTTTGAAAATCTCCTACACAGAAAAAAACTTATCTCATTTAAGAATTAGTATTTTGAAAAACTACATGGCATGTTTGACTCGATTAATTTTATTTGTTTTTCATGTTTAAGTAGTTTATATTTAAAAAATACAAATTGGGTGAAAAATGAGAGAGGAAATTTTACTTTATTTTATTCTTTTAAGAGTTAATTACATAGTTAGTCCCTGTGGTTTGCACAAAATAACAAACTTAGGTACTAATAGTTTCTGATAACATTCTAGGGTATTAACTTTTCATTTTGTAACGTTTGAGGGTATTAAGCTTATTTTTAGGCTTAAAATCACATTTTGTTAGTACCTAAGTATGTTATTTTGTGCAAACCACAGGGACTACCTATGTTATTACCTTAGAAGTTAATACCTCCAAACGTTACAAAATGAAAAGTTAATACCCTAGAAGGTGATTTTAAACTATTAGTACCTAAGTTTGTTATTTTGTGCAAACCACAGGGACTAACTATGTAATTAACTCTTCTTTTAATTTTTTTCGGCTTATTAAGCACGTATTTTAATTTCAAAATAAAAAAATCGTGATTTTACACTAGCAGAGTTATTTATGTAATTACTGTAGAGTACAGTAATTATAATTACTTTGCAAAAATTACATAATTATTCTACTGGTGTAAAATCATGATTTTTTTTTGTTTTTGTTGTTTTACCTTTTACAATTAAACATCATATTTAAGTATGTGGTTAAAACCCATTTGTATTTGATCCTTACACTATGTATATAAGTTATAATTATAAAACCTTATGTAAAATTTCTTTTAATTTAAGTATGTGGTTAAAACCTATTTGTATTTGATCCTTACACTACGTATATACCCAAACGATTTAATTTAGGGATATTGACCTTTAATAATCCCCAGTAGACGTCATTGGTTATTAACAATCCCACTTTTTTTTTCTTCCCACTGTTATTCTCACCTTTCAACTATTTTTCCTCCACCGTTAAAAACTTAATGGAGTTAAGTTTTTTTCCTAATTACAAACTGACGTTTTAGGGATTTTGACTAGAACGAGGATACGAGTCGATTGATGTAAAACTTACCACGAAACGATGCTCCAAACGACGAAAACGGTGCTCCAATTCGGGTGTTTAAACTTCCAATTAACAAAAATCAAGTCGTTTGGAGCACCGTTTCAAGGTAAGTTTTACATCAATAGATTCGTATCCTCATTTCCATCAAAAGCCCTAAAACATCAGTTTGTAATTCAGATTTAAGTTTTTTTAATTGAGGACCGGTGGAGGAAAAATTGTTGAAAGGTGGGACTAGCAGTGAGAATAAAAAAGTGGGATTGTCAATGGCCAATGAAGTCTACTAGGGATTATTAGATGCCAATTTCCCTTTAATTTATAACATAAAAACATCAAGAAGCGGATGTGACAAAATAAAAATCATGATTTTTGTTTTTTGTTTTTGTTGTTTTACCTTTTACAATTAAACATCATATTTAAGTATGTGGTTAAAACCCATTTGTATTTGATCCTTACACTACGTATATAAGTTATAATCTATGATGCACTGGGACGGGTACGGAAACGGGAAACGACAAAACTAAAAAATTCAAGAAGCGGGGACGGAACGGGTACGGGAATAAAAACATATAAAAAATAAATATATATTAAAGATAATGTAACACAAAACCACAAAATAGTTATATATTGATGTAACACATATAAAAAAATATATATGAGTTGAAGTAAATAAGTAACGATTTAAAGTAAATAAAGTGAGACTTAAATAAAGAAATGAATCTTATAAGAAAAAATTTATAAAGTAAGCAAAAATCAAAGTAAATTAATTCAATATTCTAAGAATAAATAAAAAACTTTCAAAATGATCGACAAAGAAAAAGTTATCAGCTACTCACTAGGTTGTTTTTACACGCAAAGGTTAACTTTGTCATATAAAGTAAAAGAAAGAAAACAAACCATAAATAACAATATAATACATTATTATTGGGTAGATTAAATTTTCCAAAGTAGTACATCTTCTTCCTTCTTTCTCTTTGTATAAACGCTGCAGAGGTTTTCACCGGCCAACCAAAAAAACTCCGGCGACAACAATTTCTCACTCTTCACTTTTCACCGGCCAACCAAAAAACTCCGGAAACTTGACGGAAACGTTTCCTGCACGTCCCCAAACCTCGTCCCCTTTTGCAGCACGTTTCCAGGCCGTACCCAACATGCTAGGGACGTTTCCCGGCTGTCCCCGTGCCGTTTCCGTCCCCTACCAGTCCCCGGACGGGAGACGGCACCTCAATGGCGTTTCCGTGCTTCCGAGGTTATAATTAGTTTTAATTATAAAACCTTATGTAAAATTTCTTTTAATTTAAGTATGTGGTTAAAAGTTAAAACCCATTTGTATTTGATCCTTACACTACGTATATACCCAAACGATTTAATTTAGGGATATTGGCCTCTAATAATCCCCAGTAGACGTCATTGGCTATTAACAATCCCACTTTTTTTTATTCCCACTGTTATTCTCACCTTTCAACTATTTTTCCTCCACCGTTAAAAAACTTAATGGAGTTAAGTTTTTTTTCCTAATTACAAACTGACGTTTTATGGATTTTGACTAGAACGAGGATACGAGTCAATTGATGTAAAACTTACCACGAAACGGTGCTCCAAACGACGAAAACGGTGCTTCAATTCGGATGTTTAAACTTTCAATTAACAAAAATCAAGTCGTTTGGAGCACCGTTTCAAGGTAAGTTTTACATCAATAGATTCGTATCCTCATTTTCATCAAAAGCCCTAAAACATCAGTTTGTAATTCAGAGGACCCGTGGAGGAAAAATTGTTGAAAGGTGAGACTAGCAGTGAGAATAAAAAAGTGGGA